>CM068962.1:25763381-25780742 GCA_035128595.1 Eptatretus atami | reverse complement strand
CAGGCTGAATGGCAGAGCTGAGCTGTTCAGGGAGCTGAGGCGTAAAACTGTACGTGCACCAAGGGTCGACAAGGAGACCTATATGCGAGGAATCTGTGAGGGGGTAGAGCACCACCTGTGGTCAAGTGATTCTCGTCCTGCTTACAGGGGAATCGTGCTTGCGTTCATCCAAGCCCATCCCTTCCGGTGTACTGCAGTTAGAGCAGAGAGTGGTAGGCTCTTGACAGAGGAGTCCGAAGTGAAGGCCCGCTGGGCTGGTTACTTTGAGCGGTTGTGCCAGGCTGATCCACCAGCTGTCGAGTGGGACGTCAGGGGTGTTACAATCCCTATTGCTGACCCACCAATCGACTGTGGTCCACCTTCGTTTGTGGAAACACAGGCTGCGGTGAACCGGTTGAAATGGGGTAAAGCTCAGGGATCTGTGGCATCCATGCTGAACTTCTGAAGGCTGGTGGAAATGCTGCACTCATGTCGTTGCATGCAGTTAGGTGCTCTGCCTGGAACACAAGCATCATCGCAACTGATTGGAAGAGGGGCCTTGTTCTCCCTCTCTGGAAAAGGAAGGGTGATCGCCGAGACTGCAACAACTACCAAGACGTGACGCTTCTCTCAGTGCCGGGCAAGGTCTTTGCTTGGATAATTCTTGATAGGGTTCGCCACCATCTGCTTAGCACCAGCGTCCAGAGCAGTCAGGCTTTACACCAAATAGGTCAACGATTGACCGTATCCTTGCTCTTCGGGTCCTCACCGAACGCAGACGAGAGTTTCGGCAGGGCTGCTTGCAGCTTATTTCTCTGTAAAGCGTTTGATTCAGTGAATCGGGATGCGCTCTGGAGGATTCTTGGTCTTCGAGGGGTGCCACCAAAACTGATCGATCTGATTTCTGAACTCTGGTACTGAGAGTGCTGTGAGATGTGGTGGTACCATCTCTGAGTTATTTCCAGTTGTTACTGGAGTCGTCAGGGGTGTGTACTGGCCCCTACACTTTTCAGCACTTGTCTGGACTGGATTCTGGGAGGATGTTGGAGAGATCAAGCTGCGGTGCATCGTTTGGGAATGTCAAGATCTCTGACCTTGATTTACGCAGATGATGCAGTCATCTTTGCAGAGACTCGAGATATCCTTTTGGGGGCCCTCGAGGTGCTGATTGAGGAGTTGGAGCCCCTGTGATTATGCGTTTCCTGGGTCAAAACTAAGGTCCAGGCTTTCAATAACATCTTGGATGGTGCTATCCTGCTGGTACCTGTTTGTGGTGAGGATGTTGGGGTCGCAGAGAGATTCACTTACCTTGGCAGTGATATTCATGTCTCTGCTGGCTGTGAGCCAGAGGTCACCGAACATCTGGTTGGGCCTGGGGAGTCATGGATTCACTGGATCATGGGACGTGGCGTTGCCGGTACCTGTGTGGGAGGACAAATGTTCGAGTCTTCAGGTCTTTGGTGCTTCTAGTCTTGCTCTATGGATGTAAGACTTGGACTCTGACCAGGGATCTGAGATGGAGACTTAATTCCTTTGGTACCAGGTCTCTTCGAAGAATCCTTGGCTATCACTGGTCGGACTTTTTGTCCAACGAGCAGTTGCTGAGAGACTCAAATGAGATTTGTTACCTGCATAGTCTGTGAGCGTCAGTTGCGGCTGTATGGACATGTGGCTTGTTTTCTTGACACGGATCCTGCTCACCAGATTCTCTCAGCGAGGGAGCCTCGTGAGTGGAGGAGGCCAATGGGCCGACCACGTGCCTCGTGGTTGCAGCAGCTTGATCAGCATCTTAAGGAGATGGGGATGGGCCAGGCATCTGCCTGGGGGATGGCCAGACGGAGGCCCTTGGAGTACCGGCGGAAAGTGAACGCAGCGACGTGCTGCTCTGGCACATGCTCCCATGCCTGACCTGACCTATTACATCACCCTATCTAACACATTACATTACTTATTTGGGCTTGTTATTTATGTCCTTTATGAAGTCCTTAAAAATAGTAAAAATACTATCTTAATCCTCTTTGTGCATGTACAATCAGGACAAATTTAGAGTCAAAGTACTGTAGAACGGCAAACTTGTCTTCCTATTCGTATTCCGATTCGTATCAAAATATGACATTTGATTTAAAGAAGTTGTTCCTCGATCATAAACTGACAATCAAAAACGAATAAGACAGACAGACGGATGGACAAACATGAACCGATTGCTTAACCCCACTTTTCACATCACGTGCACATGGTAATAATAATAATGGATCTCCATACTCTTGATACAGCTTCTGAGTATATCTCAACTCGAGAAACGTTTCAAGGCTAGAACCAATCGTGAACAGATCACAACTCCAACGCAGGATACTCGACTGAAGGCAGAAGGAATTTGTAATTTGCTCATTGTCGGCCATAACTCACCAACTCTTCATAAAAGACACCGTGGGATCTTCAATGTCCACCAATGTGGGACGGTGTGAATAGTTGACACACGGGTCCTCAGTCTTAACATTCTTCCGATAGATAGCATTGCCCTGTATATGAAACACCAGGGTGACGGTATATAGGTGGGTCAAGATTTGAACCCTTGCTAGACAGCTTAATAAAACTTAAGCTCTCCTGCCGGCTCTACAACAGGGAACATCATTGTTATAAAAAGTTATCTATATGCTATACTGCCTTTCATTAAGATATCTGAAGGTGCTCTGCAAGAAAACATTATGTGCTGTGAAAGAAAGGATAAAAAAATAAATAAATAATAAAAGACAGATAAGGCATTCCAAAGGAAAGAAATGCTAGAAATTCCAGAGAAAAGAAACCGAAGTCAACAGAACACGAGATTATAGACGAGTGAAAATGCCCGCAGGATCAGGTGAGAGGCAAAATTCATCCATCCATTAGTACCATACTCTGTGCAGAGTGCTGGTGCTGCTTCAGCAGTCTCCTTGGCTATTGGGCACAATCCTGGACGGATCGCCACTCCAACACAGGATACCAGCATGTTGGCACTCATTTTTCCGACCTCGGAAGGATGATAGGCAGAATCAACCCCACCCGTTATTAATTCAACATCCGAGGGGGATTTGAACTCAGGATTCTAGAATCTCAAGCCCACCACCCGAACCATTAAGCCGACACCAGGCATGAGAGGCAGAATGACAGGTGGAATAAGGATTGATCGTCAGACAAAACACAGGAATTTACTCCAAACATTTATTGTATTCAATTGAAGCATCATAATCATAATTTTTTTATATTTTTTTGTTACAAAAAAAGTTTTTCTTTGAGCATTTATTGAGAGCCATTCACATTCGAACAAATTAGGAAATGTGCACTTTGATGCAAACCTGTGACTTCTTGAGAGACGCCGATCAAGAATAAAAACAGAGCCGTGTAATTACGAATGGAAAAAACATTTGTGTTGAGTAAAAATTTGTTACGAGAGCAAAAAAACAACAACATGAATACTAAATGTAGAGACATGTATTTTGCAATTTTAAGTGTTCAACATGAAGAATTTCTGTAAATTTTTTTTAATTTAAAATTGCAAAATGCATGTTTTACGACACGTAGCAGGTTTTTGGTTTATATTGTATATTACCCTGAACAGTACTACTCTTGGAAAAATGAGGCTTTCTTAATTTGGAAAAACTCTTGTGTCAACTTAAACAGTTCATTTTCAAGGTTATAAAATGGACTGTGTAAGCCGAAGCTTTGATAGAAATATATAGAGAGAGAGAGAGAGTTTTGAGTCTGTTCAAAGGAGTATCTGTGATGGTGGAGAAAGCCCGGTACAAATGTTTAGTGAGCCAGCTCCCTGAAGACCAAAAGCTGGCGCATATACCTTCAGGTGGGGTAGGCAGAGGGAATATAGGACCTGGCCAGAATCTGCATTACTAAAACAGATCTTTTGGCTTGTGTAATCCAACAAAATTCCAATCCTCAGTGGAAGCACCGTGAGGTAGATCGTTGTAATGCAACCCAAATGCAGGAACTGTATCCTAAAGCAGCAGGATGAGACGTGGGAAGTTAACACCAAGTTGACATTTGAAAAGTCACATCACTGTAGGCAAGCAGTTTCATGTCCATAAATGAAATAAATATATACTATTATTTCTGAGGAATGGGAAGCATGTGTCGAGAAATGCAAATCATACGTTGGTATTACGTATTACTCCATGACTTTTTGAGTGGCACAACTTCAGAGTGTGGTGCACTCGATTTTCAAAAGTCAATAAACGTTGTCTTTTTCCATATAATGAAAATATAACCTGTGGTTAATCAAAAAAGTAGAAACTATAAGTGATGTCGAGTATGGTACGATTTGAGTGTTTGTGAATACAGATGACAAGAGGAGAAAAGAATGAAGATTTGATCACGGTCCTCAAACTGCTCAGTTGCAAAAGTTCATGTCACATGATGATCATGGACATTTAATCCAGTCGTACAAATCGGTCAAAGAAAATTGCTTCCCTGATTGAAATATAATTTTGACAACAAAAATGATTCCCTGAAATATAATTTTGTTCGGACTAAAAGGACATTCAGGATGGCTGAATGTGCTGTTCCCTTTTCCTCCCACGAATGAGGACTTATCCTTTTCCATGGAGGAAAAAGTGATAACATGAGTGAAAGTAGTCCACCTTTGTCCCATTTCAACTCCCTCGCCCATACACCCCCTCCATCATTTCCCACATCCTCTTCAACCTCCATTACCAACATATTACAAGATACCAGAGGTAGAAGTACTGTATACCACAACAATGACTACTACTACTACCACTACTGCCCCAATTATTTCGCACCTTCTTATAAGGTCTACCATGGAAAGTTTTTGGCCCGAGTCTTTCATGAACCGGCTAGCCAAGCCTGACATTACACAAGAGCTGATTTGGGCAGGAATTTGTAATTTGTTCAGGATGCTGGCGATAGCTCACCTATCTTCCCGAAAGACACCATGGGGCATTTAACGTCCACCAAGTATTGCTAGTAGACGGTATTCCTGACTTAACATCCATTGAAGAGATGCAACGCCCTGCCTTGGGCTCCAAAATTGGAGATGCATTCGTACTCTGGCATTTCTCTTCGAGTGATTTGTACAACTGGATGAAATGCCCATGATCATCATGTTACATGAATGAAATGTACATGTTGATACCGAGTGCCCTGCAAAGTTCAAAGATGTTCTTCAGATCTGGTAAGCAATCCACTTTTTCTGGGTTTGGGTGGCCAAATATGAGATCAAATAATTGAATTTTTGGTACGCTGTACTTGTCAATGTTGAATTGTCAGTCAAATCTGGTTGCCATTCCCATGAAGTCGTGAAGATTTCGGTCATGTTCTTGCTCTGTTTTTTCTGTTGACGGCAACATCATCTGCAATGCCAACGGCACCTGGACACTGCTTGAGAATTTTGTCCTTCTTGGTCTGGAAGACGTCTTGGAACATCGCAAGTCCAAATGGCATTCACCAGAAGTAGTGATCACCATATGAAGAGTTGAAGGTCATGAGCAGCTTTTACTGGATGGTTGAGCTTGCTTGTCCGGTACACATTCTTAGCAACCATTTTGGAAAAGACCGTTGAACCTGCAAACGTATGTGCTCGCTCTTCAAGTATTGAAGTACGGAGGTGGCACCTCTTGATTGCTCGATTCAAGTATTTTGGGTCCAGGCAAAGTCTCGGCTTACCGTTTGCTTTCCGCATGTAGGTGAGGCTGCTGGCCTTGTCTGTAGGTTTGTCGAGCTTTCATGTGATGCCCTGTCTCAGCATTGTGTTGAGTTCTGACTTTATTTAATCCTTCATCTGGATGGGGCATCAACGTGGTGCATGTATTATGGGGTGCATACTGTGGTCTACCACTTTGGGATACTCACCTGGGAAGTGACAGACATTGGTAAATTTGTGTGGCTACACAACCAGTAGCTCATCTAACATGTTGACTGGCTTGTCGCTTGTACGATTCTCTTTCATCGCCGAACAGTGGAAGGTGAGGAGCTGGAGATCCCAACATGGAGGCAGGCTGGGGATCGCAGGGTCAGTTGACTTCACCATGAAAAACTCAGCGTCGACCCACTGTACTTGCAAGGGACCATAAGGGTGCCAAACTGCTGAATTGTTGAGCTGTTATAGGCTGTTAATGTTGTCTGGGGTTTCTCTAGGATATAGCCATGTAGGGGCAGTCCAAATTAATTGAGGTATTGGGGATTATTGCCCTCTACCCCAGTGTCGACCTTGACCTTCAGGAAGTGAACACTAACTCGATCAGGCAGTGGAATGGCCAAATCAGTGAAAATCTCGCACCGGCAATCGATGGTCTGGCTATGGATTTTGATGGTTGTGAAGCTCAGCATGTCATAATCACCAGGTTCTTCATCTCTCCCCAGGATGTGAATAAGCTTTGAGGTGACAGACTTGTGCCTTCTGCCCTCTGGGTGGATCGTCTGCCGGCCTTGTTCTTGCCTCTATTTTGAGAAGCAAATGGTGTTCCAGTGGTGTTGCTTCCTACAGGCTTCCAAGTGGAGCCCCATGCTGGACATTGATGGTAGGGCTGGGGTGAGTGTCTTCCACAGAAATGACATGCTTGATGCTGCCAAATGGTGTGGACAAATTATTGGTCGGCTGTTGGGTTTTTTCAAACTGCAGCATGACCAGACAAGAAATTGGACAAGTACACATTATTCAAGGAGTAAAAGGCATTTCTTAGTCCAAACTGTCAACAAGCCTTCCCAGGGTGAATTTGACATGCCGAATTTGAATCTGCATGTTGCCAAGCTCAATTTTGTATCCATCCATCCATTGGGATCATACTCTGTGCAGAGTGTTGGTGCTGCCTAAGCAGTCTCCTTGGCTATTGGGCACAATCATGGATGGGTCGCCACTCCGACACAGGATACCAGCATGCTGGCACTCATTTTGCCGACCTAGGAAGGATGACAGGCAGAGTCAACCCAATCTGGTATGAATTCAACAGCCGAGTGGGGTTTGAACTCAGGATCATAGGATCCCAAGCCCACCACCCTAACCATTAAGCCAACAACAAGCTTGATTTTGTATCAAAAGCAAACAAAATGGCAAATCCAATATAGGTGCCAAAAAAAAAAAGGCACCATTTTGAAAAATATGGTATTTTCATGATTACGATGGGATGAATATGACTTTTGAAAATTGTTCTGGTCATTCTAATAAGCCTCATCTATATAATAAACATTGTGCTGAGGTGTATCTATTGGCTACCAGGTGGCTCTGTGGTCTGAACATGTGGCCATGCATGTGGCATTGAAAGTCAGGTCAGAAAATCATTGATTGCAGCTACATTTCCAGTGGTTTGGTGGTTGCAGACTTATCAGGACTTTGAGCCACTCAAGAACATTTATTTTCTTCTTATTCAGCCACTCCTGTGTGGCTTTAGCTTCGTGCTTCAGATCATTGTCCTTCTGAAATGTGAATCTCCGACCCAGATTCAGATTCATGGCTGACTCAAGCAGGTTTTCATCAAGGATTCTCCTGTACTTTGCACCGTCCATTGTCCCTTCTATCCTGACAGTAGGGATGGTGTTGACTGGGTGATGTTCAGTATGAGGCTTGTGACAGATGTAACACTTTGAATTTCGACCAAAAAGTTCAATTTTTGTTTAATCTGAACACAAAACTTTTCTCCACATCCTGCAGTATCATTAAGGTGTTTTTTTGCAAACTCCATACGAGCTTTTAGATGCGTCTTTTTCAGTAATGGCTTCTTTCTTACCACTTTTATCCATCGAGGCCAGCTTTGTGAAGGGAACGGGATATTGGTGGTTGATGAACACTGACCCCCCATCTCAGACATAGGACCTTGCAGATTTTTCAAAGTCATTGCTGTATTTACAGTGTATTCCCAACCCAGGTTCCTGTTTGCCCGGCTGCTGAGTTTGGATGAGCGACCTGATCAGGGTTGAGTCTAGGTGGTATGGGATGCCTTCCACTTTTTATACGCCCGATATATATATATATATATATATATATATATATATATATATATATATATATATATATCGGGGCGTATTATGTGATGTACGTCCCTCCGTCCGTCCGTCCGTCCGTCCGTTCCTGTCCGCACTCCAACTCCCAAAGTTTTCCACTTTCACGTTTCATATCTGGTACATAGGTACAGACTGTGGAGACGGTGTGTCACGACATACATTCGTCATCTAAAGTGGTTGCCATGGCAACCAGGATGCTGTTTTCCATGTAGTAGCACAATTCCGTATATACCTTCTTGTTCGAGCGTATATTTAATGATGGATGTCACCGTACTCAAAGGGATAATGAGTGACTCAAATCTTTTTACAACCCTCTCCTGAACGGTGCTTCTCCACCACTTTGTCTGACTTCTTTTAAAAGCTCCTTGATCTTCATGTTTGCCTTGTTGGTTGACCAAGTGAGTTTCACCTTAAAACTCCTTCGATAAGTCGGGAAGCTTAATTTTTTTAAGTTAAACCACTGATTACATGCAGGCGAAACCTATCACACTTATTTTTTAACTTTTCAAACAAATAATTTGCTCCTGAAGGGTTAATTCAGTGAATGATTCTCCTAAAAGGATAATGATTTAGGCAAAGGGTTTAAATACTTACGCAACTAAGAACCATCTGATTTTTCTGTCAGTATAACTTATTCACATTTTATCTGCATTTTATGGGATATTGCTAGAAAAAAAAAACTAGAAAGCATCTGCCATAAAAAATGAACAGCTTGATCACTTTGGAGTAGTTTGTGAAGACTATGTATTAAGTTTGATTTGAAAGCATCATGAAATAAACTCAGGTGGCATCAAAATGTGAAAACTTTGAAAGGGGTGAATACTTTTGTTGGCAACTATATGTGTCTACAGTGTGCATATATAATATATATATATATATATATATATATATATATATATGTATTTAAAAGCTCATCTGGCTAAACAGTTGCATCAGCTCCACGTATTAGGCATGAGCTTCGCAGAGTTATAGCCCCCTACGTCTCAGTGGGATTGTACGGCAGCCAATGCAGGGAAGATAATTTAATTCTCAATTTTATAAACCAGTCCACCCCGGAGAGGGAACATCCATGGACACATGTTTTGGGCTTGTTGGCCCTCATCAGTGTTTATCAGAAGCTCTTCCCCCGGAACAGTTCAAGTATGTACCTGGAGACGTTATCTGTACAGGATAAACACCATGAATCGTCATCCTCCCCCAGAGGCACAGTGCAGGGGAAGGAGCAGCCTGCAAGGCCCAGCCGATAGCATGTTGCCTTGTGCACATCAACTTCCCAATAATGGTGGCCTTTGGGAGGCAAAACCTCAGCCAAGACCTGCAAACATCTGACATCGAAAGAAGAAAACAAATTATAAACAATACCTACAATCACTCCAATTGCAGCTCGAGAGAATGGAGTAAGATTTGAACAGTTACGGCGGAGCCTGCTTGGGTAGATGGAGCTTATGCAGTGTTGATGAGTTGAGCCTGAGTGATGGGGCCTGCATCATAGGGCTGAGTCTGTCTTATTTCGAATTTGTACAAAAGCGACTTTGCATCAAAAAAAAGACTTTTTTTAAAAACTATTAATTTCATAATCGGTTGAAAATGATAATTTGTAAATAATAGAAATAATCTTTACTTATTATTGTGCAACATTTCATCTTTGCTCACCAAATTTACAACAAAATTCGTTATTTGACTTGATTTTAAACCAACATGGTAACTCGAAAAACAAAGTGTTCACGAAAAACAAGAAAAAAACGAGAAAGCATCCCAAATTGCAAAGCCCACCCTCGTCTGCTTTGTATTCAAACTAAACTTGACGACAAAAAACAGCTTTAAAAAACCTATTTGTACATTTTATTCATTTGTGTTCTCCATATTCTCATAATAAAGGATTGTTGAAGATTTGATGACAAAAGCTTAATTGGGTAAAAATGTTACGGCCTGGACAGACACACTTAAGCTCAATGGTAAATAAATAAAGAAACACGGAAGCCATTAAAAACAAGATGGACACCATGAATGACCCCGACGTTGAATGAAAGATGATTAACAAATGATGTTGAGACTTGTTCTGCTCTGATTTTCCGAAAATTATCTACGTTAAGACTGTAAGACCACCAGAAGATCCCAAAAGTGAAAACAGAAATTGAATAGAACTTAAGATAGTCTCGTGAGGCGGCACGGAAGGCGATGGAAGCCGATGGAAGCCTCCCCTCGGTGCAATGCATTCCACACAGACCGAGGATACAAAACATTCTCACAAATCTTGATGCAACCGAGTGTGAATCAACCATAGCGATTGTGAAAAGTGAAAACAGGATTTAAATTGAACTTTAAAAAAAAAAAAAAATTGAAAACCCCTCCTATTGACAGAGTCAAACATCGGGATAAAAAAAAACCTGCTCGTCTCGCAGTTGATGCACTATCATTCTGTGCCTTTATCATTATTGTTCAGTACCATTATCACTATCATTATGTACCATTACAATTATCATTATAATTATCACTTTGCGGTGACCAAAGAAGCCCTGAACACTTTTGGTCATTTTCCCTGCCGAGAAATAAAGTTTACAAGGAAGAGCCTCCACGTATTCGGCTTTCTCCCTGGCAACCACATTCCCGGAACTCGTCTACAAAGGCAAAAAACACTCGCGATCGCACGTTTAACGAGCTGCCTCCGGACTAATAAGGCCTATTTATAGTTATTACGGCTTTGCCCTTTCACATTTTGAATCAATTTTTAATTATTTTTTTTCCCATATTCTCATATTGAAGCTTTGTTGAAAATTTGATGACAAAAGCTCAAATGGTAAAAAAACGTTTTGGCCTGGACAGAAAGACACAGACATTCAGAGACACACAATCGATTGTAAAACCCTCTCTCCCATGGCTAAAAATGAGAAAAACAACTACACATCTTACTCACTGGTCATGCGGTAACTGCAAAGTTGGTCCTCTGCTCACGTACCTGCACGAGGTATCGCAGTTGGCCATGTACATAATGTTGTACTCTGTTGCGGTATCATTTTCCGATATCAGCAACTCACGAGATGCTGTCGTCATGTCCAAGACAAATTTTGTACCTTTACAAACAGTAAAATAAAATGCTTCATTGATACATTTATTTTGCTTGCTTTTTCCAGGATAAAAAAAAAAAAGTTTTATTTTTAAATTAAAAGTTTGGAAACATCAGTAAATATGTCTGCCAGAAATCTGAATTTAAAAACAGTTAAATGGCACATTAAAAAGTTATTATACCTTTCGTGGTCAGAGTGAGGGAATTGCTTCTGTCACTACGGCCAGCGTTGTTGACTGATCGCACAAACAAACGATACGTTTGATTATGTTGCAAGCTGATTTCCTTCTCACAGGCCTCGCTTTCAGACTCGCACCTGCTCCCGGGGCAGAAACATGGTGGACAGAACGAAGATATTATTTTAACAGAAAAATGTAGTTTGATCTCTATCATTGCATGCCATGTACGCTGCAAACCACCATAACCAACACATTTCAACAAACAGTTGAGTTCAGTTGAAGTCGTAGAATAAATTTGTCAATGAGTAACAATATAATTATATTGTTTTAGTGTGGGAATTATGATGCTTCTTCTTTAGATTGGAGCTCCTTCTGCTCACATGCCTCTTACAATTGGCCGAGTCCAAGGCAATGGGCACTTTTGATTTAGATCCAGAAAACTCATTTACAAACTAGAAGGGCACTCGGTAGAGCGCATACCTCCGCCACGCTATTCCTGATTCACGAGAACATATCTGGCCCAATACGTTTTTGAAATATTATGCTACATGTCGTTTTTGGCCCCATCTCTCAATGGTGAAGAATCAATTTACAAATGATCGGATCCGGATCCGGATGCGGATCTTCACCAAAATTGAATCAATTCTTCCTCGTCACACACCCAACCTGTTCACCAAGTTTCATCTGAATCCTCCACAACTTTTTCAGATATCCTGCACACAGACACACAGACAGACAGACAGACAAACAGACAGAGAGGGGTGAAAACATAACCTCCTTCACCTTTAGTGGCGGAGGTATAAACGTCTGTTATCCCATCGTCCGGTGGTTGCAGACCTATCTGTATATTATAAATCTTTTCTGGCTTTACCCAACCTCCTCTAAATGTTATCCATCTAACCATCAGCCATGGGTGTGTTCAGGTACCAAGCAGATTGCTAGCGCTTGCCAAACCAGATGTCCCTTATCAACGGTTTTGAATGAAGTGCTTACTTGAGCACTTAAGCCACTTGGCAAGCATTCCACAAGAAACTTGGTAAATAAACACACCCCTGGCTGCTTGCTGCTTTCGGAAGAACAGATTCTCCTTGTTTCTCACCAAAGCTGTCTTAAAAGTAACCTTCATTCGTTTTTTTTTAACTTGTTACAATTTAGCTTGTCTATGACGGAATCGAGGTGAGTTATTAGAGCCATAGCAATGTCCTTCCGTCAATCAGTTCTTCCTTCTGGCAATTAATCCATTAACTTTTTTTCGTTTTTTCCCCCTACTCCTCCGAGACAGCTCAACGGATCAACTTGAAACTCTGCATGGTGATTCATGCCATCAATGCGCAAAAACTAACGGGGCCCTTTTAAAAAATTCCATCCAGGTGGTGAGATAATTAGCAAATCAACTCAAAATGTAACCTATGTTTGTATGTTCATCACATATCACGAGATTCAATCAATGATGTTTCCTCGTTATTTAATTTTAACCAATGAATCCTCTTACTTTAATCCTATCATTATCTATCTATAATTCCAGCAATCTTTGTTTGTGTGTGTGCGTGTGTGTGTGTGTGTTGCTGTGTGTGTCTGTGTCTGTGTGTCTGTGTGTGTGTCTGTGTCTGTGTGTGTGTGTGTGTGTGTGTGTGTGTGACCGCTGTTTCTCGACAACCACTGGTCCAATCTAATTGAACTGCCAATATATGCTGGGGACCTGAGGATGTGCCTTTTCAAGGTTTTATATTAATCGGACAAGTGCTTCCCAAGTTATAGCAATTTATTTACCAACCAATGAAAGGACACGTTGCTGCGTAGGTGTGGCTGCGTAGGCCGGTGCGCGGCGGGCCGACGATGACGTCACTGCCGTGCCGGTTACGATGGGGATCGATCGGTGCCTTAGTTACCGTGGCGTCGGAGTGGCAATGGTCAATGGCAGCGAATGTCATGGCAAGCAAAGACAGGGAGGTAAACTTGTTTTAATTTGGATTTTAATTAACTTGTGTGTGTAAGTATCACAGCAGTTGTTGCTTCAATGAAAGCGATAATTCGTGGAATGCATGTCAACATTCCGTACGGGCACGCACCACTTCCGGATAGTGATGACTTACTGTATTCTAATAATTTCTCGATTTCTTATGCGCATTTATAGATAAACACAATGCCCCAATCCAGTCGTCATTTACCGAGCGAAGGAACGGCCTGTGTGGTTGTTTGAAAGTTTTTTTTGGGGGGGGGGGGGGGTTGCATGTACGGCCACGCACGTACGGGCACGCGAGAGCGAAGAACGGCCTGTGTGGTTGTTGTTTCTGGCTCGTGGTTTGAAAGTTTTTTTTTCCACGTATGGCCACGACGTACGGGCACGTACTAGTTTAATGTAATCTTCTTGATTAAATTTTAACATCTTAATGTCATTGATGCTCTCTTGCTTTGAAGAACGTGAAAGAAAGGGGGAGGGAAGGACGGAGAGTTTGGAGGGGGCAGAGAGTCCTTGTTGTCCTTTTACTCTTTTAGTCATTTTAAGACCCTTTAGAACCCCAAGACCCTTTTAGACCCATTAAGACCCCTAAAACCCCAATCCCTTTAAGACCCTTTAGAACCCTAAGATCCCTATACCCTCGAGAACCTGAACACCCATAGCCCCTCAGAACCTTAAGATACTCTTTATCATCTAATGGAGCTGACTATGACTGCCCTCCATTAGTGTAGTAGATAGTAGAAAAATCGTGAAAATTATGATACAAGCATTAAATTTGGCATTTCTGTTCTGCAGGGCTTTCTGATCAAATCTGCCCGATTGGCCATTTGAAAATCCAAATTTTGAAAAATTTGAAGAAAAAAAAAACCTTCAAAAAATTTGAAGTCACAGCTGGCTGAAATTCTTGAAGCACAAGTGAACATCCCAGACAGAGAACCAGGGGAGATGCAGTCATTATTGATGGCTCAGCACTTATCAATGCCCTACCTCCACGCACTTCAAAGATATTTGATGACTATGCTAAAGAAGACATCATCCCAAAGGTGGAATCCTATGGTGCCAGGTATGAGAGGGTGGACGCAGTGTTTGATGTGTACAGAAGTCAAGTCTGAAGTCCAAGGCAAGGTCGAAAAGGGGCAAGGAATCAGAAGAAGAGTGACAGGAACCAGTAAGACCCCAAGTAACTGGAGAAGCTTTCTTCAAGATGAGCAACAAGACTGAGCTGTTTCACTTCCTTGCGGAAAAGATGTTGTGGAAGCACAGACGACAAGCACAGTCATTGTCACAAAAGGAGAAGATGCTATTAGCAACACAAGGAAATCACTGGATGCTGTGTCTCCATGTTGTCATGAAGAAGCTGACACTCAAATATTTGTACACTCCAGGGATGCAACGACGGATGGTAGCAAGTCCATTATCATTAAGGCTAATGACACGGACATACTCGTCATAGCAATATCTGTACGCCATCTTACAGGACTAGGTCTTGAGAACATGTGGATTGCCTTTGGCCAAGGAGCGAAGGCGCGATTGATTCCAGTCCATGAGGTAGTTTCTGCAAATAGGGCCTGAGAAAGCTCGAGGGATCCCATACTTCCATGCTTTCACTGGATGTGACGTCATGTCTGCCTTCCACGGTGAAGGGAAGAAAACTGCATGGCAGACATGGAACGTCTTTGATGATGTTTCTGAAACATTCACCAATCTCAGCCAGCATCCAACATTGACTTGTGATTTTGACTTTTTTGAAGTTTTTTTTTTTTCTTCAAATTTTTCAAAATTTGGATTTTCAAATGGCCAATCAGGCAGATTTGATTAGAATCCCCTGGAGAACAAATGTGCCAAATTTGATGCTTGTATCATCATTTGCACGATTCCTCTCAAAAATTGCTGTTATCTGCCCCACTACATCAGGAGATGAGCATCTGCCCCATTTGGAACTATTCATTCTTATTTTTTATCATTCCATTAACAATCTCGTCATGTGCTTCGGAATAGCAGATCCCATGTGTCTGCACTTTCTTGTTTTACGTCCTTTTGTCAGGTGTATTCCATAGCCCACAGCAATATCCATTTTTTATATTTTGACCAGTTTTTCTTCTGTTGTTCAATTATTTGCTCTGGGGTCATGTCTTTCCTGTCTTTAGATGATTGTGTTGATTAGCAATTAGCTTTATATTGCGTTTGGATAAGTATTTGTGGAATGTTGATGTGACCCTAGTAAACTTATTAAGGTGGACTGTGTCCGCTTTGTCGGATAATTTTGACATCTTCAGTTGGTCCATGAAACATTCTCTCTTTCCATGCATTCCTCATACCTCATGCATAGAATACACTTTGCAGTAATGGATAGTCTCCTCCTCTCTATGTATACTCACACATCAAAAATAAAATTAAAGATAAAGGCTGGTGTGGTTTTGAATAGTATCACTACATCATTCCTAGAACATGTGAACTCCCCTCGTTTGTCTGAGAAATGGCCACTGATGGATACACTTTTAAATGACTTTAATATGGGAAGTCACCAGAGTGGTGAATCTTGAATGTTCCTGTATGGTTCCAGATGCTGGACCTCCAGGGTAAAGGATAGTCCATGTGTCTTGAAGGTGGGTTGCCATCGCAAGGTTGCTCCATGGTCATGCCATGAGGTCATGGAGGCCAATAGTTCTGGTGCAGATGGCACTGTTGATGACAGTAGCCATAATCAGTCAATCCAACCTGTATTGCATTTAAAAGAAGAAGTTGTACATAAAACTTTGAAAACACAATTGTACTATTTTGCACAACATAAGTTCAGGATGAGAGAGAGTTGTTCCACTATGTTGTCGACAAAGTCACGAATTGCTGAGCAGTTTTCAACATCACCAACACTGTACAGGTTCTCCAAGCTTTGAGAAGCAGTTGTGTTGGAGTTACACAAAGGTAGAATGATTTTGTAAAGCATTTGCATCAACTCTTCAGTTAATTTAAATGGCTATTTCATAGTGCTGAATAAACTGCAACGAGGTTTGTTTTATTTGTGTGGTTACGTATTTTGACATGTTGTCACCAAATACCTTTTGATAGAACATTTCTTATGTTCTTATGTGGCTGGCAGGATAGCCTAGAGGTAGGCCTACTGTCGTGGCCAAAAATATTGGCACCCTTTCACTTTTTTCAAATAATTCACAATTTTCTCGAAAAATAAGTTGAAATTGACAAAAGTATTTGGTCTCCACAATTTTTTATTTCACTGTTAATATGACAGAACCTTTGTTTTTGATTCAGAACTAATAATATATCCTTTTAAATCAGAAAATAAAAAGAAATGACTAACAAAATTAGTGACACCCTTGACTTGATATTTGGTAGCACAGCCTTTGGACAAAATAACTGCAGTCAAGCGCTTCCTTGAGCCATGAATGAGTCTCCTACGCCTCTCTAATGACAGTTTGGCCCACTCTTCTTGTGCAAACTGCTCCAGTTCTCCCAGATTTGAAGGGTGCCTTCTCCCAATTGCTGTTTTCAGATCTCCCCACAGGTGTTCAATTGGGATTTAGATCTGGACTCATTGCTGGCCACTTCAGAACAGTCCAGCGTTTTGTCTTGAACCATTCCTGGATGCTTTTTGAAGTGTGTTTGGGGTCATTGTCCTGCTGTGCAAGACCCATGACCTTCGACAGAGACCCAGCTTTCTGACACTGGGTTTAACATTGTGCTCTAAAACGCCTTGGTAATCTGATTTCATGATGCCATGCACACATTCAAGGCTCCCAGTGCCAGAGGCAGCTCGGCAACCCCAAAACATCACTGAACCTCCTCCATGTTTGACGGTAGGGAAGGTGTTCTTTTCTTTGAAGGCTTCATTTTGTTTTCTGTAAACATAGAGATGATGTGCTTCACCAAAAAGCTCTAATTTGGTCTCATCTGTCCACAGGACTATTCTCCAGAAGGATTTTGGCTTGTTCAGGTGTGTTTTGGCAAACTCCAGTTGGGCTTTCTTATGTCTCTCTCTCAGCAGTGGGGTCCTCCTGGCTCTCCTACCACAGAACCCCCTTTTATTGAGTTGGTGTCGGATGGTGCGAGTTAAAACTGTGGTACCTTGTGTCTGAAGGTCAGCTTGGATCTGTTTGGCAGTTGATCAAGGTGCTTTCTCCACCATTTCAACAATCCTTCGCTGCAATCTTCAATCAAGT
>CM068962.1:25752072-25763199 GCA_035128595.1 Eptatretus atami | reverse complement strand
TTTTCTTTTCTCCATGCTCATTGTGGTACACACAGTGACACAATACAGCAGAATGACTCCTTTTCTCTAATCAAACTGGTTGAATGAGTGATTTTTTATATTGCAGGCACCTGCAACTCACCACAGGTGAGTTCAATACCAAAGTAAAGGAGAATCAGCTGCTTGAAACCTAATTATTTCTAACAACTTCTAAAAGGTGGCAATAATATTGTCCAGGTCATTTTAGGATTTCTGTATGGAATAAGTTAAGATTTTGTACTTTTTTCAGCTTTTTTTGTCTTGTTCCACTGCAAACCAAAGAAATACATTTGCGGACACCAAGAGATCTTTTAATTTCAACAATTTTCTGGAAGAAATGGTGCATTATTTGAAAAAAGTGCAAGGGTGCCAATATTTTTGCCCACGACAGTATGTGCACTGGCTTTTGAGCTGTCTGGTCTGGGTTTGAATCTTGGCCCGAATATATGAATTCGGATTTGGTGTTTCACAGGCAGGGAAATGCATCTTAAAATATACTGTCCCTCGGATCGACGTTAAGCTGGGTGTCCAGTTTGCTAGCATTAGATGATGGACATTAAAGATCCACAGTATCCCTCACAAAAGGTAGAAGAGCTATCACCAGCACCCTGGTGAAATTCCAAATTCCTGCCCAAACTCACTAACCAGCACTTAGGTGGTGTGAGTGAGCCAATACCTGCAATGTGCGTTGAGGGAGGTCTTCATCCTGATAACTATGACGATGATAATAATAATGATGATGTTCTCATGCCTGTTATACTGCTGAGGATAATGATATAAGTAACTGTCTGAAGACCAAACATGACTTCTCATTTGATACATACTGACATGCTGAACATCTGACATTCTTGGTTGACTTTCAAGATATGTTATTGTTCAATCATAGCCCTTTTTAAAAGCTGTTAAAGATTATTTTTAAGCGATCCATCCAGGGTTGTTTCTCATCCCAGGAAGTGTTTAAATTTGTCATGGGCACCTTGCTATGCTCTGTGAGGAAGTATCGGCAATGAATGACATTCATACACCACATACAGCTGGCCATTGCATGGTTGCACAATTTTGGCTCTTGTAACCTCTTCCTTCCACAAAAGCCACATATTTTGAATATCGCTCAATATTTGAACACGGCCCTCTGTTCTGGTTTCCACAGAACTACAAACAAGAAGAGTGGCTTTGTGGTGAAGAAGGTAAAACCTTGTTATATTGCCCACTCTGGTATGGGTTGAATTCCCATGACTACTCAGTGGAAGTTTTTACATGATAGCCATAGCAACCTGTTCAGGAATGGGTCTTAGTCGCAGAAACGTTCACTAATCATCACGAGTTCCCTGATGCTCTGTCAATTGCACGGACCTCCACCACCACCATGGAGGAAAATATATATATATATATATATATATATATATACATTTACAGCGCGTGCCTGTATACAATTGCACCAAGTTTGAAATGTCCCCGGCGTCGTCTACCACGTCTCCGGTGGTCCGGTGTCCCCCCCCCCCACTGTCCTCAAGACAGCAATGACGGCCGTCCGGTAGATGCAGTGCGTAACCTCGACGGAAATGGCGACAATTGATGGAAATACCCGAGTATTTCAATGGAAATTGTGAAACTAATGTGTTATATATGTGAAAACCATTTAATTTATTGCTTGACGGAAAAAAACAAGAAGAAACGCGCCCCTCATGTACGAACGAACGAACGACGTCACTTCCACCCACCATCGCATTTCGCGCCGATCGCCGAATGCTGAAAGCTAAGTTCTTCTTATGCTATCATTCTTTTGCGGCCCCCTGCCACGCTGTATCGAACGATTTCATTCCTTCTGTTAATAATAAAGGTGCTTATCACAATAATAACAAGATTTTTACATTTCAAATATTAAGTACGCTTTTTAATTGTTTTTCAACTGAAAGAGCATAATTTTGCATATTTTAACATTAGTGTACTCATTTGCTTCACCACACGTGCTGTATTGAAGGATTTCACTTGTTTTCCTTGTTAATCAATGCCTGGACATGTTTAATGAAAATGCAACAGATCAAAATGGAATACCCCATTTTGACTGTTTCATTCATGTTTTATCTTGTACAAGCTAAGGACCAATTTGTGATATACAATTAAGTTTAGATGCATTTGGCTCATTTTGATTGTACTACATCCACATTCCTTTAATTAATAGGGATTGTGCCCCAAAACAGGTCACTTTTTCAGTGTTGATTTGTTTCACATTGCTTATCATTTTTCCATCGGAGTGATGTTCAACAGTGTCCAGTGAAGGAAATTAAATTATAATCGGCATGTCTGTTTCCAGAAATTTGAGTGACACAACGTTTAGTTATCTTTAAAGAAAAAAAATCAAATTGTTAACAATAAATCATGATTAAAAACAGTGACAATCAAGACGAGTGAGACTACTAGGATGTCGTAATGGCGATGGGCAAGAGGACAAGTACATGCGATGCTGGGCTAGTTCTATGTACTTCCTAAACTGTGCCAAAAAGAAAACGACGACGGGGCAGGAAAAATGAGGATTACAGAATCGTTACTTCTTCTCTGTTAGCGTGCAGCACAAGGCTGTGGGGTAGCATCATTGGCTGAGGGCACCACTATGCCACTTATCTAATACCCTCTGCTGGTTCGGGAAGGAATTTGTAATTTGTTCATGGTGACAACGATAGTTTGCCTACTCTTCATGAAGGATACTATGGGATCTTTAACATCCACCAACTAATGTCAGCAGACGGGGTTCCCATTTGAGGGACGGCGCACACAATGATGAATCACCCTGCCTGTGAAACACTGGGATGACAGTTTATAGCAGAGTCAGGATTCAAACCCAGGCTAGACAGCTGAGAGGTGAGTGTGCATACCTGTAAGCCATCCTGTCTGCCCAGATTCGTAAGTTATGCTATTACTATTCCGAGTTCAACACGTCAAATTGTGTGTGTGTGTGTGTGTGTGTGTGCGTGCGCGCACACACGTGCACGTGTGCGTGCAACGGCTCCTCACGAGCCTTAGATCCTGTTAAAAAAAATGGTTTCAGATTATAAATACAATTCCATTTCCAAAAAGAGAAAAAAAAAATTCTAAATACTAACCACATGTTCTTTAATCTATAAGTATACTTTTCTTATATGTGTTAACCACATTTTACCAGCTGAACACAAGTTAACATTGACATCTCATAGAAATTACTTTATATCCAATTTCCTTTCTATGCACAGAATTTAGCCAGAGTACCGCAAGCAGTGGTCTAGAGCGAGTTAAAAATACAGACAGCAGGCTGTGTGCTCCGAGATGCAGCACCTCATGTGGGAAAGTTTCTGCATCATATAAACCAAAGGGCATCATTGTATCATTTGTGACTCTAAATATCTTAACAACCAAAGTTGTCCGGGTCTTTTTGGAACACCCTGCACATGGTCAGATAGCTTAGAGATGAGCATGCTAACACACGAGCTATCATGCTGCACACGTGCGTTCCATCAGGCCTTATATGGGAGGTTTCCCATCAAAATTCTAAACAGAGCTCCACTCTGATTGTGTATAGTACCAAATGATGTGTCATGAACAATTATTATCTCATGCATACCATTCCAGTACAAGTCATGCATAAGCTACCTGTCATATAAAGGGCTGGTGTGCTGCTGAGGCTTTCTCCGGCTCGATTCACAGCACAAACCCAGAACATGTAAGCTGTGTTGGCCTCCAGGTCATCAACAATGCAGTAATCCTCGGATATCCTTTGTTTCACAATAACTGTCCAAGAGGAAAAATTTTGTAATTACTGATTATGCGAAGACTGCAAATAAGGATAGAATACAGATAACAGTGACCAATGGTGTATTTTCACCAGACATGGACAAACGATGGGTGAAAGATAAGTAAAAAAAAAACAAACAAACAAAAAAAACTTTAACCTTGATTTATGAAATGTTGTGTTTACAAAATTCAAACAAACAGTCACCACCTCATCAAAAGCTGTTTTTCTGCGTTTAAAAAAAAAATGTTTGAGCCATCCAACATCAAAAGCATTTCAAAATTAAGGTTTTAGTGCTGTAGTGGCACGTAGCCTACATCGTGTGACTCGACAAATTCAAAACAATGTTAGCATTTTCATATGATGATTCATGTCAATATCTTCCATTTCTGGTGTAAGTTATGAATTCATAAAGTTACAGGCAATTTTTCCAAAGAGGTTGGGGTGATGTGTGTTTTGTTATAAATAATATACTTATTGTTATAAACTTTGAATATTTTATCAAATATATTGTACAGTATGTCAAGTTTTCAAATACAAACCCCATTCACTGTAGAATGAGGAACCACAAACCACACTGATTACCACCACACATGGACCTGTTTTTTCTTCTCTCTTCTCACTCCAACCACATCCCCCTAGCTTCCCCTATCATTCATCCTTTTCTTCCTTTTCACAATTTCATTTTTCTCAATTAAAAAATTATTATCGGACCGGATCTGGATTCGGATTCGGATCTTCTCCAAAATCGAATCAATTCTTCCTTTTCATACACCCAACCTGTCCAAGTTTCATCTGAATCCATCCACAACTTTTTGAGATATCGTGCTTTTTACCCATACCACAGTGGTTCATCGGGACAAACAAACAAACAAGAAAGAAGTCATGCATAGCACAATACTCACAAAATCCATAAAACAAATTTAACTTTAAAATAATTGGTGGTTGAATTCTATGACCAAATATGCAAATACTCTTCAAATTTCAAGTCACTCGGATGAAAATTGATAATTTTAAAAATTTGGCCTATGTTGACCTTTTGGTCGATGCTGACGTCAAAAATACTTGTTCATTGAATTCAGTGATCTGAAATATAAATCCTCTTAAAATTTCAAGTCAATCGGAGCAAAATTGAGAATTTTAGAAATCTCACCTAAGTTGTTGACCTTTGACCTATGTTGACCTTTTGACCTCAAAAACAACAGACTCTACCATGTGATGAAGTTTGGTGAAGATCGGTTTAAAATTGTGACCTGTACGCAATTGACATACAAACAAACAAGAAAGCGGTCGTGCAGAGCACAATACTTGCGAAATCCAGAAAACAAATTTGACCTTAAAATAACTGGTGGTTGAATTCAATGATGAAATATGCAAATCCGCTTCAAATTTCAAGTGAATCGGATGAAAATTGACAATTTTAGGAATTCGGCCGATGTTGACCTTTTGGCCGATGTGGAACTCCAAAATAACTGGTGGTTGAATTCAGTGACCTGATCTGAAAATCCTCTTCAAATTTTTAGTCAATCAGAAGAAAATTGAGGATTTTACAAATTTGACAAAGTTGTTGACCTTTGGCCTGTGTTGTCCTTTTGACCTCAAAATAAATAGGATTCTTGCTTTTGCCAAATTCTTCCACGTGGTGAAGTTTCATGAAGATCGGTTTAAAATTGTGACTTCGAGGCGATTGTCATACAAATGAAAAATCACTCCGAGTGACGCTTGGCGAAACGGAACGGCACTCGGTAATGTCCATACCTCCGCCAGGCTGAACAGTTTACATTTTGTAACCCACCCATAGGTCGGATCTGAATCCGGACCGAAACTGAAATCGAATCGGCTTCTTCTCATCACCTAACCAACTCATCCACCTGGTTTTGTGATAACTCCTCCACGACTTTTTGAGATATCGTGCTATATATCGTTTTTGGCCACATCTCTCAATGGTGAAGAATCACTTAATCATATCCGATTCCTGATTCGAATCTTCACCAAAATTGAATCAATTCATCCTCGTCGCACACCCACCTGTCCACAAACTCTATGTGGAATCCATCCATAACCTTTTGAGATATCGTGCTATATCGTTTTTGCCGCATCTCTCAAATGGTGAAGATCACTTAAAATTATCGGATCCGGATCCGGATTCAGATCTACACCAAAATCGAATCAATTAGTTCTTGTCACATACCCATGCCCACCAAGTTTCGTTTGAATCCATCAACAACCTTTTGAGATATCACGCAATATGCATTTTAGCACAATCTCTCAACGGCGAAGAATCACTTAAAAAATTCAGATCCGGATTCGGATCTTCACCAAAATTAAGCATTGCTGTTCTTGGCCGGTCACCTACATACACAAAAATTTTCAGAATGATTTCTTGAAAGCTGTGGCCAAAAATCGTGCGACAAACAAACACAAAGACAAACAGACAGACAAAAACAGTCAAATGCAACAGACAAACACACTTGGCGAAAACATATTTTTTTGCCAAGTAACCGCTCCAGACAGAATAATGCACAAGACCAACCGATATACTTTTAAAAATCTTCGATTTTCACAAGTGACAAACAAACAGACAGACAGGGGTGAAAACATAAACTCCTCCACCTTCGGTAGCAGAGGTAATAACATATATGACAAGCTACACACTCCCTCAAGGTGGTGATGATCTTTCCTGCAGTGTGCAAACTCACCAGTCATCAGCATAGTTAAAACAAAAAAAAGTTTTAACGAGGGTTTGTCAAACACTTGCATGGAAACAATATTTTTTATGGAGGTTTATAGAAAGTTGTTAATCAATAGACAACGTTAGAAATGACATAATCCGCCCCAGAATGCTCGGCACACGCGCAGAAACCCATAACACAGGAGTTAAATTGGGACAGCCGAATGGATATAGGTTGTGCGAGATATGGATTGTTGCATAAAATGTCTTACAAAGCTTCTAAAAAAAAACCCAAAAATACTTGGAAGTGTACCTGTGAAAAAGTTGTGTGCTCTGTACAATGAAAGAGTTGGAGAACTTTCTGAACTCGCCCGAAAGGCTTATGTCTTGCAGCTCCCCGTACGACAAACTTCTGAGTACGTGTATCGGTGCAAGGCCCAAGTATTCGCAGACAGGCACGTTCTAGCCAAACATTCGACCACCGCGAGTGAGTGGACTTTGAAACTTGTGGGATTACCTTGTTTGAACATGGCAGGCTTGGTGATATATTTCATGGACGTCTGATATTGAAAAGACGATGCCGTCACAAGACCCGCATTGCGTACACGTTCCCAACATTCAGCATAGATCCTCAAGGTCAATGCACAGGGTAGTTTAAATTATATTTCTCTTAAGGATGTTTGGGAGGATTGGAGGGCGGGGGGGGGGGGATTGGAGGGGAGGGAGTCGTTATAAATATATATCTTTTGTTCGCTCCCGGGGCCACAAGAGGACTTATTCGATCTCTGGACTTATATTTGCATCCCTTGGTAAAAGGAGAAGAATCCGTGTGTGTGTGTGTGTGTGTGTGTGTGTGTGTGTGTGTGTGTGTGTGTGATATCTACTGTCATCATCCTAAATAATTGTATAAACAGGAAATGATAGGAACTCGACACATCTCATCCACGGATATTTCTCGTATGCTATATTTCCTTGAGTCCGATTTGCATCCCAGGACACAACACATTATGGTTAACCATCTTGAAATTGCCACTCTTTACTCTCAAAACGCTGAAAATTTGTTAAACGACTATTTCAATTACAGATTTCGTGCTTACGACGGCAGAGTTAAAAGGTCCTCCTGCGAGCATAACCGAGTCACTGAAAACGCACGCACACACGCACCAGCACACCAATACTAACAGTGCATCTCTCAAGGCCTCGTTAGCATTCACATGGCATTTTGAAAGTTGTGGATTCTTTTGCCATGCCTACCTGGAGTACCGGTAAATTGAGGATTCCATCATACCTTCATGGGCATATTATCTGTGCTGTCTTGAGAAATCATAGAACACATTGTAGTAATCCACAGTGTGTGCAATGGGCATGGACCATACACTGTGATCGACTTGTTGGTCGACTCATAAGGTTCCTGTGGTTTCAACTCCGGTGGAGATGGCACTGCAATGGAAAAATGGGTGATAATTCAACAATTTATTGCAGAAAACAAGTACTGTACTATGTTTGCTTCAGGCCAACTTACCTTGAGTCATTGTAGAATACAGAACAAACTAGAAGCGGGCACTCAGTTAGAGCGCATACGCTTCGCCAACGCTACAGCTTCTGCTCCACCCCGCCCCGCCCCAGAAACCCTTGATTGTGAGCGGTATTTAATCCCCATACGCAATCTGCTGCATCTCATATGTGTTATGACGGCTTAAAAACATATAAATTTCCTGTGTCGATATCGTCATATTACCAAGATTGGGCATTGAATTCACCACATTTTGGCACTTGGTTGCGCATGCAAGATTGGATAAAATAGTCGACGCAAGCACTATGGCAAAGATGACGGTTTTGACCTTTCATTGACTCGCACCATTGACTCTTCTTACTCTTAAGTCTTTGTAATTGGTATCTAGAGTGTGGGAACAGAACAGTCATACATTTTTGGTGTGTGCTTTCATGCAATCGGATAAGGAATTGACCGTTGTTATGCACTAAAACCGCACATTTTGGCAATATCTCGCCCCCCCCCGCCACTGGACCTTTGCCTCCCAACGGTAATGAAGGGTCTATTAGTCATTGTGTACATGATCCATATCCAAGAATGGCGGCTCTGGAATTCCTGAACCATCTTGCCATTAGTGCATGCAATGGATACAAATTGACCGGCGCGCTACTGGTAAAAGACGAATCTTTTGTACCTCTTTCATGACCTCTGACCCTTGACCCAGATCGCGTCCCAAAACTCTAATCCAGAAATGGTCCTCGGATAAATACACCAATCATCCTTCACCCGAATATTGCCGCGATTCTGTTCAATACTCTTTTGGAGTTATAATGTCGCAAGATAACACAACACAACAAACAAACAAACACAGCGATTAATTCACAAATAATATAAATAATAAATAAATACACGTCGCGATCACAAACCATAACCTTTCGAAACGAAAGTTGCGAAGGTGTACTAATGTAAAATTAGGACCCGTTAAAGCTGGCAGGATAAATTAGAGGTATGTGTACTCAACTTTCAGGACTCGCCCTTCCTTATATGCTGCTTTTTCTCGACAAGCAAGAATCGCGGCTCATGAAGAGCAAGGTTGAACTGGCAGTGGGGTGTGTGGGGCAACGATTGGGCCACATCAGCAAGGATCATGAACGAACAGGATAAGAATATATAGAGTGAGGAAGGGAGTGTGATCGGAGCGCTCGTTTGTACATGTCATTTTCGTGTGACGTTTTGTACACGTCATCTCCGGTGTGCCATGGTGCTTGGTTGGTACCATGCTACCTTGCTTGGACATGCTCCTGTTTCTCCTGCACGAGTTTGACTTACTCATAAAATATGATAGTCAACAGTATGAGGACTGGCTGATTTATCCAAGCAGTATCGACACATGATTGCGGCCGTGATAGTGATTGTTTAAGACGACTTTGTGACCGAGCATCAGAAGAAAAAAAAATGTCCTTGTGATGAAGTTCAACAAGGAGGTGGAACCAAGTGTAAGCGGTGACACTTCTCACGGTAATCGGGGAAGAGGTGTGTGAAGTCTACTCGACGTGGTCGGAGTGGCCTGAAGATGGAGAGAAAGACAAGATGCGCTGGTGCTCATAAAGTTTTCACAGCACTGCCATCTGTCTCAGACGTTCCCTTTGAGAAGTCACAGTTCAATTGGAGAACAGAGGAAGCTGGTTGAAACGTATGACCAGCGATCGTCACCAGCACTGAAAAAACTTGTTGAAAGCTGTGATTTTCACTTGATAACACCCGAGAGATTTACTCCAAGATGAACTTGTGCTTGGGATCGCAGTATGAGTGCATGAGAGAGCTGCGCTCCAGGAGCCCAACCTAACCTTGTTAAGATGAATGAGATTTGTCACACAGCTAGCTGAAAGCATGTCAGTTCATCTCAAAGTTATCGGAGATTCAAATCGAAAGAACATGAGTGCTGTATGGAAGCCAAGGAGACCCCAAAGTATGACAGATGTAAGCATTGGGATGAGGCCAGAGGGTCCCCAAAGACTTGTAGTGTGAGGACTGTGGGCAAGAGGAGGGAAACCTGGAAGTTGATGCCAAGGAGGAGAGGATTGTGAATGTTGTGTGTGTTCCATCTGCATTATAGTTATCGGAAGTGTGTATGGTTGAACCCTTCCTGCTTCTGGGGCCTGCCGGGGCCAACTGTGAGGCCTGGACAGTGGCCTCTCTGATCAGTCTCTTCCTTGCTTGGCCATCCAGTTGCACCTCTCATATGTTGGCTTGGTGTGCTGCAGCAGTAACACAACCATTTCACAGCAAAATGCCATGGAAGAGATTTACCTGCACCATGAATACAGCCAGAGCAATACGTGATAAACCAGGCAGAAGTCTTCATCAGCAATGAGTCAGGGCTATTGGGTTGGATGCTCGCAGTGTGTTACAGTTAAACAGGGAACTACTTCACACTCCAAGTAGACTTTGGTGCACAATGCGATGTACACAATTCTGCTTCACCTGCATCACAAGGCTGTGCTGGATTATAATGCCAAACATTAAACCATTTAAGACCAAGATTATTGCTGTGGTGATTTAAGACTTCCAGTTGAAGGACAGTACAGTCTCATATCTGGATCCAGCGTGGTGATTGTATGTGCAAGTCTCATTTCTGGTCCAGCGTGGTGATTTATGTGCAACCACCATCTCATATCTTGATCTTACTACCCCTGTTAATCCACCCCAAACCCACCTCCTTCATATTCCCTGTTTTCCTTGCTGAAAGTCCCTGTCGCCCCATCCCCTCTCCCTTCTACAGATATCATATTGTCTTGTTCCCAACTTTTGTGCTTCCCTCTCCCACCCCTCTTGTCTCCTGCCTTGTTCTATGTTTCTGTGAATTAGTCTCACACGAGCCTCCACTTGGTCTTCAAAAACCCAAAAACCCAAAACACCCAGAAAAGTTGCGACGTGATAGCTCGCGCCCGGGATGGCATAAGGCATATGTGCTGCTTGGGCGGAGGTTGAGCGTCTGTTTGGCCAAGAGCGAGTCGGGGTTCGAACGAGCATATATCAACACGGAATCACTGGAACCTGCCACAGCTGGATGCACTGCGCTGCTACCACACCGCAACAGACTCTACAACCACCAACAGACGCACATGACTTCATTACAGATATCCTGAGCCTTCAGCAGTGGTGTACGGTCTGGAGTTCTTC
>CM068962.1:25717724-25751526 GCA_035128595.1 Eptatretus atami | reverse complement strand
AATGTAAAATATTAGGACCCGTTAAAGGCTGGCAGGATAAATTAGAGGTATGTGTACTCAACTTTCAGGACTCGCCCTTCCCTTATATGCTGCTTTTTCTCGACAAGAATCGGGCTCATGAAAGAGCAAGGTTGAACTGGCAGTGGGGTAGTGGGGCAACGATTGGGCACAATCAGCAAGGATATGAACGAACAGGATAAGAATATATAGAGTGAGGAAGGGAGTGTGATACGGAGCGCTCGTTTGTACATGTCATTTTCGTGTGACGTTTTGTACACGTCATCTCCGGTGTGACATGGTGCTTGGTTGGTACCATGCTACCTTGCTTGGGACATGCTCCTGAGTTTCTCCTGCACGAGTTTGAACTTACTCATAAAATATTGATAGTCAACAGTATGAGGACTGGCTGATTTATCCAAGCAGTATCGACACATGATTGCGGCGGTGATAGTGATTGTTTAAGACGACTTTGTTGACCGAGCATCAGAAGAAAAAAAAATGTCCTTGTGATGAAGTTCAACAAGGAGGTGGAACCAAGTGTAAGCGGTGACACTTCTCACGGTAATCGGGGAAGAGGTGTGTGAAGTCTACTCGACGTGGTCGGAGTGGCCTGAAGATGGAGAGAAAGACAAGATGGCGCTGGTGCTCATAAAGTTTTCACAGCACTGCCATCTGTCTCAGAACGTTCCCTTTGAGAAGTACAAGTTCAATTGGAGAACAGAGGAAGCTGGTGAAACGTATGACCAGTATCGTACAGCACTGAAAAAACTTGTTGAAAGCTGTGATTTTCACTTGATAACACCAGAAGAGATTTACTCCAAGATGAACTTGTGCTTGGGATCGCAGATATGAAGGTGCATGAGAGGCTGCGGCTCCAGGAGCCCAACCTAACCTTGTTGAAGATGAATGAGATTTGTCACACAGCTAGCTGAAAGCATGTCAGTTCATCTCAAAGTTATCGGAGATTCAAATCGAAAGAACATGAGTGCTGTATGGAAAGCCAAGGAGACCCCAAAGTATGACAGATGTAAGCATTGGGATGAGGCCAGAGGGTCCCCAAAGACTTGTAAGTGTGAGGACTGTGGGGCAAGAGGAGGGGAACCTGGAAGTTGATGCCAAGGAGGAGAGGATGGCAATTTTGGAGTTTCCATCTGCATTATAGTTATCGGAAGGTTGTGTATGGTTGAACCCTTCCTGCTCTCGGGGCCTGCCTGGGGCCAACTGTGAGGCCTGGACAGTGGCCTCTCTGATCAGTCTCTTCCTTGCTTGGCCATCCAGTTGCACTCTCCATATGTTGGCTTGGTGTGCTGCAGGCAGTAACACAACCATTTCACAGCAAAATGCCATGGAAGAGATTTACCTGCACACATGAATACAGCCAGAGCAATACGTGATAAACCAAGGACAGAAGTCTTCATCAGCAATGAGGTCAGGGCTATTGGGTTGGATGACTCGCAGTGTGTTACAGTTAAACAGGGAACTACTTCCAACTCCAAGTAGACTTTGGTGCACAATGCGATGTACACAATTCTGCTTCACCTGCATACAAAGACTGTGCTGGATTTTAAATGACCAAACATTAAACCATTTAAGACCAAGATTATGGCTGTGGTGATTTAAGACTTCCAGTTGAAGGACAAGTACAAGTCTCATATCTGGATCCAGCGTGGTGATTGTATGTGCAAGTCTCATTTCTGGATCCAGCGTGGTGATTTTATGTGCAACCACCATCTCATATCTTGATCTTTACTACCCCTGTTAATCCACCCCAAACCCACCTCCTTCATATTCCCTGTTTTCCTTCCTGAAAGTCCCTGTAGCCCCCATCCCTCTCCCTTCTACAGATATCATATTGTCTTTGTTCCCAACTATTTTGTGCTTCCCTCTCCCACCCCTCTTGTCTCCTGCCTTGTTCTATGTTTCTGTGAATTAGCTCTCACACGAGCCTCCACTTGGTCTTCAAAAACCCCCAAAAAACCCAAAAAGTTGGACTGTAAGCTCGGCGATGGCATGGCAATATGTCCTCTGTGGGTTGAGACGTCTGTTTGGACCCAAACATCATTAAGCACATATATAACAATAAAATCAATGGAATGCCCACACTGGTGCATGAGTGTACACACTCAACAACTATAAACCACCAACAAAGGAATGCTTAATAAAGAAGTATCCTCGAGCCTTCAGGGATGGTGTAGGTCTGAAGGGCGATTTGATGAAGTGTACCAAATCAGGCTCGACAAGACAATCAATCCAGTCCAATATGTCCCGTGTCAAGTATCAGTGGCTTTAAGGGATAATCCTTATTACAATTCACGGACCGGGGTGTTTGTTTGTTTGTCACGCTACTCCTCCCACAGTTCTGGGCTGATTACATCCAGGCTTGCTACATAAGATCAGCATGCCCCAAATTAGTGTATAGGGTTGTTTTTGTCTTTGCTGGTGGTCTTAGGGCATGTTAATGAGGGAATCCAGGAAAGACAGATGTGATGCTGGGGCACCAGCCCATGTGGGACAGCAGTACTCCATTGAGCTTTGGCCAAAGGCTCTGAAGACTGTGAGTAGCGATGATTTTCCAAGAAAAGACTTGGGTCGACACAGGATACCCTGTCTGCGGCTGGTTTTGGAGGCCAGCTTCGCTTTGTGGTTGGCTCAGGAGAGGTCATGGCTAATGGTAAGGCCTATAAGTTTTAAATGGGGCTGGCTATGGAAATAGATAGGTGGGTTAGTTTGATGATCCTTTTGGAGTGATGAGGTGAGACAGCAAGATTTTCCAGGAAGAAATAACATTTTCCATTTATCACACCAGCATCTAATCACCTGCAGACCAGAAGACATTGATGCAGCTGCAGTCTCCCGATCGGTGCGATGGAGGTACTCTGTGACACAATGTGGAGTCATTTGCAAAAAGGAAGAGAGGGTTTTCCAGAACATCTGGGAGGTTGTTTATGTAGACGAGGAACAATACTGGGCCAAAGACACTGCCTTGGGGAACTCCTGCATCCACTGGGAGGGGGAGGAGAGGGGTAGTTTTGTAGCAAGACATTGAGTGCATTGGTGTAGGAAGTCAGAAATAGAGGAATGAAGGTGGCCTTCTATGCGACAGACAGAGAGCGTAGCAAGCAAATAATGATGCCACATTGTGTTGAATGACTGAAATGTGTCTAAGGAGACGGACCTGACCTTTTGATTGAGATATAGGGCCTCAAACCATTACCGAGAGAGGAGCAGCAGCATGTCCTGAATTGACTGACCAGTATGGAATCTAAATCGATCAGTTTGAAAACAGGAAAGATGACACCAGCAGCGATGATGGTTTCCATGACTTTACTTGAAATTGGAAGTAAGCTCACTGGTCTCTATAGTTGATAGGATCTGTTTTTGCACCCTTATTGTAGATGTCAGTGGTGTTTGCTGACTTCCAGGTTGATGAGAGGTGGCCAAAGGAGAAGGATAGACCGAATAGGACCGAAAAGGATAGACATATGACTATGGAAAATTTCTACAACTTCAGCCTTACTTTATTGCATCACACTTACAAGTACATCAAAACTTAATTAAATCGAAGATGAAGTACACTACTTACCATGCAGCAAACTTGCTCCTTCCAAAAGGTCCCATTCTTGGCTAAAATCTGGGACATTCTGAAGCTGAGGAAGGATGTCAAGTGTCAATTCAATGCTGAAAGAAATCTCTGCAGATGCCTTCAGCCTGTACACGACATAGAGTTAGAATTCATTTAGCTGAGGAAATACCATAAAATGCTTGTAATATTTCCAAACTAAAGATATTGGCGTGTTTACATCCCTCTTCCAGCCATGTGACCATGGCTGAGCTGCATTCTGCAAACGTTGGAGTAGCTAGCTTCATGGAAAGCCGGCTTAAAGCCAAAATTACCACGGCAGCCACACCCAAGCGGTGTAGTGCGCTGCTGTATCTAGATATAATCACTTTCCTTCATTTGTCTTGTTTGAGAAGACTAAGTGACCCGATAATTCAGGCAGCAAGAATTGATGGACATTAACACACAGCATGCACTTTGTAGAAGTAAATAATTAATCTCTATTGAAGGACAGGACGACGCAACAAATGCGTTATGTGACCAATCCCAGGGTACCTATATCACGGTAATATTGGCCACCTGTCTCATAGTCGGCTGTTTAAGTCAGCTGTTTAAATCAGCCAGGGCCACCATTATGTTACAATATTGCAGTCACATTATTGAACTGGAGAAGTTCATAAGAACACCTTACCCTGAGCAGCCTTGAGAAACAAGGACATGGGCAGGGTTTGCGAGCGGCCAATTTGATTGGTCGAGATGATGTCAAACGCTGTAATATTTTATTCAATTACTACAAAACAAAAGGTTTTTGAAACTGCCAAAAAAGTGATTTGTGATCTTCAGTGTTCAAGTATACAATTCAATTGAAATAAAATAAAGATTTTATATTAAAGGTTGTAGGAGGTAAAAAAACAACCTTTTTTGGAAGTTTACCGCCAATGATGCAGCGTCTTGTCCACCACTTTATTTAACATGTTACATTAGCTATTCGTGCCTGTTGTATGTGTCCTTTATGACGTCCCTACAACAATAAGTTTCCTGTTTGGAATGATTTTCAATTTTGTTTGACTGCCAGATGTGCAGACAGTGTAAAAAATATTATCTCACTCATCTAGACTGCACATGTGTGATCGGGATGAATTCAGAACCAAAGTAGAGTAAAATGGCAAACTTGTCTTCCGATTCATGTTCAAAATATAACAATCAAATTAAATCAAGTTATTCCTCGATCATAAACTGATGTTTGCAGACAGCTAGAAAGACAAACAGACAGAGAAATCATCCAATTGCTTAATCTCGCTTTTCGCTTGGCAAGCTAAAAATTATACCATATTACTACATACCACAGCTGCATGTACTCACTGCCTGTGTGACCACCAGAAAACATTATGCCTCGTTTGTGCTTTCTCTGGGCAGTATTTCTAAAAAAAAGATTATCCGAGCCATGCGATGCCATGCAAATGAGCATGCTACTAGGTAATGATGTTACATTGCCCTACACTTGTTTCCTTTCTTCTTCTTAAGTGATTTTAATCAAATACAAGTCTGAAGACGACGATGGTTCACGAGCGGTATTTGACGATGTAGATTGTTTCAGAAGTCAAGGATGAGACGATGTGATAATTTTTGACCAAGTTATAAAAATGATCAACATGATGTGGTACGAGTGACGGGTTATTCGCTGCAAAATGTCGAAAACCCGGTTTCGTTCAACAACTTTCAAAATTTGACCTTTGTATAACCTTTAAAGGTCACAAAACAATGTCATGGACATTAAAATGAGGAAACAGAATACGTGCTATAGCTTATTGGAGTTAGTTCATCGAAGAAGGTCGAAAACCCGGTTCGGGGATTCCCACAACTTTGAAAATTTGACCTTTGTGGCTTTAAAGGTCAAAGGTCAAGGATTATGACCTTCGGTGCAAAACTTCCTCTGGAACATTCCAGGAACAATATAACGTCATATCGGCAAAATGCATTTCGCACTCCTCGGATTATCCATACTTTGATGAAATCAGCGTAAAAAAAAAACTTGAAGGGGGCACCACGAGCAAGGTGTTCGAGATAGAGCAAATGGTTTCAAGACTTTAGGTGGGGAATGACCTCAAGATTATGCATAAAAATATTGTCATCCTCGCTCTCAAAGTTTGGGCGGTCGTATGATTTTTATGTCAAAATTCGCAATTTTCTAAGTTTTGACCTTGTGACCTTGACCTTGGACGAAATGAAAAATCGGACAACGACAAGTTTTAGATAATTCATTTTGCTATTCAAATACTGAAGAACCCATTCCATTCAGTCAATTCCCTAGGAGAAGATAGATTTTTAATCCGACTACCCCCTAAAAATGGCTATTTTTGGGCGTGGCTCCGCCTACAATGGCGTAGCACCCCTCATCCAGGAAAACACAACTAGACATTGATATCGAACACATAACCAAGTTTCATCAAGATCGGATCAAAGTCCACGGAGTTATGCTCTGGACAGACAGACACACAGACAGACAGAGACACACAGACATAACGAATATAGTGGTCACTCTGGCTGGCGCTCGTGAACCAAAAACGAACAAAACAGGATGAGCAAAACAAAACAGGATATTGAGAATAATTTTATTGTTGCTCTTGTTATTATTTAGTTGGAGTTATCTCTCCTTATGGATCACAAAGAGCAATTAAAACCTATGTCCATTCACTGATGCTGGTAGGCTGTACATTCAACCTGCCAAGAACTGACTCACAGTTTCCAGTCTCCTCAAGATTTCACTTTATGGATCAGAAATCGATTCGGAATTTTGTGCACCGGTTGCATCATTACTGAACCATAGCAGCTCTATTGATGCAGTGCTGCTATACGTTAGGGTAGCAATTTAGAACTTGGTCACAGACAGGACATCCAGCTTAACGTCCCTCTGACGGATCATGGATGGCGCACGCATTGATTCAGTGCTCTGTTTGTGAAGCATCGGGGTGACGTTTTATGCTTTTTTGAGTCAGGAATGAAAACCACATAAGACAGCTCAAAGATGAACACACAAGCTATCTTGTTAGCTTCGGAGCTTCCAGTAACTCATTACGACAATAGACATTGTAATCTTAAAATATGAATTGAACAAAATAAATAAATAAATAAATAATTTGTTTACCTGCGAAGAAAGAACAAAAAACATTAACAACAAAAAAAAATAGGACCACTGGACCAGTGTGACCACTCCTTGGCTTTTTTTTTTTTTACAAAGATCTTGGCTATTCGTTGTTCACCTTGGCGTCTTGGTTTTCTACAGTTTTCTTGGCGTATAGGTTTTCTATTATCATCACTTTTCCGAAACCTTGTGAATTCTTGGCTTTTTTCATTGGCTCACCTTGGCATTTATGAAAATGAGGAGTGGTCACACTGCACTGGACCTGTGGCTTATCTGGGCCCTGGCCTAATGTTGTAACCCAAATTTGGTAGCATTGATCAGGAGAAGTTGATTTTTTAAAGAAATCTACGAAGTCGGCCATTTTGACCTTCTTCAAGTCATGTGACTAGAACGAGCTTTGTAATTCCTGTTACCAGTCACGAGAGGGACGTTGTTGCCACATTTTAGCCGAATCGACCCAGCGGTTTGGCCGGAGAAGTCGAAAAAGGAGACGGACGGACGGACGGACGGAAGGTGCGCGATGACAATACCTTATCTGGAATGTGAATTGCAGACAAGCTAATAATTTGTTTACCTGCAAAGAGTCATTGCCAATGGACGTGATGGAGATGGGGCTCAAACTTTATTGGAGGATGATGATAGATGTAGACATTTCCACAGGGCATCACACCGATTGACCCAGATTTGCCTTATTTCTTCGAAACATTAATGGCGTTTGCTGAAATTGGAGAAAGCTATTTGGAGAAAACAAATAACCAAGCTTATTCGAAAGTGTTGGATTTAGAATTGGCGAGAATGATTCACATAGTAACCCATACAAATTTCTGCATTTGAATTGGCAGGCATTCAAATTTCAAGAGTTAACTTCACAAATTTTCAACAGAGAACAAAAGACATATTATTCATCGTTTCAACTATCATTATATTTGATAGCTACAATTGTTTACAATGCTGAAATATTAGGTAAATAAATGAATAGTTCGACGCCGATACGTATTTGGCCTCATCTTTCACTTTCATGTCATTCAGTTTATGGATAACTCGTTTCGAATTCACACCATATGATTAGAATTCATTTCCTTTGTTTTGCTGAATTATATTATAATTTGAAAACATGTAAAACAAGTAACTGATGTCCCTACAGGAATACGGTACTACAGGGTGCCCCACAGAAAGCCAGGAAATTTGGTACAGTTTATTTAAAACAAAACAAAAGCAAACTTAGATGTAGTGTAAAACAAAGATACACTTTATTTTCAAATATAAATACAAATACAAATTCTGAAATAAAATTTAAAAACGGTTAGAAAATGTATATGTTAGTTTATTGATATGGTAAAATACGGCAAAATAAATCTCAAAATCTCCAATTCCTGCTTTTCTGTGGGGCACCCTGTATAATATTATTATCACACACACACACACACACACACACACACACACACAACACAACAACACACACAACCTTACCTTTCATTGAGATCCATTGCCATCTATTTGGAAGAGGAAATAAAAGGAAGGAAAACAATCAGGGTAATTAAGATTATTTAATAATGATTGATTGACATATGCTTTATAAATGTGAGTGGGTGGGAGTGGTCTGAAACAATTTTTTTTTTGTTTAATTCAGGGATCAATTAGTTAAAAGGCAATTTAATTAAGTGTCGAAATGTTTACAGTCATTCCAAAGTGATAAACTTATAAAAAAAGCAAATCATGGTTCGATTGATGAACATGACAGGCTCTGCCTTTTTAAACCCTAATTAATCTTTATTCTCTTGAACATACAGCAATTCACGAGACTCGAAATCAGACATGATGAAAATGATGAAAGATATAGAGTAAGGGGGGGAGGGGTGGGTGCAAGATCCTCCTCCCCAGCAGAAATATATCCTCCTCGATCCTTTTGTTAAGTATGCTGAACATTTTAAATTTGAAATTTCGCACTTATCCCATCAGGCAAAAAGGCTTCCAGTACAGATGTTCACAATACTGAACATATAATCACAACCAAGGGAGAAGAGAGAGGGCATCTTGACCCACCATGTTCTGATTCTGCTTCTGATGTACCGTACTCTGTTTCAGAAAATTGTGCTGCTCCAGCAGCTGGGTGATTTTCCATTGCCTTCACAGCAGTAGTCAAAGCAGGAATTTGGAATTTGTTCTTGGTGCTGGCAACAGCTTGCCTACTCTTCACGAAGGACACCGTGGGGTTTTTAACGTCCACCGACTCATGCCGTCACATGGGACGTCCGAGGGACGGCACACACATTGATGAATCACCCTGCCTGTGAAACACTGGGGTGATGGTTTATAGCTGGGTTGGGATTCAAATCCAGACGAGACAGATTAGAGGTGAGGATGCATACGTCTCGGAAATCCTGCCACCCCGACCCACCATAAATACTATACTGTACTCGAATATAAATTTTCTGTCGTCATCAATTCTTTGGGGACCATCTTACCCTGTCTTACACCTCCCTCCCTCTTACCTCCCTTTGGGGACCATCTTACCTCCCTGAAAAAACAAACAAATCTCTACACTCATAATATAGCAAACGGTAGGTTTTGATTTGTTGAAGGTTAGGTATATAAGCACAAATAGACTGCAGAGCCCTAAGTTATCATTGGGATGATAAGTTCCGAAACTTCCATTTTCCAAAGAAAATCTCTTCAAGAATACATCAACATCGGTAAATGAAAAGGTCATACCTGCAGGAATGTATTTGCATCAGAAATGTCCTCGAGGCCATCAACTTGTGACAGTAAGTCACGTGCATTCTCCAAAGCCAACCTGCAGGGCACCAGTCGCGCATACAAACTCTCGAGCTTTTCCTGCTTCCCCAGTTGCAGCGCAGTATCTGCTGCTTCCTGCCATTGACTCAACATATCCATCAACTCTTCAAAGTAGAACATCAGCTCTTGCTTGTAGCCGAGTGTCTGCTTCTACAAAGAGAAACATTGTGTAGAAATCAGACATCAAGTCTGGAGTGCAGCAGTAGCCTAATCTCATATTCATGAATCATACGACGATGTAAGGAGAAATGGGGACAACGACTTCTTTCGTGACCTACATCGGCTATTCAGGTTCATTGTTTGTATTTCAAACGTGATAACCGTTGTACGTGTGTACCTCCACGGCCTTGTGCTGATCATGTAGGCTTTCTTGCCAAATTTTGATGTCATTCACTCTGTCCTTCAAAACCATCATGTTTTCATTCAGCATAACCTGGGAAAAGAGCACAAGTTTGAGTCAAAATATTGTGATGTTACTGTTCGAGTTTGGACTTTTTCATGTTCATGTCTGTTTTATGAATGCAGAAGAGGGAGAGGGTAGGAAATAAGGGTAATTGGATGGGGCAGGGGGGAACCAAAAGGGGGGGGGGAGTGAAAATTCCATCATATATATGTGTACCTCCTATCAATGGACCTTTAATGGATTGCCACAGCAGCCAGCATTCCATCACATCCCCAACCCTTTGCCAGCCCTGGCAGAGATCTACTCTTGCTCGAATCCTGCTACTATTATTGGCTTATTCTTCTCAAATACTTCAATCATCTAACCTTATTTTTTTTTTATAGCATATGCAATTTGCCAGGTAGCTATCATTTTGTTGGGGCGCAACTATGCTGCTGATGCTGTGCCCCTATACCAGTACACTGTTACTCATTTCGCCAATTTCAGAAGGATGACAGGCTGAGTCAGCCACACCTGGTGTTAATTCAGTAGCCAACGGGGTTCAAACTCAGGACCCTAAGATCCCAAGCCAGCCACCCTAACCACTCAGCCGACACCAGGCTTGTCCACCAACTACTGCCAGCAGACAGGATGTCCAGTTTAATGCCCATCCGAGGGACGGCACACATTGATGAATCTGTGAAACACTGGGAGGACAGTTTATAGCTGGGTCGAGATTCGAACGCAGACGAAACAGCTTGGAGGCGATTGTGCTTACCTGTAGGTCTAGGCCATCCTGCCAGCCACGTAAACATTGTTGGCATTTGAAAAAATAGTAAATGTAGAAAAATGTTTAGTTTTTTTGTAAAAATTGCATTTGTAAATGGAGTCGATGCAATGATATAAAGTAAAAACTAATTATATATGAAATTTTTGTCAATTAACTTTTAACAGAGCGGAGACTCATCTCTGAACTTCTTTATCTTCACTACAGTTCCTTTATGATATGGAAGTCTCTGATATTATGCTAATGATCAGCTCCTCCATGTTGTTTGGGTTCTCGTCTCTTAACGACAAAACCAACCTTAATGAGTCTTGCAGCATTGTTGAGTGTCGTGACGTCATGGAGTTCATGACATCCGAACAACTTGTCCAAAGCTGATATTGGTTTCTTGCAGCTGATGCAGTATATATCACGTCGCTGCTTTAACATCTCCTCTGTTTCTGAACCCTCCTCATTGTCATCAAAAATGTCATTAGTGCTATATTCAGAGCCACTCTGCTCACAAACAAGGTCATCATCCACATTGAGGTCTTTCAACTCCGTCCCATCCAAGGAGAGGTCAATCACTCGGGGTTCTTCATGATGTTGAGAAATTAAAGGCCTTACATCCGTTCCACGTTCATCAATGCGTTTTGACCGAGAGGAACTTGAAGACGCGTCACCTTGTTCTGGTGAAGAGCCTCTTTCATTCATCTTCTCCATTGCGTTCCTCGTTTGTCCGCTATCACTGATAAACCCAACAGAATTATCAACTTGGTCTTTGGAGGAGAGTTGAGGAGAGACATCACAATCAATATCATGAGACTCTTGTATACCTTTTGATTTCTTCTCAGGAACTAACAATGATTTAGTTAATCCTTTGGAACTCAGTTGGTCAATGCTGTGGCTCCTCAAAAGGGCATCGGAAGTGTATTCGGTTTCCCCACCACCTGGGAAGGAATGTCTGATTAGAAATCTATCATAACAACTATAACAGATTGCTATCAGACACAGTCACACACCTTTTCCAAATCATAGTTTCTGACTGAATACAATTTTCTCATGAATCACAATTAAAAAAAAATATATATATATATATATTTCAATACATCTGATACATTAAGGTTTCACTTTTTCTTCTTCGTTCATATGCACAACAAGGCTGTGGGGTAGCATCATTGGCTGAGGGCATGGCTATGCCGCTGATGCAATGTCCTCTGCTGGTTCGGGTAGGAATTTGGAATTTGTTCATGGTGCCCGCAATAGCTCGCCTATTCTTAGCGAAGGACACCGTGGGATCTTGAACGTCCACGAACCAACGCTGGCAGACGGGACGCCGAGTTTAACGTCCATTTGAAGGAGGCGCACACAATGATGAATCACTCCGCCTGTGAAACATCAGGATGACAGTTTATAGCTGCATCAGGATTCAAACCCAGGCTAGACAGCTGAGAGGGGAGTGTGCGTATCTCTCGGCCATCCTGTTAGCCGCAAGCTTACACTGATAAATATTAAAGCAAATGTCTTCCCTGAGGGAGTTTAGGTTCAAGCCAGAATCAAACGTGTATGGCGGTTCAACTTCGTACTTCACTGTGCCTGACCGTGAATGCAACTGGTGAACACCTGCATTGTATTGTACCTGAGTCCAAACCTGCTGCAGGGAACGGACATTGGCCATCATTTTGCAACGCAGCATTTCCAAATGAAATCTCTTTTGGAGTCATCTTCAGGTCTGTTTCAATGTTTTTCCTTTCGTCTTTCAACTGATAAGTAGTAGAACTAGAGATCCCACTACTTTGTGGAAGTGCAGCATCGGCCGGGTCAGCGCTACCTGATACAGTGTCTGCAGGCTGTAGAACCACAGAAGGAGAATCTTTCAGACTTACGGGTGATTGTAACGTTTCACTTTTACCCTCAACAGGTTTGCTTCCATAAATCGGGTGTTCATCGACGGTAAAGATGACTCGACCCCGAGGCCGGTACACCGGCGACAGAGAGTCCGTCCCAAACGTTGCTGCTCGCCTTGCGCTTGCTGGAGAATGAGGCATAACAGTCTCCCAGGAGAGCCGACTGGATTCACATTGGGCACTCAGCATGCTGAACTCCGCACTGGAGAATATTGTTTGAACTTTGGGTTTCATCAGAGGGTTCTGTACCATCATTTTGAACCTGTACAAACACAGTGAAATGGAATAGGTGAACCTAAAGTTGTGGAGAAGGATTGTTTTTTATCTATGAAAAGACAAATAAGATATCATTAAGCAGATTAATGCAAAAATGAAGCATTCCCATGAAATCTGAAAAGTTTAAGGTTTCTCATATTCAGAGGTATTGAGGGTATTTGTGTGGAGGAGGTATGGGGAGGTGGAGGGGGCATAGAAAGAGAAATCTATATAGTATGCAGGAAACCTTTCCTCGACTCAACACAAATGAATATTTTTCACTGCCCAGTCCATTTTCAAGACTGTTGAAACAATTTGAACCACATCGAAGGAAAGGCAGAGAAAGACAACTGAGAAGTTGAAGACTGATAAGGTTGAAGCAGATCAATGCAGAAAGATGCACAAATGACGTGACACGACGTAACACAGTCTTACCTTTTTTCCAATCCTTCCATTTCACTTTCACTGAACAAAGTTTCTCGTGAAGACTTCATTTTGAAGGAGTAAATCCCCATCAATAACCTCCACCACCAGTTGTCAGCATTCTCATGTTCTCTGCTTTTCTTTGAACGTGGCTCTGCATTGGATTTTTTTCAAAGCGGCGTATTGGGAGCACTACGAGCGGGGGCGCGGTAAATATAGCAAGTGACCAAACAGCTGGTCAAGTCCTTTCCCCCATTTGTTTACCACGTGCTGAAGCTTTGGGAAATTTGGGTGGGGAAAAAGGGGGGAAAAGGGGGTGGTTGAAATAAAAAAAAATTTTTTTTTCAAAGTTTCAGGAGTAATATCTGGGGGAGGCCGTTCAAGGTGGGGGTCCCCCCCGCCCCCCCAAAAAAAAACAGTTTTGCATGTTGCCTTAAGGCTAGGACTTGCTTATGATTTCAGTCGATTCATAAAAGAAAGGTGGAATCTTTCTGACACTTCGAATTTGGCCTTTTCTCATCACTTGCAGAATCAGGGCATTTGTGGGAAAAATTTCTGAGATATAGTATTTCCTACACAATAATATCAGAGAAAAATGTTCATTTGTTGTATTATCCTGAGGAAAGTAGGACGAAACCCTAACAACATTGTGTTCTGCTTTTCTCATGATATATATATATATATATATATATATATATATATATATATATATATATATATATATATATATATATATATGTATATATATATTATATATATATATCAGTGAGGATAACAAGTAATTGTACACTGCCGATTTTGCAGGTTTTCCCACTCACAAAGCACGTAGAGGTCGTAATTTTTATCATAGGTACACTTCAACTGTGAAAGACGGAATCGAAAACAAAAATACTGAAAATCACATTGTATGATTTAAAATAATTAATTTGCATTTTATTGCGTAAATAAGTATTTGATCACCTAAAACCAGTAAGAATTCCGGCTCTCACAGACCTGTTAGTTTTGTCTTTAAGAAGCCCTCCCATTCTCCCACATTACCTGTATTAACTGCACCTGTTGAACTCGTTATCTGCATAAAAGACAGCTGTCCACACTCATTCAATCAGACTCCAACCTCTCCAATGGGCAAGACAGAGAGCTTCTAAGGACATCAGGGAAAATTGTAGACTTGCACAAGGCTGGGATGGGCTACAGGACAATAGGCAAGCAGCTTGGTGAGAAGGCAACAACTGTTGGCGCAATTATTAGAAAATGGAAGAAGTTCAAGATAACAGTCAATCTCCCTCGGTCTGGGGCTCCATGCAAGATCTCACCTCATGGAGCCTCAATGATCATGAGAAAGGTGAGGGATCAGCCCAGACTACACGGCAGGACCTGGTCAATGACCTGAAGAGAGCTGGACCACAGTTCAAGAAAACCATAAGTAACACACTACGCCATCATAGATTAAAATCCTGCAGCGCATGCAAGTCACTCTGCTCAAGCCACGCGATGTCCAGCCCGTCTGAAGTTTGCCAATGACCATCTGGATGATCCAGCGGAGGAATGGGAGAAGGTCATGTGGTCTGATGAGACCAAAATAGAGCTTTTTGTTTAAACTCCACTCGCGTGTTTGGAGGAAGAAGAAGGATGAGTAGAACCCCAAGAACACCATCCCAACCGTGAGGCATGGAGGTGGAAACATCATTCTTTGGAGATGCTTTCTGCAAAGGGAGACAGGACGACTGCACCGTATTGAGGGAGGATGGATGGGCATGTATCGTGAGATCTTGGCCAACAACCTCCTTCCCTCAACAAGAGCATTGAAGATGGCGTGGCTGGTCTTCCAGCATGACAACGACCCAAACACACAGCCATGGCAACTAAGGAGTGGCTCCGTAAGAAGCATCTCAAGGTCCTGGAGTGGCTAGCAGTCTCCAGACCTAAACCCAGAGAAAATCTTTGGAGGGAGCTGAAAGTCTGTGTTGCCCAGCGACAGCCCAAAACCTGAAGGATCTGGAAAGATCTGTATGGAGGAGTGGGCCAAAATCCCTGCTGCAGTCTGTGCAAACCTGGTTAAGAACTACAGGAAACGTCTGATCTCCATAATTGCAAACAAAGGTTTCTGTACCAAAATATTAAGTTCTGTTTTTCTGATGTATCAAATACTTATTTCATGCAAAAAAATGCAAATTAATTATTTAAAAATCATACAATTTGATTTCAGGATTTTTGTTAGATCCGTCTTTCACAGTTGAAGTGTACCTATGATAAAAATTACAGACCTCTACGTGCTTTGTAAGTGGGAAAACCATGCACTTCGCAGTGTATCAAATACTTGTTCTCCCCACTGTATATATATGTCAAAATAGGGAAGCGGGGGTATAAGGGTGGGGGTATCCCCAGTTCTCCCTGGACTCGCCGGGAATCGAAGCTGTCGTACACGAATATGTCCGTGTGGCGGCGGGTCGCTAATCGACCGCGAACGCCAATAACTTGACCACGTGACCCAGGGTCCTCCATCTGATAACCGTTTACCTAGGAACACATGATCTCCTCATTGGGGAATCATGCCCTCGGCGATTGTGCTGCTGTTTTCTTCATGGGATCTTGATTAAAGCAGCCGAGCTTACCGCGTACACAACACCTGACTGATTGAGATGAGAGCCAATTAGTTGGGGACTTATAACCTCCCGGCTAATCTACATATGAACATTGCTGGACCAATAGAAGAAAGGCCAACCACGGGCAGATTGGAAATATAACAAGAATAATTTATTTACAATAAGCGATGAGGGGTATGGGAAGAAGGAGGAGGAAGAGATTGGAACCATACTCTGTGCAGAGCATTGGTGCTGCTTAAGCACTCTCCTTGGCTATTGAGCACAATCCTGGACGGGTCGCCACTCCGACACAGTATACCATCATGCTGGCACTCATTTCGCCGACCTCGGAAGGATGACAAGCCGAGTTAACCCCACCTGGTATTAATTCAACAGCTGAGCGGGATTTGAACTCAGGACTCTAGGATCCAAAGCCCACTACCCTAATCATTAAGCTAACACCAGGCATGGAAGGAGGGAAGGGGACTCAATGGCTTTAATGGCATCAAAGGGCAACTGGGGCAGGAAAAGGGGAAATGAATGGGAAAGAGCAATCAAGATGTGTATTTACAAAAAAAGAAAGAAAATGTACAAGTTCAGACTTGTACATTTTCTTTGTCCTTACAAAAGATAGTTATATCGTTCGATCGAAGGAATGAAAACACACACACACACACACTAACCACACCCATATATGTTTGATTGGGCAAATGTGTCTAGTGGCCCCGCCACTAACAAATACACCAAATGATGATGATGATGATGATGATGATGATGATGATGATGATGATGATGATGATTGAGAAGATTTGCCGGTTTTGACCGATCTCGTTTTTTTTGCCTTTTCGCTCACTTGGAACGCAGTTCCCGGGACCTTATATGGGATGGCGCATCAGTCCGTCCACAAATACTTTCAACTTCTTCTCTGAAACTACACATACAATTTCGATGAAACTTGACCACAACCTTCATCAATCACCCTGTGTGTACCAAAGTTTGTGCATGGCATTAAAATAATCGGGCCCAAAGGGGGTCTGCGGGGGGTGCCCCCCAAAATAGGTATTTGCTTTCTTCTCTGAAACTGCACACACAATTCTGATGAAACTTGACCACAACCTTCATCATGCATGATGTACCAAAGTTTGTTCACGACATTAAAAAAAAAAATCAAAAAAAAATCGGGTCTAAGGGGATATAAGGGGGGAGGGGTGCCCCCCCAAATGTATTTGCTTTATTCACCAAAAATACACACAATTTCAATGAAACTTGACCACAACCTTCATCAGCCAAAGTTTGTTCACGACATAAAAAAAAAAATCAAAAAAATCGGGGTCTAATTAGTGGGGCAGATACCAGCAATTTTTGAGAGGAATCGTGCAAATGATGATACAAGCATCAAATTTGGCACATTTGTTCTCCAGGGGATTCTAATCAAATCTGCCTGATTGGCCATTTGAAAATCAAGATTTTTGAAAAATTTGAAGAAAAAAAAATTCAAAAAGTCAAGATCACGAATCAATGTTGGATGGGTTGAGATTGGTGAATGTTTCAGAAACATCATCAAGACGTTCCAAGTCTGTCATTGCAGTTTTCTTCCTTTACCTGCGGAAGGCAGACACGACGTCACATCCAGTGAACGCATGGTAGTATGGGATCCCTCGAGCTTTCTCAGGCCCTATTGCAGAAACTCTCATGGACTGGAATCCATCGCGCCTTGGCTCCTTGGCCAAAGGCAATCCACATGTTCTCAAGACCTAGTTCCTGTAAGGATGGCAGTACAGATCTATGACTCGTACTCCGTGTCATTAGCCTTAATGATAATGGACTTGCTACCATCCGTTGTTGCATCCCTGGCGTGTACAAATATTCGAGTGTCAGCTTCTTCATGACAACATGGAGACACAGCATCCAGTGACTTCCTTGTGTTGCTAATGGATCTTCTCCTTTTGTGACAATGACTGTGCTTGTCGTCTGTGCTTCACACATCTTTTCCGCAAGGAAGTGAAACAGCTCAGTCTTGTTGCTGTCATCTCGAAGAAAGCTTCTCCAGTTACTTGGGGTCTTACTGGTTCCTGTCACTCTTCTTCTGATTCCTTGCCCCTTTTCGACCTTGCCTCGGACTTCAGACTTGACTTCTTGTACACATCAAATACTACGTCCACCCTCTCGTACCTGGCACCATAGGATTCCACCTTTGGGATGATGTCTTCTTTAGCATAGTCATCAAATATCTTTGAAGTGCATGGAGGTAGGGCATTGATATGTGCTGAGCCATCAATGATGACTGCATCTCCCCTTGGTTCTCTGTCTGGGATGTTCACTTGCGCTTCAAAGATTTCAGCCAGCTGTGACTTCAAATTTTTTTCAAATTTTTCAAAATTTGGCTTTTCAAATGGCCAATCGGGCAGATTTGATCAGAAAGCCCTGCAGAACAGAAATGCCAAATTTGATGCTTGTATCACAATTTGCACGATTTTTCTACTATCTACTACACATAAGGGGATATAAGGTGCCACCCCCCTCCCCCAAAATGTATTTGCTTTATTCACCAAAATACACACAATTTCAATGAAACTTCACCACAACCTTCATCACCCGTGATGTACCAAAGTTTTCACGGTATTAAAAAAAAAATTGGGGCCGAAGGGATTTACGGGCAGGGTGGGGGGGGGGGAGATTTGCTCCAACATTGGTTCATTGGTACATTTTGCTGATTCTGTCCCACCTTGACTTCCTCCTCAGTATCATCATTGGACCAGGTGAGCACCCAGGGGTACTGCCCATATTTTTTTGCTTTTGCCATGGTCTGGAATATTAAAAAATGATTCCTGCCTCGACAATCAGCTGAACAGACCAGGAAGGTTCTCACATGTGGCTTCAGCGATTTCTAGAGAAGATAGTACAACTTTAGTTTTGTATGTAGCAGGTGGGACCAACATTTTTTTTCCACGCCATCCCGACATTGACAGTGCTCGCACACTTTCTGATAACAGCTGACAAAAACAACCCTAACCCTAAACAATAGTTTACTATTTTCTGGTCAACTCTGTATAATATATATATATATATATATATATATATATATATATATATATATTATAACGAATATGAGCTAATCACATCTGCCACTTAAATTATTGACCCCTAGGATTATGTAATTATCATGGGAAATGAGAATTGCCATAAAGTCAGAATTAGCTGCACATAACGATAAGGAAACCCGTCGCCATTTCCCACAAACGGAGCACATAATGGCAAGAAGCATGCAAAAGGGCTGTTTGTCGGAAGTAAATGTTGGTATCATGAAGCATCACGACACATTTAACGGCTTTTGTACACCGCTCCTTCCCAATTTCATAATCCAGGTAATGCATGACGTCATCGCCGGGCACCCAAGGAAGGAGTACTCAGTGTTTACTCCGTTTGTTTGTTAGTTGCCGGAATCCTCGGGATTTCGCCAATTATGTTGGTCGGTTTGTGTGTGTCATTCTGTGTGTCTGTCGTCTGTTTGTTTGTTTGTGTGTTTGTTTACCCTGTAGCAGCCACACCGTTTCAGCGATCATGACCAAACTGGGTACGGAGTCGGCCATGGTCCAACTTAGACACTTGTCGTTTTTGGTGAATCTAGGTCAAAGGTCAAGGTCAAGGTCACCGAAAAACCGAAATTCTTATTTTCGCAATAACTTCTGCTAAAATGGTCGCATCGACTTAAACCAAATCCAAAATGTGCATCTTCCAATTCTGCATCCAACATATGACTCATTGGGGTGTCACACCAACACCCTTCTTAGCGGTCGGGGTCGAATGTCAGGGGGGGGGGGTCGGGTCAAAAATTTCAAATTGCGATAAAAACGCCATTTCAAGTCCGATTGACTTCCAATTTGGCATGTGGTATCTGGTACGAGTGTCCTATTATATGCCAAAAATGAAATTTGGTTCAGCTACTTCCGGTTACCATGGCAACAAAGTTCAAGTGTTGTAAATTCGTTGTGATTGGTTTCATTCCAGGGAGGTTTGATCTCGCGCATGCATAGCTTGTCACTATTTGAAGTCACAAGGTCAAGGCAAATCTGGTGACCTTGAAAGATCAAACTCCAGGTTTTTGTTTTTTTTCAGAGATCATGGAGATATGACAAAGTTATTCCGGCAATTCCTTGCTCAACGAGCAATTTCATTCGTCTGTTTGTCTGGGCGATATCTCAGTCATCCTTTGAGCTAGGAAGCTGAAATTTGGGGAAAAAAGTGAAAATATTCTTTGCCAAAATGTTATTTTATATTTTTTTGATAATTAATTGATTAATTACTGAATTATTATCGATTTATTAATTACTTATGTATTTTCTTTCTCATCCGGGCAACATCTCAGCATCTTTGAGCTGTGAAGCTGATATTTGGACAGGACAGTGACCAAGTGATTTGGCTATAAAGAGTATTTTTATTTATTGATAATCAGTTATTATAATATTCGATTGATTACTTAATTTTCAAAAAGTTACAGATTCGGATGAAACGGCGGTGTTCAGGTATGATATTTGGCAATTATTGAGAAATTATTTTATGATAATTATTTATTTATTTATTTAATTATGCAATATAATCATCAATTATTGTACACCGCTCCAGCTTCCAATTCCAACTCCAGTGCTGCAAGGCGGCATCGCCGGGGCGCGACTGGAGGATTTGTTATTTATATATTTATTTTTATTTATTTATTTAAACTGCCATCTCGGTGGTTCACTTCGTAGTCCGTGCGCATGGGGGGCGTTGTACTTCGATTGTTCGCTACTTGTTGTTTTTTTTTTAGTGTTGCACTTTTTGGGGGTAAGAGTTGGAGTTTGTTGCTCTTTTGAGTGTGTAAATGAAGTCTTTCGTCACTACCTTAAAAATGAATTGGAGAAATCAGCCAGCATAATCAATGCACTGCGATACACCTCAACCCTTGAAGGCGCGACAGGTTTTTAAAAATTTTTTTTTTACATTCGACTCTCGGAAAAAAAAAAAATATATATTTTAACATTCGACTCTTTCGGAAAAAACAAAACAAATATATATTTTTTTCCGAAAGAGTCGAATGTTAAAAAAAACAACCTGTCGCGCCGTTAAGGGTTGAGGTGTATCGCAGTGCATTGATTATTGCTTGGCTGATTTCCTCCAATTCATGTTTTAATTAAATCCGTCGTTCGGGTTCTTCCTCATATTGTTTGAAAGCGATGTTCTGTTACGATTGAAATTGTACCTTGGAAGCTCCTATAACAACCGACTCTGTGTAGAGAAAAGTTTTAAAATTGAAATCAAATACAAGGAAGCGGCGGATCGGCGAGGATGGACGAAAAGGAGAAAGAAATCATTGACGCCAAAATGAAGACAAGAGACCGTCGGGATGCCACCGGCGGATAAAGTGTGGTTTCGCAAGGCGGACAAGGAGCCGAAAGAAATCCGAAGCTGCAGACGACGACCTGGTGGACGATTTCGTGGTGCTCTCGGCTCCTGACGCGGCTGACTGCCTCCAGGTGGGGCCTCTGTGGTTACCTGAACAAGATCGCCGGTCGGGGTCCGCTTCGCGCCGCCAAGACACGTTGGTTCTACCTGGAGCCGGCGTTTCGTGCCGCCTGTACTACTACCGGACGGCTCAGGACGCGCGACCCCTCGGAACATCGACGTGTCCTCTGCGACCTTCTCGTACGAGATGGATCTGCGCGCCGGGACACTTCGCGTCCGTACTCCGTCCCGGGACGTTACTTTACAGGTAACATTTACTAATCTACATCAACTAGTCGCGTGTGGTGTGGTCGTGTATCGTGGTGTCGTGTGGTTGTGGTGTGGTAGTGGTAGTGTATCGTGTTCGTGTGTGTAGTCGTGGTGTCGTGTGGTGTTGTGTAGTGTAGTGTATCGTGTGTCGTCGTGTGGTGTGTAGTGTAGTGTATGTGGTGCTGTGTGTGTGTATGTACGTGTTGTCGTTGTGGTGTAGGTACGTGTGCGTTGGTGTGAGTGTAGTGTATCGTGTGTGTGTGTGGGTTGTGGTCGTGGTGTAGTTATTCGTGGTGTCGTGTGTGTGGTGTGAGTTAGTCGTGTCGTGTGGTGTAGTGTATGTGTCGTGTCGTGTGGTGTGTAGTGTTCGTGTGGTGTGTGTGTGGTGTATCGTGGTGTCGTTGTGGGTGTGGTGTCGTGTGGTTGTCGTGTGGTGTGTGGTGGTGTCGTGTGGTGTGTCGTGGTGTCGTGTGTCGTGGGTGTGTGTGTGTGTGCGTGTGTCGGTCGTGGTCGTGTCGTGTCGTGTGTGGGTCGTGTCGTGTCGTGTGTGTGTCGTGTGGTGTGTGTGTGTGGCGTCGTGGGTGTGGTGGTTGTGGCGTCGTGACGTGTGGTGTGTCATGTGGTGGCGTCGTTGTGTGGTGTGTGTGGGTTGGTCGTGGTGTTGTGTCGTGTGGTCGTGTGTGGGTGTTGTCTGTTGTCGTGTGGTGTGTGGCGTGTGTGTGTGTCGTGTGGTGTGGTGTCGTGTGGTCGTGTTGTTCGTGTGGTTGGGCGTGTGGTGTGGCGTGTGGGTGTGGCGTGGTCGTGTGACGTGTCGTGGTGACTGTGTGTGAGTGTCGGGTGACGTTGTGGCGTGTCGTGTGGTTGTGTCGTGTGGTGTGGTGGCGTGTGGTGGTCGTGCGTGATGCGTGTCGTCGTGCGTGTCGTGCTGCGTGTCGTGTGTCGTGTGCGTGTGTCTGTGTCGTTGTCTGTGGTGTCTGTGGTCGTGTGGCGTCGTGATGTCGTGATGAGTGTCGTGTGTGACGTGAGTGCGTGCGTGTCGTGTCGTGTCGTGTGGTGTGGTGTCGTGTGTGTCGTGTGGTGTCGTGTGGCGTCGTGTCTGTCGTGTCGTGTCGTGTACGTGTCGTGTGTCGTGTGTCGCGGTGATCGTGTTGTGTCGTGTCGTGTGTCGTGTGTCGTGTGTGTGTGCGTGTCGTGTGGTGTTGTGTCCTTTCAGGTTTATTGATATTTTTCTGTTCGTAAAGTTTCAAAAGAACGTTTGATTTAATTTTTTTTTTTAATATATCTCATTACTTGCGGTGTTTTGAGTGAACAAAATGAGTGTTCGAGTTTCTGTATTTTCATTCTGACCTTGATCACGTTCGTCTGTTACACTGTCCCATCAGGCAACCAATCGAGAGATCATGATGTATTGGCTGCAGAGCTCCAACATTTTCGGAGAGAGTACAGCCTGTCTCAAGGGTCTGGTTTGCCTCCACAGGGTCTATCAACTTCAACCATGGAGCCAGACGGGACGGGGAGGGAAGGTCGGTGTGTTCTGTCCACACTACTTTAAACTTTGGTTGTCTGGTGCTCAAGTTTAAACGCGTACAGTTATTATAGTACTGAACTGTCTAATTTTGTAATAAGAGGGAATGTGGGGCGCAGGGTGGCTTGACTCTCGAGTACGCGACGCACTCCTTTAGGTCGTCTATCCTGGGTTCGAATCCCGACCAGCTATAAAACCGTCATCTCGGTGGTTCACAGGCAGGGTGTGTGTGCTGCAACTCGGATGGACGTTTAACTGACGTCTCGTCGCCCAAGCATTAGTTGGTGACGTTAAAGATCCCACAGTGTTCTTCGTGAAAGAGTAGGTGAGCTTTCGCCGGCATCTGAACAGATTCCAAATTCCTGCACTTGGATGCAGGAATTTGGAATCTGCATGTTCCAAATTCCTGCATACACTAGGGTCTTGAATATTGTTAGATGAGGTGATGGAGGTTAAAAGGCAACAACAGAATGGGGTCCAGTTGGATGCAAAATGAGTGTGGGAATGAACGAATAATGAAGAGAAGGATATGGGAGAATGGAAAGATACAGTACTGTGAGTAAGATGATTGGGTTCGGTTGAGTTAATGGGGATACAAAAGAGGGGTAGATATGAGATTGTCGTGCGCCGCCTGCTTGAATTCCTGGAAGGATAGTGCGATTGAACCCTCCAGGAAGGTGGTTCCACGAAGGGGGGATTGGGGGGGGGGGCGTAGCGGAAGGGGAATATAGTTAATGTGTAACAACCTTTGTTTTTTGTTTTTTTTTTTCAATGGAAGGGTTTCCTGGAAGACCGTTCAGTGCTGAGAGGTGGGGAAGAAACAACAACAAACAGAGGCCACAAAGCTGTTTGCGATGAGACCAACAAATCTTGTATTCCAGCCTCATTGCAGAAGATTCCAATAATGTTGAGAGCTTTAATATTCAACACAATCAGGAGAAGAGATGGCCGTGATTCTGATTTTCTCAAGTTCCTTAGAGGCAATCTTTGAGATGTGGTCGGCCCAGAATAGGTCGTTGCTGATAGATCGAGATTTGCACTCGATCTTGTTTAGCGATAGTAAAGCCTTCTCCATGAACCATACATAACCAAAAGCCATGACATCACTGCAGCTCCACTGTCGCCATGACGTCTAATGGCTTGACTGAACCAAGTGCAAGCCAAGATTGAAACACTGCAGGGTAATAAGCACATTGGGGGCGAGGGGATGGAGATTTGCAATGGCGTGCCAATCGACTCCCCTCTCGTTGTACTTTGTCGTTGTCAACTGTCAATCTCGACATTTCCTTGAAATCCCAAAGTGCATTGTCAATAACTCACCATCCTAGTTTTATGCCTGACCTCAAATTTTTACGTTGAAGGGAAATTGGATTGCTTCCAGGCAATACTTTTGACAAGTTGTTACTTTCTACGTTGTAAATTTTGATTCTTACATGCAAGTTAGGTCTCAATTGTTGCGGTCTCTATCGCTCGTACACGTCTTTTGAAATTTGTTGATACGATGTAATTTGATGGGTACAGCCATGTTCACTTCACCGTCACTGTAAACACTTCACACGTGCAATGCATGCACCGATTTTTGTTCGACGTACGCACCAGTTTGGTAACTTGCGATCTTCCTTCCTTTATTCGATCATTGATTGCTTTGTGATCAGAAGAAGAGATGTCTGTTAGAAAAGACTGGCAGTGATTGGAGTTGGAGGTGTTTAACTGAACGGGTTAGAAAGGTTCAGGCTGCTTTGTCGTAGTCTCACGAAACCTCATGGAGCTTGGAAGAGAGATTTGTTTCATTTCCTACCAATGGGATTCTCAGTGCTGTGACAACGCCGGACCCGAGGAACTGGCCGAAGGAATTGAAGGATATTGGACAAATGTGTGAAACTGCTCCGTCGTGTTTTTCAGAATATCCTTGTAGCCCGTGGATGCAAGGTTGAAGATGCTATGGCTGACTGGACCTTCTCGAAAGAAATGCACAGAAGGATTACAGTGGAATGTGGTGGCAGGAACGTTGGAGTGTGCTCTTCAAAGATGGGCAAGATGAAGTCTTCCATTTGTTACACTTCCTGGAAATAGTGCAGGGCTATACCATTTGCAGTTTCAGCGAAAGTCGAGAAGGCTTTCTCGCTCATGAGCAGAGTAAAAGTGACTCTGGGAGAGTCGCCATTGACACTCAGACAATGACTTAATGACGATGATGATTTCTTTGAGGGCCATTGGCTAAGTCTGGAATCAAGTGAGACGATACATATACAGCCATATAGTCAGTGATCCGCTTCCTCACTGAAGTGGCATCAACTTCTCAGGTTTTCGCCCCCTGGTTTCAACAGTTTTTTGTTCCACCCCCCCCCCACAAAGAGCCTCAAAATACATTTTTTTTCTTTTTTTTTAAACCCTAATGCACACATACACGAATGACACAGGGCTCGACTTCAGACAAAAGTAACCATGGACTTTGGGAAGTGATGCAACTTCCTGGGGGCACTCTGGGTGCCGGCGATGTTTATGGTTTTTTTTAATCTTAGCAGTCAGTTGGTTAATTCAGGGGAAACCCCTCCTTTTCCCTCCCTTCATCCCCCTCCTGGGATGCAAATCCATGGGTTTTTCTCTAGCCTGTCCTCCAATTGCTGAGCGTCAAACAGGAAGTGGGCAGCACATCCCATTTTCATATTTTGTTTTAACTTGGCTAGGGTCAGATCGTAACTGGGTCTATTAGAATCAGAGCAGACTCCATCCTCCATCCATCCATTGGGACCATCTCTGTGCAGAGCGTTGGTGCTGGCCTAAGCAGTCTCCCTGGGCTATTGGGCACAATCCTGGACAGGTCGCCACTCCGACACAGGATACCAGCAGCTGGTACCCACCCAACATTTTGCCGCCCTCAGTTTGGATGACAGGCTGAGTAACCAACCCCCCACACTGGTTTTAATTCAACACCGAGCAGGGTTTGCAACTCAGGACCTAGGATCCAAGCCCACCGACTCTAACCATAAAGCCAACACCAGGCATAGAGCGGCCTCGCTATAACTATTAATGCCCAGCAGAGGTGGATGTTAATGCTATCTCTTCCTCTTGCGAGATTCCTTTCGTTGCTTTTTCTGTTCACTATCTGAGGATTGAGCAACCCATCTTGCGAGAAGATCTCTCTCCATGGCCAACTGTTGCGATGTTCAACTACCACACCACCAACTCGTGATTGCATTTTTACCCTACATGCGCGAAGCGATTGCGGGGTTAGTGTGTGTGTGTGTGTGTGTGTGTTTGTGTGTGTGTGTGTGTGTGTGTGTGTGTGTCGACAGAACGGCAGTTTATGATCGAGGAACAACTTATTTGAATTAATGTTATATTTTGAACACGCGTTAGAATTGAACTCACAATCATTTAGCAAGTGCTTTTTACTCTGCCTGTTGGCAGTTCAAACAAATCCATACAGGAACTTACTGTTTTAAAGGACGTCATGAAGGCACACAAACAACAGGACGAAGACCTAATGTAACGTGTTAAATGAGGTGGTGCCAAAAGAGCGTTGACGACGGTAAAGTTTCTTCTGGATTTTTTTTTTTCTTTTTCTTACAACCATTCAAAATCTTTAAACCTTATTTCACTTGAATTAATGTACTTGATCATGCAGAACACAAATTGCCTTTTGGCACTTTCAAAAACTTTAGGTTTGTAGTACTTGGACAAAAATATTACAGCAGTTTACATCATCATGATAAATCAAACTTTGCTGCTCGCAGACCCTAGTACCCATGTTTCTTTTTTTCTTTTTTCTTTTTTCTTTTTTTCTTGGTTTTTTTTTTTTTCCTTTTTTCTTTTTCTTTCTCAAGACTGTGTGGGTTAAGGTGTTTTATGAACTCTCCAGTTTCTGATAGTCTTGAACCAAAAGTGTTGTACATGTCGTGTGTGATAAAAATCCATCTACTTTTGGTGATTTAATAGATGTCATTAACATTGAACTTATTTCAGTCAAATGATCCACATTGTATTTCCAGAGGAATCGATAGAGCAACTTGCTACCCAGAACATGAAGCTCACCTCTCTTGCGCTGCCTTCCCCGGCCACTCGGTCTTGTCGGCGAGCAGGCCCAGCCTGCTTCCAGCTCCATGACTCACACTGCCATCTAAATTCTCCCGCTTAAAAACACCTCGGCAGGGAGATTCGGTCCTGTACTACTTTATTACTTTGCTCTCAATTCTTATTCATCAACGACTTTCAAAGTAGTGGCATGTACTTGGTGAGGGTAGGAGGAGTTTTTCTATTTTAGTTACCAAGCTGGCAGCTGTGAATGTGATCATGAAATCTACCATGGACTTCCATAGTTTATGGAATACGCATTCGGAGTTGGACAGTGTGAAAACATTGTGCTATCCTGGGAGGGAATTATTTTATTTTATATTATTTTATCAAGCCATTGTTTTTGATTTATACAATGTATCGTTGCAGACCTTTTCCGATTGGACTTTTTGCAGAGCACATACTCAGCCAAACTAATCAGGAGGATATGCCCTTGAATTACTTTCAAATTTACTTATCTCTGCCACCGAAGGTAAGGAGGTTATGTTTTCACCCCTTTCTGGTCTGTTTTGTCTATGTTGCATGAATATCTCAAAAAGTTGCGGGACGGATTCGGATGAAACTTGTGACATGTTGGTGTGTGATTCACGACAAATTGATTCATTTTGGTGGTAGATCCGGATCCGGATGCAGATCCGGATCTGAATTAATTTTTTAAAGTGATTCTTTCACATGAGAGTATGGCTGAACTGATGGAGAGCAAGATTATCTCAAACAGTTGTAGACGGATTCGGATAAAACTTGTGGACACATTGTGGTGGTGTGGCAAAGGACGAATTGATTCGATTTTGGTGAAGATCTGGGCTTACGATAGTTATTTTAACTTTTAAAGGTGATTCTTCCATGATTGATAGGGCCAAAAAGATATAAAGCATCATCTTTAACCTCCGCCATCGAGATGGACGGAGGTTACTGTTTTCACCCCTGTCTGTTTTTTTGTTTGTTTGTTGAACAGTATTACGAAAAGACTCCTGGACGGGATTTCGACGAAACTTGGGTGGGGGATTAGGTTAATGGTCAAAGGATCATGCCATTAGATTTTGGATTTGGGCCAAAGTCCCAATAATGGCGATATTTTGAAAAATATTTGAATTTTTTTTTTTTTGCATTTGCTACCATGTTTTTAAGTGATTACAAACCGCCAAAAAAAAATTGTTGGAGAGCAAAAAAAAAATGCAAACTTTTTTTCAAAAAAATTCGATTTTATTTTTTGGGCATTTCTACATGCGTGTCGATCTCCGTTAGTTTTATTCATCGGGGATTCAGTAGAGTCTGATCCGTTTTGACCTACAATGAATAGGATATCAGGTTCACTTAAGTCGACCACAGTATTGGCGGCGGAAGGTTTTGCCTCATATGAGTGCTCCTCCTCTAGTTCAAAAATGTTTTGGGCCGATATGTTCTTGTGATCAGGCATTAGTGGCGGAGGTATGCGCCCTACCGAGTGCCCTTTCTAGTTTTTCAGTGTGATGAAACAGTTTGACAGCTTATACAATAGACAAGTGTAGGCGGAGTACGATCATTGAGAGGAGGAGAATTGAGGGTGAAAGAACAGCACAATCTTTGAAGCGAATGGCATGTGTTTAAGGACACATTACACTTGGTATCAGATGTTGTATTTTTCAAATTTGGCGAAAGGACAGCACTGTTCAAGCTTGATCAAACTCCTGGAACCTGAGCTAAGTCTTCCATGGAATTACCATGTTGCTCTTGGAACTTTCAAATGGAGAACCCAGCAGCTCTCTTAGTGCTTTCGGAATGAGTTTTTGCTTTTCTTTCTCCATCTTGTCTGATATACATGGACGTGCCAGTTTACTCTTCTTAATTATCCCACTTTATTTTTTTTTAACCTGGGGGGGGGGGGAGGGGAGGGGTCTCTGTCTGTCACGCTATCTCATAAATGGTTGTGCAGAAATTGCCGATAGTTGGTCGTTATGATCACCACAATGGCAAGAAGGTTGAGAGTATTATCATTTCACCCAACCAATGGGGTCAATACCCAAAAATTCGGCAATCGCAGGCACATTTAAAGACATTTTTTTCAAAATTAATTTTTTGTTTTGCAATCAAGATTGGGGGCCCACTTAATATGTAACCATAATGTCCCAGGGTGGTGGGGACTGGGCAAGGTTACAAAGGTCAACCAGAGTATTTGCAACTCCGAAAATTTTATCATTTCTGGTGGAATTTTTCTATCTTTCATTTTGCTTTAAAGCATGACGCGTGTGGATTTGCGATGGCACAACCATCGCTTCGCCCTTGTTTTTGTATTTCAGCGTCTCGGGTAATCTTGGGATGTCAACTAAAATCGTCTATAAATGATCCGTTTACACCCAAAAATAATGATTTTACTGATACTGTTAACGAATTTCGGTCCGACCGGCGTGCGATCGGGTCACGTAACTCAAATCGGCGACCCGCGTCGCCCACCGGAACGGACAATTCATCGTGACCCTCCTTGGAATAATCGCCAGGCGCTAGTCCACGGGTTGGGTCTTTCGACCCCACCACAATCGTGTCAAATCGGCCACTCCGCGCAGGATAGGGTTGTTCGAACAAACTCGACCCTCCTAAGTAACCTGCGCGGGTAGTTAACCGGCGCGGATCGTACCTCGCCGCTGGGCCGCCTAGGACCGAACCGCTTAAGCGGCTCCGTCCAGTGCTTCAATGATAACCGGCGGTGTTTCGCGCCCCGACGGACGTGATTATTTTACCCTCCGGGGGTGCTTACACCCTTCTACAATTCCTTCGTGATGCAAGATGGAACTTCAACAAAGGAAAGGACGCAACGAAACGGGGAAAAGTTCAACAAGCCCATTTATTACGCACTCAGACAAGGAAGCATCGTATTCCAGCCATAACAGTAAGAATGCCAAATTTACAACCGAATAAAGCAATGTTTATTTCCATCAACTTAACAGTTTCTACTTTACAAGACACGGGTGCCACATACAAGCCTTCAAAGAAAAAGCAAAGAAAGACCCCTCAATAGACAAGGGAGTCAGACTGGGTTCGTGGACCAAATGCGCGTGGAACCTGGATGACGGCCAGGTCCACGAGACCGAAGGGGTCTACCGCCGCCCTAAGTGGCGGCGATGGCGGGAAGCCGCGATGTCAGCGTAGCTGGCGCCTGGCTTCGTGCCGCTGGCGTGGTTCGGCGAGCTCTATCCGGCGCTCCCCGTCTGCTTCCCCGTCGGGCTTCGCGCTCCGTCTCCCTGCCTCGACTGCCCCGCCGACATGCACGACTTGACTGCCCCGCCGCGACACTGCTGCTGCCACTTTCTCCACCGACCTGCCTGCGCTTGGACGCCCGCCGACAACTGCTGCTGCCACTCCACTGCTACCCACTTTTCGCGCTCTCACAACCCTCCAGACTGACTTTTCTGCCGAGCCACTGCTGCTGCCACCCACTGCTCACTTGGTTTCTCTGATCACTGCTGCTTTGTGCTCGCCGCTTATATAGGCCGGGGGAGGGCGTCTATGCAAATTTCTCGGATCACATGCGGGTTCGGAGGCGGGGCTTATACCACGCCGATGGCTTCAGTATCATTGGATGATGAAAAGGGGGCGGTGAAGCATTCTAAATCCGCTTTTTGAGGCGAAAGGAACGCATTCAACAGCCCATGGCAACGAGGGTGGTAGAAAGGCGAGGTGGTGGGAGTTTGGTTGTTGGCGGGGCGTCATTTGAGAATGGCGGTGAAGCGATGTTTGTTGGGTGGAGTTGTGGAGGTAAAGAGGCGAAGGTGGTGGGTGTTTCGGTGTAGTTGTTTGGGGGCGTTGTTGGTGGTGGCCGATTTGGTTGTTGGGGTATGATTGGTTCAAATATGATAGAGAAAAGAACAACGGCTATTCAAAAGGTCGCAGCCGGTGAACCGGAAATTCCCTTTAAACAACGGTGGGGGAAAAACTAACTACACAATTACTTATCGTCATAACTGATCTAAGGTCCTTTATGTGATGCGAATTTCCACAGCCGTAACACTACCCTCCCTTTTTACAGCTCGTCCCCGAGTCGTCGAATTTTCGTGTGCCATCATGGTGTAAGTTCTTCCCTATGTACGTTTACCTTCGATCCCTGAGTGCGGCACTTCCATGGTAATTCGTGTCCTCAAATAAATAACCTACGGCCTGAGTAACTAACTAAGCAAACGCACTCACACAGACGCACTTAAATAAATTTGCCGGCGTAAAGGCCAGTCACACTTTGACGTTTTAAGCCAGCGATGGGCAAACGTATTAGATGTTATGTAAACGCTGGCTTACGTTGAACTTTTTGATGTTTTTTTTTTAAGATTCGGACGTATTCATAACGACTTGGTTTATGCTAACGTATTACGTAATGGACACAGAACGTTCGTTGTGTTTAGATAACTATACCAACGAATGCTGAACCTGTTTGTCGGCCTTCACAACCCTTATGCCCAACGATAGTCCTAACTCATGCATAGCACGCTGCACGCATCGCCGACGATGACCGTGGCGTAAGGTATGGAAAGGCTGCGCCAACGATTCAAATCATAACCGCCGCAGAAATGGATAAGTGTCAACATCGCAGTCACACCTTGGCGATCTTGCCAGCGTATGCCGACTTGAAAATGCGTCTAAAACGCTGGCGCACGTCGAATACGGTATGGTAAGTTTGGTATGCGTGATAGAAGCTAAAGTACGCCTATCATACGTCGCTATTAGTGGGTACGTCTGTAATTTTAAGCATGTTGAAAAATTTACGACGTACTTGCCGTATGAACACACGCCGTATGTGATGGGAATAAAAGTTGTACGCAGATAGCGATCGTTGACACCATGACACACGTTACTTGTAAGGTACTCATAAGTCGAACCGTCAAGGTAATGGTTAGGCGTCAGTGTTCGACTCCCGGTTTTTTTTTTTCTTCGGTATGACGGTGTTCCAGTTACGAGTGCGGTTATGATTAAATCGTTGAGGCGGACAAGTCTAATTAATTATATTATATTACACACCGCATAAAATCGAAGTGTCCAACATCAACCATATAACCGAAGGAGGAGAAAAAATTAAAACAAAAAATAAACCAGGGAGTTGGAACACTGACGCTAACCATTACCTTCGAGTGTTTCGACGATGAGCACCTTACAAGTAACGGTGTTGCGATGTGTGTCAACGATCGCGTAACGTTAGTACAACACGTAACTCATAGCTTAGAAATAAGTTTCGGTCGCTAACATTACTCTTCCGACGTGTTTGTACTCTATGAGTAACTTACAAGTAACGTGTGGTCAGACGATCGCGCTGACGTGCCTACAACTTATGGCGAGCGTTATGGTGGAACGTGTGAGTTCAATACGCTGGCATAAGTCGTAAATTTAAGCAATGGAAAGCTTTGAGGACAATCGAAAGTACACGTTTAAAGCCAGCGTGCAACGACGTCTGGCAGTGTTTTTCAGGCGTGCCTCTCAATGTTATCAAAACTTTACCCATAGTAATTCGACGTGTACAAGCGTTTTAGACAATTTTTTTTCAAAAATCGGCTACGTTTGGCTAAAAGCAGGTGTGACTGGGGCCTTAAGACTCACATGCGGGGGCGCAAAACACATTTACAATTCACAACTTACATTTACCTTATAATTTACACCTATTCCCATGGGTCCGGAATCGAGGGAACTTTCTGCAAAGAGAAAAAGTTAGCAGGAGCCAGGCTGCTCGATTCGCAGTCCTCTGGCTCAATTGCAATGCAGGTGACAGGGAACGGTGGCCGGCTGCTCACACGCAGTCCAAGGTCTCCCCCTCGGAAATGAACGCAGTGAACTGGCAAACGTTTGCACGGGCTGCCAGTGCAGTCCCGTGTTTGCGCTGCCTACAGGGCAGTCCTGCAATTTTGCGCGATGATCCTGGCGACATGTAATGACGGGGGGGGGGGGGGGTGAAATGCAAAACAAGAACGGGCTGGTGGGACATGGGCAGTATAGGCATCGGATGGCAAAGGTGGGCAGGCAAGGCATGGCAAAACAGGGCTGCTGCAGCAAACACAGCGGCAGATGAAATGAACCGGCAAAAGGCCTTGCAGCAACAGCCAGCAGACGATGACCGGCCGGCGAACAGGCCTTCAGTAAACAGTCCGAACGATCCGACCGAACACAGGCCTTGAAGTAACACAGCCAGCCGATGCGTTGGCCAGCCTTTGCCTTGCGTGGAGGGGAGTGGCGGTGGTGCTGGCCACTCGGAAGGCGGGCTCGGACCTATCTGACTGTTCCTCCCCACCTATCGCCTTTGCCTGTCTCTGTCCATACCCACCCCCTAATTTGTCAAAACCCAATTTAGCCCCAACTATTTTTTTGTTTTATTTTAATTTTCACTCTTTCCCCCTATGAATTCGTCTCCTACCCCCTTTAGTCTTTGTTTGGCTAGCCTTCTGTCCTAGCCTACTCCTCAACCCTAGTTTCCTTCCTGGAGGGGAATAAGGGAAGCTAGCGTCCTGTGGTCGAGGCCCTCACTCAAGCCTCAGCATGGCTCCTCGGAGTATCAGCGATCTTTACCAAAGTGGGTCAGCGCCCACAACGAGAGCGACGGGTGACGGTGCGGCAGGGTACATCTCCTAATCTACCTACTATTTATTCCTTAACTACCCGGGGCTTTCCACAGCGCCTCTCGCTTAACTGCTGGGTTCTA
>CM068962.1:25697993-25709457 GCA_035128595.1 Eptatretus atami | reverse complement strand
AACAAACGGAGTAAACACTGAGTACTCCCTTCCTTGGGTGCCCGGCGATGACGTCATGCATTACCTGGATTATGAAATTGGGAAGGAGCGGTGTACAAAAGCCGTTAAATGTCGTGATGCTTCATGATACCAACATTTACTTCCGACAAACAACAGTCCTTTTTGCATGCTTCTTGCATTGATGTGCTCCGTTTGTGGAAATGGCGACGGGTTTCCTTATCGTTATGTGCAGCTAATTCTGACTTTATGGCAATTCTCATTCCCATGATAATTACATATCCTAGGGGTCAATTATTAAGTGGCAGATGTTGACTTAGCTCATATTCGTTAAATATATATATATTATATGTATATATATATATATATATTATATATTATTACTAACAGAGTGACCAGAAAATTAGTAAACTATTGTTTAGGGTTAGGGTTAGTTTTTGTCAGCTGTTAGTCAGAAAGTGTGCGAGCACTGTCAATGTCGGGTATGGCGTGGAAAAAAATATGTTGGTCCCACCTGCTACATACAAAACTAAAGTTGTACTATCTTCTCTAGAAATCGCTGAGCCACATGTGAGAACCTTCCTGGTCTGTTCAGCTGATTGTCGAGGCAGGAATCTATTTTTAATATTCCAGACCATGGCAAAGAGCAAAAACATATGGGCAGGTACCCTGTGGTGCTCACACTGGTCCAATGTGACTATCTGAGGTGAGGGAGTCAAGGTGGGACAGTAATAGCAAAATGGTACCGAATGGAACCAATGTTGTGAGCAAATTTCCCCCCCGCCCCTCACCGCCTGCCCGGTTTAAGATCCCCGTTTCGGCACCAAATTTTTTTTTAATTACCGTGGTGAAAAGCTTTAGGTAGCATCACGGGTGTGATGGATGTGTGAAGTTTCATTGAAGAGTTGTGTGGTATTTTTGGTGAGGATTAAGCAAATACTCAGTTTTTGGGGGGATAGGGGGGTGCGGCATCCGTATATCTCCCTTTATAGTGGTAGGTAGAGTAGTAGAAAAATGTCGGCAAATTGTATTACAGAGCATCAAATTGTGCATTTTCTGTTGGCTGCAGGGTTCTTTTCTGACTTCTAAGATGGTTGCCGATTGGTCCATTGTGTAAAAGCCATAATTATTTTGAAAAATTTGAAAAAAATTTGATAAGTTGCACAGCTGGCCTGAAATTCTTTGTAAGGCGCAAGTTGAACATTGTCTCCAGACAGAGAACCAAGGGGGAGATGCAGGTCCATCATTGGATGGTCGCAGCACAGCGTATCAATGGGCGCTTACCTCCATTGCCACTTCAAAAAGATATTTGATGACTATGCTGATAAGAAGACATCATCCAAGTGTGGAATCCTATGGTGCCTAAGGGTACGAGAGTGGTGGAGCGTAGTATTGTGATTGTGTCAGAGAAGTCAAGGTCATGAAGTCCGAGGCAAGGTCGAAAAGGGGGCAAGGAATCAGGAAGAGAGAGTGGATCAGGAACAGTTTAAGACTCCAAGTAACTGAGAAGGCTTTCTTCGAGATGACAGCAAACAAGACTGGAGCGTGTTTCACTTCCTTGCGGGTAAAAGATGTGTAGTTAAGCACAGACGACAATGGCGACAGTCATTTGTATCAGTTAAAGGTAGATAGATGCCATTAGTCAACACATAGGAGAGTCACTGGATTGTCTGGTGTCTCGCATTGTTGTCTATGAAGAAGTCTGACACGTGAATAGTTTGTACACGCCAGGGTATGTACAACACGGATGGTAGCAAGTCCATTTATCTTAAGGTATATGACAACGGATTTCTGTTTTATGTTAGATCATAGATCTGTACTGCCATCTGCTTACAGGAACTAGGTCTTGGAAGACATATGTGGATTGCCTTTGGCAAGGAGCAAGGCGCGATGGATTCCAGTCCATTGTAGGAGTTTCTGCATATATGGGCCTTGAGGAAAGTTCGAGGGATCCCATACTTATCCGTGGCGGTGTCACTTGGATGTGACGTCGTGTGTCTGCTTCCAGCGTAATAGGAAGAAAACTTGCATTACAGATTTGGAACGTCTTGATGATGTTTTGAGACATTCACCAATCTCTAACCAGCAGTCCAGACTAATTGATTCGTGATCTTTGACTTTTTGAATTTTTTTTTCTTCAAATTTTTCAAAATCTTGATTTGTCATAAATGGCCAATCAGGCAGGAGTTGATTTAGATATCCCCTGGAGAACAAATGTGTCCAAATTTGAATGCTTTATCATCAATTTGCACGATTCCTCTCAAAAATTGCTGTTGTATCTGCCCCATTAATTACCCGATTTTTTGATTTTTTTTTTTATGTCGTCGAACAATACTTTGGCTTGATGAAGGTTGTGGTCAGTTTCATGAAATTGTGTGTATTTTTGAGGTGAATAAAGGCAAATGACGATTTGGGGGGGCACCCCTCCCCCCGTTATATGTCCCCTTTAGATGCCCCGATTTTTTTTGATTGTTTTGTTTTAATGTCGTGAACAATACGTTGGTTACATCATGCAGTGTGAAGGTTTGTCCAAGTTTCATCTAGAATATTGTGTGTGCAGTTTTGCAAGAGATAAGAAAGCAAATACTATTTTGGGGGCACCCCGCTCGCAGACCCCCTTTTTGGCCCGCATTATTGTTAAATGCCATGCACGACAAGCTTGTGGTATCATCACAGGCATGAGAAGGTTGTGTGATGAAGGTGGCAATGTTTCGATTCGATAATTGGTATGGTGTAGTTTCAGAGAAGAAGTTGAAAGTATTTGTGGACGGATCTGATGCGCCATCCCAATATAAGATCCCGGGAACTGCGTTCAAGTGAGGTCGAAAGGCAAGATAAAGTACGAGAATCGGTCAAAATCCGGCAAATCTTCTCAATCATATCATCCTATCATGCAATCATTCATCATCATCATTCACATCATCATAATTATTTGTGTATTTTAGTGCGGGGCCACGTAGAACACATTGCCCCAATCAAACATATATGGTTGTGGTTAGTGTGTGTGTGTGTGTGTGTGTTTTCATTCCTATCGAGTCGAACGAATATACTTATTTTTGTTAAGGACCAATAGAAAATGTACAATCTGAATTGTACAATTTCTTTCTTTTTTGTTGTAAATACTACATCTTGATTGCTCTTTCTCCAATTCATTTCTCCCCTTTCCTGCCCCAGTTGCGCTTTGAGATATAAGCCATGAGTCCCCTTCCTCCTTCCATGCCTGGTGGTTAGCTTAAGTGATTAGAGTGTAGTGGGCTTTGGATCCTATGAGTCGAGTTCAAGATCGCCGCTCAGCTGTTGAATTAATACCAGTGGGGGGTTAACTCGGCTTGTCATCTTCCGAGGTGCCGAAATGAGTGCCAGCTATGATGGTATAGTCTGTCGGAGTGGCGACCCGTGCCAGTGATTGTGCTCAAGTAGCCAAGGAGAGTGCTTAGAGCAGCACCCAATGCTCTGCAGGCAGAGGTATGGTTCCAATCTCTTCCTCCTCCTTCCTTCCCTATACCCTCCTCATCGCTTATTGTAAATAATTGATTCTGTTAATATTTCAATCGTTCTCTCGTGGTTGTCCTTCTCTCTTATTGTGTCCGCAATGTTCATATGTGAGATTAGCTGGAGGTTATAAGTCCCCAACTAATTTGGTTCGCATCTCAACGTCAGGTCAGGTGTTCGTGTACGCAGGTGAGAGGCTCGGCTGCCTTTAATCAAGTCCCATGAAGAAAACAGCCAGGCACAATCGCCGAGGCATGATTCCCGCCCAATGAGGAGTACTCTATGTTGTTCCTAGGTGAAACGGTATCACGATGAGATGACCCTGGGTCACGGTGGTGCAAGTTATTGGCGTTCGCGGTCGGATTAGCGACCGCGCGCGCTACGTATCGACGGACATATTCGTGTACGACAAGCTTCGATTCTCGGCGAGAGTCCAGGGAGGAACTGGGGATCTCCCCACCCTTGATACCCCCGCTTCCCTATCTTTGACATATAATATACAGTGCGGGGAGAACAAGTATTTGAATACACTGCCGTTTGCAGGTTTTCCCACTTACCCAAAGCACGTAGAGGTCTGTAATTTTTATCATAGTACACTTTCAACTGTGAAAGACGGAAATCTAAAAACAAAATCCTGAAAAATCAATTTTATGATTTTTTTAAATAATTAATTTGCATTTTATTGCCATGAAATAAGTATTTGTACCATAGAAAAACAGAACTAATTATTTGGTACAGAAACCTTTTTGCAATTATGGAGTCAGACGTTTCCTGTAGTTCTTAACCAGGTTTGCACAGATGCGTGCAAGGGTTTTGGCCCTACTCCTCCATACAGATCTTCTCCAGATCCTTCAGGGTTTTGGGGCTGTCGCTGGGCAACACAGACTTTCACTCCCCTCCAAAGATTTTCTCTTGGGTTTTAGTCTGGGACTGGCTAGGCCACTCCAGGACCTTGAGAGCTTCTTACGAGCCACTCCTTAGTGCCTGGCTGTGTGTTTCGGGTCGTGTCATGCTGAAGACCCAGCCACGCCCCATCTTCAATGCTCTTGTGGGGAAGGAGGTTGTTGGCCAAGATCTCACGATTCATGGCCCCCATCCATCCTCCCCTCAATACGGTGCAGTCGTCCTGTCCCTTGCAGAAAAAGCATCTCCAAAGAATGATGGTTTCCACCTCCAGCTTTCACGTGGGATGTGTTCTTTGGGGTTCTACTCATCCTTTCTTCTTCCTCCAAACACGGCGAGTGGAGTTTAACCAAAAAGCTCTATTTTGGTTCTCATCAGGACCCACATGACCCTTCTCCCCATTCCTCCGCTGGATCATCCAGATGGTCATTGGCAAACTTCAGCGGGCCTGGACATGCGCTGGCTTGAGCAGAGTGACCTTGCATGCGCTGCAGGATTTTAATCTATTGATGCGTAGTGTGTTACTTATGGTTTTCTTTTGAAAACTGTGGTCCCAGCTCTCTTTTCAGGTCAATTGACCAGGTCCTGCGTGTAGTCTGGCTGATCCCTCACCTTTCTCATGATCATTGAGCTCCATTGAGGTGATGATCTTGCATGGAGCCCCAGACCGAGGGAGATTGACTGTTAATCTTGAACTCTTCCATTTCTAATAATTGCGCCAACAGTTGTTGCCTTCTCACCAAGCTGCTTGCCTATTGTCCTGTAGCCCATCCCAGCTTGTGGCAAGTCTACAATTTTGTCCCTGATGTCCTTGAAAGCTCTCTGGTCTTTGCCCCATTGTGGAGAGGTTGATCGAATTGATTGAGTGTGGACAGCTGGTCTTTTATGTGGCAGATACCGATTCAAACAGTGCAGTTAATACAGGTAATGAGTGGAGAATGGAGGGCTTCTTTAAGACAAAACTAAACAGGTCTGTGAGAGCCGAATTCTTACTGGTTGTAGGTGATCAAATACTTATTTACGCAATAAATGCAAATTAATTATTTTAAATCATACAATGCTGATTTTCAGTATTTTTGTTTTCGATTCCGTCTTTCACAGTTGAAGTGTACCTATTTTGATAAAAATTACAGAAACCTCTCGTGCTTTGTGAGTGGGAAACCTGCCAAAATCGGCAGTGTATCAAATACTTGTTATCCTCACTGTTATATATATATATATTATTATACCATATTATATATATTATAATATATATATAATAATATATATATATTATATATATATATATATATATATATACATGAGAAAAGCAGAAACAACAATTGGTTGTTAGGGTTCGTCCTTACTTTCCTCAGGACAAATAATAACAAAAATGAACATTTTTCTCTGATATTATTGTGTGGAAATTACTATATCTCAGAAATTTTTCCCAAAATGCCCTGATTTGCAAGTTGATAGAAAAAGGCCAAATTCGATAGTGTCAGAAAGATTCCACCTTTCTTTTTATGAATCGACTGAACATGTCATTAAGCAAATCCTTAAGCCTAAGGCAACATGCAAAACTTTTTTTTTTTGGGGGGGGGGGGGGACCCCCACCTTGAACGCCTCCCCCAGATATTACTTCCTGAAACTTTGAAAAAAAATTTTTTTTTTATATTCAACCACCCCCTTTTCCCCCTTTTTCCCCACCCAAAAATTTCCCAAAGCTTCAGCACGTAGGTAACAAATGGGCGGAAAGGACTTGACACAGCTTTTGGTCACTTGCCTATATTGTACCGCGCCCCGCTCGTAGTGCTCCCAATACGCCGCTTTGAAAAAAATTCAATGCAGAGGCCACGTTCAAAGAAAAGCAGAGAAACATGAGAATGCTGACAACTGGTGGTGGAGGTTATTGATGGGGATTTTTTACCCTTCAAAAATGAAGTTTCACGAGAAAAACTTTTCAGTGAAAGTGAAATGGAAGGATTGGAAAAAGGTAAGACTGTGTTCGTCGTGTTCACGTTCATTTGTGCATCTTTCTGCATTATCTGCTTCAACCCTTATCAGTCTTCAACTTCTCAGTTTGTCGTTCGCTGGCCTTTCTTCATGTGGTTTTCAAATTGTTTCAACAGTCTTGAAAAATGGACTGGAGGCAGGTGAAAAATATTCATTTTGCTGTTTAGTCGAGGAAGGTTTCCTGCATACTATATAGATTTCTCTTTCTAATGCCCCCTCCACCTCCCCATACCTCCTCCACACAAATACCCTCAATACCTCTGAATATGAGAACCTTTAAAACTTTTTTTCAGATTTCATGGAATGCTTCATTTTTGCATTAATCTGCTGAATGATATCATTATTTGTCTTTGCATAGATAAAACAATCCTTCTCCAACAACTTTAGGTTCCCTATTCCATTCACTGTTGTTTGTACAGGTTCAAAATTGATGGTACAGAACCCTCTGATTGAAACCCAAAGTTCAAACAATATTCTCCAGTGCGGAGTTCAAGCATGCTGAGTGCCCAATGTGAATCCCAGTCGGGCTCTCCTGGGGACTGTTATGCCTCATTCTCCAGGCAAGCGCAAGGCAGCAGCAACGTTTGGACGGGACTCTCTTCGCGGTGTACCGGCCTCGGGGTCGAGTCTCTTTTCCGTCGATGAACACCCGATTTATGGAAGCAAACCTGTGAGGCGTAAAAGTGAAACGTTACAATCACCCGTAAGTCTGAAAGATTCTCCTTCTGTGGTTCTACCCAGCCTGCAGACACTGTATCAGTAGCGCTGACCCGGCCGATTGCTGCACTTCCACAAGTAGGTGGGGATCGTCTAGTTCTACTACTTATCAGTTGAAAGACGAAAGGAAAACATTGAAAACAGACCTGAAGATGACTCCAAAAGAGATTTCATTTGGAAATAGCTGCGTTGCAAATGATGGCAATGTTCCGTTCCCTGCAGCAGGTTTGGACTCAGGTACAATACAATGCAGGTGTTCACCCAGTTGACATTCACGGTCAGGCACAGTGAAGTACGAAGTTAAACCGCCATACACGTTTGATTCTGGCTTGAACCTAACTCCCTTCAGGGAAACATTTGCTTTAATATTATCCAGTGTAAGCTTGCGGCTAACAGTGATGGCCGAGAGATACGCCACACTCCCCCTCTCAGCTGTCTAGCCTGGGTTTGAATTCCTGATGCGCTATAAACTGTCATCCTGATGTTTCACAGGCGGAGTGATTTCTCATTGTGTTGCGCCTCCTTCAAATGGACGTAAACTCCGGCGTCCCGTCTGCAGCGTTGGTTCGTGGACGTTCAAGATCCACGGTGTCCTTCGCTAAGAATAGCGAGCTATTGCAGGGCACCATTGAACAAATTCCAAATTCCTACCCGAACCATTTCAGAGACAATTGCTCAGCGGCATTAGCATGCCCTCAAGCAATGATGCTACCCCCACAGCCTTGTTGTGCATATGAACCAAGAGAAAAAGTGAAACCTTAATGTATCAGATGTATTGAAATATATATATATGATATATTTTTTTTTTAATTGTGATTCATGAGAAAATTGTATTCAGTCAGGAAACTATGATTTGAAAAGGTTGTGTGACTGTGTCTGATAACAATCTGTTATATTGTTATGATTAGATTTTCTATTCAGACTTCCTTCCCAGGTGGTGGGGAACCGAATACACTTCCGATGCCCTTTTGAGGGCCAGCATTGACCAACTGAGTTCCAAAGGATTAACTAAATCATTGTTAGTCCAGAGAAGAAATCAAAAGGTATTACAGAGTCTCATTGATATTGATTGTGATTGTCTTCTCCCTCAACTCTCCTCAAAGACCAGTTATTAATTCTGTTGGGTTTATCATGATAGCGGACAAACGAGGAACGCAATGGAGAAAGATGATGAAAGAGGCTCTTCACCAGAACAAGGTGACGCGTCTTCAAGTTCCTTCGGTCAAAACGCATTGATGAACGTGGAAACGGATGTAAGGCCTTTTACAATTTTCAACATCATGAAGAACCCCGATGTGATTGACCTCTCCGTGGATGGGGACGGAGTGAAAGACCTCAATGTGGATGATGACCTGTTTGTGAGCAGAGTTGGCTCTGAATATAGCACTAATGACATTTTGATGACAATGAGGAGGTTCAGAAACAGATGGAGATGTTAAAAGCAGCGACGTGATATATACTGCATCGCTGCAAGAAACCAATATCAGCTTTGGACAAAGTTGTTCGGATTCATGACTCATGGACGTCACGACACTCAACAATGCTGCAAGACTATTAAGGTTGGTTTGTCGTTAAGAGACGAGAACCCAACAACATGGAGGAGCTGATTCATGCATTAATATCAGAGCTTCCAATATCATAAAGGAACTGTAGTGAAGATAAAGGAAGTTGCAAGATGAGTCTCCGCTCTGTTAAAAGTTATTGACAAAAATTCATATATAATTAGTTTTTACTTTATATCATTGCATCGACTCCATTTTACAAATGCAATTTTTACAAAAAAACTAAACATTTTTCTACATTTACTATTTTTCAAATGCCAACAATGTTTACGTGGCTGGGCAGGATGGCCTAGACCTTACAGGTAAGCACAATCGCTCCAAGCTGTTTCGTCTTGCGTTCGAATTCTCGACCCAGCTTAAACTGTCCTCCGAGTGTTTCACCAGATTCATCAATGTGTGCCGTCCCTCGGATGGGGCATAAACTGGACATTCCTGTCTGCTGGCAGTAGTTGGTGGGACAAGCCTGGTGTCGGTCTGAGTGCGTTAGGGGGCTGGCTATGGGATCTTAGTGGTCCTGGAGTTTGAAACCCCGTTGGCTACTGAATTAACACCAGGTGTGGGCTGACTCAGCCTGTATCCTTCTTGAAATTGGCCGAAATGAGTAACAGTTTACTGGTATAGGGGCACAGCATCAGCAGCATAGTTGCGCCCAACAAAATGATAGCTACTGGGCAAATTGCATATGCTATAAAAAAAATAAGGTTTTAGATGCACTTGAAGTTTTGAGAAGAATAAGCCAATAATAGTAGCAGGATTCGAGGCAGAGTAGATCTCTTGCCAGGGCTGGCAAAGGCCGTTGGGATGTGATGGAATGCTGGCTTGCTGTGGCAAATCCATTAAAGTCCATTGATAGGAGGTACACATATATATGATGGAATTTTCACTCCCCCCCCCCTTTTTGGTTCCCCCCTGCCCCATCCCAATATACCCTATTTCTACCCTCTCCTTCTTCTGCATTCATAAAACACATGCATGAAAAAAGTCCACAAACTCAACAGTAACATCACAATATTTTGCACTCAAACTTGTGCTCTTTTCCCAGTTATGCTGAATGAAAAACATGATTGGTTTTGAAGGACAGAGTGACTGACATCAAATTGGCAAGAAAGCCTACATATCAGCACAAGCTGCCGTGGAGGTACACACGTACAACGGTTATCACGTTTGAATACAAACAATGAACCTTGGAATAGCGATGTAGGTCACGAAGAATCGTTGTCCCCATTTCTCCTTACATCGTCGTATGATTCATGAATATGGATTAGGCTACTGCTGCCTCCAGACTTGATGTCTGATTCTACAATGTTTCTCTTTGTAGAAGCAGACACTCGGGCTTACAAGAAAGCTGATGTTCTACTTTGAAAGTTGATGTTATATGTTGAGGTCAATGGCAGAATTGCAGAGATACTGCCTGGCACTGGGGAAGCAGAAAAGTCGAGAGTTTGTATGCCGCGTGGTGCCCTGCAGTTGGCTTTGGAGAATCACGTGACTTACTGTCCACAAGTTGATGGCCTCGAGGACATTTTTCTGATGCAAATAACATTCTGCAGGTATACCTTTTCATTTACGATGTTGATGTATTCTTGAAGAGATTTTCTTTGGAAAATGGATAAGTTTCGAACTTTCATCCAATGATAATTAGGGCTCTGCAGTCTATTTGTGTTATACCTAACCTTCAACCAAATCAAAACCTACCGTTTGCTATTTTATTTTTATTTTTGAGGGTGTAGAGATTTGTTTGTTTTTTTCAGGGAGGTTTAAGATGGTCCCCAAAGGGAGGTAAGAGGGAGGGAGGTGTAGACAGTAGATGGTCCCCAAAGAATTGATGACGACAGAAAAATTTATTATTCGAGACAGTATAGTATTTATGGTGTGGTCGGGTGTGGCAGGATTTCCGAGAGACGTATGCATTCCTCACCTCTAATCTGTCTCGTCTGGGATTTGAATCCCGACCCAAGCTATAACCGTCATCCCCAGTGTTTCACAGGCAGGTGTTTGCTGCAATGGATGTGGTCCTTACGACGTCCCATGTACGCCAGATTAGTTGGTGGACGTTAAAAATCCACGTGCTTCTCGTGAAAGTAGGCGAGCTTTCGCCAGGCCATGAACAAGTTCCAAATTCCTGTTGGACACTGCTGTAAGGCAATGGAAAATCACCCAGTGCTGGAGCAGCACCAATTTTCTGAACAGAGTTTACGGTACATCATAAGCAGAATCAGACATGGTGGCGTCAAGATGGCCCTCTTCTTCTCCCTTGGTTGTGATATTGTTCATATTGTGACATTGTACTGGAAGCCTTTTTTGCCTGATGGGGATAAGGCGAAATTTTCAAATTTAAAATGTGCGATACTTAACAAGGATCGAGAGGATATATTTCTGCTGGGGAGGAGGATCTGGCACCCACCCCTCCCCCCCTTACTCTATATCTTTCATGCATTTTCATCATGTCTGATCGAGTCTTCGTGAATGCTGTATGTTCAAGAGAATAAAGTTAATTAGGGTGTTAAAAAGCAAGCCTTGTCATGTCATCAATCGACCATTGATTGCTTTTGTTTATAGTTTATCACGTTTGGAATGACTGTAAACATTTCCGAACACTAATGAAATTGCCTTTTAACTAAATGATTCCCTGAATTAAACAACAAAAAAATGTTTCAGACCAGCTCCCACCCAGCTCACATTATAAGGCATTTCAATGGCATCATATTAAATAATCTTTTACATTTTATCCTGATTGTTTTCCTTCCTTTTATTCCTCTTCCAAAATAGGATGGCATGGATCTTTCAATCTCTCTCTT
>CM068962.1:25674658-25687880 GCA_035128595.1 Eptatretus atami | reverse complement strand
ATATATAGCCATAAATCTTTAACCGCCGCCATCGAAGATGGACTGGAGGTTAACTCGTTTGCAACCCCTGTCTGTTTGTTGTTTGTTTGTGAACAGTATTACGGAGAAAACTCCTGGACAGGATTTCGAACGAAAACTTGGTGGGGGATTAAGGTATGGTCCAAGGATCATGCATTAGATTTTGGACTTGTGCGCAAAAGTCCAATATGGCCGCTATGGCGGCTATTTTGAAAAAATATTTGAATTTTTTTTTTTGCATTTCACATGTTTTAAGTCGATTTCCAACCCCCCCAAAAAAAATTGTGAGAAGAAAAAAAAAATTTGCAAACTTTTTTTCAAAAAAATTTCGATTTTTATTTTTTGGGCATTCTACATGCGCGTCGATCTAGTTTAAGTTTATTCACATCGTGGTTCAAGTAAGAGTCCTGCTATCCCGTTTGACCTACAAAATGAAATAGGAATATCAGGTTCACTTAAGTGACCCAGCAGTATTGGCGGCGGAGGTTTGCATCTAACGAGTGCTCCCCTCTAGTTCAAAAATGTTTTGGGCCCGATAAGGGTGGGGGGGGTGTCTTGTGGATCAGGCATTACGTCGCGGAGGTATGCGCCTACTACCGAATGCCCTTCTAGATTTTTAAGTGTGATTGAAACAGTTTTGACGAAAGCCTTAAAACTAGAACAAGTGATAGGTGAGTAACGATCATGTGAGAGAGGAGAATTGGAGGGTGAAGAATAGCCTAATCTTTGAGACGAATGGCATGTGGTTAAGGACATTACAACTGGTATTGACAGATGTTGTATTTTCAAATTGTGGCGAAAGGACAGCACTTTCCAAGCTTGATCCAAACTCCTGGAACCTGAGCAAGTCTCCATTGGAATTAACCATGTTGCTCTGGAACTTCAAATGGAGAACCCAGCAGCTCTCTTAGTGCTTCGGAATGAGTTTGCTGTCCTCCATCTTGCTGATATAGCATGGAGTGCCAGTTTACCCTTCTTAATTATCCCACTTTATTTTTTTTAAAGCTGGGCGGGGGGGGCGGGGGGGGGGGAGGGCGGAAGAGGGGGGGGTCTCTGTACTGTCACGCTATCTCGTAAATGTCTGTGCAGAAATTCCGCTAAAATTTGGTCGTTAATGATCACGCACATGGCAGAAGGTTTGAAGAGAGTAGTATCATTTTCACACCACAACCAATGGGGTCAATACCACAAAAATTGCAATCGCAAGGCATCATTTAAAGACATTTTTCAAATAATTTTGTTTATGGCAATCACAAGATTGGGGACACTTGAAAATTGTAAACCATATGTCACCAGGGTGTGGAGGACTGGGAGGTACAAAGGTCAAAACCAGAAGATATTTGCAACTCGAAATTTTATCATTTCTGTGGAAAACTTTTTGCCCATCTTTCATCTTTGCTTTAAGCATGACCGTGTGGATTTGCGATGGCAGCACCATCGACTCTCGCCCCTTGTTTTTGTAATTTCAACCCGTCTAGGGTAACTTGGAGATGTCACTAAAATCTGGTCTATAAATGATCGTTACACACCTCAAAAATATGATTTATGCATACCTGTTTCGAAATTTCGGTGCCGCCCGGCTGCGAGTCGCGTCACGTAACTCAAAATCGCACAGCGTCGCCCCACCGGAACGGACAATTCAGTCGTGACCCTCCTTGGGAACTATCCCGCCAGGAGTAGTCACGGGTCCGGGTCTTTCGACCCCACCACATCGTCGCATCGGCCACCCGCGCAGGTATAGGGTTCGTTCGCCAAACTTCGACCCTACCTAAGTACTGCGCGGGTAGTTAACCGGGCGACTCGTACCTCGCCGCTGGCCGGCCAAAGGACATTGAACCGCTTAAGCGGTCCATTCCGTGCTTCAGTGATAACCGAGCGGTGTTATCGCCGGCTCGACGGTACGTGAATTATTTTACCGGGTGGCCTTTACACCCTTCTACCAATTCCTTCCGTGATGCAAAGACAGAACTTTTCAAACAAAGGATAAAGGACGCAACGAAACGGGGAAGTTCGAAAGCACATTTTATTACGCACTTAGACAAGCGCAAGCACCGTATCACAGCCATAACAGTAAGAATGCAATTATACAACAAGAGTTACAACGCGAATAAAGCAATGTTATATTACATGCCCTTAAACAGTTTCTACTTTAGCAAGACACGGTCCCACAACAACTCATATCAAAGAAAAAGCAAGAAAAGACCCCCTCATCAGACAAAGGGATCAGACTGGCCGGCCCGTGGCCTCAATCGCCGTGGAACCTGGATGAGCGGCCAGGTCCACGAGACCGAGGGTCTTACCCGCGCCGTTCTCGTGCGCGATGGCGGGCAAGCCGCGATGTCAAGCGTAGCTGGCCTGGGCTTCAGCCTGGCGTGGTCGGCGAGCCACTCCCGGCGTGCTCCGCGCAAGCAGTTTTGTTGTTTGTTGTACTAAATATAATTATTAAATGTCGATTCGGATTGAAAAGAGGACAGATTAATTATTAAATGGAGATTTTGAATTGAAAAGAGGGACAGATACTAATTATTAAATGTCGATGTCGGATTGAAAAGAGGGACAGATATAGAATTTTAAAAGTCGATTCAGATTGAAAAGAGGGACAGATTTATAATTATTAAATGGAGATTTTGGATTGAAAAGAAGGACAGATATAATATTAAATGTCGATTCAGATTGACAGAGGACAGATTTAATTATTAAAATGGAGATTTGGATTGAAAGAGGACAGATATAAATTATTAAATGTCGATTCCGGATTGAAAAGAGGACAAGATATAATTATTTAATGGCGATTTTGGATTGAAAAGAGACAGATATATATTATTAGATGGAGAATTTGGATTGAAAAGAAGGAACAGATATAATTATTAAATGGAGATTTTGGATTCAAAAAGAGGACAGGGTATAATTATTAAATGTCGATTCGATTGAAAAGAGGACAGTTATAATTATTAGATGGAGATTTGGATTGAAAGAGACAGATATAATTATTAGATGGAGATTTTGGATTGAAAAGAAGGAACAGAGTATAATTATTAAATGTCGATTCGGATTGAAAAAGAGGACAGATATAATTATTAAATGGAGATTTGGATTGAAAAGAGGACAAGATATAATATTAAATGAGATTTTGGATTGAAAAGAGGACAGATATAATTATTAATGGAGATTTGGATTGAAAAGAGGAAGATTAATTATTAAATGGAGATTTGGATTGAAAAGAGGACAGATATAATTATTAGATTGGAGATTTGGTTGCCAAAAGAGGAGCAGATATAATTATTAGATGGAGATCTTGGATTGAAAAGAGGACAGGTATAATTAATTAGATGGAGATTTGGATTGAAAAGAGGACAGATATATATTAGATGGAGATTTGGATTGAAAGAGGACAGATATAATTATTTAAATGTCGATTCGGAATTGAAAAGGGAAGGCAGATATATCATTATTAAATGGGAGATTTGGATTGAAAAGAGGACAGATATAATTATAAATGGAGATTTGGATTGAAAAGAGGAAGATATAATTAATTAAATGGAGATTGGATTCAAAAAGAGGGACAAGGTAATAATTATTAAATGTCGATTTCGGATTGAAAAAGGACAGATATAATCATTAGATGGAAGAATTTGGATTGAAAGAGGACCAGAATAATTTATTAGATGGAGATTTGGATTGAAAAGAGGAACAGATATAATTAATTAAATGTCGATTCTGATTGAAAAATGAGGACAGATATAATTATTAAATGGAGGATTTGATTGAAAGAGGACAGAATAATTATTAAATGGAGATTTGGATTGAAAAGAGACAGGTATAATTATTAAGATGGAGAATTTTGGATTGAAAGAGAGGACAAGATACTAATATTAAGGAGATTTGGATGAAAAAGAGGACAGATATAATTATTAAATGTTCGATTCGGATTGAAAAGAGGACAGATATAATTATTAAATGGAGATTGGATTGAAAAGAGGACAGATTATAATTATTAAATGAGACTTTGGATTGAAAAAGAGGACAGGTATAAATTATTAAGTATGGAGATTTAGATTGAAAGAGGACAGATATATTATTAAATAGAGATTTGGATTGAAAAGAGGACAGAATATAATATTAATGCGATTCGGATTAGAAAGAAGGACAGATAATACATCCAAAAATAAAAATTAAAAACGATGATTGAATCGATTTGACAGTATAGACAGAGGAACAGATAAAATCAATTAGTTTATATGGAGATTTGGATTGAAAAGAGGAGACAGATATAATATTAAGATGGGTCGATTCTGGATTGAAAAGAGGACAGATATAACTATTTAAATGCCCGAATTTCGGATTGAAGAGACAGATATAATTATTAAAGTAGGAGATTTGGATTGAAAAGAAGGACAGATATAATATTAGAGATGGAGATTTGGATTGAAAAGAGGAACAGGTATATATATATGGATTAAAGGGTAAATAAAGAGATTTGGAATTGAAAAGAGGACAGCAGAAATTAATATAAATGTCGATTTTGGAGATGAAAAGAGGGACAGAATATATTATTAGATGGAGATTTTGATTGAAAAGAGGCAGATATAATTATGAAATGGAGATTTGAATTGAAAAGAGGACAGATGTAATTATTTAAATGTCGATTTGGATTGAAAAAGAGGACATAATAATATTATTAAGATGAGATTTTGGATTGAAAAAGAGGACAGATATAATTATTAATGGAGATTTTGGATTGAAAAGAGGATCAGATATAATATAAGATGGAGATTTGTGATGAAAAGAGGACAGATATAATATTAAATGGAGATTTGGAATTGAAAAGAGGACAGAATATAATTATTAAATGCAGATTTGGGATTGAAAAGAGACAGATATAATTATTAAATGGAGATTTGGTATTGAAAGAAGGACAGATATAAGTATTAGATGCAGGATTTGGATTGAAAAGAGGACAGCTAATAATTATTAAATGGAGATTTGGATTGAAAAGAGGACATATATAAGTATTAGAATGGAGATTTGGATTGAAAAGGACAGATATAATTATTAGATGGAGTTGGATTGAAAAGAGGACAGATATAATTATTAAACTGGAGATTTGGATTGAAAGGGACAGATATAATTATTAAAATGCGAGATTTTGGATTGAAAAGAGGAAGATATAATTATTAGATGGAGAATTTGGATTGAGAAAGATGGACAGATATAATTATTAAATGGAGATTTTGGATTGAAAAGAGGACAGATATAATTATTAGATGGAGATTGATTGAAAAGAAGGAGCAGATATAATAATAAAATGGAGATTTGGATTGAAAAGAGGACAGGCAATAATTTTTAAATGTCGATTCGGATTTAAAAGAGGACTAGGTGTAAGTATTAGATTGCAGATTCGGATTGAAGAAGGGACAAGATATAATATAAATGGAGATTTGGGATTGAAAAGAGGACAGATATAAGTTATTAAAGTGCAGTTTGGATTGAAAAGAAGAAGATATAATTATTAAATGGAGATTATGGATTGGAAAAGAGGACAGATATAATTATTAAATGGAGATTTGGATTGAAAAAGGACAAGATATAATTAATTAAATGGAGATTTGGATTAAAAAGAGGACAGATAATAATTTTAAATGGAGATTTGGATTGAAAAGAGGACAGATATAATTTATTAAACTGGAGATTTTGGATTGAAAGAGGACAAGATATAATTATTAAAATGTCGATTTCGGATTGAAAAGAGACAGATATAATTATTAGATGGAGATTTTGGATTGAAAGAGAGACAGATTATAATTATTAAGATGGAGATTTGGATTAAAAAGAGACAGAATAAATTATTAATATGGAGATTATGGATTGAAAAAGAGGACAATATAATTATTAAATGGAGATTTGGATTGAAAAGAGACAGAATATAATTATTTAAAGTCGATTCGGATTGAAAAGAGGGACAGATATAATTATAGATGGAGATCTTGATTGAAAAGAAGGACAGATATAAATTATTAAATGGAAGATTGGATGAAAAAGGAACAGACATCAATTTATAAATGTCGATTCGGATTGAAAAGAGGAACAGATATAAGTAATTAGAATTGCAGATTTTGGATTGAAAAGAGGACAGATATAATTATTAAATGGAGATTTGGATTGAAAAAGAGCAGATATACTTATTAAATGGAAGATTTGGATTGAAAAGAGGACCAGATATAATTATTAAATGTCGATTCGGAATTGAAAAGAGGACAAGATATAATTATTAAAGGAGATTGGCATTGAAAAGAGGAACAAGATTATAACTAGAGGGGGATGCCACCTCCGGTGAGAGTGCACAACCTCCCGCGCCAATACTGCTGGGTTCACTCAAGTGAACCTTATAATCTTAATTCATTAAAATAATGAATGTCCATACAGTGCTGACAGATTATTAGTTCTTTTCTCCCAACATTTTTTTTTTTGGTGGGGGGGGGGGGGGGGGGGGGTTTGGAAATCACATTAAAACTGTAGAATACAAAAAAAATTTTTTTTCTCTAACAATTTTTTTTGGGGGGGGGGGGAGGGGGGTGGAGAATCACTTAAAACATGTAAAAATGAAAAAAAAAAAATTTTTTCTCTAAACATTTTTTTGGGGGGGGGGGGGACCAAGTCCAAAATTTAATGGCATGATCCTTGGACCATACTAAACCTCCCCCACCAGTTTCGTCGAAATCCGTCCTGGGAGTTTTTCCGTAAATACTGTTTCACAAACACAAACGAAAAGGGGTGAAAACAGTAACCTCCATCCATCTTCGAAGATGGCGGAGTTAATTATTAAATGTCGATTCGGATTGAAAAGAGGACAGATATAAGTATTAGGATGGCAGATTTTGGATTGAAAGAGGAACAGGATATTATAATTATTAAATGGAGATTTGATTGAAAAGAAGACGAGATATAATTAATTAAAATGGAGATTTGGTATTGAAAAGAAGACAGATATAATTATTAATGAGATTTGGATTGAAAAGAGGACGATATAATTATTAAAATGCAGATTTGGATTTGAAAAGAAGAACGATATATAATTATTAAATGGAGATTTTGGATTGAAAAAGAGGACAGATATAAGTATTAGATGCAGATATTGGATTGAAAGAGGACAGATAATAATTATTAAATGGAGATTTGGATTGAAAAAGAGGCAGGTATAATTATTAGATGGGAGATTTGGATTGAAAAGAGGACAGATTATAAATTATTAATGGAGATTTGGATTGAAAAGAAGGACAGAATATAATTATTAAATGTCGATTCGGGATTGAAGAGAGACAGATATAATTATTAAATGGAGATTTTGGGATTGAAAAAGAGGAACAGATATAATTATTAATGGAGATTTGGGATGAAAAGAGGACAGGTATAATTATTAGATGGTAGATTTGGATTGTAAAAGAGGACAGATATAATTATTAAGATGGTAGATTTGGATTGAAAAGAGGAACAGATAATAATTATTAAATGTCGAGTTCGGATTGAAAATGAGGACAGATTATAATTTATTAAATGGGGAGATTTGGATTGAAAGAGGACAGATATAATTATTAATGGGATGATTGGATTGAAAGAGGACAGGTATAATATATTAAATGGAGATTTGGATTTCAAAAGAGGAACAGGTATAAATTATTAAAATGTCGATTCGGAATTGAAAGAGGACAGATTATAATTATTAGATTGGAGATTTGGTATTGTTTAAAAGAGGACAGTTATATAATTATTAAATGTCGATTCGGATTGAAAAGAGGACAGATATAATTATTAATGGAGATTTGGATTGAAAAGGGACAGATATAAATTATTAAATGGAGATTTGGATGAGAGGAACAGGTATAATTATTAGATGGAGATTTGGATTGGAGAGGACAGATATAATTAATTAGATGGAGATTTGGATTGAAAAGAGGACAGATATAATTATTAAATGTCGATTCGGATTGAAAAGAGGACAGATATCATTATTAAATGGAGATTTGGATTGAAAATGAGACAGATATAATTATTAAAATGGAGATTTGGATTGAAAAAGAGGACAAGGTATAATTATTAAATGTCGATTCGGATTGAAAAAGAGGACAGGGATATAATTATTAGATGGAGATTTGGATTGAAAAAGAGGACACGATATAATTATTAATGGAGATTTGGATTGAAAAAGAGGACAGATATAATTATAAATGTGATTTGGATTGAAAAAAAGGACAGATATAATTATTAAATGGAGATTTGCATTGAGAAAGGGAAGGTATAATTAATTAGATGGAGATTTTAGATTGAAAAGAGGACAGATATAATTATTAAATAGAGATTTGGATTGAAAAGAGGCAGTATATTGTTAAATGTCGAATTCCGGAATTGAAAGAGGAGCAGTATATAATTATTAGAATGGAGATTGGATTGAAAAGAGGACAGTATATAATTATTAGATGAGAGATTTGGATTGAAAGAGGACAGATATAATTATTAAATGTCGATTCGGATTGAAAGAGGACAGATATAATTATTAAATGGAGATTTTTGATTGAAAAGAAGGACAGATATAATTATTAAATGTCGATTCGGATTGAAGAAGACAGATATAATTATTAGATGGAGTATTTGGATTGAAAGAAGGACAGATATAGATTAATTAAATGGAGATTTGGATTGAAAAAGAGGACAGGTATAATTATTAGATGGAGATTTGGATTGAAAAGAGGAAGATATAATTATTAAATAGAGTTTTGATTGAAAAAGAGGGACAGATAATTATTAAATGTCGATTCGGATTGAAAGAGGAAGATGTAATTATTAGATGGAGATTTGGATTGGAAAAGAGGACAAGATATAATATGAAATGGAGATTTGGATTGAAAAGAGGAACAGATGTAATTAATTAAATGTCGATTTGGATTGAAAAAGGGGCATATAATAATTATTAGAGGAGATTTGGATTGAATAGAGGACAAGATATAATTATTAATGAGATTTGGATTGAAAGAGGAAGCATTAATTATTAGATGGAAGATTTGGGATTGAAAGAGGACAGATATAATTATTAAAATGGAGATTTGGGATGAAAAAGGACAGATATAAGTATTAGATGCAGATTTGGATTGAAAAGAGGACAAGATATACATTATTAAATGGAGATTTGGATTGAAAAGAGGACAGATATAATTATTAAATGCAGATTTTTGGATTGAAAAGAAGACAGATATAATTATTTAAATGGGATTTGGATTGAAAAGAGGAACAGATATAAGTAATTAGATGCAGATTTGGATTGAAAAGAAGGACAAGCTTATAATTATTAAATGGAAATTTGATTGGAAAAGAAGGACATATATAAGTTTAGAATGGAGATGGATTGAAAAGAGGAACAGATATAATTATTAGATGGAGATTTGGATTGAAAGAGGACAGATATAATTATTAATGGAAGAATCTTTGGATTGAAAAAGAGGACAGATATATTTATTAAATGGAGATTTGGATTGAAAGAGGACAGATATAATTTATTAGATGGAGATTTTGGATTGAAAAGAAGGACAGATATAATTATTAAATGGAGATTTGGATTTGAAAAGAGGACAGATATAATTATAGAATGGAGATTTGGATTGAAAGAAGGACAGATATAATTATTAAATGTCCCGATTTCGGAATTTTAAAAGAGGACAGGTGTAAGTATTAGATGCAGATTTGGATTGAAAGAGGACAGATATAATTATTAATGGAGATTGGATTGAAAGAGGACAGATATAATTATTAATGCAGATTTGGATTGAAAAGAAGAACAGATATATTTTAATGGAAGAATTTGATTGAAAGAGGACAAGATATAATTAATTAAATGGAATTGGATTGAAAAGAGGACATATATACAGTATTAGATGGAGATTTGGATTGAAAAGAGGGACAGAAATATATTATTAGATGGAGATTTGGATTAAAAAGAGGAACAGATATAATTATTAAATGAGATTTGATTTGAAAAGAGGACAGATATAATTATTAAAGGAGATTTGGATTGAAAAGAGGACAGATATAATTATTAAATGTCGATTCGGATTGTAAAAGTGGACAGATATAATTATTTAGATGGAAGATTTGGATTGAAAGAGGAGCAGATATAATTATTAAATGGAGATTTAGGATTGAAAAGAGGACAGACATAATTATAAATGTCGATTCGGATTGAAAGGAGGACAGATTAAGGTATTAGATGCAGATTTGATTGAAAAGGGGAGGACAGATATAATTATTAAATGGAGATTTGGATTGAAAAAGAAGGACAGATATAATTATTAAATGAGATTGGATTGAAAAGAGGACAGATATAATTATTAAATGTCGATTCGGATTGAAAAGAGGACAGATATAAATTATTAGATTGAGATTTGGGATTGAAAAGAGGACAGATATAACTAGAGGGGGACACTCGGGAGAGTGCAAATACCTCCGCCGCCAAATACCTGCTGGGTCACTCAAGTGAGCCTTATATCTTAATCATTAATATGGATGTCAACAGTGCTGACAGTTATAGTTCTTTCTCAACATTTTTTTTGGGGGGGGGGGGGGGGGGGGGGGTTGGAAAATCACTTAAAAGAATGTAGAAAATACAAAAAAAAAAATTTTTTTCTCTAAACAATTTTTTTTGGGGGGGGTGGGGGGTTGGAAAAATCATTAAACATGTAAAAATGCAAAAAAAAAAAATATTTCCTAACAATTTTTTTTTGGGGGGGGGGGACAAGTCCAAAATTTAATGGCAAATGATCCTTGAATGGCTCCTACACCCCCCACCAAGGTTGTCGAAATCCGTCAAGGAGTTTTTCCGTAAATACTGTTCCAAAACAAACAAACAGAAAGGGGTGAAAAACGGTAGTAATCCTCCATCCATCTTTCGAAGATGGGGCGGAGGTTAATTATTAAATGTCGATTCGGATTGAAAGAGGACAGATATAAGTATTAGAATGCAGATTTGGATTGATAAAGGAGGAACCAGATATAAATTATTAATGAGATTTGGATTGAAAAGTAAGACAGATATAATTTATTAAATGGAGATTTGGATTGAAAAAGAAGAACAGATATAATTATTTAATGGAGATTTGGATTGAAAAGAAGACAGATATAATTTTAAATGGGATTTGGATTTGAAAAAGAGGACAGATATAATTATTAATGCAGATTTGGATTGAAAGTAAGACAGATATAATTATTAAATTGGAGATTTGGGTTGAAAAAGAGGGACAGATATAAGTATTAGATGCCAGATTTGGATTTGAAAAAGAAGGACAGATATAATTATTAAATGGAGATTTGGAATTGAAAAGAGGACATATATAAGTATTAGATGGAGTTTTAGGATTGAAAAGAAGGACAGATATAATTATTAGAATGGAGATTTGGATTGAAAAGAGGACAGATATAATTTTAAATGGAGATTTGGATTGAAGAGGACAGATAGAATTATTAAATGGAGATTTGGATTGACAAAGAGGGACGACATAATTAATTAATGTCGATTCGGATTGAAAAGAGGACAGATATAGTATTAGATCAAGATTTGGATGTGAAAAGAGGACAGATAATAATTATTAAATGGAGATTTGGATTGAAAAGAGGCAGATTATAAATTAATTAAATGGAGATTTGGAATTGAAAAAGAGGAACAAGATATAATTATTAAATGTCGATTCGGATTGAAAGAGGAAGAGATATAAATTATTTAGATGGAGTATTTGGATTGAAAAGAAGGACAGAATATAAATTATTAAATGTCAATTCGGATTGGAAAAGAGGACAGATATAAGTATTCGGATGCAGATTGGATTGAAATGAAGAAGACAGATATATTATTAAATGTGAGGATTTGGATTGAAAAAGAGGAAGATATAATTATTAAATGGAGATTTGATTGAAAAAAGAGGACAGATATAATTATTAGATGGAGAATTTGGATTGAAAAGAGGACAGATATAACTGAGGGGGAGCACTCGAGAGAATGTGCAAAAACCTCCGTTCCGCCAAATAATGCTTGGGTCCACATACTCAGGTGAACTTATATCTTATTCATGAAATATGATGTCAACAGTGCTGACAGTTATAGTTCTTTTCTCCAACATTTTTTTTAGGGGGGGGGGGGGGGGGTTGGATAATCACTTAAAACATGTAGAAATACAAAAAAAAAAATTTTTTTCTCTAACAATTTTTTTTTGGGGGGGGGGGGGGTTGGAAATCACTTAAAAACATGTAAGAAAATTGCAGAAAAAAAAAAAATTCTCGTAATTTTTTTGGGGGGGTAAACAATTTTTTTTTGGGTGGGGGGGTTTGGAAATTCACTTTAAACATGTAGAAATGCAAAAAAAGAATAAAAATTCTCTAAATTTTTTTTGGGGGGGGGGGACAAAGTCCAAAATTTTAATGGGCATGATCCTGGACGCATAACCCTAACCCCCCCACCAAGTTTAGTCCGAAATCCGTCAGTGATTTTTTTCCGTAATAACTGTTCACAAACAAACAAACAAGAAACAGAAAGGGGTGAAAATATAACCCATCCATCTTCGAAGTGGCGGAGGTTATTTATTAAATGTCGATTCGGATTTGGAAAAGAGGACAGATATAAGGTTATTAGATGCATGATTTGGATTGAAAGAAGACAGATATAAATTATTAATGGAGATTTGATTGAAAAGGACAGATAATAATTATTAAATGGAGATTTGGAAATTGAAAAGAAGGACAGATTAATTATTAAATGGAGATTTGGATTGAAAAGAGAAGATAATAGATTAAGATCAGATTTGGGATTGAAAAGGAGGACAGATATAATATAATGGAGATTTGGATTGAAAAGAAGACAGATATAATTATTTAAATTGAGATTTGGATTGAAAGAGGGACAGATATAATTATTTATGGAGATTTGAATTGAAAAGAGGACAGATATGAGTTAGATGCAGATTTGAATTGAAAAGAGGACAAGAATATGAGTATTTAGATGCGATTCATCGTTTTTGGCCCTATCAATCAATGGTGAAGAATCACTTTAAAAGTTAAATAACTATCGTAGCCAGATCTTCACCAAAATCGAATCAATTCGTCCTTGCCACACACACAATGTGTCCACCAAGTTTTATCCGAATCCGTCTACAACTGTTTGAGATATCTTGCT
>CM068962.1:25635396-25648627 GCA_035128595.1 Eptatretus atami | reverse complement strand
AGTGCAAGTAAATTAATAATTTTACGAGAGAATATTGGGATGGCTAGATATCCGTTATTGTCGGGTTTTCCGTTGTGTGTGTGTGGTGTGTGTGTGTGTGTGCAACGCGAGGCTCCAAGCACAAACCAGCAAACCGATTCGATGAAAATTGGCGAACAGCGTGCGCAATATGGAATGGGAGTGGTGGCGTTTGAGTTTCGTTTTGCTAAGCAAACCCGTTGCTATGCAGGGCGAAAAACCGCGTTTTAGACCAAACGGTATGACGTAGCGGCGGCTTCTATGATAGGTAGAGCGACCGGACAAACTCTCTAGCTATTCCTTGCATCCCTCCCTCTAGTTATCGCGACAGCATAACGTTCCTCTTATCTTCATAGTTTCGAATGGCAGCCCTCCGAATGCGAAGGTGGTGACCAAGGGATATGTTAAGTGACTTGACCTCGGAAACCGGTCGAAGGCGAATGTTCAAATTCGGGTATGGATAGGTTTAATAACTTACTACATTGAACCGCAGCATTTTTTCAAGATTTCGATACCAAGGGTGTCGGGGTGAAATTGCAAAATTTGAAAAAAATACTTTTTCTCGACTACGTTCACTATTTTTCATTTATGTCCTCAGTTTTTGAATGTGGAGAAACGAGACTTTCGGAATTAAAACATTCGAGATATTTGAAAATTTTACTCGACGCGATATTTGATTTAGGTTTTAATTTTCAATGGTGTCCTGTGAGGAGTGCAGTTTTGGCAAAATACGAATAGGAAAAATCTTGTCCAGTGGCCAGAGGAACAATTGTTGTGAACCAATAGTCTTGGCAATGAAATCTTCATCGGTGGATCGTCAGAAATGAAAGCATCGTATCCAGCGTGTTCGATCTAGCGTATCCCTCGTGCCTTGGCTTGTTTCTTTATAGTGTTTGAAACGCAGTATGAATAACACTGGGCTTGCATTTGAAATATTTTTTCAGAGGTCTGGTTTTCTCAAAGGTTTTTTATATGTTTTTTACTGCTGAATTAAATGTTCTCATTTCGCTCAAATCAGGTCAAGTTTTTATGCTTGAAATCTATCTCAATTTTAAAGGAAAAAAAATAATCATAGTTTTTGTTTTTTTCATTAAGCATTTTTTTAAATTCAAATCAGACTTAATTGACAGAAAATGTACAAACTATCATATAATTGACACACAAGTGCACTTGATGTGGAAGAGAAAGTGCTTCTCATTACTTTCATTTCAATTTCAGAAATATAGATAAATCCGGGGTTGTTCTGGCGACAATTTCTTATTCGATTCTCATTTATTTTCACCGGCCAAAGTCACTCTTCAATGCCTCTGAGTGGCTCTGCAAGCAAAGTTCAATTATAGAAAGTTAAATGTATCTTCCTAGGTGCTGGGAAATAATTTTATACCTGGAATAGTTTTGATTCCTTGGAAAAAAAAGCATAATTTTCAGGCTGTTACTGAACACTAATGGGGTAGGGAAGCTTCACCATTGGTGTAATTTTTGGTAACTTTGATCATAGCCTTTGTGACATTGGTACGTTGTATTTCCCACATAATGTGTGTACGCATGTCGATCTACTGTCAGTCTGAAATCAGAAAACAAGTTTTTATTTTTGTTTTTACATTTGTCAAGTATCTTGTCGGACATCCATAAAAGTGGTGTGAAAAATAAAGAATTTGCAATTGCTCCTTGTACAATCAACACTTTTTCAGTCACCCTCATTTTACAAAATGAAAACATATCGATTGTTAAGAACTAATGATGAAAGACTTTGTTTTTCCTTTTCTTTTACAGTCCTTTTTTGCCATTACTGACTCCCTTGATGGCAAAGGACTATTCACGGGGCTGGTCGTTTATTTTTTGCTGACCCCCACTTTGCCTGTCTTTGTGTGTCTCTTTTGTACTCCTCTCACCAGGCTTGGCAACGAGGCACAAACAGATTTCCAGGGACATAGAGAAATCTGCATGCTGAATTTCAGCGACAAGCAGAATACTTCCCCGTGCCTTGCGACGCTTTCAGTAAGAAGGCTGACGATGGTTCTAGCTAGACTCTTTTAAATGCAAACACACCGCAATATCAACACTCCAATCCTGATGTCTATACAATTTACTGCAATCTGTCTGATGTTTATTTTCACAAGTCGTATGTGAATCTTTCTGGATAAGGTAACAGTGATGTTACTGTTTCGTAGCTGAATATGTTATCGAGTAAATTTGAGCTAGCTATTTTGTTGAAACAGAAAAGTTTGTGCTCCACGGTGGGAAGAGATGCACACTTGTGCTCGCTGTATGATTCCATTCGAATATTTTATTGTCATTTCATTTCATTGTTCTGGTTATGTCTGCTTCTATTTTCTGAAGCTGCTTGTCTTGCTTTCCTGAATGCTGCTCTGTGGTTGCCTTTTAAATTTAATCTACTCTATCTGCTTGGATTTGCAAGACTTCTGATTTTCTTTTTGGTTTAATTGATGCTTGATCGTTTCCACAATATACGATTTAAACACATTAGCAAACAACCATCTTGAACAGACTGGTTATTCCCCCACTTCTATGATTAGTATCATTAACTTTAGGTTCATCTGTGAAAAAATTTAAAAGAAGCTAATTTCAACTGATTGGGTAGTATGGGGTATGGACAACTACCAAAAGAAGTAAAGGGAGGATAGGGGTTGGGGAATTTTTTTATTTAGAGGTCAAAGGTCTTGACCTCTGCCTAATCATTAAAATTTGTATTTCAGCAACAAAATATTTTGGTAATACTAGATGATCTGGTTGTCAAAATGCACAGGATGACGAAAGAAGATGACATAGAATAATTACTGACCAACCAGGACCCAATTCCTGACCTCGAAATGAGGTGCAACAGGTCAAAAATGGACGTCTCTATCACTAAAAAATTCATATAATATATCATATTGGTAACAGTAACAGAATTTATACCAAGACTACCAAACTAACTATGAAATGCATTCTTCACACACAATACCAAGGTTTAATGGTCAAAATAAGCAGGGGGGGGGGGGGGCGGGGGTATACAAAAAGTTCATTAGTGTCCAAATAGTTTTGTGTATGTAAAGTATATGTGAAATTTATAATCAGCTTTGCAGAATACTATCAAACTTGACTTACGTATCTATCGGCAACAACAAATTAATAATACTCAGTCTGTCTCCCGCCCAATTCTCCTGCATATGCTATCTTGTTCATGTCGCAATGCACAGCAACTCCACATGCAGATACACACTAACATGCGAGCTTTCATGCAGCTGCGTCTCATTGTTTGACATTGCCTCTCCCTGCAGTGCAACAAATTACTTTCGAAGGTTGTCTGGCGCGAACAACAGATAGATTTTTGGTCTGAGTTTTCTGTTTGGATCTAACTCCTCATTCTCTCCTTTGGGATCAAGAATAGAGTGTCAAAGATGCTTCCATACCACACGAAGTAGGACCGTTAAAGGAATGTTGAGCTGTTGCTTTCATTGGTGGTAGGCGGTCAGGATTGATTTTCGCTCCTTGCTGCTTTGCTTCTTGACACTTCATGTAGCGAGACTTTTCTAGGGGAGTATCCCCACAGACATATGTGATTGTGCATGGTTTTAATCATGCGTCGAATATGGAGTCGTTTGAAATGGGACTTGTTGAATGCAGTAATGACACTGGCAGGAATCTGCATTTAGAGGTCAACATTGGTATGTCATTGAATGCATTGAAAGTGCCGTTTCCAGACCAGCCATACTTGAAGAGGAACTCTTCTTTGTCTCCGAATGTGTATGGCTAGGATGTCGTAAAGACCACCAAAATCTGGCTTGTAAAAATACAAATTAGTACAGTGGATAGGGCCTACTGATAGCAGAGCAATATCAAAATATCAGTGTGACTGGGCGATCAACAACACTGGGATTAACATTTGGACCAAGTCCTTGCAGACCTAAACATCAGCGTGTCCAATATTCTTGCTTGGCGTACAGTGAATATTGTGGCTTGGCCACTCTGCAGATATCATCATGATTAAGGCTCCTTTGTTTCTTCTCATTTGCAGGAAAAACCTTCTGTCTATGATATATGTCAATTCCGGTGTGACCCCTCATGTCCGGGAGAAACCTTCTTCCAGCCATCCGCGCATATGTTCATGGTCTTTCGTTGATGATTCCTCCCCGTACGCCATCAAACACCTAAGTAGCATCCTTGCATTTTGTTGTCAACATATCTGACATATGTATCAACTATAGTCCTTTGATGGTTTGCCACCGCTGTCACTTCCTGATGAAGCTAGCCACCCTCCATAACCAGCATGCGATCTTGCTGTTTTGTCCCCGTCAAGTTTTGTAGCTGTTTCCCCTTGAGCATCTTGCCCCAAATTCAGCCCTTTTTTTGGGTTTTTCCTCATCATCGCGATCCATTGTGAAGAGAGATGTTGGGACCGGGCGGTTCAGCTCAAATTTGAATGTGTTCGAATCCCTTCATCTCTCTCTGTGCCATGAGAAAATCAGAGTCTATTGAAAGAGGGTCTTTTCGATGTGATATTCTTGTCGCTACTATTACTTTCCTCTGAAGTTCAGCAGATTTTTGCATTTCTTTGCTGTCTTCATGTCGTTAACGGTGATCTTATCAAGATCCTTTTGCTGAAAGGGTTCGGCATCTCGATGGACTGTTCATAGTTTTGAGTGTTGCTACTCCATTTTTGTTTCCAATCTGCTCCTATCATTATTGAAGAGTTGTTTGATAAGTTCTCTACTGTTCTATTATGATTCTCATATCCTTTCCTGTACAACTATGGTGCTTTCCTGCCTTCTGAAATGGTCCTCAACTAAATTTTCACATACATCATCCTGGTAATTTTGTTTATTTTACAGTAATTGTTCAAAGGCCTCAGGAATTTTTTGGGACCTCTCTGCTGGGGTAGTCAAGGTACATGTGCGGCTGCTGGTTTCCTCAGTAACACTCCGAAAACAAAGAACAAAACAAGACTTCATTCATGGGCATTTTAAATAGTGTTTTTAGTCTAGGTTCAATGCATTTGATCCCCAGAAAGGTAATCCCACTCCTCCTCTGTCTTGGAATAAATAATAACCCCATTCCACCTACGTAAGTTGAATTAACTCCGGTTTGTTTTTGCTTATTTTTATATAATTATGGGTCCAACACATTCAGTTGGAACGCTTCTTGTAATTTCCTGTTATAAATATGCATTTTAGTGATAAACAGCTTTTTTGAGTTTCTTTGTACTTCTCATAACAAAGCACACATTTTAGGGAGCCCTCCGGGACGCCGCTGAGCCCTTTGACTCATTTTCAGAGGTCAGGTTTGGATCCCAGGGTAATATTATCTTAACTGTCATCTTCTTTTGTAATTCTGTGGCATTTTGAACCCAAGGATCATCCTATTACTAATTATCATGTTGTTGCTGAAATAATATTTTTAGTGATTTAGGAGGCAGGGGTCATCGACCTTTGACCTTCTAAATAAAAAGTTTCCCAACCCCTATCCCCCTTACTTTTTTTTGAAAGTTGTCCCATACCATACCCACCAAAATCAGTTGAAACTAGCTTCTTTTAAAAATTTTTTCCAGATTGGCTAATATATGGCTAATTTAGGGTTACTAGATTATGTGAAACATCCCTACAGTCTTTCCGATCATATGGTTGTCCTCTCCCACAAAGATAGTTATATCGTTCGATCGAAGGAGAGAACACACACAACAACCACACCAGCACACTAAACCCCACCCATATATGTTTGATTGGGCAAATGTGTCTAGTGGCCCCGCCCATCACCGGCTGGGATTGACAGTCGTAAATCCAATCACATCTGCCACTTGGCTATCAGCATCTGCACTTAATTAATTGACCCCTAGGTTATGTAATTATCATGAGAATGAAGAATTGCCATAAGTCAGAATTAGTGCCATATGATAAGGAAACGCCCGTCGCCATTTCCCACAAACGGAGCACATCCAATGGCAGAAGCATGCAAAGGGTCCTGGTTTTTGTCGGAAGTAATGTTGGTATCATGAAGCTCCACCACGACATTTAACGGCTTTTGTTACACCGCCTTCCCAATTTCATAACAGGTAATGATGAGTCTGTCAGCCGGGCACCCAGGGGAGGGAGTACTCACTCAGTGTTTACTCCGTTTTGTTTTTTAGTTGCCGGAAATCTCGGGATTTCGCCAAATTATGTTGGTCGTTGTGTGTGTAATTCTGTGTGTCTGTCTGTCTGTTTTTGTTTTGTTTTGTGTTTGTTTTAACCCTGTAACAGCACCGTTTTCAACGCTATCATGACAAAACTGGGTTACGGGAAACGTCGCCCCATGGTCCAACTTAGACATTGTGTTTTTGGTGAATCTAGGTCAAGGTCAGGTCAAGGTCACCGGAAAAACCGAAATTCTTATTTCGCAATATCTTTGCTAAAATGGTCGCATCGACTTCAAACCAAATCCCAAAAATGTGCATCTTCCAATTCTGCATCCAACCAATATGACTCATTGGGGGTGTCACACCAACACCTTCTTAGCGGCGGGGTCGAATGTCAGGGGGGGGGTGGGGTAAAAATTTTTAAATTGCGATAAAAGGGCATTTCAATCCGTTGCTTCCAATTTGCGCATATTTTTGGGTATTTTGGTAGAGTGTCCTATATATGCCAAAATGAAATTTGTTCGCTACTTCGGTTTACCCAATGGAAGAAGTTAAGTGTTGTAATCGTTGTGATTGGTTTCATTCCAGGGAGGTTTGATCTCGCGCAATTGATAGCTTGGTGCAACTAATTTGAAGTCACAAGGTCAAGACAAATCTGGTGACCTTTGAAAGATCACACTCCGGTTTTTGTTTCTTTTTCAGAGATCATGGAGATATGACAAAGTTATTCGGCAATTCTTGCTGCAACGAGAAATTTCCATTCGTCTGTTTTGTCTGGGCGATTTTATTCAGTCATCCTTTGAGCTACGGAGCTGACCATTTGGGGAAAAAAGTGAACATATTCTTTGGCAAAATGGTTATTTTATATTTTTTGATAATTAATTGATAATTATGCATTTTATCGATTTATTAATTACTTAGTATTTCTTTCTCATCCGGGCAACATCTCAGCGCACCTTTTAGCTGTGAAGCTGATATTTGGACAGGACACAGTGACCAAGTGATTTGTATAAAGAGTACTCTTTTGATTTATTGATTAATAGGTTAATTATTAAGTATTTCGTTGATTACTTATTTTCAAAAGTTTACAGATTCGGATGAAACGGCGGTGTTCAGGTATGATATTTGGCAATTATTGAGAAAATTATTTTATGAATAATTTTTATTTATTTATTTTTAATTATGCAATGATCAATCAATTATTGTAACAGAACCGCTCCAGCTTCCATTCCAACTCCATGTGTGCAAGGCGGCATCGGCCGGGCGCCGACTGGAGGATTTTTGTTATTTATATATTTATTTTTATTTTATTATTTTATTTAAACTATGCCATCTACGGTGGTTCACTTCGTAGTCCGCGTAGCGCATTGGGGGGCGGGTGTACTGTCGATTGTTCCGCTACTTGTTGTTTTCTTTTAGTGTTGTGCAGCTTTTTTGTGGGTAGAGTGGAGTTTTTGTTGCTGCTTCTTGAGTGTGTAAATGAAAGTCTTTCGTCACTACTTCAAAAACATGAATGGAGAAATCAGCCAAGCATAATCAATGCCTCGCCGATACACTCAACCCTTGAAGGCGGCGACAGGTTTTTTTTAATTTTTTTTTTACATTGACTCTCGAAAAAAAAAAATATATATTTTTAACATTCGAACTTCTTTCGGTAAAAAAACAAAACAAATAATTTTTTTTTTTTCGAAAGAGTCGAATGTAAAAAAATATAACTGTCGCCGCCGTTTAAGGTTGAAGTGGTATGCGGCAGTGGCATTGATTATTGCTTGGGCTGATTTTCTCCAATTCATGTTTAATTAAATAATCGTCGTTTTAATCGAGGTTCTTCTCATGAATTGTTTGAAAGCCGATGTTCTGTTTAGCGATTGAAATGTACCTTGGAGCTCTCTTATTAACACCGGAGCTCTGTGTAGATGAAAGTTTTAATTGAAATCAAAATAGCAGGAAGCGCGCACACCGTCGGCGAGGATGGCGAAAGGAGAAAAGAATCATTGACGGCCGAAAATGAGCAAGACCGTCGGGATCGCATCAGTGCGGATAAAGTGTGGTTTCGCAGGCGGACAAGGAGCGAAGAAATGCGAAGGCGTGGCAGACGACGACCTGGGGACGATTTCGTGTGGGGCTCTCGGCTCGCTGACGCGGCTGACCTGCTCAGGTGGGAGCTCTGTGGTTACGCTGAACAAGATCGGCCGGTGGGTCGCGCTTCGCCCGCCAAGACTACAGTTGGTTCTACCTGGAGCCGCGTGTCGTGCGCCTGTACTACTGAGCCGGACGGAAACCCCCCCCCCGTGACACTACCCTTTTTTTTTTTTACCGGGGATACGGAGCTCCCTCCCGCAGAGGACGGCGCGAAACCCCGCCCGCCCGCCTCCCGGACCCCCCCCCCCCCCCCCCCCCCGAGGGGGACACAACATCCCCCCCCCCCCCCCTCGAACCGGGGGGGGGTGGTCCCCCCCCTCTTTTGCCGCATTTCTCGTAAGCGAAAAAAGTATGAACTCCGCGGCCGGGACTACCGCCTTTTTTCGTCGTCGCGTAGCTGCGCGATGATAGGAACAAAAACCCTTTTTTTTTTTTTTCCGTTTAGCCTCCCGGGAAACGTTATTTACAGGTACATTTACTAATCTAGCATGCAACTAGTCTCGTTGTGGTGGTGTCGTGTGGTTTGTGTGTTTGGTCGTGTCGTGTGGAGTGGTCGTGTCGTGTGGTGTGTGTCGGTGGTCGTGTTGTGTGGTGTGCGTGGTGTATCGTGGGTGGTCGTTGGTGTGGTGTCGTGTGGTGTATGTGTGGTGTATCGTGTGGTCGTGTCGTGTGGGTGTGGTGGTGGTGGCTGGTGTCGTGTGGTGTGGTGTCGTGTGTCGTGTATCGTGGTGGTCGTGTGGGTGTGGTGTGTGTGGTGGGTGTCGTGTAATCGTGTTGGTGTGGGTGTCGTGTGTGGTTGGTGTGGTGTCGTGTCTGTGTGGTGGTGTGTGTCGTTGGTGTGGTGTGGGTGTGGTGTCGTGGTGGTCGTTGTATCCGTTGTGGTGTGGTGTCGTGCTGGTGTGTCCGCCGTGTCGTGTGGTATGGTGTTGGGTTTGTTTCCCGTGGGGGGTGGGGTGGGGGTCGTGGTGGTGTCGAGGGGTGTCGTGGTGGTCTGGTTCGTGGTGTCGTGTCGTGTCGTGGTGGTGTTGGTGTGGTGTCGTGTCGTGGTGGTGTGGGTCGTTTGGTGTGTGGTCGTGTCGTGGTGGTGTGGTGTGGTCGTGTGTGGTGTTTTGCGTCGTGTCGTGTGGTGGTGGCGTCGTGTCGTGGTCGTGGTGGCGTGGTGTCGTGTCGTGTCGTGTCGTGTGGTGGTGGTGTGGTGGCGTGTTGGTGGTGTGTGTGGTGTCGTTCGTGTGGTCGTGTGGTGTTGTGTGTCGTGTGGTGTGGTGTCGTTGGTGCGTCGTGACGTGTGGTGTCGTGTTGTGTGCGTGTGTGTCGTATCGTGTGGTCGTGTGTGTTGTCGTGTCGTGTGGTGTGGTGGTCGGTGTGGTGGTGTGTCGTGGTGCGTCGTGAGCGTGTGGTGTCGTGTGTGTTTGTTGTGGTGTCGTATTCGTGTGGGTCGTGTGGTGTGTGTCGTGTGGTGTGGTGTCGTGTGTGGTGGGTGGCTGTCGTGGTGGGCGCTCGTGACGTGTGGTGTCGTTTGTGTCGTGTGGTGTCGATGTCGTGGTGGTGTGTCCGTGGTTGTGACGTGTGGTGTCGTGGTTTGTGTCCGTGTGGTGTCGTGTGGGTGTCGTGTTGTGACGTGTGGTGTCGTGTTGTGTCGTGTGGTGTCGTGTCGTGTTTGTGTCGTGTGGTGACGTGTGGGTGTCGGTGTTGTCGTGTGCGTGACGTTGTGTGTCGTGTGGTGTCGTGTGGTGTCGTGTCGTGTCGTGTTGTGATCGTGTGGTGTCTGTGTTGTGTCGTGTGGTGGGTCGTGTCGTGTTGTGTCGTGTGGTGACGTTTGTGTTCGTTTGTGGTGTCGTGTTTGGTGTCGTGTGGTGGTTGTGTGCTTTCGGATTATTTGTATTTTTTGTTCGTTAAAGTTTCCAAAAAGAACGTTTTTGATTTAATTTTTTTTTTTTTTAATATATTCTCCATTACTTGCGGTGTTTTGAGTGAACAATGAAGTGGTTCGAGTTTCTGTATTTTATCCTGAAAACTTTGATTCAACGTTCGTCTGTTTACACTTCCCATCAGGACAACGCAATTCGAGAGATCATGAATGTATTGGATCTGGCAGGAGGCTCCAACTTTTCGGAGAGAGTAGCAGCCTGTCTCAAGGGTCTGGTTTTTTGCCTTCCACAACGGGTCTTAGTCAGTCTTTCAACCATGGAGCCGACGGGAACGGGGAAGGGAAGGTCGGTGGGGGGGTTTTTTGTTTTCCCCCTTTGTCCCCCACCCCAAACTAACTTTTTTAAACTTTGTTATCTTGGTGGGTGCTCATTTAAACGCGTAAAGTTATTATTGTAAACTGAATGTCTAATTTGTAATAAGAGGGAATGTTGGGGCTGCAGGGTGCTTGGACTCTCGAGGTAAGCGCCGCCAAAACCCTTCTTTAGGTCGTCTATGCTGGGTTTCGATCCGCCATGCTATAACCGTTCATCTCGGTGGTTCACAGTCAGGGTGGTGTGTGCTGCAACTCGGATGGCGTTTAAACTGACGTCTCGCGCCCAGCCATTAGTTTGGTGGACGTTAAGATCCGCCAGTGTTCTCGTGAAGAGTAAGGTGAAGGCTTATCGCGGCATCTGAATCGATTCCAAAATTCCTAGATTCGGATGCAGGATTTTGGGAAAAAATCTTTTGCAAAAAAAATGTTTCCAAATTCTGCATACACTAGGGTCCTTGAAATATTGTTAGAATGAGGTGATGAGGGGTTAAAGGCAACAAAACAGAGGGGGTCACAGTTCTGGGATGCAAATGAGTGTGGGAATGAAGCGAAATTATGAAGAGAAGGATATGGGAGAATGAAGATACAGTAAACCTGTGGTAAGATGATATTGGGTTCGGATTGAGTTTAATGGGGATACAAAGGGGTAGTATATGAGATGGTCGTGCGCCGCTTGCCTTGAAGTCGCTGAAGGATATAGTGGCGTTGAACCCTCCCCAGGAGGTGGTTTCCACAAGGGGGGTTGGGGGGGGGGGGGCGTAGTGGAAGGGGAATCTAGTTAATGTGTACAACCTTTTGTTTTTAGGTCTTCTCTCGGAGCATGACTAATAAATATGGGTGTCCAATGTCCTTCGATCTTTCCGTCCGTCCGTTAACCGTTCACAATGAAAAGTTAGAAGGCGGGAGGTATTCTGGTTCATTAGTGGATCCTGATAGAGGTCATGAGACGTTTACACGATTGGTATGAATTTCAAGGTCAACCGAAGGTCAAGGTCAAGGTCACGAGGCCTTTGAAGTTTGGCGAAAATGACGATTTCCAATTCTAATCTCCTCCGCCATTTGCTCAAGCGATGCTTGAATTTGGAATTGTAGCAATATGAAATCTTACGGGGAAGCAATAACTTAAATTCGACGGGCCCCGGATTTTCGATATTCGGCTTTTGTTTTTGTGTGCATGTGAGCTTCAAAGTTGGCAAAAATATGCGAAATGACGATTTTTCCACAAAATGCTATCTCCTCGCCTTCCATTCTAAGCAATCTTGAATTTGATTTGTGGCAATATGATTATGGGACATATCTAAATTTGGTTCAGGACGGTTTTTTCGAATTTTCGCTTTCGTTGTTCCGCTGTCAGCGTGACTTTAAAAGTTGCAAAAACTGGCCTCCTCAAGGAGGCTCCTATCTATTTTTCTCGAGAGATGACGTCCAATTCCGCAGGGTGTAGTATTTTTTTTGTTTTTTTTTTCAACTGGAAGGGGTTTCCGGAAGACGCGTTCAGGTGCTGAGAGGTGGGGAAAAAAAAAACAAACAACGAGGCCACAAGCTGTTTTGTGTGAGACCAACCATCTTGTGTTCCAGCCTCAATTGCAGAGAATTCCAATAATGTGAGAGCTTTATATTCAACACAATACAGGAGAAGAGATGGGCGTGATTCTGATTTTCAGTTCTTTAGGGCAAATCTTTGAGGATGTGGTCGGCCCAGATAGGTCGTTGCTGGATAGTCCGAGATTTTTGCACTCGATCTTGTTTAGGCGATAGTAAACTTCTCATGAACCATACATACCAAAAAGCATGAGAATCCTGAAGCTCGCACTGTCGCGCATGAGTTCTAAATGGCTTGAACTGAACAAGGTGCCAAAGCCCCACAAGATTGAACACACTGCAGGGTATAAGCATGGGGCGAGGGAATGGAGATTTTGAATGGCGTGCCCCATCGATCCCCTCTGTTGTATTTTGTTCGTTGTCAAACTTGTCATCTCGCGACATTTCGTTGAAATCCAAAGTGCATGTCAAATAACTCACGCATCCTAGTTTTTATGCCTGACCTCGAATTTTTACGTTGAGGAATTGGAATTGCTTCCAGGCAATAACTTTGAAACAAGTTTTACTTTCTACGTTTGTAAATTTTGATTCTTACATGCAGTTGGTCTCAATTGTTTGGCGGTCTCTATCGCTCGTAGCCGTCTTGAATTTGTTTGAATCGAGTATTTTGATGGTACCTGGCCCTATGTTCACTCACTGCGTCATTGTTAACACTTCACACGTGCAGATGGCACCGTTTTGTTATCGACGTCGGCACCCAGTTTGGTACTTGCGATCCTCCTTCCTTTATTCGATCATTGATTGCCTTTGTGATTGAGGAAAAGAGGATGTCCTGTTTAGAAAAGCTGTAGTGATTGGAGTTTGGAGGTGTTGAATGCTTAAAGGGGTTAGAAAAGGTCAGGCTGGCTTTGTCGTAGTCTCACGGAACTCTGTCTTTACAAAACAGAAATCCAGTTCAAATTTGAACAACCCTCACATAGAGCAGTTGTGGAAAGTCTAAGTTTTGTTGAATGTGCCTAACATTTGCAATGATGCAAGATTGCCAAAAGAAAATATCAGATTGGTTCAATTATTATGATCAGGAGGATATTCAAAGGCCAGGATGACCATTAACCAGAGAGTTGGTGTCAAAGCCACCCAATGCTCGCCTGTTTATACATTTATCGTTTTTAAAA
>CM068962.1:25600917-25612655 GCA_035128595.1 Eptatretus atami | reverse complement strand
AAACGCTGGCGTACGCTGAACTATTGTTGTTTTTTTTCAGTTTTGGGCGTATCATAACGTGTTGGACGTATGCATAACGTATTAGTAATGTACACACAACGTTTCGATAACTTATACCAACGAATGCTTAGCGCGTTGTCGGCGTTCACAACTTATGCCCAACGATAGTCTAACTTTGCATAGCCGGCAGCGTATCACCGACGATCATGTGGCGTAGCCTATTAAAAGGCTGCCGCTCGACGATTCAAATCATAACCGCACTAGACATCGAAGTGTCAACATCACCGTCATGCGAAGAAAACTTCGAAGAGTGCTGCAAAGAAGTCTCCTGGCCGTTGCCGTGGACGCGGACGCAAGGAGGATCCATCATCACCCCCACCCTCCCCATCACGCTCACCCTCTGACGGAGAGGATGCTGGTTCAACGCCTCTCGGGCATCGTCGATGGCATCGATAGCTGCGTCCGTGGCCTCCACTCCTCTCAGCCAACCCTTGCGAAGAAAAGGCCAAGAAGACACAGTTTTGGCTTGATGTCCAAGAGGAGCAGCTCATGTGCGATTTCCTTCGCGAGAACGCCATCCTCTGGGACATCAAGAAGATTGACTACCGGAGGGTGGACAAGAAGGCAAAGCTCTGGGAGGATCAAGACAAGGCCATGGGGAAGAGTGTCGAGCACCTTCAAGGGTGGTTCAAGTCCCTGCGAGACACCCACACCCGTCTCGACAAGAAGAAGAGTGGTGACGGCGCCCCGGAAATGACAGAGAGGGAGCAGTGGGTGAAGGCAAACTTCGCAGGAAGAGAGAGATGGACCTTGAGCGGCCTGCGGAAATACGGTGAGGACATATCGCAGACACGAGGCAGAGGGGGCGAGACCGGAGAGGAGACGGTAGAAGACAGAAAGACCACTGACCTGCCTGCGGTGAGAGAGTGAAAGGCCCAAAGACTCAGCCTCATCACGGGAGATACCAATTATCCAAAATGCCTTGGTTTCCACAGCCTGAAGCCGAGAAAGGTGAGAGGCAGAGCACCAGCCAAGGGGAGAGTAGTACTCCATCAGGCTGCGGACGAAAGTCTGTATGTGCGTAGGAGCTAAGGTGGCCCGAGGAAGGACTTTACATGATGGAGGATTCCAGTCGGCGACTAGCTTTGGAGGCCAAGTTGGAAATGTGGCTTTCCCAGGAAAGATCATGCAGATAGTGAGACCCAGAAGCTTGAAAGAAAAGGATTTCTTCCAGAGGATTGTTGAGAAAGTGATGGGGGGGGGGGGGGTTGAAATGGTCCTTTCAGAGAGAACATAGTGAGAGCTGTGAGATTGTCTGGATTTTAAAGACATTTTCCACATGTTGACCAGTTTTTGATTTTACCCAGATCTGCAGTGAGCGATGAAGCTGCTGCTTGCTGGTCTGAGGGATTAACAGATGGGTACGGCAGAGGGTGGAGTCATCAGGAAAGAGATAAAGAGGATTTTCCAGAGAGTCGAAGAAATCATTGATGAAAACCAGAAAAAGAACAGGGCAGAACGCTACCTTTGAGGAACTCCAGCCTGGAAAGGAAGAGGGGATGAAAGAACTCCATTTCGCCACAAGTTGACTGCGACAGGAGAGGAAGTCTGCGAGCCATGAGTGAAGATGGCCTTGGATACCATAGGAAGAGAGTTTGGTTGAGCAGGGCAGGGTGCCAGACCATGTCAAAAGCACACGACATGTCTCGGGAATATGGCTCCGATTTCATGTCCGGCATTGAGGACCTCCATCCGTTGTTGGGAGAGCAGAAGCAACATATCCAGGGTAGAGTGACCTGGTCTGAAACCAAATTGATGATGGAAATCAAGCCATTGAGAGAGACGAGGATTTAATGTCTGAAGCGATGATGGATTCCATAACCTTGCTGATGATTGGGAGAAGGCGATTGGTCTGTAGTTGCAGGGATCTGTTTTTGCACCTTTTCTGCAGGGCAGTAATGTTTGCTGATTTCCAAGCAGATGGCAGATGACCTTGAGCAAATGAGAGGGTGAATAGAACAGAGAGAGGGTGAGCAAGAGCCCAAGAGGAGCAGTTTTAGGACACGTGGGCTGATGCCATCTGGACCGGTTGCAGAATTTGAGTCGAGGTTTGACAGCAAGCTCTCACTTTCTCAGAGGAAAAGGACACAGAGTCCAGGGACAGTTGGGAGCGACTTGGTAAGGTGGGTTCAGAAAGTGACGGGTTTCAGACACAAGATTCGATTGCAAACACCGATATAGGTATTCAGCCTTTTCACGTGCAGTTAGCAGTGCGGCTATTGAGGTAAGGGAGGGGATGGAGGGGAAACATACACCAGAAACAAATTTGATTAGACGCCACCAGGATTTGGAGGAGGGAGAGAGGTTTGAGAGTTCAGACTTGAGCTTCGAAAGATGTTGTTTTCTGGCTCTCCTGAGGGTAGATACACATAACTGTGCCTCAAGGATAACTGTGATCTCTGACCTTGGTTAGAGTCGAGGGGCATGCCAATATCCACAAAGTTGTTGGTACATCTTGTGGAGACTTGTTTTGGGGTTCTATTCATCTGTCCTCCAAACACGTCTCAACAAATATTCCACTTCAAATCCTTCAGCGACTATTTCAATTGTAATCTGCATGCTCATCCTAACTCTTTGATGCCACTTTTCTCCAACCTGTAAACAAACTAAAAAATGAACGGTCTTGTCTTCCCTCCATGTTTTCAAGGTGATGTCCACTCATGTACAAAGCATCCTTTCCTCAACTGCTGTTCATTTTCTTGATGGTTTGCTGATTTTGGTGCTTTTCAATTCCCCATACACCAATCCTCAAAGTGCTCCATAAAAGGCCCAAAATAAGTCGTTAAGAATACCTCATACTTGTGTTAAAAAAACAGCTTATAAGAATATAAATTAAGATAAGCAATGATAGGGGAAGGGTAGGGGTGGGCAGGGAGAGATAAACAAGATGAGCAGGTTTTAAGTTTGGGAGGGTTTGGTAGTAAAAGCGGTGGGGTGTTTATTGGACACATCATGTTGGTGTTGTACGATTAATTTACCTTTTCATGGAGCATTTTACCACGTTGCTGTACACCCTTCCAAGGTCACTCAGCTCCATTATCTCCTTGTTTAGAAAATTGTTCTGCATCTTTGTATGCTTGAACATCATCCTGAAGTCCCATCATGAATGACAGGAATCAAATCAAGGCAAAGATTGTTGTTGTATATAATTATAAAGATATATTTGTATACATATATTTAAAAAAAAAACAATATCGACTCCTCCCATGCTCTTCTCGCCAAAGAAGTTGTAAAAAGCAACCATGAAAGGCTACCCAAGGTAAGCCCTTTGCTGTTTCAAACCCTTCCCAGAGTTTCCTCACACAGAATATAAAGACATTCACAAATAGTACACACATGAAATCCCAATGCTACACCCCCCTCAGCCGAGCGACTTGTTTTCATCGCTTGTTGGCGAATCATCAGTGACAGCGCAGACAGAATGCACACCAACAAGGCTCTCAACATGTACCACTGTAAACATCAAAAGCAGTGAACATATAAATGAAAAACAAAGACTCACCACATTTTTCACCTGTGATTGTTGGGAATAACCAATCAGCTCTCACCTAATCAATTAAACCCAGGTGGCTAGAATTATATAAATAAATTGACTCTTCTAGCCGAAGAACACGGTAGTCTTGCTTACTGGAGATATGCTCCGTAGACTGGTTGATGCATTGAAAATGTTATGGCAAACGCTGCCACACCGATTTTTTTTTTACTTCTGCTACAGCTCCGTGCTGGAGTTTCTGTTTTGGCAATAATACTATTACGGAGTCGGGTTTGAGGTTCACATGAGAGGAAGCACTCGGGTTCCTTCCAAACACCAGGCCCTGAGGCACCAGCCACGGATAACTCCGCGGTCTGGCGGTTTGCTAGTCAACCAGGAATGCAGATCAATACCGCAAACCTGCAAGATTCTCGCTACGATGCACTTTATCTTTCTCGTTGATTGGCAATATCCTCCACAGCTATAAAGACGTTCACAAACAGTGCACACATGAGAATTACAAGAATTTTATCACAAGTACACAATAATTAAATTGCATCCCTCAAGAAATGTCTTCAGTCGCATTTCTGAACTAAAATTATAAACACCCCAGTCTGCTAAGCATGTCCGCTTTCCTTCAATCGTCATTTTTTTCCAACTTCAGTGCCAATTCACCCCTCTCACCCCTCCCTCTCAAAGCAACCATCACACTCTTCCCCCTCCAAGCTTCCCTCTTCACATTTCTCAAAAACTCCCCCACACCTTTCTTCTCAACTCTCCCCACTCACCTTTCTCCCACCATTCTCCCCCTCACTCCTCACTCACCCTTCTCAAAGTTCCCCCCCTCACTCCACAAAGCTGCCTCGTTCCCCTGACCTCTCTCCTCCATCTCATCACTCCATCTCAAATCCTCAACTGTCTTTTGCCCCTCTCTTATTACTCCCCACGATACCTTAACCCAGTACCACAGAGCCTTTTCTCCTCCTCATCCAGCCTCCTCCCCTAGCTCTTCTGCAATCCCCACACTCTTTCAACAACTCTCCTTACCTCCCTCCCTCCTCCGTTGTCCTGTCCTACCCTCCACCTCCCCTCCCTGCACCCAAAGCCTCCTCCCTCCCTCTTCATTAACAGTGTGGACCTCAAACCTGACAGATCTTTCCATAGAGGTTGCTACTGACAGCCAGACATAATCTGCTCAACAGAAACTTTCCTCCCTCAAGACATCGATGACTCCCTTGAATCTCTCCCTGGTTACTCCCTCCTCTGGTATGACAGACCTGAGCATCGTCCTGGTGGAGGAGTTGCTCTCTTCATCAAAGACTATTCCTCACTCTCCATGCACTGCACTCACTCCCCCACAACCCCAGAAATACCTCTGGCTATGGCTTCCCCTCCACTCCCACCTCATGTTTATATGTGTGCTGACGTCCACCAAACAGTGATGACTCCATTTAACACTTACTTTCCAAAAACATGGACCAACTTCTATCTTCTCATCCGAACTCTTCCTCATGTGTAGTGACTTCAATTGTCATCATGACAGTTGGCTGGTGTGGGTACTCTCTTCACCTGCCATGGCACTTCAGCATAAGACTCCTGCGACTCATGGACTGACTCAATAGTCAACTTCCCGACCCGGATCTCAACCAATGGTTCTCTATCTCTTCTGGATCTGATTTTGACAAATTTCCCTGAAAATATCTGCAGTTCTTCCTCTGCTCCAATCGGTTCTTCTGACCACGTGCTTGCCAAAGTAAACATCTCTCTGGTGTTATTAGAGAACCACCTCAGCGCCGTCGAGTCTGGCATTTCACTCAGGCTGATTGGCAGGGTCTCCAAGCAGCCATCAAACTTCCAGACAAGTCTCCATCACGACTTTCTCCAACATCACCTCGTCCTGGGAATTCTTTCGAAGAAACGTGCTCCTCATGCAAAGACTTATCCCCTCTCGTCTTCAGTTGTCCTACCCTTCCTCCCACCCATGGTTCACTGAAGCTTGTGGTGAGGTGGTTGGCCTAAAACAACTTGCCTTTGCCTCATGGAAAGCAAACCCAACTGAGGGCAATCTCAGTTCCTTCCACAAAGCTCAGAACAAGTGTGTCTACCCACAGGAGAGCCAGAAAACAACATCTTTCCAATCTCAAGTCTGAACTCTCAAACCTCTCTCCCTCCAAATCTTGGTGGCGTCCAGTCAAATCTGTTTCTGGTGCATGCTCCCCCTCCATCCCCTCCCTACCTCAAATTGCCGCACTGCTGATACGGCACGTGAAAAGGCTGAATGCCTAAACTCGGTGGTTGCATCTAAATCTTGTGTCCAAACCCATCGCTTTCTGTACCCACTTCCTTCCCCAGTCGCACCCAATTGTCCCTGGACTCTGTGTCCATTTCTCCTGACAAGGAGGAGAGTTTGCTGTCAAACCTCGACTCAGATTCCGCAACCGTCCGAACGGTATCAGCCCACGTGTCCTAAAAACCTGCTCCTCTGCTCTTGCTCACCCTCTCTGTTCTATTCACCCTCTCATTAGCTCAAGGTCATCTGCCATCTGCTTGGAAATCAGCAAACATTACTGCCCTGCACAAAAAAGGTGAAAAAACAGATCCCTGCAACGACAGAACAATCAGCCTTCTCCCATCATCAGCAAGGTTGTGGAATCCATCATCGCTTCAGGCATTAAATCCTCCTCTTCTCCAATGGCTTGATTCCGATCATCAATTTGGTTTCAGACCAGGTCACTCTACGCTGGATATGCTGCTTCTGCTCTCCCAACAATGGATGGAGGTACTCAATGCCGGACATGACATCAGAGCCATATCCCGATACATATCGCATGCTTTTGACATGGTCTGGCACCCTGCCCTGCTCACCAAACTCTCTTCATATGGTATCCAAGGCCATCTCCACTCATGGCTCACAGACTTCCCTCCTGTCACAGTCAACATGTGGCCCTAAATGGAGTTCTCTCATCCCCTCTTCTGTCCAGGCTGGAGTTCCTCAAGGCAGCGTTCTGGGCCCTGTTCCTGTTTTTTTCTGGTTTTCATCAATGATCTCTCCAACTCTCTGGAAAATCCTCTTCATCTCTTTGCTGATGACTCCACCCTCTGCCATACCATCTGTCATCCCTCAGACCGCATGCAGCAGCTTCTTCGGTCACTGCAGATCTGGATAAAATCACAAACTGGTCCAACACGTGGAACATGTCTTTCAATCCTGACAAATCTCAACTCTCACGATGTCTCTCCGAGAGGACGTTTGGACCCCCCCCCCACCCATCCATCCACTTTCTCAACGATCCTCTGGAAGAAGTCCTTTCATTAAAGCTTCTGGGTCTCACTATCTGCTGTGGTCTTTCCTGGGAAAGCCACATTTCCAACCTAGCCTCCAAAGCCAGTGAGAAATCCTCCGTCGTGCCCACAGTCCTTCCTCGGCACATACAAAGCTTTCGTCCGCAGCCTGATGGAGTACTGCTCTCCCCTCTGGGCTGGTGCTCCTGCCTCTCAACTTTCTTGGCTTCATGCTGTGGAAACAAAGGCATTTCAGATCATTGGTATCTCCCACGATGAGGCTGAGTCGTTGTACCTCTCACTCTCTCACAGCAGGCAGGTCGGTGGTCTTTCTGTCTTCTACCGTCTCCTCTACGGTCGCCCCACCCCGGGCTGTCTGCGACATGTCCCACCATATTTCCGCAGGGTCCGCCAACAACCCCCTTTGGTTGTTGTTCGTCTTTCGGCTGCTCCCGTTAGGGGTCGCCACAGCGGATCATCCGTTATGATCCGCATACTGATTTGGCATAGGTTTTACGCCGGATCCCTCTCTGAGCACCCTGCTCGCCTCTTACGACACAGGGATAAGGATTGGGTTTCGCCATGATTCCGGGCTGCCCTACACCCTCTCATACGCGTGGCCCAGCGCAGAGCGCCCGTCCTCAAGCGATTCCCAACCCAGCCTCCGAGTAGCCGGATTACAGGCGCACGCCACTACGCCTGGTATAACAACCCCTTCTGGTAAAACTACAAAAATGAATCACTGCTCACCTTCACTCTTTCATTCCTCTTTTACCCCACCTTTGGAATAAACTCCCACATTCTCTCAATCCCATTCTTCCTCCAGGCCTTCAAAACAACAGTTCACCACCACCTCTTATCTTCCCCCATCCAAAACCTCAATCTTTCCTACCCCATTAATCCACCCCAAACCCACCTCCTTCAAAGTCCCTGCAATGTCCATCTTGTATACCCTGTGTTCCCCACCCCATCCCTCTTCCCTTCCACACATCTCCGAATGACTCTGTTCCCCACTGTTTCTGTCCGTCCCTCTCGTCTCATGCCCCCCTTTGCTGTGCGTTGTGTGTTCGCTCTCATATGAGCCTCGACAATGTATAACAAAAACAAACAAAACAAAAAATCAAAGGGGCTCGCACTCTTGATATGTGCTGTTTTATCTTAATTAAATCAGGTGCAGCCGAGCAGAGCTGCCAAGTAGGTCCCGGCTCAGCGCTAACGTGTAGCGCCAATTGGTGGGTAAAACTTCCCGGACAATAAAATGTGGACTGTGCTGGACCAATGGAGTAAAGGACGCTATGAGATTGTTGAAGTGAATTGACATTGGTTTATGATAAAGTAGCCTGAGGAAGCATGTGGACAGTGAAGACAGGGGTTTATTCATAGGGGATATATGTACACAGCAGGACATGCAGTATTTGTATGATGTGGAAAAAGACACACAGTGACACACTTATCAGCAAAGGGACAAAGAGCAAGAACCATACCGAAGCTATTTAGCTTGCTCTTACTTAAGGCCTGTCACACCTTGACGTTTGAGCCAGCGTATGCCGACGTATGAAATTTGGTGAATACGCTGGCACACGTCAAATACATTATGGGTAAGTTTTGTATACGTTAAGAGCACGCTGAAGCACGCTGGCATACGTCGTAGTACGCCGAGCTCGTCGACAAATTTGGGCATGCTCAAAATTTCTGCGACGTGCTCGCGTATGACTCACACGTTCCGCATACGCGGCCATAAGTTGTAGGCACGTTAGCGATCGTTGACACACGTTACTTGTAAGTTACTCATAAGTCGAAATACGTCGAGGTAATGTCTAGCGTACCCGAAACTTATTCTAACCTATGAGTAACGTGCTTTGAACCTATGTGTAACGTATCTCCAACGCATATTGACGTATGTAGACGTATTTGACGTCTTCCGGACGACCACAGAACTTACTGAACATGTTTCTAACTTACAGCTACCGTATAATGGCGTATTGCCAGCGTTTAGGGGAATGGGTAATATAAATATGGGGTTCACAGGAGGAACCCGTCAGTGTTCCAGACTCCATGGTGAGTAGATGCCCATGTCATCCGAGAGTGGAGGATCCGGCAAGGCTGAGACGACAATACCTACTAGCTGTCCTCCAACAACAACATGACCTCATCGATTTGACACTGTCCAAGTTGCGTGCCAATAGAGCCAGGAGAAGAAGAGGTGAACGGAGGAGAAGGAACTGGGTGAGACCATGGATCGGAGGCGACGGCATTTTTGCATGTATGACCAGCTCATGGTGAACTCCATAACGAGGACCATGCATCCTTCACCAACTTCCGCGTATGCCCCCAGCGATGTTCGACGAGCTGCTAGCCAGAGTGGTCCAAGGATAACCAAGCAGTACACCTTCTACAGGGATCCGCGTGAGCCTGGCATGAAGCTGGCACTGACTTTGCGTCACCTTGCCTCTGGAAACAAGTATGCCTCGATGAAGTTCGGATGGAGGGCCTCACAACACCCAGTCGTAGTGGTCAGAAAAGTCTGTCAAGCCATTATTGACGAATACGTGGATGAGGGGCTGGTTTGCCCAAGTACTCCTGATGGTTGGCGCGCCATAGCCGACAAGTTCTTCCAACGATGGAACTTTCCCCATACATGTGGGCACTTGACGGGAAGCACGTGGCCTGCCGCTGTCCTCCAAAGAGTGGGTCCCAATACTTCAACTACAAAGGATTCTACTCCATTGTTCTGATGGCGCTTGTGGATGCCGACTACAAATTCATTTGGGCAGATGTCGGCGGTACTGGATCAGCATGATGCGCAGATATACAATGACTGTGAGCTGAAGGAATGCGCTGAAGACGGTACCCTTGGTTTCCCTGACCCTGAGCCTCTTCCAAAGACAACCAGGACGTGCCTTACTTCTTTATCGGTGACGATGCCTTCGCCTTACGACCAACCATGATGAAGCCATACAGCCTCCGGGGTGTGACGAATGAACAACGCATCTTCAACTACAGGCTTAGCCGAGCAAGGAGGGTAGTAGAAAATGCATTTGGCATCCTGGCTAACAGATTCCAGGTTCTGCTCAGTACCATGCAGCATCACCCCTCCACTATCAAGCTCATTGTCAAAGCATGCTTGATCCTGCACAACCTCATGAGGACCAGGTAATTCATGTTTACATAGCATATATTATACAGTATACAATGCAATTTAACTTTTAGCCTATGCTTATAAAAATTATATGATTTACCTTAAATGTAATATGTATCATTATATTACTTTTATTGTACAGCGCATTGGAATATATGTTTTTATTATAGTGCGCTTTATAGGTAAATAAAATCAAATTCAAATTCCAGGTACCTAGGACTACAGAACCAGCAGCTTGACCGGGCAGAGAATGAGAACCGCGACCTTGTTCCAGGAGCATGGCGAGAGGACATCAATTGGAGGATACACAGACAGCTACTGGCCACAACACTGCCTCCAAGGACGGAAAGAAACAGAGGAATCTCCTCAAGCACTGGGTTAACTCCCCAGCTGGCGCAGTTCCGTGGCAAGATAGGATGATTTAGTATGTATTACTGCATTGTTCAGGCAATAAAGACCTCAGAGGCAGTAACATCCTCTTTAAATGAACATTGTTTCATTGATTTACAATGGATAAAGACATAAGGGATAAGCCATAATTTATTATTGTTAATTATTGTTTTGAATTAAATATTTAAAAATAACATCAACAAACATCAAGAGTTTGCTCAACTTTTATTCAGTGCTTCTGAAACATAATGGAACATGATTAAAATGGTCAAACGTATATACAAAATGGCACAAACATGGCCAAAACATGTCTCTGCTAATCTTGAGAAGTACACAACTGTCACTGTCACTGTAACTAGCTGTTCTTCTCTGGTGGTGGAGGTGTCTTCAGCTCCCCCAGACGGGCTGCTTGCAGCAATAGGACCGCTGGACAGGTTGAGCATTCCTGAGAGTCCAGAGATGTTATACAGACTCTGACCGCTAGTGTCAAAGGCGCTTGGCTCTGGTTCAGTACCTGGTCAGCCGAGCCTATAGCAGCAGATGCAGAGGTGGAGCTTGGCTGCTGCGTGATCTGAGGAGGAGGAGGCATCATCCGCTGGTACTGAGGCTGCTGCTGTTCGTACTGTGGCTGCAGTGGCTGCTGGTACTGTGGCTGCTGCATGTACGGGTCCACATAGTTAGTTGTCTGTGAGCCCCAGACTGACGCAGCCGGTGCCTTGTGTCTCCACATGTGGGGAGGTGGCTGGTACATCTCCGACGCCGTGGGGGTGTAGGTAGCTGGTGCTAAACTTGTTCGCACGGAAGCAGGAGCAGGGAAGGTGGGGACTATGGGAGGTTCTTCCTCATCACTCTCCTCATCTATCAGCTCACTGAGGATGGTGTTGAAGCGTGACCTTGCCTTCCAGAACTGCGCTTAGACATGCTGACCAGGCTGTCACGCATGTAGTTTGCGAAGGCTGCGGTGGCTGTCATGGGCTGAGGCTGTGCGAGAACTTTGAGGAGCTCCCAGACTCGTGCACCCTCTTCTGGAGTGACTGCAGCAACTGGTCATCGTCCTGGCCACGCTTCCCCTTGCCCTGTGAGGATGAAGAGGGACAGGGAGGGCGTGCTGTAGTAATCAACCAGAGCTCTGCACAGGCAGCCTCGGCAGCCTCGAGGTCCCCGCTGTGTGCTGCAATTGTTTCTTTACCTGCAATTATGACAATTGATTATTAATTTACATGGAAAAATACGAGGCAAATTCAATGATTTGTAGTAATCAATGATTAATTTGCTTAGAGATCTGTAGTACAGTAAAAACTAATATAAAATAAATATTAGTATTGATATTAATGTGTTTATACTTACACTGTTGACGGGCTCAGCACGATGCAGACCACAGTCTTGAGGAGCAAG
>CM068962.1:25566626-25576645 GCA_035128595.1 Eptatretus atami | reverse complement strand
AATTTCTCTGTTCCCCACTGTTTTGTCCTTCCCACCCCCACCCCTCTCGTCTCATGCTCCACCTTGATGTGTGTTGTGTGTTAGCTCTCATTCGAGCCTCGACAAGGTATACAAAAAAAGGCCTTGTAAATTGTGCTGATGGAAAATTGAGGCTTCAGGATACATGGGTGTTGTGGAATTGAGAAGCATGCATTTTGGTAGTTTTTACTGGAAGAACACATGTGTCCTTGAGAAGCTTGGAAGGGTTGGTGCACAGAGAGCAGAAAGCAGAGGTAGAGAGGCGGTTAAAAATGTTATTAACAGAAGCCACCAACCTTTTTGCGATGAGAGCAACAGGCTATGTGGTTTGGCCTCATCACGGGAGATACTTTATAATGTTGAGAGCTTTATACTGTACGGAAGAGAGGAGAGACAGATTCTGGAGCTCCAGCCGATAAGGGAGAGCAGTGCTTCCTTGAGCTATGTACAACAGGCTTGTAGGCTGTGGTTAGTTTTTGACTTTTCAAGGAATAACTTAAAATGGTTAAAGGTGCCCAATTGTGGTTGGCTTTGGAGGCAGCTTTTCAATATTAAAAACTTTGCGATGTTTTTTGATTTTTGATGATGAGCCTTCAGGAGTGACAGGGTTGGATTACCCCCCCCCCCCAAATCATTCCCCTGCCTCATGCCACCTATTTGCCTTTCTCCTTTCGTTCATATGTAGAACATACAGCTGGAGGCCCGTTTGTGCCAAGTGGAAAGCAAACACCTCATCTTGCTGCAAGAAGTAGCAGAGTCAGTTCGGGCTGGCCATGCGAGTTCCTCCCAGGAAGTTGTCAGTCAGCTCATTGAAGAGGCGATGGAGCCAAACGGAGGCAAACTTCCTGGAAATAACATCAAAATGCTCAGGTGAGGGGATTCTCACTTGTACCTTTCGTGTGACCACATTTCTTTTCCAAGTTGTGCTGCAAAATAATACAGCCCACTGTTTTTGGAAAGGGAAACAAATTCAATGGAATTCTCATTACAATTGATAAACTAGAACGAGTAATCAAGGATTGCATACCCTCACCCGGACTTGTTTTGTGTGGTATTATAGTACGTATTTTATGAATATACTCGCATTCTAATTGCACATACTTTATCGAGGTACTCAGTTGATAAAAGAGAACGTGTACTACTGGCTACCACTAGGTGGCGTTTGTGGCCGACGTTAGCACATTCTGTACACAGACAGACAGACAGACAAACAGATCCAAATGCAATACCCTCTCCATCATTAATTGTTTGGTAAAGAAACACAGCTTGCATAATAAATATATGACCCCTTTTGTTTGTATTTAGAGAGAGAGAGAGAGAGAATCAGGACACAACAAAAGGATCGGTAGAAGGAGACAGTGAAGGGGGGTGGTGGGGGAGGGGGTGGTGGTGGTGTGAACACACCAACAGCAAGGTTGAGGGACAAATTAGAGGGAGACTTGGACAAATGAGGGGTAGGGGAGGATGCATGAGGTGGACAAGATGTATACAGAAGGAAAAACTGGAAAGACCTGGGCTTGGGGGATGGGTGATTAACAGGGGTAGACAAGATCATGGTTTCGGATGGAGGATGATCTGAGATGGTGGTGAACAGCTATCTTGAAGAGTTGGAGGGAAGAAGAAGATTGATGAGAATGTGGAAGTTGGTTCCACGGGTGGGAAAAATAGGAACGAATGAGTGTAAGTGAGCAGTGATTCGGGGCTTTGGGAGTTTTACCAGGAGTTTATTGTGCACAGTGTGCACCCTGCAGAACCATGGGGAGGGGGGCAGGTGGACAAAGCTTGCAAAGAGCAGAGGTGCATGAGGAGTGCTGGGTGCATCAATACGTGGCGCTAGAAGACGGAGAGACCACCGACCTGTCTGCGATGGTGAAGTGATAGGCCCATAGATTCAGCTTCATTGTGGGAGATTCCAATAATCTCAAAGGCCTTGGTTTCCACATCAAACTGAGCAAGATGAGGCAGGTAAGCCAGTGTAGAGGGGAGAGCAATACTCCAGGCTGTGGAGGAAGGCCTTGTAGGTGGATAGGAGTTCAGGTGTGCCAAGTAAGGACTTTGTAGCACAGAGGATGCCCAGTCAGCAGCTGGCTTTTGAGGCCAACTTTGAAATGTGGTTTGACCAAGAAAGATCAAAGGAATTTGAATGATTGAACTTCCTCAAGAGAATTGTTAAGAAAGTAGATAGGATGGTTTGTCAGATGGTCCTTTCAGAGAAAGCTCGGGAACGTGTGAAGTTTATCTGGATTGAAAGACATGTTCCAAGTGTTTAACCAGCTTGTGATGTGTGCAGATATATATATATATATATATATATTTTGTTCATTGTCTGAAGAAAGGGAAGAGGCTGCAGCCTGTCTCTCCAAAGGATGAGGGATGTCACGGCAAATGGTGCAGTCATCAGCAAATAGAATATGGGAATTTTCCAGAGTCAGAACGGTCATTTATGAAGATCAGGAATAGGATTGGGCCCACTACACTACCTTGTGGCACTCCAGCCTTGACAGGGAGAGGAGATGAAAGGATTCCGTTGAAGCCGTCAGTAAGCCATGTTGGCCTTCGATACCACAGCTTGGAGAGCACGGCAGGATGCCAGACTGTGTCAAAAGCACAAAGTATGTCTCGTGAGACGGCTCTGATCTCATGTCTGACATACATTGTTAGGGGAGTACGAGGAGCATGTCCAAGGTAGAGTGACCTGGTCTGAATCCAAATTGTTGATCTGAGATGAGTTTGAAGAAATGGGATAATGCTTTGTTTCATTTTTATAGTTTATAGAAAGATCTCAATTGTCTCAATAAATTATAGTGGCTTCTGGATACGGAACCATATTTTAATAACGAGCAAGTCTTAGTGGAGGGTTTTCTTCAAGTTTGGAGTGAGAATATAAAAGATTATAAAGTTGGTCGAGGAGAAGAGAACCATTCATTCACCTCTTGCTATGTACACTGCTCTGTTTATGTATTTGAGTGTCACTTTGTTTCCCCCGTGAATAAAATTAAGTGTGGACTAAATTAGACTGTCCCGGTCCGACATCGATGGAATACAGAACCTTGGTTTGTGACGGCAAGCAATTTTTAATGCATCACATTCTTTCCATTTGCACGGTTTAAATGTGAAAGCATATTGCTCAACAATTCAATACCCACCCTCCCAGCTTGCAACAATGTTACTTGGTGTTGCACCACTGATTGGCCTTTTTTGAATTGAACACGATTTTGATACATATTGCTCTGCATGTACCAACAGCAAATATGATCAGTATGGCTTCTGCATTGAGCCCGAGGATGGTGGGACAGAAGAACGGCTGGAGTTGCGTGCACGTGCACTTGAACTGCGCAATCTAGCGATTACACAGACTGAACTGAACATCTCGACGCTTGTGAAATGGGATAACCTGTTGGGAACTCCGGTCGGCAGCAGAGGTATAAGGCCGGCCTTGGCCCGCTCACCCGAGCTCAAGACCTTGATAAGGGCCGGCGTGCCCCACGAGTGGCGACCTCACGTCTGGGCCTGGACCGTGCATCGGTCAGTTTGCTCCCTGGAACGGAAGCATGGCACGGGTTACTACTCGCAGCTAATCGAGGGCTCGTGCGATCGGCCAAACCCAGCAACACGACAGATTGACCTGGACCTACCTCGCACTCTGCCCAATAACAAGCATTTTTGCGGTCTCACCGCTGACTACATGCCAAAGCTTCGGCGTGTGCTGCTTGCATACTCCTGCCACAACCCCGAGATAGGTTACTGCCAAGGTCTCAACAGGCATGTGTGTTATCATGAAATGCGTTGGTGGTGAATAAATAATGAAAGGCAGAGTTTTTTTTTTGTTGTTGTTAGCAGGATTTTTCTTCGTTTATAACCATCTTCATAACAAGGTATATGCTTTGGCCTTTGTTCAAGGAAACCATTATAATGGCTTTGTGAAGTTAAAATTATGTGCAGGTTTGATTTTAAGTGATTGTTTTGTCATGATTGTACTAATTTGATCTCTGGATGGTGGCCATTAACTCTCGAGGATTTTGAAGAAACAGTTTTCTCAAGTTTGCAAAAAGTTGAATCACTTTATTTGCTCTGCATTATTGTGTAAATCTCAGTTTGGTTATTTCTTCAAGTCAGCTGTGCATTGATGGAAATCTATTTTTATTTTATTTTATTGTAGGATAGCTGCCATTGCTTTGTTGTACTTGGAGGAAGAAGATGCATTTTGGTGCCTGGTGGCGATTGCAGAAGCCATTATGCCAGCAGACTATTATAACAAAACGCTGCTGGCCTCTCAGGTATGGACGTTTTTGAATCGCTGCCACTCTGGCGTACATCTCCTCCAAAAAATGATGATGAATGTTGCTGACTACAATTGCTGAGTTTTATTTTTTGGGCCTTTATTGGTTCACGAGTCAGTAAGTGACCACTATATTCGTTATTGGTGTCTGTCTGTCTGTCTCTGTCCTGAGCATAGCTCCGTGGGTTTTGATCCGATCCTGATAAAATTTTGGTGGGAGGTTTATATCATGATCTAGTTGTGTTTTCCTGAGAATGGGCGTGGTGCGCCCATTATGGGCGGAGCCACGCCCCAAAAACGTGTTTTTAGGGGGTAGCCGATTTCAATTTACATCTTCTCTGAGGGGGTTTGTCGAATCTGGCTGGGGTTTTGGTATTTCGTTAGCCCAATGGCACCTGCATAGCCCCACGGAGGTCGATTTTTCATTTTCGTCCCAAGGCACGAACTTTAGAAAATTGCGGATTTTGACATAAAAATCATACGACCGCCCAAACTTTGAGAGCTGGATGACAATATTTTTTTATGCATAATCTTGAGTCATTCCCCACCTAATGTCTTGAAACCATTTTGTTCTATCTCGAACACCTTGCCCGTGGCGCCCCCTTCAAGTTTGTTTTTACGCTGATTTCATCAAAGTATGGATAATCTAAGGAGTGCGAAATGCCATATAGCCTATATGACTTATATGTTCCTTCTGTGTTACAGAGGAAGTTTTGCACCAAAGGTCATAATCCTTGACCTTTGACCTTTAAAGTTCACAAAGGTCAAATTTTCAAAGTTGTGGAATCGAACCAGGTTTTGACCTTCTTCGACGAACTAACTCCAATAAGCTATAGACGTATCCTGTTTCCTATTTTAATGTCCACAATATTGTTTTGTGACCTTAAAGGTTATGCAAAGGTCAAAATTTGAAAGTTGTTGAACGAAACCGGGTTTTCGACATTTTGCAGCTAATAACCCTGCACCCGTACCACATCATGTGATCATTTTTATAACTTGGTCAAAAATTATCACATTTCTCATCCTTGACTTCTGAAACAATCTACATCGTCAAATACTGCTCGTGAACCATTGCCGTCTCCAGACTTGTATCTTTTATTTTTGTAAAGAAAGATAAAAATCTCATCACAAAATCTGCTGATGACCTCTTGTGATCTGTCAAATGCTACAAGCCATCAATAACTAAATAACCAGTTAACTTTAAGATTGTCACAATCATGTAGGCTTGGTTGATGAAAAATCGATTGTTTTTATCATTCATTTCATTTGTTGTTTTTCATTTGATGGCAGAAGACTAGAATGGCACTCGGTAGAGCACATACCTCCGCCAGGTTGAGCAGTTTGTTTTGTATCCCACTGATGGGCTGGATCTGGATCTGGACCTTAACCAAAATCTAATCGGTTTGTTGTTGTCAACTACTCAACTCATCCACCAAGTTTTGTCTGAATCTGTCCACAACTTTTTGAGATATTGTGCTATATATAGTTTTTGGCCCAATCTCTCAATGGTGAAGAATCGCTTTAAAAATTCTCGTATCGGGATCTGAATCTTCACCAAAGTCAAAACAATTCGTCCTTGTCATACAACGAACCTGTGTTTCAAGTTTCATCTGAACCCATCCATAACTTTTTGAGATATCATGTTAAGATTCTAAGCTAGGTTAACAATATCTCACTGTTATAAAATTACTATTGGACACCATCGCCTTCATTTATAAATTTATCGTAAAGCTCCCGCACATTTACTATGGCCGAGTCTTCTCAGCATGGCTCATTCGTCTTAGAGCTCCAGTTCATGTGGACTCCACACCTAGTATTTGTGACTATGATGGTCCAAGAGTGCACCGGTGGCACGTGTGTTCTGATGTGCGATATAAATATTGTTCACAAGTTCGCACGTGCGTGCTATGCACACAAACAGTGCATCGGCGGTTATTGGTTGGGCACCTTTTCCATAAACACGTATCACTTTGTCACAAGGATTGGTAGTAAACGGGAACAAGCCAACATCAACAACTCCGTGAGTTCCCTCGAGGACCACAGGGTGAGTTCGCCGTGCACGAGTTCACCGGAGAGGGCACAATGATAACGACTCACTGATTCGTGATAGTCGTTCTTATTGTTACAGTCTTTTCTGAATTTCACTAATTGTATTTTTTTGGTGTCTTGTGTGATTCCGGCCTACATTTACGGTCGCAAAACGGTGGCACTGACAGAGACAACACCAGGGGCTGCAGGTCTGCAAGAACAACTGGGTCAGGAGAATTGCGGGAGTAAAGATGGAAGGAAGGAGAATGGATGAACTGAGGAAGGAGATTGGTGTGCAGATAAGCTTGATGGGGAGATTGATGAAAAGCCGAGCTGACATGGGCCGGACACTTGTGGATGGAGGAAGAGAGAACGGCAAAGAGAGCGGATAGGTTGAGGTAGCAAGGTAGGAGGAAAAGAGGGAGACTGAGGTTGAGATGGGAAAATTGTGTGAGGAGGGATGGTCGATAAAGGGGCTGTCACACCTTGACGATTTAGCGAACGTATGCCGTTTTTTTACAAATTTGCCGAATATACGCTGCACATATTCGGTCGTGATACGTTATTGTAAGTTTTGTATACGTTAGGAATACCTGAAAAACACTGCCATACAGTCGTTGTACGCTGGCTTTAATCGTTGACTTTGTGCTTGTTCTCTCTTTTTCGAATGCTTAAAATTTTACGACGTACTCGGCGTTTGGCTCACACGTTCCCGCTCGCGGCCATAAAGGTTTAGGCACGTTATGCGATCGTTGACACACGTTAATTGTATGTTACTCATAAGTCGAAAACACGTAGAGGTAACATTCGCGTACCCGAAACTTATTTCTAACCTATGAGTAACGTTTTGTAAGCACGCTACACGAACGTTGTTCACACTTCGCAACACGCTACTTGAAAGTTCCTCATACGTCAAAACCATCAAAGTAATGTTTAGGGTACCCGTGACTTATTATAACCTATGAATAACGTGCTTGGGAATTATTACGCTATGCATACGCTAGACTATCGTTGGGCATAGGTTGTGGACGCCTAAAACACGATAAACAATCGTTGGTATAACTTATGTATAAGTTCCGAAGCGTTCTGTGTTCATTACTAGTACATTATGCATTTGTCAAAGTCGTTTTAATACTTTAAACGTAAAAACAAAGAAATTTTCATCATGGGAATGAGGAAAAAAAATTAGCCGAAAAGAACATCGAACAATGGTGCAAAGTAGTCTCCTATTCGTGGACGATAAGAGGATCCATCATCACCCACACCCTCCCCATCACGCTCACATACTACTACTTGAATGGACCTACTATACTACAACTACTACTACTACTACTACTGACATAGACAATACTACTCTACTACTAACTCTATGACATAGACATACTACTACTGACATGACTACTCTACTACCATACTACTACTACCTACTACTACTCTGACATAGATCTATACTACTAATACTACTACCGACATAGACAACCATACTAGCTACTGATGTAGACATTCTACTACTACCAAATGCTACTATACAACTACTACTACTATTACTACTGTCACGCACACGCAACTACTGCTAATAGTATTACTACTACTGATAACTACTGGCATTGACATCTACTCAACATGGAGTCTGAACAATGATGGGTTCCTCTTGTGAAGCCCATTTGTATATACCAATTCCCCTAAACGCTGCCAATACGTCAGTACACGGTAGATGTTAAGTTAGAAACCTTTCAGTAAGTTCTGTGGTTTGTCCGGAAGACGTCAATTTATTCGTCTACATGACAATGTGCGTTATACATACATTACAAATAGGTTCATAGCATGTTATTCAAGGGTTAGATGCACGTTTTACTTAGGTTCAAAACATGCTACACATAGGTTAAACGCACGTTACTCTTACGTTCATAGCACGGTAGCCATTGGTTCAAGGCCAGTTATACATAGTTTCAATGCACGTTACTCATACTTTCCAAGCACGTTAAACATAGGCTAAGCTGACGTTACTCATTTGTTCAAAGCACGTTACTCAACGGTTATAAATTGGGTTTCAAGTATGGTTGCCATTAACTTGACGTGCTTCGACTTATGGTACCCACAAGTAACGTGTGTTTCGCGCGTGTTTAAACGATCGCGGAACGTGCAAGAACAGATGCCAACGCATGCGAAACGTGTGAGCCTTACGTCGAGTACGTCTTAAAATTTTCAGCATGCTTGAAATTTCACGACGTATCGAACGGACTAGGTAATATGCCAGCGTACTTCAATGATTTCGGCATAATCTTAAGTATACTCAACTTTCCTATAGCGTATTTGACGTGTGCCTAGCGTTGTAAACCCATTTTTCATAGAATGGCATACGCTGGCAAATCGTCAAGGTGTGACTGCAATGTTGCACAATTCAAAATCTCGGCAGTTTTGATTTCAATCGGCGTCCGGCAAGTTCTTAACAGGCTACGCCACGAGTTCGCCGGCGATAGTATAGCACGCAAAGGTAAGTTAAACTATCGTTTGTCATAGGTTTTGAATGCCGACCACAAGGTAAGCATTCGTTGGTAAAAGTTATGTATAACACAACGAAACGTTCTGTGCCGTTACTAATATGTTATGCAAACGACAACACGTTTTGAATACGCCAAAAACTCAAAAAAAACATCAAATTTCAGCGTACGCCAACGTTTTAGATCAATTTTTATACGTTGCCATTGCTGGCTTAACGTCAAGGTGTGACAGGGCCCTAAGGTGGAGGTGGTTGGAGAGTGGAGAGAGCTGGCTGAGGACAGTGGGAAGTGGAGGAGTATTGTGGTCAAGGCAGGCAGAAGCTTCGTCCCATTGGACTTTACCCATTGGTACCAAGGTTCTGCTTGGTACAGTGCTGGAGGTCAAATTCTGCTTGGAAGCGAAGAGGTGACAAAGAAGAAGAATATTTGGTTTGCAAAGGTACGAGTCGTGATTTATCCTTTCATTTTGACTTCTTTTTTTTTAATCATGCGAGTTAGAAAAGATAGCGAAGTTTCGTTGGTTGGTTGACTACCTCATAGCTGAGGTAGCGTGTTGAGCATTTCTGTGTAGTGATCCTCAAAGCCACCGTGTGCTTCTTGGAGTTGATTGTGGACGAATCAGAACTGACAAAGAATACGTGGCTTTGATTCCCTCACCACTCATTGAGATTATATTTTTCTAAAAATAGATTATATGAAAAGTTTTAGCTATTCTGGGTGTTTCACATTTGTCACAAAGTATTTAAATTGAAAATTGCAGCTTGTATAGTTTAATTGTAATTTTTACCTTCAGCCAGTCGAAGCAGTCTTACTCATTAAAGGTTATATTATTTGAGTTGATTATATTAGGGATGAAACTTGAGTATCAAAACTGAAATGTTGGCATGTTTGTACAGAAATGAAGACGAGACTAGTACATGCTTGTACGTCTTTAACAAGACCTCAAATCAGCTCTTCCCTCATTCCTCTGCGTCGTAGGATGGATGGACGTTACGTTTTCACCCCTGTGCATCGTCTGTGTCTGCCTCTGTCATTTGTCTGTGAGCAGGATATCTCAAAACGTTATATGACCGATCCGGACAAAATTTGGTGGACTGGTTGTGTGTGTGACAAGGACAAGTTGATTCGATTTTGGTGAAGATCGGATCCGATAATTTTTTTTTTTAAGCGGTTCTTCACCATTTATTATAAAA
>CM068962.1:25535888-25564194 GCA_035128595.1 Eptatretus atami | reverse complement strand
GTGTACAGGATATCTCAAAAAGTTGTGGACGGACATGGGATTAAATTTTGTAATTTTGTGGACAGGTTCGGTGTGTGACAGGACAAACTGATTAGATTTTGGTGAAAATCTGGACCCGGATCCGGATTCTGGATGTTTTTTTTGTTTTTATCCCCCGCCGCATGGCGGAAGGGGGATATTGTTATCACCCGGGTCGTCCGTCCGGCTGTCCGGCTGTCCGTCCGTCCGGCTTGCTGGGCGTCAACATTTATAGCTGTGAGTGCGATAACTCATAAACTGTTTGCCATATCGATTTGAATTTGGGTCACACATGTACACCTGAAAAGGAAGAACCCTATATTTTTGGGCGTGGCCGGATCCAAGATGGCCGACTGGGCGGCCATCTGAAAAAATGTTTTTTGTAATAAATGGAAAACCGCTTATCTGATTTCAATTATTTTTGGTTATACTGTTCCTCACCCTGGGAACTTTTTCGAGATGATGACAAATGGTGTCTTGTTTCAATTCACTCCCTCTTAGTCTGAAATGTCTGACCTTTTTCAATCAATGGCGGGGGATTCCCCATCTCTGATGGTATATTTTCTTATGTGATTCTTCACCATTGAGAGATTGGGCCAAAAACTATCGATAGCACGATATCTCAAAAAGTTGTGAACCGATTCGGATGAAACTTGGTGGACAGGTTGGGTGTGGAACACGGAAGAATTGATTCAATTTTGGTGAAGATCCGGATCTGGATCCAACTACTAGAATTTTAAAAATGATTCTTCACCATTGAGAGATAGGGCCAAAAACGATATAGAACTGGATATGATGATATTTCCAAAATGTAATGGGCCCGATATGTTCTCGTGGATTAGCCATTACGTGGCGGAGGTACGCGCTCTACCGAGTGCCCTTCTAGTTGATGTATTAGAGTACACAAGCTGCCCATGTGCCTTGACTCGTTCAAATTGTGACAAAAGCACCAAATTTTGTGGAGTTTTACTTTTGGCCATATAGTGTAGTAGATAGTAGAAAAATTGTGCAAATTATGATACAAGCATCAAATTTGGCATTTCTGTTCTGCAGGGCTTTCTGATCAAACTGCCCGATTGCATTTGAAAATCGAAATTTGAAGAAAGAGAAAAAACTTCAAAAAAATTTGAAAGTCACACTGGCTGAAATTCTTGAAGCGCAAAGTGAACATTCCCAGACTGAGAACGAAGGGGAGATGCATTGTCATCATTGGATGCTTCAGCACTTATCAATGCCCTACACCACGACTCAAAGATATTTGATGACTTTTGGCTAAAAAACATCATCCAAAGGTGAAAATCCAGGTGAATCGTGCCAGGTACGAGAGGGTGAACGAGTGTTTGATGTGTACAGAGCAAGTTGAAGTCGAGGCAAGTCGAAAAGGGGCTAGAATCAGAAGAAGAGTGACAGGACAGTTAAGACCCCAAGTAACTGGAGAGCTTTCTTTGAGATGACACACAAGACTGAGCTGTTTCACTTCTTGGCGGAAAAGATGTTAAGCACAGACGACAAGCAAGTCATTGTACAAAGGAGAAGATGCACTTAGCAACAAGGAGTCACTGGAGCTGTGTCTCCATGTTTCATGAGATGACACGAATATTTGTATCTGCAGGGATGAACGACGGATGGTAGGCAAGTCCATTACATTAAGTGCTATGACACGACGTATAGTCTGCATTCTTACTGCCATCCTACAGAACAGGAACTAGGTCTTGAGAACATGTGATTGCTTTGGCAAGGGCCAGCCTGATGGATTCCAGTCCCATGAGTAGTTTTCTGCAATAGGCTGAGAAGCTAGAGGTCATATTCCATCGTTACCTGGATGTGAGTCATTTCTGCTTCTGCGTAAAGGAAGAAGAAATGCATGCACTTGGATCTTTGATGATGTTTCTAAACATTCACCATCTCAACCAGCATCCAACATATTCGTGATCTGACTTTTTGAAGTTTTTTTTTTTCTTTCAAATTTTTCAAAATTTGAATTTTCAAAATGGCCATCAGGCAGATTGATTAGAACCCCTGGAGAAACAAATGTGCCAAATTTGATGCTTGTATCATCATTTGCACGATTCCTCTCAAAAATTGCTGTTATCTGCCCCACTAATTCTGTTTGTCGCACAGAAGTAGCTGATTGGGTATGTCCCTTTTGGGTTTTAAAAGTTGGCATAAATTTAACATGATGGAGACCATAACAGTGACCTCTACCATGAATACCACCACCATTAAGCACTAATGTCCTTCGTCCTTTGCTGCCTTTCCTTGCTCGGTCGTTGCGTGCAGATCTGCAGAGAAATTCCAAATCGGTTTAGTAATGCATAGGTTATTAATGCTAATAGTATGCGTTTCTACATTTGGATTAAAGGTCACTTCTGACCCCAAATTTAACACCATATTCCTAAAACGTGAAACAAATAATTCCATGCATGGCAGAGGCCTTCATACTTGATTCTCAAGCAAGTACATTCACAAATGAATTTACTGAAAACATCACAATCTTCTTATTGATGCTCCCATATTTATGATTTTAAAATGTAACCCTCAACTTTCAGCAGATCAATGTCAGCCATAAAGCCCCCGCCCCCCTTTTCAAAATTAAAGGGTGCCATTCTAGTAAAACATGGTGCTCTACAGTGTTTAAAATATACAATCCACAGTGATGCAATATGGCTGCATGTAGTGTAGAATGTTCCTAAAAACAATAATGTTTGCATAGATGGTTATTTTTCCACATAAACTAGTGTGTTTAGATGAAATCAATATGTTTTTGGGTGGTTCAGGGTTCCAGGCTTCAATATAATTTTTCATCGGGGCTCTGCAGCTAAAATGAAAAGGTATGCCTGAAACTAAAACTCCTCCAAATTTGGTGCTTTTATCACAAAGTGAATGATTTTTAGCTTACGTACTTGCTCTACGAATGGGGCCAAAAACGATATATAGCACGATGTCTCAAACAGTTGTGGACGGGTTTGGACGAAACTTGGTGGGCAGGTTGGGTAAGTGACACGAACAAGCCGATTCGATTTTGTTTAAGGTACGGATCCAGATCTGGCCCATCAGTGGGATACAAAGCGTAAACTGTTTAGCCTGGCGGAGGTATGCGCTCTACTGAGTGCCATTCTATTTTTCAAGTGAGCTGGGGGTTTTCTTGTACACATTATCGAGGCTCATGGAAGGGACCAAAATGAAAAGTGAGGGGGGGGGGGGGGGAACGCCAACAGCAAAGTGGAAGTGAGCGTGAGATCAAAGGGGAGAGGGAGAAGGATGCATGGGGGTGAACAAGCTGTACACAAGCTTAATGAAACAGAGGAAGGGGAAAGAAGGGGAACAAATCAAATGAAAAGAGGGTGGGGGAGGGGAGGAGGAAATCACAATAACCTGGAAAAAGGGGGTGCTTGGAATAAGGTAATTTTGAGGAGGAGAGATCATGAGTATGGATTGGGGGATGGGGGGGATGACATGAGGTTGTGAACAGCTGTCTCAAAGCTCTGAAGGGAAGAACGGATGATGTAGTGTTCGGAGTGAATGTTATCAAAAGCTTTCCTTCATTGTTGATACTTGTTTAACTATTCTAGCATACAAGTTGTATTTATATGTTATTAACCCATTTGCAACCATCTTGAGACCCCTCTGTTGTCCTCCTCACCACCCCTTCAACCACCTTACTTGGTCGTTGTGAACCACAGTTTTAGAATTTCCAATTTCCCCCCCCCCCAACCCCCATTTTAATTCATACACTGTATTGTTTGTAAACTTGGGGAGCTAATTTAATTATGATCAAATACGTATTTACGATAAATTTTAAATTCTCAAGCCAATCTGAGATTGATCTTGAAAAGATAATTGATAAATTTGAAAAGAAAACTATAATTCTCATTTTGATGCTTCATTCATTTATTTATTTATTTTCATCAGAATTTATCTCCATGGATGTTTGTTTCAACGAGGGTGTCCGTTTAACGATCACATTGACTCTGCTTGATTAAGCACAAAGTGCACTCATCATCAGCTAACCATATTTTTACCAGGTTGACCAACGAGTCCTAAAAGACTTGGTTTTGGAGAAGCTGCCTCGTTTGACTTCACATTTTGAACACCACCATGTGGACCTGTCACTCATCACTTTCAACTGGTTCCTTGTACTCTTCGTGGACTGCGTTCTTCCTGACCTTTTGTTTCGCATCTGGGATGCCTGTCTGTATGAGGGCTCCAAGGTAGTATTCATATGAGGTTAAAAATTATTATTATTATTATTTTCCTTTGATCAAAGGCTCGTCAAAGAACGTCAAATCGGTTATTTATCCACAAAACATCGAATTGGTTGTTTGTCCATCTGCGATTAATTTATTGAAAGAATGGAGCACAGTTTATGTACATACATTGATTCTTGTGATATGTGGTGAGTTTAATCATTATAACTGGCATATAAGACGTGTTGCTTCACTGACGGGTTTAATCAAAGGACAGCACATTGTACTTCACAAACATTGCATCTCTGTCTGTAAGTCTCAATTATGATATGTAAAATGATAATGTAAAATGAAATGAAACCAGCGAAAAAAATGATAATCTTTTATGACACGTCGTCGTTATCATGGTGGTTGTTTGTGTACTTTTGTATATATTGTTGCGAATTCGCGCCCGTCGGCGTGCGATCGGCCACGCGACTCGAACCGCAGACCGCTCGCCCACCGGAGCGGACAATTAGTCGTGACCCTCCCGGCTAACGCCGGGATCCAGTCACGGTGGGCTTTCGACCTCACCACAATCGTGCACATCGGCCACCGCGTAGGATAGGGTTGTTCGCCAAATTCGACCTACCTAAGTACCCACGCGGATGGTAAACGGGCGATCGTACTCGCCGCAGGTCGACTCCGGACACGAGCCGCTTGGGCGGGCCGTTCCGTACTATCGGGATAACCGAGCGGTGTTATCGTCGACCTCGACGGTTCAGATTATTTACCGGGCGTTTTGCACCCACTACGAACCCTTTACGTGAAGCAGGATGGAGGTTCAATTAAAGAAAAGACGAAGCGAAACGGGAAAACAGTTCACAAAATGCCCATTTATTCCGCGGCACGCGGAGCACACCTATAGCACGTAAAGCAAACAGCATGTATTTACATCAAAATAAGCGATTGCACATATATCACATTGAACAAAAGAAATGCACATATAAAAGGAGTTAAAACCGACTACACACACACGGACCACTTATACAGTTACTACTTACAAGACACGGCGCCACAACACGCATTCACACCGAAGCAAAGAAAAGACCCCCTCAAAGGCAAGGGAGTCAGACTGGGCCCGTGGGCCTAATGCGCGTGAACCTGGATGAGCGGCCAGGCCACGAGACCGAAGGTCCTACCGCGCCCTCGTGGCGAGCCGCAGAATGTCGCTGCACGGCGGTTCCGTGGGCACCTGCTGGTGTAAGTGGGAACGGGGCCCCTTGTCGCACTCTCTCAGCGCGGGGAAAAGGGGGAATTGTTGATGCTCTGGGGAGGGAGTATGGCTGGCTTGCCGAATCCCGCGACGCGAGCCTCCAGGTCACCTCAGCCGTTCGCCTCCGCAGCCGTCTGCCCACCGATCTCGCCTCACCGATCTCCTCGAGCTCCGTCTCCAACGACCCAGCCCAACTGACTTCCTCACGATCTGCTGCTCCACCGACACTGCTCGAGCTCCTCACTGCGCTCGCCTTTTTATCGGCTTCGGGAACCCACCATATGCAAATTCTCGGATCCAAACGACCTCAGGGGCGGAGCCACGCTCGCCGATTGGACGGAGAAAAGGGGGCGTGTATCATTCCTGATCCTCAAATTTGCATATGCCGATTTTCGTCAGGCGCGTCTGGAGGCGGGCCAAGCCGCCCGCGCTTCCTGATTGGGTGGATCAGATGTGGGCGTGCATCATTCCTGATCCGAATTCTCCTCAGAAAACCCCGCCATCTGCACTCGCGTCTCGCGTGTCTCGCTGAAGACAGCTCGACGCTCGGCGTCCACAGGTGGCGCGGGAATGGCCGTAGGAGAAGGTGTGGAGGGTTTTCGGCGTGTTCGATGGCCATGGTGCTGTTTGAAATGGCGGTGATGTGAGGTTTGCGGTAGCGAGTGGTGAAGGTAGGTTTTTGCTGCTGGCGTTGTTGTTGTTGTATCAAAACAAAGGTAGAACAGAAAAACGCCTAACTCAAAGGATCGCAGCCCGAATGAATCACATAATTCCCTCTATACAATGGGTTGGGGCTAACTACACATGTACTTAAGAAATATATCTCACCTACGGGACCTTTATGGTGTTTGCGAATTTCCAGAGCCGTAACACTACCCCTCCCCTTTTTACAGACTCGTCCGAGTCATCAAATTATCGTGTGCCATCATGTGTAGTTCTCCCTAGTACGTTTTACCTACGGATCCCGAGTGCGACATTCATGGTATTCGTGTCCCAAAATAAATAACCTGAGGGCTGAGTAACTAACTAAACAAACTCACTCACACAGAGACGCTTAATAAAATTGCCGGCGCTAACACATACATGCGGGGCGCACTCATATTTACAATACAACTTAACACCTTAACCTTATAATTTACACTACTCCATGGCCCAGGATCAATGGACTCTGCAGGAAAAGGTAAGAGTCAAAGAAGAACGCGGTGCACGGGCCGCCACTGCAGGCCCGTGTTGCAGCTGCCAACAGGACAGTTCCTGCAGCTTGCAAACTGTTGCTTGCGGATCCTGGCGCACATGGAATTGAACAAGGGGGGGGCAAAGCAAAATTGAACGGGGCTGGTGAACAGGGGCAGTGGGCATGACATGGCAAAGGTAAAGGCAACATAGCCTGCAGAAAAGGCCGTTGCAGGCAAACACAGCCGGCAGACGAACTGGCCGGCACAGGCCTTGCAGTAAAAACAGCCGTCGGATGATCCGGCCGTCACAGGCCTTGCAGCAAACACAGCAGACGATCCGGCCGCACAGGCCTTGCAGCAAAACACAGCAGAACGATCCGGCCGGCACACAGGCCTTGCAGAAAACAACCAGCCGATGAAGTTGGCCGGCACAGGCCCCGCAGCACACAGCCGCAGACGATGAAGTTGGCCAGCCTTTGCCTTGCAGTGGAGGTTGGTGGAGGGAGTGCGGTGGTGTTGGCCACACAGAAGGTGGACTCGGACCTACCTACCTGTCTCCCTCCACCTATCGCCTTTGCCTGTCACTGTCCATACCACCCCCTTAATTTGCAAAACCCCAATTTAGCCCCAACTTATTTTTTTTTTTTGTTGTTTTTATTTCACCCTCTCCCACACATAAATCGTCCCCTAACCCCTTTTACTGTCTCTGTTCGGCTAACCTATCCTGTCACCTAGCCTACTCCCAACCCCTACGTTCCCTTCCGGAGGGGAATAAGGGAGAGCTAGCGTCCTGTGTCGAGGCCCAACAAAGCTCAAGATGGCCTCCCAGATCTCAGCGATCTAACCCAAAGTGGGTCCAGCGCCCACAACGAGAGCGAAGGGATGGATGGTGCGGAGGGGTACACTTCCTATCTACCCTAACCGTTAACCTTAAACTACCGGGGCTTTCAACAAGCGCCTCTCGCTTAATCTATTGTTCTAAACCCAGATTCCCGTCGCCTGTGTTGGTGTCCACTCAAATTTCGGGCCTCGCCCTCTAATTTTCCCTCGTGCCCTTGCACGGTTTCGTGCTGGGACGCGTGGCTCCCTTTGGCAGGCACGACCCTCTGCCGAATCTCAACAATGGCACCCGGGCACTACACTGCCTCCGAGCCTACCAGCTCCCTAAACACCGGGGAGTGCCCCATGGCAACTCCCTGAAACGCACACGTGGCAGGCTGGCGCCCGGGCCCTTTCCGAGGGTCACCGTGCCCACGACACTGCCACGCGGCTGACGGCGCTCCGGGCCCCGCACCAAGCAGGCGCACCCCGTGCCACTACGCTATCCCGGCCCCCCATGGGCCCTTGGCCTACCACGGCCGACTAGCCCGGTGCCCGGGGTACCCACTCAGCGATACTCACCGTTCGCAGCCACGCTCCAGCCCGTCAACAGGGCTCCTGCACCCCTCCAAACAGGTTTCGAGCCTACACTCCACCAACAGCAAAACGACCTCCATTTTGTCAATTTAACTAACCCACTAACTCACTCTACACTGACCCGGGGTCCTTGGGCGGGAGTCACTCCTCCCCAATCACTCATCGCACCATGCATTCACGTTCGCTCCACACACACAGACCCGCTGGCCTCACTCACTCAACACGTTTCACACAACTCACCAACACTTCAACACACACCCCGCTGAACTCTGCCATCCTTCTCACTAAATCCCTACCTAACTCGTGCTCCACGTCGTCCTTAAACTAATAGCACGTTCCATTTAACCCTACGTAGCTAAGCTACGTCCCCTCTACACATCCACAGTCTGTCACTGTCTCCAAATGTCATTTCCCATCCTAAAGCTCACTACAATCCCTCTAACTAATCCATTCCACGGGCCCATGAGGACTTCCCCTGCCCATGGAGCCGGTCTAACTAACACTAACCCTTCCCCTGACTAGTGCCATCCTGTGCCCAGGTAAGGGGGTCTTTCACCCCTTGCCCAGGGAATCCTGTTCACCCGGAAAGCGAGGCTTGCTTTTGTTATTTTTTTTCTTCCAATTACGCGCAGCACCAGCGCGGCAACTCACAGCTCGCGCACTTTGCGCCTTGCCGTGACGTCATGCAGCTGCACGTGTACCTCGTCCTCTTGACGGGTACATCCGGCAAGGGATTCACCTCTGTGCGGTGGCTGCCGGTGATTCCCAAAACCCTCAGACGAAGTGGAGGCATGACGTCACCTGAGCTGCGCACCCACCCCGCAAAACAAACCTCGATGGGGCCACCAGTCCGACGCAGGGATGTCGCTTCTCGACGCGCACACATGGTGCTCTGCGGAGACGTCCCTCGAGTGCGTGGAAGGGTAATCTACTACGCTCGCTTGGTTATCGGAGACGGTGCGACCGAGGTCCGGAGCGTCATGGCTTCGCACAATCCAACTAAGTCTCCTGACGCGTACAGCCTTTGGATGTTCCGTAAGATCGGCGAGGGTGAATCCGCGCGGACTCCGGCATAACTCTGTCCACCACAGCTGGCGTGATGTCCGCGGGACGCCGGGCTTCACTGCCCAGGTACAGGCAAGCGAGCGTCACGCTGGGGGGTCTCTGTGACGTTCAGACGTCACGCGAGCAACGGACCGGCCAAAGCGTGCGCGCGCGATCGTCGTGATGGTCTGCCGCGCTGGTGCTGGGGTGGCGCGTAGATTGGAAGAAGTACACAACACATAAAAACGACTGACAAGCAGCTAGCAAGCTCAGTATCACTCGGGGCTTCTGTGACCTACAGGATTCCCACTTGGTGGCGCGCTCAGTCGTCTCACAGTGGGTACAACGACGCACACTGCCGTGTTAGACCTCATCACCGTCGTGGCCCACACCATACTGCGAGCTCACCAAGTGTCACGACGGGAAGACGCGCGGTCTGCATGCTCAGTTAGCTCATAGCCGGACCGACCGGCTCATCGATGCGGGTCCCTTACATAAACAGGGGGATAGACCGTCATGCATTGGGCCACACTGATACGGACTCTTCAGACACGGACTTGACCTCTGCACGGAGTTTGCTCAACAGCTGCACGCAACTTCTTCGCAACTTGACAGCAGGAGGAGTAGCTGACATCACTTTAGGCGAAGTGACATGAGCCTGGGATAGAGCGATGCTATAGTCTCCAGCACAGGCGGGACGTAGCTCGTTAGCTCACGTAGGGCTAGCACAACTCGGAACAGCTGCACTACCACAATTAGTTTAAGGGAGACGTGGGAGCACGGTTAGGTAGGGGATTCTAGGGTGAGAAGGATGGCATGTCGCACGGTACTAAGGTGAGTCGGTGTGTGTGTTCCTGCAGGTGTCCTGGGCGAGTATATTAGTTGTGGAAAACGTGTTGAGTTGAGTGAGCAGCGGTCTGTGTGTGTGGAGGCGAACGTGGACCAGCCAAGATGCACATGGGACTGTCGAGCCATCGAGTGATTGGGCTAGGCCAGCTTAGCACAGGTCGTAACGCTCTCAAGACTACGTCCGCTGGGCTACGACCTCGACAAGGGACCACCCACCTGGTCGTGCATTCGCCTCAAGGGGGCATACTTCTCCTGCGCGGCTCTCAAGTGCTTCGCTGGAGGGACGAGTGAGCATTAGCATGGGGGTTACTGGTCTTCACAAATTTGAGCAAAATTGGAGGTCGTTTGTGCTGTTGTGGGAGTCGTCACGCGGATAAACTCTAGATCTCTCGGCAGGTCGCACGGCGAGCCTGTTAACTGGGCTACGCGCGCCAGGTGGCCTCGCACGCTACTCTGTGTGTGTGTAGTTTCTGCTTCGGTTAACCTGTTGTTTGCGGTCATCAGTCTCTCCTCTATTTTTCTATCTCCGCTGGTCTCTTACATCTATTAGTTTTCTGTTCTTTCTGGAGTTTTTGTCGCCAACCTCTCGGATGTTCAATTTTACTGCCTTCTCGCCTGTCAGTTTCATTAATTTCAAACTCGTATAGTTTTCGTTTCTCCTCCGTGAGTGGCCACTCTCCAGGTCGATGCTCCTGCAATTGGGGTTCGAGTCATCATCGGTGTGTTAAGTGGGCTTTCAAATTGGCGCGGTCTTATTCGCGGGTCTGCTGTGGTTGCAGTTCGCTGGTTGTGCTGCAAGTGGGTGTAGGCGCACGGGTGACCTCAAGCTAATGGGGCTGTGTTGGCGCCATACTGTCCTTGCTCACGTCTCGCGTTCATCTGCGCAGTGTTCGATTATTGTTCATGTCGTGTCATGTCTGAGTTTAATCTCCGTGTTGTTTTTTGTGTTAAGGGCATGTTGGCTAGCTGTCTCATTACTCTCGGAGGCAGTGTATGTGCCGGGGGCTCGCTTCCTTGTTTCTTCTCGGTGTCCTCTATTGTCTTCGGTCGACGCATTCTTGGTCATGGTTTGCCATGCATTGGGGGTTAATCTCTTCTTGTGTTTTCATTTGCTGCTGTTCATTACTCTTGCCTGTGTTTCTCTTTCTCGTCCGTACCTTAAGTGCCTCCCTCACAGCTCTGTTTCCATGGGCTTATACGTTCATTTGGTTGGAGTTTTCTCACGCGGTGCATTGTGTGTTGGTTGAACAGTTTTTCTTAGAGGCGTGTCTGCAAGTGTACCTCTTCGCATTGTTTCTATCTTGGGAGGCTGCATGTCTTTACCTATATCATCAGACAGGGGCGTGCGAATGGCTGTTTTCTCTAGACTCCAATAGATGTGTTGACGAGATATGTCCGCGCGTTTTGTTGTTTCCATTGCTTCTGAAGGGCTGCTTCGGCGTATGTGTTACGAGGTTATTCGCACGCGTCGTTTCGATAGAGCCTTGCCTATATGTGATGCTTGTAGCCTCAATTTGGTCACGCAACATCATTCTTCGTTCGTTGTGGCCGAGTGGGCTAATCATGTTCTTTTTGTTTTCCTATCCACTTTATTTGGGGTTGAGTATTTGGCTGCATGATCGGGGATGGCTCATTCTCTCGTGCAGCGATATTCGTTTTGTGTTGCGCGACACTCGATACTCTGTGTTACCTGCCTTCGTGTCTTCTTGCTCCTTTCTAACATTATTTCCTCGTTATTCCAAGCGGTGATATGGTGGTATACGCTCGTTGTGTGCGTGTCAGGTTGTCGAGAAGTTCATATTCTTTCAGTTTTTTTTCCACTGTCTTTCTCTGATTTCGCTTGCTCAGTCTCGTTTTCTTTCCAACTGACAGATTTTCTTTCTCCTGTCTCATTCCTTGTTCTTTGTATTTCCTATTCCACTGTCTTTCTTGTTCCTCATTCTGTAATCTCGTTATTTCTTTCAACTGACTGACTTCGTTCTCCTGTCGTAATCCTTGTTCTTTCAGGACTCTTTCTTGTTCCTCATTCTGCAATCTCGTGTTTCCTTCCATTGATCGATTTCCTTCTTCTGTCTCATTCGTTCTTCCATCATTACTCTTTCTTGCATCTCATTCCCCAATCTGGCCTTTGCTTCCAGCTGTTCGATCTGTACAGCGTGGTTCCTTAACGTTTCATTCTCCGTTCTCGTTCTTTCCTCTCTCACCATCCTCAACTCGTTTTGTAATTCCGTCTCTTCGTTCTGGTGTTTCTGTAACTCAGTTTTCTTTTCCAATTCCTTTCTCATCTCCGTACACTCCGACCTTACTTTGGCTTCTAACTGTCCTTCGCGCTTCCCCTTGTGTTTGTCTATCCGTCTTCCCAGTTCCTCGTCTCAGTTTTTACCTCCAGTCCCAGCTTATCAACTCTCTTCGTCATGTCTTGAAGTCTTTTCTCACACTCCACCATTTTAATTTCCTTCGTGCACGTCTCCGTCACCCCAATTAATTTTTCCCTCTCGGTTACCGTCACTTTTTCCGTCACCTCCACACTTCTCGCCCAACACGTCTCCCGGATTATTTTTTCCTCACCCGCCTTCACCGCGGCCTGACAACCGTTGCACCCCTCCCAGCTCGTTCGCTCCCACACGTGGCGTCGCCATTACGCACTTCGCTGTTGTTGCCTTCATGCCCGCCTGCAGCATTGGCCTATTTGCTGCGTTTCACCCCGCATTTCTTTTATTTCTTCCTTCATTTCGTTTTGTTTGTTTCCATTTTGAGTGCGTTTCCATCCATTTTTTCGTTCAATTCGTTATTCATTCCTTCCATTTTGTTTGTGTTTGTTTCCATCTGCTTGTTCACTCCTTTTATTTCGTTTTTCATTTCGTTTTTCATTTCATCCATTTTTGTATCCATTTTTCTCATCAATGCCTCAAACATTTCCATCGTCCGATCCGTGGGCGAATTCGCACGTGGGGGGCGTTCGTCCGCCACCCCAGCCACTGCGCCCAATTCGAGCTCTGGGCTCGTCTGGGGGGAAATTGTTCCTGCACACAATGTCCTGCATGGGGATTCCATCCTGGGCCATGGATTCTACATCACTACACATAAACATTTCTTACCCCCGGCTCCCGCTCGCCTTGAGACGCCATCTTATTCCACGTAAGGGGTTAATTTAATCGCTCGTAATTTAGAGGGAATCGGGGGTCGCTCCTCCTGAACCATTCCCTATGAATTTAGCTTGGAGACGGGAGGGATTTGAATCACACTCCTGTACACCAGTGTTGCGAATTCGCGCCCGTCGGCGTCGATCGGCCACGCGACTCGAACCGCGACCGCCTCGCCCACCGGACGGACAATTCAGTCGTGACCCTCCCGGCTAACGCCGGGATCCAGTCACGGGTGGCCTTTCGACCTCACCACAATCGTGCCAATCGGCCACCCGCGTAGGATAGGGTTGTTCGCCAAATTCGACCTACCTAAGTACCCACGCGGATGGTAAACCGGGCGATCGTACCTCGCCGCAGGTCGACTCCGGACACGAGCCGCTTGGGCGGCCGTTCCGTACTATCGGGATAACCGAGCGGTGTTATCGTCGACCTCGACGGTTCAGATTATTTACCGGGCGTTTTGCACCCACTACGAACCCTTTACGTGAAGCAGGATGGAGGTTCAATTAAAGAAAAGACGAAGCGAAACGGGAAAACAGTTCACACAATGCCCATTTATTCCGCGGCACGCGGAGCACACCTATAGCACGTAAAGCAAACAGCATGTATTTACATCACAATAAGCGATTGCACATATATCACATTGAACAAAAGAAATGCACATATAAAAGGAGTTAAAACCGACTACACGACACACGGACCATTATACAGTTACTACCTTACAAGACACGGCGCCACAACACGCATTCACACCGAAGCAAAGAAAGACCCCTCAAAGGCAAGGGAGTCAGACTGGGCCCGTGGGCCTAATGCGCGTGGAACCTGGATGAGCGGCCAGGCCCACGAGACCGAAGGGTCCTACCCGCGCCCTCGTGCGAGCCGCAGAATGTCGCTGCACGGCGGTTCCGTGGGCACCTGCTGGTGTAAGTGGGAACGGGCCCCTTGTCGCACTCTCTCAGCGCGGGGGAAAAGGGGGGAATTGTTGATGCTCTGGGGAGGGAGTATGGCTGGCTTGCTCGAATCCCGCGACGCGAGCCTCCAGGTCCACCTCAGCCGTTCGCCTCCGCAGCCGTCTGCCCCACCGATCTCGCCTCACCGATCTCCTCGAGCTCCGTCTCCAACGACCAGCCCAACTGACTTCCTCACCGATCTGCTGCTCCACCGACACTGCTCGAGCTCCTCACTGCGCTCGCCTTTTTATCGGCTTCGGGAACCCACCATATGCAAATTCTCGGATCCAAACGACCTCAGGGGCGGAGCCACGCTCGCCGATTGGACGGAGAAAAAGGGGCGTGTATCATTCCTGATCCTCAAATTTGCATATGCCGATTTTCGTCAGGCGCGTCTGGAGGCGGGGCCAAGCCGCCCGCGCTTCCTGATTGGGTGGATCAGATGTGGGCGTGCATCATTCCTGATCCGAATTCTCCTCAGAAAACCCCGCCATCTGCACCTCGCGTCTCGCGTGTCTCGCTGAAGACAGCTCGACGCTCGGCGTCCACAGGTGGCGCGGGAATGGCCGTAGGAGAAGGTGGTGGAGGGTTTTCGGCGGTGTTCGATGGCCATGGTGCTGTTTGAATGGCGGTGATGTGAGGTTTGCGGTAGCGAGTGGTGAAGGTAGGTTTTTGCTGCTGGCGTTGTTGTTGTTGTATCAAAACAAGGTAGAACAGAAAAACGCCTAACTCAAAGGATCGCAGCCCGAATGAATCACATTAATTCCCTCTATACAATGGGTTTGGGCTAACTACACATGTACTTAAGAAATATATCTCACCTACGGACCTTTATGGTGTTTGCGAATTTCAGAGGGCGTAACAATATATTTTTCTATTGCTTTGGGAAGTATAACGATATATAATTTTGTCCTAAATTTGAGTGTTGCTGCTGTTGTAGAATCTGAAGGGATGCCGCTGTTGAAGAATAAATGTTACCGTTGGAACCGCTGCATTGAAGCTCGGGGTCCTGCTTCTTCTTCCTCGATTCCAGAAACACGGGCTTTTAAAACTGGCATCTTCATAGTTAAACGGATGCAAATTTTTCTTCCAAGTAAATTGATTGGTTTTTCCAACCAAGTAATTCGATGATTAGTTTTCCAACTGTACCATTCTTTATTATTCTACAACAGCAGGAACCCTTTGGAATGAAGCGGTGCATGCACACACACACACAGCACAGAGCGACGACTGTCGGATTATAAGCAGAGTGCGTAAAAAGTTCAACAGGTTACCGAATACAATTTGTGCACAAGCATGAACATGACAAGCCAGAAAAGGTATCTCAACTTGCAAAAAATATTTAAAAACGGGTGTGAATCAAAGATATCACTCACCAAACTGAACCATTAACAAATACAGCTCCGATTGCATAAAAGGATAAAAGAAAAATACAAGACGAAATATCAACAGATGTATAGTGACAACTGGAAGAAAGATGAAAGAGCAGGGAAATATAGAAATAGAGTTGGACAGATTGGGGATAGACAAAGAAGGATCATTGGAATGGCTAAGAAGAGGTCAGCTCAATTGGGATAGAGAACGAATCATTTTAAATGTCCAAGACCAAGGACACAACACCAATGGCTTTAAAAAAAAAAATTGGCAGGACTGAGCAAATCAGACTAGTGTAGGTTCCGCAAGGAAGAAACAGAAAGCACGAGCCACCTCCGATCGGGATGTAAAAAAAAAAACTCATGTCAGAACAGCAGGACACACAAAGGCACAACAAGGTGTGTAGAGTAATCCACCGGCACATCGGCAAAAATTTCAATATTCCAGTTCCACAAAACTCATGGAAACACGTACCAAAAGCAATCATTGAAGGCAAGGACATAATGCTCACGTATGACCTAAACATAGAAAACTGAACATCATTGTGAACATATAAAACAAAGCACTGTGACCGGACATGGTACTCAGATACAAAAAGGAAAATATGGCATTGTTTATTGAAGTTTCTGTACACAGTGATTTTAGTCTAAACAACCAAATATCAAGAAAATGACCACATATCAAGACCTCAAGAATGAAGTGTAAAGATCCTGGAAGCTGAATAGCGTCAAAATTGGAGCAACAGAAATGATAAAGAAGAACCTCACAAAGATCCGACAAACCATCCCTGGGAACATTACCACAAACAAGCTACAGTTGGAGGCTGGCAGGGGCTCATTGACAATCCTGAAATGAACCCTTGGAACAAAACTCTGAGAACAACACAATTTAGGCCATGAATCGCAATCCTTCACCTAAGCGAAGGTGTACACTTTTAGTCCTGGGAGAACTCCATTCCACCTTGTGAAACCCAAATTATAGAGATAACGATCAACAACACACTGACTTTTAGTAATAAATTGTTGTCGTCCATGTACAAAACATTGCTATGGAAGTTTTGTTCTCCCCATTAATCAATGAACTTCCCTGTTTGTGGAGTGGGTGGTGTCACGTTGAATATTAGTCCATAATCGATTTTATTCCCTCCCCCTGAAGGTAATATTCCGGTACGCACTGGCGTTTTTCAAATACAAGGAGGAAGATATCCTCAAGTTGGAAAACCAAGGATCCATTTTGATTTACCTACGTTGCTTCACACGCTCATTCGTGGATGCCAAGTAGGGAAACCGACATAGTAAAGTACAAATCGGATGAACAAATTTGAGCTTTATTTTTGACCGCCTCCCACCTTACCCACACCCTCCTTGAATCAGGATGTTGATAGACATGCGTTATGGAGATGTTTCTCCTGTGTGTTAATAGCTGGTTCGTTTGTTCCAGTTGTTCAGTTGAATTTTTGAGTTTGTGTTTGTAGCCTTTTGCTTCCAACCCCACCACTCTCAAAACTGAACATCATTCTTCCTTGTAGGCAGCTCGCAACAATTGCATTTGGAGACATGAATCCATTTCCCATGCGGCAAATCACTCAACGCCGTGCATTCTACTTGGAGAAAGTCCGAACAGAACTGGGCGAGCTTGAGCGCATCCGGCAAGCCTTCGTGCGTGACCGTGTGGACTGTCACACAGATCAAGGTTTCCTGTCTGACGAGGACGATGATGCATGAGCTCCATGGTGCAGCACCACATTGAAGACCACTATTGGTGTTGAAGACGATCGATGTTGCCTTAATAAAAATCCCTTTCATTACTACACTTGCCTTCCTGGAGACGTATCCTCCCTCCATCTTGACTTGATTTTTACAGATATGTTCTTGACACGAGCTCTCCTTCTAATCCGGCATCGTTTTCAAATCTTCCTCAAACTACCTCGAGTGTTAAATATAACATTTTGTTTTGACGATTCACTGTTGAGCAAGACATTCCAAGATCACAAAAAACCTTTATAATTCAGTTTAACATAATCACCAATCGCCTCAAATCAGCCGTTCTTTTGAAGATTTGTACGTCCATCTCTTCTCTGTACAAATAGTCTCATGTAGCTGGAGCACCTTAATTCAGTCCCTGCTGGATAATGTTCACCATCCACTTGGGCTAAAGGGGTAAAACCCCTTGTTATTCAACAATTATTTACTTAAAAGCTGCATTGTTTTTCCATTGTGCTGTTGTGTTCAGTGCAAGTCCGTCATTGTGCAATTTGGGTTTTGGACGTTGGGAAGTGGGAGGGAGTGATCTCGGTTGAGTTTGAGGGGAGGTGGGATGGAGCAGGTTTGGAGTTCGTCCTTATGATTAAATGGTGTTTATCGGTCCATTGGGAATCTTGACATATTTGAATAGGAATCGTATTTGTAATCGAAGGAATATTTCCTTCAGAGATAATTGTGGATGAACTCCTTCACACCAAGGCCAATCCTCAATCGCTTGAAATGTCGTCCTATTCCCATGCTGCATTTACATTGTGTGTCGGGGAAAATTTCACTCATTCGTGTTCTACTTTACGTTGTATTTCTTTCTTTACGAGTTTGCTTTTAATACATCAAATTGCTGCTCGTGGTAACGTTTGGGTCATCTTCATATCTAAGAACAAGTTCAACTTCAGAAAACTATGAGCCAAAAACATTTTTCATTTTAATTTTTTTCTTGGTTCTTGGGGTGGGGGGGGAGGTGAACTCTTTACAGTTCATCTGTCTTGGTCTTTTATTTTATTATTTTTGCACCCCTTGTCCTGATACTTTTTCACTCTTAAAGAAATCCTGCCCACCTTGTCGTAAACCAACAATATTGACATTTAGTGTTTTCCACTATCTAATTGCATTTCCTGGTTCTGTCACTTTATAATTGGCTTGCCTTTCGATGAGCTCGATCAAAGGATGTGATCAAAACCCGAAACACCTTCTTGTTGCACTCTCAGAATTTGAATGAATCGTCATCATTTCTGCCACTAGTTTGTAGTGTTCGTAATTCCATGTTCTTTGTCATTTCAAATGTTTTCTCATCGCAGTTTGAATTGAAAGACATTTAGCAGTTTAGTCATAAACCTATGTTTATCTTCTTCGTTTTTTTTTTGTTTGTTTGTTTCAACGTCATGCATTATCGATAGTTATTTGCTGTACTATTGTCATATGAATAAGTTTAACTTGTAAAATTATTTGCCAAATTCGCATTACTTTACTCCTCGTTGCCTTCATTGCCCGATTCCTCATTCAGCTGTATTTTCATTAAAGGGTCACTATCGTTGGGCACAAACATGAAACCTTGTGGTTGTTTTGATTGTGAATATTGATTGTCCTGCGAGTGGAAAAAATAAATAAATCTATATTTACCTCCGCCACTGAAGGTGTATGAAGGTTATGTTTTCACCCGTCTTTCTGTCTGTAAGTGAATAGGATATCTCAAAAAGTTATGGATGGATTTGGAAAAAAAAAAACTTGGTGGACAAGTTAGGTGTGTGGCAAGGATGAATTGATTCGATTTTGGTGAAGATCCGGATTCAGATACTGTCATGTTGATAGGAGGTTTTCCTCCTTTCTTATTCTGTGTCCAGCCCAGTTCCACCAAAGTTATTATTACGATTTTTTTATTTCTCTTTTTTTAAATATTGTGACAAATGTCGTTGAATTTTACTTTTTGACTTATCTTCCTGTCTATTGGTAATGCCGACATCTTTTGCTCTCTGGTTGTAATCTCCTTTGGCGGATGTAAAAATGTGGAACAGACGGAGCCCTCCCATGGCCCAAGGTATCCGCCGCCTTTCTATAAGGATCACGTCTTGAGGACAAAGTTGTGACGTTTCAACACTCAAGCGTGTTCTGTTCTTATATCTGTTTGAAATGATGTATGAATGCCAATGAGGACTTTTGTGCATGTGCTGTGTGCACGTTTTCAGTGACTTGCTTCCACTAGGTGGAGCTCTTTTAACCTACTGTTGCCTGGTGTTGGCTTCACGGTTAGGGTGGTGGCTTGGGATCCTAGGGTCCTGAGTTCGAGCCCCGTTGGCCACTGAATTAACATCAGGGGGTTGACTCAGCCTGTCATCCTTCCGAGGTTGGCAAAATGAGCACTAGTGTACTGGTAATAGGAGCACTGCATCAGCGGCATAGCTGCGCCCCTAACCAATGATGCAGCCAAAAAGGCGGCACACGATGGGACCGCTGTTGCAAGCATAACATCTAATTCAAATAGTCTTTTAAACATAATTTTCAGCATGGCCCTGGAACCAAACGAGCAATATATTTGTATTTTAGCTCCCATCACCACCATCCAAACATAAGTAGTAGTAAATATAACTTTTTAACTTACCCTGTACATTCACATGCCTCAGATATGTCCTTCCCAATGGTGTTTTCCTCAGGGTCGTCTTCCTGATAGCTCCACATCCCACATTAAAATAGCTGGCACAAGCTTTGTGCATTTATTTTCAGATGTCCTTTGCAGAAAAGTTGTTTACCATTACTTGGTAATAACACACAATGTGATCTTTACAATGGCAGATGTCCATTAAATATATCATTAAGCCTGCCATGTTCACAGGAGCCACTCCCACGAGGTTCAAAGTCCATTCACTGGTCGCAGTCTGTTTAGGGTTTGTGTAACAGACACCCGTCCACTTGGCCCTGCACCGGACCACATGGTCTGGAGCTTGCAGTACAGGTAGCTGCCTGTTCGGCGAGCTGAGAAAGTTCTTCAAGTCTTTCGTGTGCAGAGGGACGGCTATTTTGTTCGGGTATTTTTTATAAGTATTGTTTGGCTTCTTTTAGAAGCTTTGTAAACCATTTAGGTAACAATCCTTATCTCGTATAACGATGTACTTTATGGAGCCCTGAACACCGACGTTGGTAAGGGTTTCTGAGCATTCTGGGGCAGATTGCATCATTTTGAAAGTTTCGTATCGTCATTGAATTTCAGACAACCTCCGATCGTAGTTTGTTTGTACTGTACGTAGTATTGTTGTGGGCCGGGGTTTGGTGGCGATAAACGACCACTAGGTGGAGCAGTGGAGTCGTCTCCCACCGAACACCCGGAATTTAGGTCGTGACTCTCGGATAAGTCCGAGAGTTCACGGGTCCCTTAGCGGACCGTGGTCGCCAATATTTCCACGGCATGGGGTAGGGTTAATTGCCTAATTTCAATATACCGAAATACCCACGTCGTCCAACTACCGAGGAAACACACCCTCGACCGACTTTGTCCGAATCGAGTCGCTATCACCGACTCTGATCTGGCGTAACCGAGCGGAAGTTACCAAAGCCGCGCCGGACCAAATGAACAATCCACGGCACGAACGGCCCTACCAATTCGCAACACGCACCTTGCTAGGCCAATGGAGGAAAGCACAGAAAACGAGCTGGTACATTTAACAGGGGTTTATTTTACAATAATAATAGGGGAGAGGAGCACACAGAGCAGAGTTATCCAAATAAAAGGCAGGCAATGTACAATGGGCAAAGAAAAAGCACTTAATTCTACTTACAGGATGGTGACACCACACACACACACACACACACACAAGAAATGGACCTCGTGGGTCATTTCGGTAGAGCCGGGTACCTCCCCGTCTCGTGCGGTTTCACCGGACCCGCACTTGTGGAGCTCGGAGTCCGTGGATGGGAACGGGGATCCCAGCTCGAGCGGTCCAACGCAAAACACCACGGTGGGACTCGAACGCACGACCCAGACTAAGCCACGCTCGCCACAAAGACCGCAGGCCGCAATCGCCACGATCCTGCAGAACGCAATCGCCACGATCCTGCAGAACGCACCCTTGTCTGCCCAACACTGGTCCAGACAACCACTCTACTCTTCTGAGATGGGAGGGGTCTCTTTTCCTCCCACTCGCCTCCTGATTGGACGAGGGGTTGTCGGATGACTCGTGGTCACCTCCCGATTGGCTGGGGCGTGCGTGTCATGCTTGCCCTTCGCTCATTGGCTGGAGGAAACGGTCCATGCTCTTCCTTGGGACGGAGCCTCGATCTGAGGCATTGGAGGCTCCGCCCACGCCTTCAGCCGAAAACACGTGGGCAATGGCGATCGGTCGAGGGCGGGACGGTGGCGTTGTTGTAGTGGATGTAGTAGTTGTTGATGAAAAACCTAGCTAAAAAATAACTCGTAGCGCAGACATGTAATTCCCATTAGACAGAAGGAAGGATTCTAACTATTAACACATACTTATCGAAATAACTGAACTATGGGGACTCTGGCTGCTTGTGTGCACAAGGTTTCCAAATCCGTAACAGTATTTCCTGGTGTCATTTTCAAAATCTCCAGGTTGTTTTGCTTTATCGCTCCAGTTGCTCCGACTCTCATCAGCACATCGTCAAAACTTATTCGCTTCCAGGATCTCTTCACTTCATCATTTTTAGGTCCTCGTATTTGGACATATTTTCTCAAATCCAAAAGTTCTCTGTGGCTGTAGGCAAAGTAGGAGCACCGTGATGGTGGAGTTGCTGTGCAACCGATTTATATGAAATTTGTAACATTCATCTTAAAATCTCAGGTTCATCAAAAGTATGTAAAATTGGGCAGACTGTGCATAATCCTTTCCAAAAATTCCCACCATTTGGGGAGTCTGAGAACATCCAAAATAACTTTTGTTATTGGAAACACTTTTGGGTTCCTTCACTTCCAGGTTTTGCTGTCACGGTATTTTCTGATCCATTTCTTTCTTAACTAATCACAGTGAAGGACAGCATTTTCCCATCATAAGTTAAAGCCTATGCATGAATGTGTTGGTGCAGGTACAAGTCAAGAAATATTGAAGATACCTTAAACAAAAGCTTTTTCCAAATTGCTTCCTGTACATTTTGTGTGTTGCTAGGCATTTAATTTGTCTGAATTGCTGCCATTTTGAACAATATCCGTATCTCTCCCTTTTGTACACGTCTCCAAGGATTTTGTTCATTCATTTAAATTTCCATCACCAGTGGCTAAATATATTTCATCTCCATTGAGCAGGAAGATTTCATTCAAAAATTTCAGCCATCTTCTTGTGTATAGCAGCTTGGCTGCCAGGTACCTATCATTTTGTTGGGGCCGTGATTATGCTGCTGATGCTGTGCTCCTATACCAGTACACTGGTACTCATTTCGCCGACCTCAGAAGGATGACAGGCTGAGTCAACCCTATCTGATGTTAATTCAATGTAAAACGGCGTTCAAACTCAACACCCGAAGATCCCAAGCCAACCACCCTACCCATTAAGCCAACACCAGGCTTATCTCAGCCATGTGGGCCTAAGTATGATGTTCCTTAATGGGCATGGCCATAACCCACTTTTTCCAGCAATAATCAATGTGTAGGTGGACAAATTTAATGATTAGAGACAGACCTGCTTGGTATCAGCGATGTGCTTACCTTTGGTATGTCCAGCCTGGATTTCATTCTCTGCTCAACACAAAACTGTTTGGTGTGTCTCAGGCAGGGTGCATTGCAAAGCACCTTCTGTTGGATGGACATTAAACTGGGGACCTGTCTGCTGGCATTAGTTGGTAAAAATTTTAATTTTTTGAGAAAGGTGAGAGTTATCACTGGCATCCTGCTCAAATTCCAAATTCCTGCTCTTACCTACATAGGTCACCATCATCGTGTAGTCATACCCCACCGACATGATTACCTGCTGGCCAAACTCTTAATTGCCCCATGATCTGCTCAGCACACTATACTATGTACATCAAAGAACAAACGAGAAAGCTCATTAAACACCTTACCCCACGCAGTCTTGAGCAAAAGGACGTGGGAAGGGTCAAATACACACACACACACACACACACCAAATTTGATTGGTCATGGTTGTGTAATATTGTTGTGGTGTCGGCGGCGAGCACGACCGCTAGGGGAGCAGTAGAGTCGGCTCCACCGAACACCCGGAATCTAGATCGTGCTTCTCGGAGAACTCCGAAAGGCACGGGTCCCTTACAGGACCGTGAATCGCCAATAATTCGGCCGCGTGGAATAGGGTTAATTGCCAACTTCAATATACCTAAGTATCCACACGGCAAAGCTACCGGGGAATTCACACCCTCGGCAGGCCTCAAGCGGAACGAGCCGTTATCGTGCTCAAACTGTGCGTAACCCGAGCGGATGGTTACCAAGACCCGTCGGTCCAAATGCATAATTTACCGTCTCCAATTTCCAACACGCACCGTGCTAAGCCAATGAAAGAAACACAGAAACGAGCTGGAACATTTAACGGGGGATTTATTTATAAAGGCAATAATCAGGAAGGGAGACAGAGCAGAGTTACAACCGAATATATTCCAATATACAATAACGCAGCACTTAACAATTCTACTTAGACAAGACAGGCCCGCACACTGACACGCACACCCAAAAAGAAAATGGACCCTCTGGCTCTTTATTCGGCTCTCCAGCCGAAGAGGATAGTTCGGCTGGGAGTCAGGACGGCTGGCTATCTGGCCGCGAGTGCGCGGCTGGTCGTCCACACCTTCTCGAGCTCCAGTCGCCAAAAGCACGGACCAGGGCAGCCGAACCCAGAGGAGGTGAGACGAGGCGATCTCCCTCGATGAAAAATGGTCGCTGCTGTAACGCGCCAGACGAGACACCTCCGAAGTGCGGGATGCAGTCCGCCACAAACCCGGGCAGAGACGCGCACTCGAGCAGACTCAGGACGCGCACTCGAGCAGACTCAGGACGCAAACTCTTTACACTCGTCGCGCCAACCACTCTTTCTCTTCAGGAGGGAGGGGCTTCTCCTGGCCACTCGCCTCCTGATTGGTCGGATCCATCGTGTGATTCCCTGGCCGTCTTCCATTGGACCAGCCCACGGTAGGCGGGGCAACTCCCACCCTTCTGGGAGGAGTCCCGATCGGAAGCGTTTGTAGCTCCGCCTACCTCCTCTCCTCCGGCCACGTGCATAATGGCGATGGTGTTGAGTGGGAGACGGGGTGGGTGAGACGCCCGCTCCTTGCCGATTGGCCAAAGAGGGACGCCATGCCTATGTTAGACTCCGCCCACGCGCGCGCTCACTGGCGAGCGCGCGAAGAATGCCACGAGCAGAGTGTTGTTGTTGTGAAAGCGAAGATGTAAAAATGTAAAAGAAAACCCTGATTATCAAAATAACTCAGCAGCGCATGAACATTTAATTCCCATTAGACTAGGGACGGGACCCTAACTAGAAACACGTACTTACCGATATAACTGATCTATAGGACCTGGCTGTTGTGTGCAGTAAGCTTCCAAATTCGTAACAATATTTTGTCGAGGTCGTGCTAAATTGGAGGTTATTGGAAGTGCCAACAAGGCAGTTTGTGTTCTGCAGTGTTCAAGTGGATAATTCAATTGAAATTAAAAATAAAGAAAACAATACAATCAGGTATAATGACGTCCATAGACCGACAAAGTGAACCAATATGGGACTTTTGAAATGATGTATGAATGCTAAAGGAGGCCTTTGGTGTGTGTGTGTGTGTGTATATACATACATACATACATACATACATTTACAGCAATCAACAAAAGGGCATACCTCCACCAGCCAACAGTTTACATTTTGTAGCCCACTGATGGTGATCGGCCGGATCTGGATCTGAAACTCAACCAAAATCGAATCGACTTATTCTTGTCACCGAACCAACTCATCCAACAAGTTTTGTCATAACTCGTCCACAACTTTTTGAAATATCATCCCTGTGTATTGTTTTTGACCCTATATTTCAATGGTGAAGAATCATGAAAAAATTTCTCCGATCTGGATTCTGATCTTCAGCAAAATCAAATCGATTTGTCCTCGTCACACACCCAACCTGTTCACCAAACTTAGTCCGACTCCATCCACACCTTTTTGAGATATCCTGCTCACAGCCAAACAGACAGGGGTGAAAATGTAACCTCCGTCCATCCTCGGTGACGGAGGTAATAACGGTTCCCACACTTCACATGGCTCCCACTACTCCTCCTCCTCCTCCTCCCTCCTCCAGAGACTGAATAAATGTCTATATCAAAGTTCTAGCACCCTTGTAATAAAATAGCATGTGGAGGAGATCAAGCTACATGCATCCAGTATGTTGTGTACAGTTTTGGTCACTATATCTGAGGAAGGACATAGCTGCCATCGAGAGGGTTCAGCGCAGGGTTACTAGATTGATTCCGGGCCTAGCTTGACTCGACTATGAGGAGCGGCTGAAGGAGACGGGGCTTTATACACTATGATGGAGATGTTTAAGATAGTGAAAGGTATTGATAAAATAAGTGCAGAAGATCTTTTTTCAGTAGAATGGACGGTGATAGAACCAGGGACCACAACCTGAGTGTAAAGAAGAGGAGAGTTGGGACAGTAACAATGTCAGGGTTTTTCAATCAGAGGTGTGTTAAGGTGTTGGATGAACTTCTTGAAACATGACATGTAGGGAGCAATTTCAGGATGCAGGTGTGCCCACTTTACCTTCATTCCATTGTGTGACATTGAGCAAGGGGGCAAGAGTCATGATAAGTGTTGTGGATCTCCTGGATGGTTACACAAATACCTCACAGTAACACCTGCCAACAGTAAGAAAGATTTTATTACTGAGAGAATAGGAAAAATTCCCAACAAAGTAGACTTGCTGTTTAAATCAACTTAACAGACTGCAAGTTCAGTACTCGACCTCTTTATTATGAACACATTGGGAAGTGGTGGTGGCCTTAATCATATCTCATTCCGTCAAGTTGTGGCCAACTTCTGGTGACATTGTGATGACAATTTCTGAAGTGTTTGTGTTTTCTAAATTTAAAGTGTTGGCTTCCTCATTCAATCCTGTGTTTTCTGTCACAGCAAAGGAATGAGGCCCTGAAACTCAAATGAGAGGTCAGGGTGGTGTCTCTCGAGTCTAGACATATCTCGTGACTTAGTCATCGCCGCAATTTGGCAAGCAGCTCTGATGATTGTCCTCTCCCTCCGCCTGTGGCATTCAAGACTTTCCACACCTAGCTCATACTTTCCTCCGTGCACGCACACAGTGTGCCATTTGAAGGCATCCTTGCATTCGCTCTCAGCTCAGCGTTTAGGGAGCTTTTCTGTGCTTGCTCATTGATACAAAACCTCTGAAATGCTGGAAAAACTTCATTATACCACCGACTTGGGCTGAGGATGGTACATAGGTAGTTCACTTACCTTTGATCTGTTTATCCGATTGCGAGGGGATATGGTAGAAATGTATGGGACAATGAAGGGTGGAGACGAGGCAGTTTTTCAGCAGAGTGGACAGTGTTAGGACCAGGGGCCAAAGCTTGAGGTTAAAGAAGATGAGAGCTAGGACAGCTTTAAGGCAGGGGTCTTTCAGTCAGAGAGTGGTTAATGTATGGAGTGGTCCCCCCGGGAAATGTAGTGGTAGCAGAGGGCAGATAGGTTGCCTTAGAGGGACACGCACTCGCCTCTTAGCTGTCTCGTGTAGGTTAGAATTCTGACCCAGCTATAAATTGTCATCCCGGTGTTTCACAGGAAGGGTGATTCATCAATGTGTGTGCCGTCCCTCGGATGGACGTTAAACTGGGTGTCCCGTCTGCCGGCATTTGTTGGTTGGTGGACGTTAAAGATCCTTCAGTGTCCTTTGCAAAGAGTGGGTGAGCTATCGCCGGCACCATGAACAAATTCCAAATTCCTGCCATAACCAGCACAGGCCACTGCATCAGGGGCACAGCCATGGCCTTAGCCAATGATGCTACCCGACAGTCTTGTGCTGCTCACAAAAGAAGAAGAAGGGTGTACTGCTCTCCACTGTGGGATCGGGCTCCTGCACACCACCATCAACTCTTCATTTGTACGTAGATCGGCTAAAGCTCATATTATTAACATCACTACTTTGGAGACTGAGGGACAGTGTGTACTGTACTGCTCTCTTGCACAACATTGCTTGGTGGTTTCTTGTTCTTCTTTAACCACATCTTATGTAGTGTTTCACTCCCTTCTCTTTCAGCCTTGATCTTGGTAACCCTTTGAGCCCTAGCGGCCATTTTCGCAGCCACTATTCAAACCTCCATATCCCCAAGCGGCCGGATTTTTCTCCAGGGAGCCCAGGGTGGGGGTGAAAGTCCAAGGAGCTCAGGGTTCGAAGGGTTAATTAAGTCCCAGCAAGTCACATGGTGGTGAAGGGAGTTCATCAATTATCCCTCTTCTTGTCTACATCCCTACAGGCTATGTGTACATACAATGTGGAATCCCACTCACTTGGATTCAAGGGGTGAGAACATACTCGATGTAACACTGATTCGGGGTGAAAATCAGGTGAGAAGTCACTTCCAGGTGGAATCCCAAGTCGTTGTTTCTTTTTTTTTCTTCTTCTCACAGATCTATTCCTCATACCACTCAAAAGGCAGGGGATGTGGAGTACCAGTTTCTTCTTTCTTGTTCTTTCTCTCTTTCTCTCTCTCTCTCTCTCTCTCTCTCTCTCTCTCTCTCTCTCTCTCTCTCCTCTCTCTCTCTCTCTCTCTCTTCTCTCTCTTATTTTGCCTGAATTTTTGTGTAAGTTCAAATAAACTGTTCGACAACATACCAGATTGTGAGGTGAACCGAATGATCTGGGTCCTTAATTAACCTCCGCCATCAATGGATTACTGTTTTCACCCCTGTCTGTTTGTTTGTTTGTTTGTTTGTGAACAGTATTACGGAAAAACTCCTGGACGGATTTCGACGAAACTTGGTGGGGGGAGTGGTATGGTCCAAGGATCATGCCATTAGATTTTGGACTTGGTCAAAGTCCAATATGGCCGCTATGGCGGCCATTTTGAAAAAATTTGATTTTTTTTTGCATTTCTACATGTTTTAAGTGATTTCCAACCAAAAATAAATAAATTTGTTAGAGAGAAAATTTTTTTTTTCGATTTTATTTGAAAAATATTTGAAATT
>CM068962.1:25506987-25527214 GCA_035128595.1 Eptatretus atami | reverse complement strand
TGACGTCATATTCATTTTTATGACGTCATCATTAAGAGGACGAGGATCTTAGCTCATTTGAGCTTGTTTTGAACGGTAATTACCTCACTCCAATGAACACCTGTCAGCATGAAGACACACACACTTATATATATATATATATATATATATAATGGCCGTTATATATATATAAATAAATAATGGCCGTTGTAGTAATGTCAATTCACCAACAAAGCTGTGAGTACATCGTGTGGCAGAGACAGGTTCCCGTGAGTGGGGTCGGGAAGGTGCGCACAGGGTCGGGGAGGAAGGTTGAAGTTCCCAAACGTGAGGGGGACGACCGGTCGTGTCTCCAAAGAATAAATAATAATCGAATGACGAGCACCTCCGGCCTGGTCGCTTGGGGGCGCTGAGAGCCTCATGTGTGGCCACAACGAGGTCGGCATCTGAAGGTGGGAGGCGAATGACGATGAGGGTGAGGGAGGGGTCGTGCGAGCTGTGCGGCAGGTACTCGAAGGCAGCTGAGGAGGCGGGAAGAAGAAGAAGAAGAAGAAGGAGGAGGAGGAGGAGGAGGAGGAGGAGGAGGCTTTGCGTCCAGTGGTTGCTCGCAGGTTCCGGTTTATCCTGAAAGACGGGAAGTTGGTGCGGGTCGTCATTGTGTGCAAAGGGCAGGAGGGGAGGGGGGAGTGAGTGAGTGAGTGAGTGTGTGGTACGTAGAGAGTGTGAACGAGTGACACTGGCGACCCTTGTGGGTTGTGCCTGTGAAGATGAGCATGATGGCGCTGTGAGCGGGCCTCTCTTCATGGCGATCTTCAAACAGGCGAACGTGGAGGATTTCTACGATATCGGGGAAGAGCTGGGAAGGTAAGAGGTCCCATGTAGCTGGGTGAAGGCTCAGAGGTTAGGGGTCAGGTGGTGGTTGGAGGGGTCAGGTGGTGGTTGCAGTAGTCGTGGGGAACAAAAAAAAATCGGGGGTTGGGGGGAGTCGTTCGTTACCTTTACCTGTACATTACTCGGGATGTACACGAGTCTTCGTCATGAATATCGGGTTATTCGATGTATTCCGGTGTATTTGTTAAAATCTACCGACCTTACTATTCGATCATCACCTGTAATCAGGTGTCGTGCTGAGGAATTAACGACACATTGACGTGTACGTATTAAATAGATTCTGTATCATTAATTATTTATTTATTTTTGTTGTTGTTGTGGGTCTTGGGATGTGATGAACCGTGTGGATGGACCTCTCTAACAGTGACGTTTCTCTACAGTTCAATGATGATGATGATGATAACAGCACACCGTGGTGGAAGGTACACTCACTGATTTGAATGTTTTTTCAGTTTTTCACACTCACCTTGTTTCTCCAGCCTTCAGCAGCAACGGAGACGGCGACAAAAGCCAACGCAGTTGATCGAAATCACGCAAACCACCGTCATGGTGGAAACTTTTGTCTGCAGAAACAACTAAGGTCCATCCAGTTTTTGCTCGTTTCGAGATAAACTCACCTTTGAGAACAGGTGGTGCCACTCCATGGATCGGGTGGCTGGAAAGAGGACCTCCCGTCGAAATCCCTGTCTGAAGTTTGGAACCGACGGAATAAAGTTTGACGGCGCAAGGCTGGTCCTTGTGGGGTTCTTCAAGTCGGCGTGATGCGGTGCACGAGATGTTGTGTGTGTTGTTCTTGTGAGGTATCGCTCGTTGGAGGATCTTGTCCTGTTTTTGTGGAGCTTATGACAGATAGGGAGTGGTGGCCCAGATAGGGAGTGGTTAAAATTTTTTTTTTTAAAATATGATGATGGGCAGGGTTGGCCCTGCAGCGCAAGACTCGTTGTGGAATTGACTCCCACAGCACAACACTGGCATTCCTTGGCACCCTCTGCAGAATTCATAGTGGAGTATCATCCTTGGGTTTAAACGAGAGCGAGAGGCCGCCGAATGCGGTCGAGATTCTTGTACGTCGGAGACGTCGCACACCTTCTCCTGGAGGACTCGTGTACTGTGCTTTGTGTGATTTTTGAGTTGCGCTCACCGGTCTATAGTGCGTGCTCAGCCCCGGGCGCTTCTTTCACCGTCAAACCAGTTTTATATTTTTCTATTTTTAATTGCATACCATCTTACAAATCAATTGCATCCCTTTTTTTCATTAGCAATGTTGCTTTGTGCTGGATTAATCTGGACTTTTTGTTTTGGTTTACATGCCACTGATGTCCTTCAAAATAGCTACGCACCTTCTCGTCAAAAGATGTTTTGGCCACATTGTGAAAAATACTTTCATTAGGCCTTAAAAAAACCCAAAAAAAACATTTATTCTTCATGTTCTTCTCCTGATTAGTGTATTTATTCGAACCTTTTATCTCGACAAATTTGCAAGATCTGCGACCTAATTATCCCAGACTCACGAAGCAAAAAGAAGGGTTAAGCAATCGGTTCACTTTGTTTGTCTGTCTGTGTATAAATGTCAGTTTATGATCGAGGAACAACTTGATTTCAATTGAACATGAATGAGAAAATAAACCTGTAGTTCAGCAATACTTTGTCTCTGAATTCATCCTGATCACACGTGCAGTGTGACCACTCCTTGGCTTTTTTATCAGCAAAATCTTGGCATATTCTGTTTTATACTCTTGGCGTCTTGGTTTTCTACAGGTTTTCTTGGCGTATAGGTTTTCTATTATCATCGCTTTTCCGAAACCTTGTGAATTCTTGGCTTTTTTCATGGCTCACCTTGGCATTTATGAAAATGAGGAGTGGTCACACTGCACACATGCATGGAGAGGAGCGAGAATATATATATACATATATATATATATATATATATATATATATATATATATATTTATTTAATTTTAAAAAAACTCTGTCTTCCTGTCTGACAGTCAGACAAAACTGAAAATAATTTGAAACGGGGAAACTTACTGTTTTTTAAAGACATAAAGGACACAAAACCAGGCACGAATAATTTAAATGTAACGTGTCAAATGAGGTGGTATAAAAGACGCTGCATCAATGGCGGTAAACTTCTGAATTTGTTTTTTTTTCTGCAACCTTTATAAATCGCTATTTCAATTGTATGCTATACTTGAACACTGTAGAACACCAATCACGTTATTGGCACTTTTAAATACCCATCAGTTTAGCAGTACTATTATGGTATTTTACATCATCTCGACCAATCAAATTTGTCGGCTCAGCAGACCCCGCCCATATCGTTTTTTTTTCTTTTCTTCTTCTTTAACCTGCACAGGGTAAGGTGTTCTGTGAAAGCGGGATAGCTCCGCGTAAATTCTAACATCGCCATCGCAAAGTCTTCGGGGTTTTGAGTTGCTCTAAATATCCTCAGGGTGGAAAGCGCTAAAGGCCCAGTCACACCTTGACGTTTTAGCCAGCTTATGCCGATTTTTGAAAAATTTGTCTAAAACGTCTGGCACATCGACGTCGAATACGTTATGGGTAAGTTTTGGAAACATTAAGAGCACGCTGAAAAACACTGCCATACGTCGTAGTACGCTGGCTTTCACGTTGTAGCTTTGCCGTTGTCCTCAAATTTTAGCATGCTTGAAATTTTACGATGTATGCCAGCGTATGACTCACACGTTCCGTTACGCTGGCTATAAGTTGTAGGCATGTTATGCGATCGTTGACACACATCACCCACGTTACTTGTAAGTTACTCAATAAGTCGAAACACGTCGAGGTAATGCTTAGCGTACCAAAAACTTATTTCTACCTATGAATAACGTGTTGTAGGCACGTTACACGATCGTTGCAACCACGTCGAGGCACGTTATGCGATCGTTGACACACGTCGAGGCACGTTACTTGTAAGTTACTCATAAGTCGAACACGTCGAGGTAATGCTTAGCGTACCCAAAACTTATTTCTAACCTCTGAGTAACGTGCTTTGAACCTATGTGTAACGTACCTCCAACGCATATTGACGTATGTAGACGTATTTGATTGACGTCTTCCGGACGACCACAGAACTTGCTGAACGTGTTTCTAATTTACAGCTACCGTATAATGGCGTATTGGCAGCGTTTAAAAAAAACAATAACTTCCGATATTTTCGTCACGTGCCGTTACGTCACGTCCAATTGCCTCTTCAGTTTGCTCATGTCTATTCTTAGTTCCTCCTCTGTGAATATTTTCTGTTTGAGGATATTGTCACGTCGACGTCGAAACTTAAAAGCAAATGTCCGAATATTATTTTAAAATTCGTGTAGCTAAAAATAAAAAATAAAAAATAAAAACAACAACTTCAGATATTTCGTCACGTGCCGTTCACGGAGCCAAGGAGAAAAAAGAAAATGTGCTTGACGGAGAAATAAGTTTCGGGATAGCTAAACCATTACCTGTCGACGTGTTTTTCGACTACGAGTAACTTACAAGGAACTTGTGTCGACGTGTGTCAACGATCGCGTAGCGTGCCTACAACTTATTCCCAGCGTAGCGGAACGTGTGAGCCATACGGCGATTACGTCGTAAAATTTTCAGCATGCTTGAAATTTCATGACGTACGAGACGTACCACGAAATATGACAGCGTACTTCATCGTTTTTCAGCGTGCTCTTAACGTATACACAACTTACCATACCGTATTCGACGTGTGCCGCGTTTTAGACACATTTTTATGCTGGGGTCGGCATATCGCTTCTAAATCGTCAGGTGTGACTGCGATGTTGACACTTCCAATTTTCAGGCGGTTATGATTTAAATTGGCGTGCGGCAGGTTTTTAACCAGGCTACGCCACGAGTTCGTCGGCGATACGTGCAGCGCGCTATGCCTAAGTTAAAACATCGTTGGGCATGGTTATGAACGCCAACACCAGGCTAAGCATTCGTTGGTATAAGTTACTCTATAAGACAACGAAACGTTTCTGTCCCCGTTACTAAATATGTTATGCATACGACCAACTCGTTATGAATACGTCCGAATCTTTTAAAAAAAAACATCAAAAGTTCGAGCGTAAAGCCAGCGTTTTTTTAGCATGACATTTTCATACGTTGCCATTGCTGGCTAAAACGTCAAGGTGTGACTGGGCCTTAAGGAAGTGGGTTTCGCATATTTCTGTGGACTCGTATTTTTTATTTTTTTCCATTTACACCTGAATTTGCATGGGTCTGCTTTTGGTGCTACATGTCAATCGATTTCTTTTGGAGCGCTTTGAATTTGGAAGCAAAATGTCAGTGCGTTTGGAAGAACGAAGAGGTGAGAAAAGTGAAATTTTTGGGAAATCAGACTGTAAAAACAAATAATTAGCATTTTATTGAATAAGTTTGTCCTGTCGAGGAGTATTCGAGCTGTATGGCCCGAAGTTTGATAAGCTTGCTTTCACATATTCGTTCAGGAGGGTCACTTAATGGGCATGACATCGGGTGGTTCGGCCACATCGTATTATTGACCCGTGATTAAACACCTGTACGTCCAATGACTATAACCTGCCTTATTTATAGTCCCAATTTTAACCAGGCCAGTTTTTAATTTTTAAGCAGACTTGGTGGTGTAATGGTTGGAGTGCCCTCTCTGAGTATGTGAGGTCAGTGGTTCAAATCCTTGTCGAGTCATACAGAACACTTAAAGATGGTACGTGCTGCTTCCTTGCTTGACATTCAGCATTTAAACGGTTTCGAGGATGGACAATCCTCATTGGTTGGCAATATGGGGAGGAGGAATTTTGTACTTGGGGAAATGCCCCGCTGAGTGCGGTGAGAACGGCGGTGCCATTGTTGTGGCGTCGCTGGTACCCAGAGTGCCTCGGGAAGTGACGACGCTTCCCCCAAGCTCAATGGCTGTGTTTCTCTCATCTAACAGTCCAGTGGTGTCTCATGTATTTGTCTGTGTGCCAATTTGTGTGGAGCAGCTCAGCTACAGCCTTATGAGAGCAAGTAGATCTTGTAAAAAAAATAAATTAAATTAACTTTGAGGAACCAGTATTGTTTCTGCTTTAATGGGAATTTGTATAAGTGACTTTTCTCAGCAATAATTTGCAGCAACATGAGTACGAAAGTAGTCACAATGTGAAGTATTGGGTCAAGGTGATCATCGGTCACTCTTGATCTTGACTTCGACTTGTCAATGTTCAGGGTAGAGGAAGTTTACTCACAAGTTTACAGATCTGCTTGCAATGAGAGAATCATTTTGATGGATGTGCCTATGAATGGCCAGGCAGGTTGATTGTGAAAGGCCTTTACAGAACTGTGCCAGGCTTTGTCCTTTATATGATACCTTTGCCTCCGTACTCTCCTGCAACTTCATGAGTTCTAACTACACATACAGTGGGGAGAACAAGTATTTGATACTCTGCCGATTTTGCAGGTTTTCCCACTTACAAAGGCACGTAGAGGTCTGTAATTTTTATCATAGGTACACTTCAACTGTGAAAGACGGAATCTAAAACAAAAATCTGAAAATCACATGTACGATTTTTAAATAATTAATTTGCATTTTATTGCATGAAATAAGTATTTGATCACCTACCAACCAGTAAGAATTCCGGCTCTCACAGACCTGTTAGTTTTGTCTTTAAGAAGCCCTCCATTCTCACTCATTACCTGTATTAACTGCACCTGTTTGAACTCGTTATCTGCATAAAAGACAGCTGTCCACACTCAATCAATCAGACTCCAACCTCTCCACAATGGGCAAGACAGAGAGCTGTCTAAGGACATCAGGGACAAAATTGTAGACTTGCACAAGGCTGGGATGGGCTACAGGACAATAGGCAAGCAGCTTGGTGAGAAGGCAACAACTGTTGGCGCAATTATAGAAAATGGAAGAAGTTCAAGATAACAGTCAATCTCCCTCGATCTGGGGCTCCATGCAAGATCTCAGCTCGTGGAGCCTCAATGATCATGAGAAAGGTGAGGGATCAGCCCAGAACTACACGGCAGGACCTGGTCAATGACCTGAAGAGAGCTGGACCACAGTATCAAAGAAAACCATAAGTAACACACTACGCCATCATGGATTAAAATCCTGCAGCGCACGCAAGGTCCCTCTGCTCAAGCCAGCGCATGTCCAGCCCCGTCTGAAGTTTGCCAATGACCATCTGGATGATCCAGAGGAGGAATGGGAGAAGGTCATGTGGTCTGATGAGACCAAAATAGAGCTTTTTGGTTTAAACTCCACTCGCCGTGTTTGGAGGAAGGAAGGATGAGTACAACCCCAAGAACACCATCCCAACCATGAAGCATGGAGGTGGAACATCATTCTTTGGGGATGCTTTTCTGCAAAGGGGACAGGACGACTGCACCGTATTGAGGGGAGGATGGATGGGCCATGTATCGCGAGATCTTGGCCAACAACCTCCTTCCCTCAACAAGAGCATTGAAGATGGGGCGTGGCTGGGTCTTCCAGCATGACAACGACCCGAAACACACAGCCAGGGCAACTAAGGAGTGGCTCCGTAAGAAGCATCTCAAGGTCCTGGAGTGGCCTTGCCAGTCTCCAGACCTGAACCCAATAAAAAATCTTTGGAGGGAGCTGAAAGTCTGTGTTGCCAGCGACAGCCCCGAAACCTGAAGGATCTGGAGAAGATCTGTATGGAGGAGTGGGCCAAAATCCCTGCTGCAGTCTGTGCAAACCTGGTTAAGAACTATAGGAAACGTCTGATCTCTGTAATTGCAAACAAGGTTTCTGTACCAATATTAAGTTCTGTTTTTTCTGATGTATCAAATACTTATTTCATGCAATAAAATGCAAATTAATTATTTAAAAATCATACAATGTGATTTTCAGGATTTTTGTTTTAGATTCCGTCTTTCACAGTTGAAGTGTACTATGATAAAAATTACAGACCTCTACGTGCTTTGTAAAGTGGGAAAACCTGCAAAATCGGCAGTGTATCAAATACTTGTTCTCCCCACTGTATGTCTGATCATTTTCCAGGTCACATGCGAAGGGATGTTGGAAAAGAGGCAATAGCTTAATGATGGCATCTTAAATCCAAAACGTGCCGGCTGGATTCCTCCTGGAAGCGTTCCGTGATCTGAAACTACTTGGCATGAGCGGAGCAAGTCTGAGGTTCCCTCTTCCAGGTGCCATTTGCATGCTGGGAAATGGGATACATTGCCTTCCTTCAACTGCTTCTGAAGTAATTCCCGTTTCCTCTCGAAGGATTTTACATCGTCAAATAGAGTAGACTTAAACTTTCTTTCATATTCAGTTTGATGAGAAGACTTGATTTCAACTAATAGCTTGTGTGCAGCTTCTTCACCCCCCCACGTGTCCTCCTCCCCATCCACTTGATCTCACTCTCACTTCGACTCTGCTGGTGGTGTTTCCCCCTTTCCATTTTGTTTCCTTCCATTCTGATCTTGCTCTTCCATGAGCCTTGACCATGTATACAAAAGAAAAAGAAAGCTTGGTCGTGCCACCACTCATGCCTTTCATCGTCCCTTTTCTTTCCCTTTTGATTCACAAGATATCCCTATTTATTGTCTCAAGAAAGAAGTGCTTCAGAGTGAGACTTATTCTCAGCCATTGAACTTCTCTGAGGAAGACATTTCTAAACTCTGCTCAAGATTTTAAGATAACAGCTTCTGCACTTTGTTGACATCTATATACCTGACTATGACCTTCAAGATCTGCTCCATCTTGAGGATGTGCCAAAATAGCTTCCTGATGAATAATGAATGTCCCTACCTCCATCTTAAGCAATGTTCTTGTTTAACAGTGTCGCAACACGCGTTTCCCTACACCCCTCCTATCTATGACAGTGTGCCATCGTGACACTTCATGCAACTTCCATAAAATGAGTTCCCTACACCTTCATCGATGTTGCTCCCTCTAGTTTGGTCTCTAAGGCTCATGGGTGCAAGTAGTTCTTCAAATTTTAGTCTTCCGTCTCTATCCGAATGAAATGGAGGTGCTGAGCACGGTCGATGATGTTGGTGCTCTTATCCAATGCTATGGAAAATGCTACTTGCTATGGTTCTCCTAGGAACCCTACTTATGCGTTCACATTGTAATTTTTCATCACAACTATTATTTGTTTATAAATCGAGCACAACACTTGTTACCACACACACCCAAAGCGACAATCGGGGTTAAGCAATTGCTTCATTGTGTCTGTCGGTCTGTCTCTCTGTCCGCAAACGTCAGTTTATGATCGAGAAACAACTTGATTTCAATTGAATGTTTTATATGTAACATGAATCAGAAAACAAACCTGTAGTTTAGCAGTACTTTGGCTCTGAATTCATCCTGATCACACCTATGCAGGGAGGGGAAAGTTTTTAAAAAATCGTTCCGCCTGCCTGGCAGTCAAACAAAACTGAAAATCATTCCAAACAGGAAACTTACTGCTTTTAAGGACATCATAAAGGGCACAAACACCAGGCACGAATCACTAATGTATCATGTTGAATAAGGTGGTGTAAAAGACGCTGCATAAATAGTGGGAAACTTCTGAATTTTTGGTTCACGAGTCAGTAAATGACCACTATATTCGTTATGGGTGTCTGTCTGTCTCTGTCTGTCTGTCTGTCCCGAGCATAGCTCCGTGGGTTTTGATCCGATCCTGATAAAATTTGGGTGGGAGGTTTATATCATGATCTACTTGTGTTTTCCTGAGAATGGGCGGAGCCACGCCCCAAAAACGTGTTTTTAGGGGGTAGCCGGTTTCAAGTTACATCTTCTCCGAGGGGGTTTGTCGAATATGGCAGGGGTTTCGGTATTTGGTTAGCCCAATGGCACCTGCATAGCCCCACGGAGCTCGATTTTTCATTGTCGTCCCAAGGTCAAGGTCACAAGGTCACGAACTTAGAAAATGTCAAAAAAATCAATAAATTGGGCATCGAGCTCTTGGGTTTTCAACTGTTTCGAATGAAAGTTGGTATGCAAGTAGTGCTCTTCGAGTACTACAACTTTCATCATTTACGTTTTTCCCGATTCCCGCCAGTTTACCCGTGGCGTCTCCTCGAAGGTCAAAAAATAAAAAAGGCGAACCGTGTACATTGCTCGTGAACCATCGCCGTCTCCAGACTTGTATTTTTCTACAACCTTTAAATAATCGTTTATTTTTAATTGAATTGAATTATACACTTGAACACTGAAGAACACAAATCACTTGGACAAAATATAACGACGTTTTATCTCATCACGGCCAATCAAATTTGCCGCTCTCAGACCTCGCCGATGTCCTTTATTGTCACTACCGCATGGAGTAAGGCGTTCTATGAACTCTCTAGTTCGTCGTCTTCTTGGCCAACAAAGCAAACAACAATCGGATTTTCTTGAAATTTCCTTTTGTCATCAATATCTTTTTCTTGTGTACAAGCTCCATGATTTAATTTTAACAAAAATCACTGTGACTCACCTCTGGCCTACATGTACAGCCTAACCCTATTGTATGGCCTACGTGAGCGCCACGCTGCGATGACGTCCTTGAAGCAGACAATGGACTCAAAATAATCCCCGTGGTTGTGGTGGTGGTCGTGGTGGTTGTTATTCGATCTCCCTTCCATCACTATGCCCCAATTCTATTCTTTCCCAGAGGATGCAGGAAAAAGTTTAGAAACGTATCGGATAAGGACCGGGTCGCACACAATTACTTTGCTGCCTGTATTTGTCCTCGGGCCACCCATTAGGAACCCTTATCTTCATTCTTATTTAAAAAGAAACTACTTTCATTTTCTCAATCTTCTCCCACCATTTGTGCATTTACGCTAATAAGTGTCAGTGTGTTTCCTCCATAACTCCAAAACCATAAAACCGAGCAACCTGAAACTTTGCATGTGTACAAAGAAAACTCCAAGGAAGTGCAAGAGTAAAAATTGGATGTTTGGGTTCATTAAAACACCCATTTTCAAGATAATTAACGGCCTTATTTAATTATATCCTTCATCAGGCGCATCCTCTGTTACCGCTGTCTGTGGGGTCTTCAGGCGTATCCTAGGTAACATCACTGGGCTCTGAAGCCGCCATGTTTTTTTGGCCTGCTCAACATTGCCTTGACTTGGAACAGGCCGCAACGATTTCTTAACGATAAAGTTGGGTTTTTTTTCACTTTCTTCACTGATATTATCTGAAGTAGTTCCTGTTTCCTCTCAAAATTCATCATAGCTATGAATCGCTGGGTATATTGCAATGCTTATAAACACCTGGAAACGTCGGCGTCTGTTGCTTTATTTCATTTCCGCACATGCGATCACCACAAGAATCTTAAACTAAATAGAATTACAAAATTTAAGCTCCGGAATCGAACTTAGAAGTTCTGACTCCAAGAAAAGTGTTTATTTGTCTAATTCAGACATATTTGACATTTTGAGTGTCTCCGGGAGGTGCATGTTTAATATGACGGTTCGGTGATTGCTAATCACCGTGATTTATTTAAGGCTAACCCCTGCTTTAGCGGGGAAGATGGCCTTTAAATGCTTGTGTGTGTGTGTGTGTGTGTGTGTGTGGTGATTGCTAATCACATGCCAAACAAGCCGTTTATCAACCGTTTCGTTGGAGTGCTTGCTTGGGTGCTTAAGCCACTTGGTGAGCACTCTCCAAGCTGCTTGGTTGTTCATTTTGGTAAAAGTACCCGTGCTTTCAATCAAACAGCGATTAGACGTAGTTTCCGCCTGTGTTGGGCCCTGTGGAACCGTGCCGTGCGGTGGGTGCCTCAACAGTGAAGAATCACTTTAAAAATTAAATAATTCTCGTATCGAGATCTGAATTTGGATCTTCAACAAAATTTAATCAATTCTTCCTTGTCACACACCCAACGTGTCCACCAAGTTTCGTCCGAATCCGTCCACAACTTTTTGAGCTATCGTACTATGTATTCGTTTACCCCTATCTCTCAATGGTAAAGAAGCACTTGAAAAATTATGAGATCCAAATCCGGATTCTGGTCTTCACCAAAATTGAATCAATTCGTCCTTATCACACATCCAACCTGTCCACTAAGTTTTGTCCAAATCCGCCCACAACTCTTTGAGATATCAGTGTTTTATATCGTTTTTGGCCCTGTCAATGGTGAAGAATCACTTTAAAATTTTGAGGATCCAGATCCAGATCTTGATCAAGAAAATCTAATCAGTTCGTCCTTGTCACACACCCACTCCCCACCAAATTTCATCTGAATCCGTCTTCAACTTTTTGAGATATCCTGCACACAAACAAACAAACAAGCAGTCATAGATGGTACTTACGAAATCGTCACATGTCCTCTGACCTTGTCTAATAAAGCTGTTCCGAGAGAAGGTAGCGACGTAAACCAGAAGTTTCTATGATGATTCTGTACCAAACCATCAAAAATGGTAACGTCGACCGAAGCAAAAATCTCCATTTCTCCACGCAATTATTTAATATTATTTTATCAAAGTCACAAAACCGTAATATTCGGCCATCCACCAACAATCTTTACATAATCCGACGGCTTAGCGAGTCAGGCATGCGCGAACCTTTATTGGGATAAAAAATGACTTTTAAACACCATCTTATCGAAAACACCGTCAGCACGCACACGCAAAACCTTTACGTGACTCAACGACGCCTCTGCTCGAGCGCGCTGCACCATGTGACAAGCCGTGACGCGGTGAGTGAAATATTTTTTATACAATCTCAAAACGTCTCAAAAACTCCGATTTATACCAGAATTTGATAACTGAGAGTTAAGCGTCCTAAGCGATCGCAAAAACCGAAGACAAAATTAAAATCGAAGTTAAAACGAACTCGTAACGTCGACCGAAGCAAAATACTCCATTTCTCCATGAATTTACGGAATTATGTTTGACCTCACTGTGACCTTGACCTTTGACCGATTTTGACCAAAATCTAATCAGCGCTAGCCATCACCCTCCTGAATCACGTGGGTGTAATTTGACATTGGTAGCTTCTTCCGTTCTCGAGTTATCGTGCCTACACACAAACACACAAACACACAAACAACACACACACACACAAACACACAACAGAGGACGGAATTCATCAATATACTTACGAATCTAAAGATTTCGTAAGTAACAAGCAGTCATAGACTGGTACTTACGAAATCGTCAACTTAACCTCTGACCTTGTCTAATAAAGCTGTCTCTAGAAAGAGGTAGCGACGCAAACCAGAAGTTTCTACGATGATTCTGTACCAAACCATCAAAATCGAATGTTTGACCTCACCGTGACCTTGACCTTGACGATTTTGACCAAAATCTAATCAGCGCTAGCCATCACCCTCCTGAATCACGGGGTGTAATTTGACAGGTGAGCTTCTTCCGTTCTCGAGTTATAACTTTTTTTGGATGTTTACCTCACTGTGACCTTGACCTTTGACCGATTTTGACCAAATCTAATCAGCGCTAGCCATCACCCTCCTGAATCACGTGGTGTAATTTGACATTGATAGCTCCTTCCGTTCTCGAGTTATCGTGCCTACAAATAAACACACAAACACACAAACAGAGGACGGAAGTCATCAAATATACTTATGAAATCTTAGATTTCGTAAGTAACGGACAGAGAGGGTGAAAACATAACCTCCTTCACCTTCGGTGGTGGAGGTAAATACAATAAGGTCCATCGATCTCGTGTTTGCCATGATCTAGCTGTGAATGCATTAGACATGAGCATAAGATCGACATTTGTGTTACGCGGTTTGATATATTTTTCAGTTTAATTTTGCTAACTTACCACTTGAACTCCTCTTTCAAAGAACTCTGTTGAAAGGTAAATCTTTGTGTTTGTCATTTTTATTTATTTTATGTGTGTGTACGTATATAAACTGCATTCCCATAACGGAACTTGGTGTGTGTGCGTGCGTGCGTGCGTGCGTGCGCTTGGTTGTTATCTCCATTTGTGGGGTTCAGAAGGTGGAATGGATCCCTCGCAGGTCTTGAAGTATCCACCATCGTGTTTGTGTGTGTGTGTGTGTGTGTGTGTTTGTTTGTTATCTACAGATGTGGGTTTCAGAACGTGGAATGGAGTCCTCCCAGGGTGGGCTCAAAGTATCCAACTTCATTTCAGTAAGGGGTCATGATTCATGGACCAAGCTGTGAAGTTTTCTGTTCACAATGTGATGTGTCGATGGCTCTCTTCAGGATCGTGGCTGAAGCCCCGGCACAGCTTTCAAACGTGTAGTTCGTTTGTAGTAATGTTCCCAGGGATGGTTTTTACTATCTGTGAGGTTGTTTGTCATCAATTTTGGTTTCAGACCAGGTCACTCTACCCTGGAGTATGCTGCTTCTGCTCTCCCACAATGGATGGAGGTCCTCAATGCCAGTCATGAAATCCGAGCCGTATCCCTGGACATATCACGTGCTTTTGACACGTCTGGCACCCTGCCTGCTCACTCAAACTATCTTCCAATGGAATCCAAGGCCATCTCCACTCATGGCTCGCAGACTTCCTCTCCTGTGCAGCCAACAATGTGGCCCTAAATGGAGTTCTCTCTTCTCCCTCTTCCTCTCCAGGCTGGAGTTCCTCAAGGCAGCTTCTCGACCCGTGTCCTGTGCTTTTTTTCTGTTTTTCATCACTGATCTCTCAAACTCTCTGGAGATCCTCTTTATCTTTGTTGATGACTCCAATCCTCTGCCGCTACCATCTGTCATCCCTCAGACCGGCAAGCAGCGCTTCTTCGCTCACTGCAGATCTGGATAAAATCACAACTGGTCCAACACGTGGAACATAGTCTTTTCAACACCTGACAAGTCTCACACTCTCACTATGTCTCTCCGAGAGGACCTGTTGGAACCCCCCCTCCCCCAATCTACTTTCTCACAATCCTCTGGAAGAAGTCCTTTCTTTCAAGCTTCTGGGTCTCACTATCTGCCAATATCTTTCTGGGAAAGCACATTCCCAACCTGGCTTCCAAAGCCAGTCGCCAACTGGAATCCTCCGTTGTGCAACAGTCCTTCCTCGAATCCACCTGAGCTCCTGACCACATACAGAAGCTTTCGTCTACAGCTGATGGAGTACTGCTCTCCCCTCTGGGCTGGTGCTCCTGCCTCTCACCTTTCTCGGCTCCATGCTGTGGAAATAGAGGCATTTAGGGATCATTGTTATCTCCTGCGATGAGGCTGAGTCTTTGGCCTGCTCACTCTCTCACCTCAGGCAGGTCCGTGGTCTTTCTGTCTTCTACCATCTCCTCTCCAGTCTCGCCCCCCCCCCCCTGCTGAGTTTGTGATTTGTCCCCCCCCCCCATATTTCTGCAGGGCGTCAAAGGTCCGCCAATAACCCCCTTCTGGTAAAACTTCCAAAATCACGAATCACTGCTCACCTTCACTCTTTCATCCCTCGTTTTTTTCGCCTTTGGAATAAACTCCCACACTCTGTTCAACCCCATTCTTCCTTCCAGACCTTCAAACAGCTGTTCACCTTCACCTCTATCTTCCCCCATCCAACCTTGATCTTTTCTACCCTCGTTAACTACCCAAACTCACCATCCTTCAAATTCCCTGCTTTCTTCCAAAAATCCTGTAATATCCATCTTGTATATCCCATGTTCCACCCCATCCCTCTCCCTTCCACAGATCTCCTAATGTCTCTGTTCCCCACTGTTTTGTCCTTCTGCTCCCGTCCCTCCTGTCTTCATGCCCCCTTGCTGTACATTGTGTGTTAGCTCTCATATGAGCCTCGACAAGGTATGCAAAGAAAAAAAATTCCTGTAGGTCAGCTGTCACTGGGACAACTTTGGCATTCTTCAGCTTCCAGGATCTTTTCACTTCATTCTTGAGGTCTTGGTGTTTGTTCATTTCTTTGATTTCTGCATCGTTTAGTCCAAAATCACTGCTATTAACACCTCAATTAGCAAACCTTCTTCTCTTTTTAGGTCATCTCGTTAGAGATGACCTAATAAAACCAGTCTCTATGGTCCGTACATACGTCCCCCATTTTTTTCTTCCGATTTTCTTGATATTTGGTATGTGGGTAGATGTCGATGAGGGATGCACGACGGTATGACCTTTGACCCGATTGAAGGTCAAGGTCAACGTCAAGGTCACTCCAAAGTTGCGAAATCGTCCATTTTCAAATCTATCTCCTCCGCTGTTTATGATCCGATCTTCGAAATTCCTTCGGATTCTGATAATATGGAACAATATCTAAATTTGGTCGGGCCCGGTTTTTAAAATTCTTCCTGGTTATCGAGTCACGTGTCTTCAAAGTTGGAAAAATCGTCGATGTGATACGCGTCAAAAAAAATTTGCCCAAACTTGATGAAACGTGGTATGTAGGTAGGGGTCGATGAGTGAATGCACGACGGTATGTACTTTTGACACATTGAAGGTCAAGGTTAAGGCCACTCCAAAGTTGCGAAATCGTCCATTTTCAAAATCTATCTCCTCCGCCATTTATGATCCGATCTTCAAAATTTCTTCGGATTCTGATAATATAATATGGAACAATATCTAAATTTCCTCAGGCCGGTTTTTTGAAATTCGTCCTGGTTATCGAGTGACGTGTCTTCAAAGTTGGAAAAATCGTCGATGTGATACGGTCAAAACAGAGATGACCATCACCCCAAGCGGGGGTAATTTTTTTTTTTGTACCTAAGTATGATATCTAGTCGCAATGCTTTGTTTTCGATGTTAACGCTGGATGGGATCTTAGGTTGTACGTGAGCGGTAGGTACTTCCATGTTTTCAGTAATTGCTTTTGGTTCATGTTCCCACAAATTTTCTGGAATTGGGACATCAACGTTTTTGCAGATGTGCCAGCGAGTGTGTACTTTATGAACTGTTGTGTCGTTGTGTGTACAGCTGTTCTGACATGAGATTTTTTTTTGTGTGTTCGGTCATTAAGCATAACATATCATTCTCTTTGCTAACACCACTTTGACCCTTCACCTTTCTCTCTTTTTTTTTCCTCCTCCCACCCCTTCTCACTGTCCCCTCCTAATAAAATGCAGCACTCTCCTCCCATACCTCTGTCGCTCTCCTGGTGGTGTGTGTGTGTGTGTGTGTGTGTGTGTGTGTGTGTGTTCTGTGTGTCTCGCTCTCTCTCACCTACCCCCTCCTCACACCCCTCTCTCCCACAGTGTACAACAACATTTGGGGAGGTGTCGCTCTCATCCACCTGCCCCCACCCCCATTTCTCGCTGTCCCTTCCCCCTTCCTAGCTCCCCCTTCTTCATCCTCTCTGCCTCGCCTGCCTCCTCCCTCTTTCTCCCCCTTTATTTACCCCATCAGCGAAGCGACGGGTTATATTTGCTCGTAATGAATTGATGTATCATTTGTACTAATTGATAATTCCTTCTTGTGGTCGAGTACCTATGATTGAGCACATCATTTCATTCGGACCCTTGTTCATATTTAACTACTTGCCATTCTTAAAAGCCTGCTGAGGCTCTTAAGCCAACCACACACTTGAGCATTTCATCCATCTTGAATCCTGGCCGATTCACCTCATTGATGTTGCGCTGTCACCCAAGAGTTGTCTTGTGATCACCTGACCCACTAATCACATTTTGCCTGAGAATTGTACTGTGATTGCTGCTGAGTACAACATGTTGTCCTCGAGTGAATCGGTGGCAATTTGGCAAACTGCCAATTTCACATCTTGTCACCTCGTATTTGTCCATTTCTGCTCGTGTTTGATCATTCTACCTTCTCTTCTCACGGAGTAGCATTTGCTCTGTGCATTGTCTGGACATGTTTGAAATGCTTCCGGTTATTCAAAGCACATACTTATCGATCCGCAGCTTCCCCTTTTGTCCCATGGTGTCAGAGTGGATGAAAGGGAATGTGAGGGGTCCATGAGATTGGTCTCATGTAATGTAAGGTCTCCAAGAAGTCTTGCCTGTTTATACGGTGAGAAAACAATCACGGTGTAAATACCTTTCTAATCATTATGTGGCAGGTGCTAGACAATGGATGAAGGACTCGTATCTCTTGGGTAATTGCCAACCTGTTTGATTATTGAGAATGATGTAAATTTCCTTTTGGTAATGATCAGCAATATAAGATCTCCTGTTTGAGGTGTTTATTTGTCCATTGTCTCCGAATGTCGTTGCAAGTAATTGATGTACGAGTACAATGATGTTTCGCCTCTAAGCTGCCTTGCCTGGGTTTGAATCCCGACACTGCTATAAATTCTCATCCTGGTGTTTCACAGGTAGTGCGATTCATAATTGTGTGTGCCGTCCCTCGGATGGACGTCAAACTCAGTATCTCATCTGCCGGCGTTGGTGGGTGGGTGATTTTTTGACCCCACGGTGTCCTTTGTGAAGAGAAGGCGAGCTATCTTTGGCACCCTGAACAAATTTCAAATACCTCCCTGAACTACGGCTAGGAAGGTAATGGCAAACCACCCAGTATAACCCTTGCTCAGGAAGCTGGTTCGGTGGCCCTATCGCTCTATAGTGAGAGAGAGGAGAGAGAGAACAATGATGTGTTTGTCCTGCATGTAATTTATGTGCAAGCACCAACATGAGACCTACGCAGTAGAAGAGAGAGAGAGAGGCCTTGTAAGACTGCTTTAGAGATTTTGGGACAGCACCGGTGTTTTATTTGAGGTTGTGTCAGCCCTTTGCTTGATCTGGCACCAAATTTTACATTGTGAGAATGTGGTTAGAGCCCCACACCAAATGCGTACTCTTGCAAATCATTCTCTCAGTTGTGTCAGGAGTGGAGCAGCCTGCGTCGTTATCCATGCTCACCGAGTCATTCTTCATCTGTTGCGGATGGAAATGAGTTTTCTTCATCATTTGGGGAAATTAATGCAACCGAGATGTTTGATGTGATCAAAAGTGATGAAAATGGTGAGATGGCAAGTTGGGATGATTGAGGGGGAGGGTGGATGGGGATGATTTGGTAATGCCCACCATATTTCCACTGCAGTAGTAGCGGTCATTTTCCATGTTAGGATGGACATTATTGTGCAGTGAAGTCGTGACCCGAGATGACATATCTGGGCATCGTCTGCGTATTGTTCTTCTCACTTCATTGCGCAACAAGTGATTGTTTTGTTGTGCATTGATGATTCCCAGGGTCTTTAATGTTATGTAAATTAATCAAACACCACTACCATAAACTTTCTGACCGATGGCCGAACCTTGAATTTGATTCTTCGGTGGTGACCAAGAAACCACCCCCGAGGTGAGAAATTGTTGACCCAGGTTTTCTCATGTCACAATCTGACAAGTCTCCTTGTCAGACGAAACGGACGAAACCAAGATGGAACTTTTTGGCCTAAATGCAAAATGTTACGTTTGGTGCAAACCCAACGCAGCACATTACCAAAGAACACCATCCCTACTGTGAAACGTGGTGGTGGCAGCATCATGTTATGGGGATGTTTCTCATCAGCAGGGATTGGGGCACTTGTCGGGATAGAAGGGAACAATGAATGGAGCAAAATAAAGGTAGAAAAAAAAATCTGATTTAATTCCAGGGTACAAGGTCACAAGGTTACAAACAAAATAAGGTAACAATAACAACAAACAAATATAAGGTAACAAAGGTGAAAATTTTGAAAGGGGGTGTTGACTTTCTTTCAGCACTGTACAAACCACCAAGGCTCAACTTTAATCTTTATTTTTTTTTTCCATCGTGTCCACGAAATTGGAGTGGTTTTAGCTTTTTACCTGTCCTGTCAACCATTGTATCTGTCCAACTTCCTGACACCCTCCCATTCACAGTTACTCATTGCTTCCTATCAGGACTCTAGCTTTCAATCCAGTTCACGACTCTATCAAAAGCCTGGTGTTTGTTTAATGGTTAGGGTGGCTGGCTTGATATCTTAGGGTCTTGAGTTTGAGCCCCCATTGTCTCGTTGGAATAACAACAGGTGGGTTGACTCAGCCTGTCATCCTTCCGAGGTCGGCAAAATTATTACCGGCTTGCTGGTAATGGGCACTGCATCAGCGGCACAGCCACACATCCAGAAATGATACAACCAGCAGCCACAGACAGCATACGAAACAACAACTGCTCTTCCAGACACTCCACAAGCCCTAACTCTTACTCAGCATTTTATGTGGTACCTTTTCAAATGCCTTATTAAAGTCTAGATATACTACTTCCAGTACACTTCCATTATCCAGCCAACCAACAACTGCTTGATAAAACTCAAATAAAGTTGACAACTTTGCTTTCTTGTAATAAATCCATGCCGACTGCTTTTAATTAGTTTCAATGCTTTTCCTTAATGGTTAGGGTGGTGGGCTTGGGATCCTTGGGTCCTGAGTTCAAATCCCACTTGGCTGTTGAATTAATACCAGGTGGGGTTGACTTTACCTGTCGTCCTTCCGGTGTCGGCAAAATGAGTGCCAGCTTGATGGTATCCTGTGTCGGAGTGGCGACCCGTCCAGGATTGTGTCCA
>CM068962.1:25425653-25468016 GCA_035128595.1 Eptatretus atami | reverse complement strand
GGCTGTGGGGTCTTCAATAAAGCATCTGTGTGTGTGTCTGAGTGTGTTGGGCCCGTCTTTAATTAGAACTGTATAAGTTCTTTTATTTGATCATTGTAAATATTTATTGTATATTCGCGATAAGTCTTTCCTGTGTCTTTCTTTTTACTGTAAATAAATCATGTTAGAAATGTTCCCAGTCCGTTTCCGTCCCTTCTTGCATTGGTCCAGCATGGTTCGGATCTGAGTTTTAGCCGGGTTTTTATACCCGATAATCTGTTCATCCTAGCCGACACGGCTTTGGCAGTTTCCGCTCGACTGCACCCAAACCGGAGTTGGTAGTCGTTAGTTGGAACTCTACCGCAGCCGGTAGAGTGACCCGGTTCGATCAAGGCATGCCGAGGGCGTGGTTCCCCAGTAGTTGAAATCGCGTAGTTAATTAGGTAAATTGGTTCTAGACAAAAAGACCCTACGCTACACGGTTGAGATAGGCGACTACGGTCGGTTCAGCGACCCGCCGCGTCACGGAAATATCCGGAGCGATGGCCTACAATTCCAGGGAGTCCGGTGGGAGATGGCGTAACCTCCTCCACCTAGCAGTCGTTCTCGCCACCACCCCCGGCATGCAACAATATATATGTATATATATATTGGGTCGCCGAAATAGGTGACCCTTATTGTCAGTAATTCTGTGTTTGTTTGGATGTTTGTTCGTTTGTCATCAGCATAATTGGTAGTAAACGTGGGCGATTTTGACCAAACTCGGGTGGTAGGTACATCTTATGACCTAGTGCTTTGGAAATTGTGATGGTTGCTTGGGACGCTTTGGTTCCCTAGCAACAACCGAAAAACCTTCAAAATCGGTACCGTTCACGCGAAATCAATTCCGAAAGCCATTATCCCACGTAGGGTTATGAAATTTGGCACGAATGATCTACAGGTGATGCTCTATCAAATATATTCCGGTTTTTGTGATATATGGAATACTTTACCCGCAGTGCCCCCTACAATTAGGGTATGCGCGAAAATTGGCGAAAATTGAAGGCCCCGAGCGACCAGGTGAGTGCATCGATACGAATGAAACTTTGCAGGTTCATGGTACTCAATGAGTACTACAACTTTGCCTCAGGACATATTGACCAATTTCGCTTAGGTCAGGGGTCAAAGGTCAATTAGTGCCAATCGATAATATGCGAGAGCTGGAGGTGCCTTCGCGCCAAATGCTACTCCTCCTAGGGTTATGTCGGATGGTCATGAAAATTCACACTAATCTCTGGAATCATTGTGCACAAACCATCAAGCCGGATTTTCATTTAGATCTTTGTTCACCCACAGCACCCCCTTGAACTTTGGGGATTTCCGATTTCAAACCGCATTTTCGGTACTTTTCATTCAAATGGATACGAGTAGTTATCAGTGATGGAACTGGATGAGATTTGATATGCATAATCTTAAGGTGATTCCCTATCCGCTTATATGACATCAATTTTGCTCTATATCTTATAGTTTCCATGCTCGGCGACCCATCGCCGCCTACCGGCTTGTATATATATTATATATATATTATGTGTATTAATGTATATATATATATATATTTGTATAATATATTATATATATATGTTTTGTATAATATATATATATATATATATATATATATAATACCGGGCGTAGTGGCGTGCACCTGTAATCGGCTACTAGGAGGCTTGGGTTGAGGATCGCTTGAGGAGGGACTCTGTGCTGGGCCGCGCTATGAGAGGGTGTAGGGCAGCCGGAATTATGGCGAACCCAATCCTTATCCCTGTGTCGTAAGAGGCGACCAGGGTTGCGTCAGGAAGGGCATCCGGCGTAAAACCTGTGCCAAATCAGTATGCGATCATAACGGATGATCCGCTGTGGCGACCCCTAACGGGAGCACCGAAAGAAGAACAACATGTATATAATATATATATATATATATATATATATATATATATTAATATATGTATATATATATATGTGTGTCGTATATTATATATTATGTGTATGTATGTATATGTGTATATGTGTACATGTATATATATGTATGAATATGTGTAATATATATGTATGTGTATATATACATGTATATGTATTATGTATATGTACGTAAATATGTGTATATTATAATGTATATATGTAGTATATATATATATATATATATATATTACGTCCACTAAAAAACGTTCATTTTAAAGTCTGTGTTTTTTTTATTATTTAGGGGGAGGGGTTGAGGTAATATCTCATGCAGCACTTGTTGCAGCCTTCACAAAGGGAAGTTGCAATTTATTTTCACAAGGGAAACACTTGCACCCTCGCATGTTTGCACTCGCAATGGACTATACGATGATGATCTGCTCCACATGACTCCTCATGGCAAATCGACAGTTGCTATTGATCAGGAATGTTGACGTAATCCTTGGCAACAACGTTAATTTATTTACAGATTCTCACGCTACTATTTGCTTAACTGTCTTAATAGGATTCCTGATGTGTTCTTTGCAGCGATTATATGATGTCACGTGGATGTCAAACATGAATCGTAGGAAAGCATAATAATTTCCTCAATTTTATCAAAAACTTTAAATCTTGAAAATTTGCAAGTTTCACCTAACTTGATCCAGGCTCCTGTAGTCATATACCACCATGTATTCCACTACATGTTTTCTTTCTGACCCATCTAGCTTATTGGACTGTTGGGACAGCTCCGTGATGCCTCCTCTTGTCTCTCGGTTGTCTTTTCTGAGTTTGATTCCCGATGGAATGAGAACAACTCCAAACTTGTAATCCTGTACCACGTTACAGGCAGGGCATTGCATCATGAAGTATACCTATTCTTTTGAATGGGTGCTCCTCTCAGCTGTCTGTTCTACAACTGTTAATTCGTGGATGTTAAATAATCCTATGGTGTCGTTTCTAGGAGTAGGCCATTGTGTGCTGGTACCCTGCTGAATATTCAATTTTCTCCTCTGGACCTTCTCTGGGGAGCTTTCACACCCACACCACAAATATTTCACTTTACTCAGTAAATTGGGATTATTGGACATTGAATCGAGCAGAGTTGTACATTGTTTATGACTGATCATCTTGAGGAAAGAGTTGCATTTTTTTCTGGTATAAAGTAAAGCAGAAACTTTCCTTCTCTGTTTTAAACTTCTACTGAATCTTCTTATTTTATAAATGCCATTATAAAACGTCCTTTTTAACCTTCTTCTGGTATCTCCACGGTGGAATCCAGGCTGGTTTGACAACAACCTGGCAAACTGATATATTTACCAACAGAGCATTGTTTCATTCTCCTTGACATTGGAAAATTGAACCCACTCAGTGTTGTCAAACTAAGAGTTTTAATACCTTTGTTTTTGTCCCCCGCCCTTCCGACAAGGTCGTAGATGGGGGACATTCAAATGAGCTCCCTCCGACCGACCGTCTGTCCATGTACTTTTGTGTTACGCGATATTTCAAAAACCGTTGAACATTTACCTTTCATATTGCAGTTATCTATTCCTCATGACATTGTCTCAGCCTGCTTAGATCACGGTGGTGACTTGCTGAATTATGTTGCCATGGCAACCATTTTGGTAACTTGGCTTGAGTACGTGAAATTTCAAAAAAAACGTTCAAGATTTAGTTTTCCTATTTACACGGATCTATTCCTCAAACCACCCAAAATGTGGGGCACCGAGAGTATCAGCTCCTTGTTTTTCTTGAAGATCATTGATGATCAGGGTCAGAATGAAGTCGTATTTTTAATCGCATTGCACAGTTATTTCGTATTTGAAAAGTTTCTTCCAAATGACAATTTTATATAATTTATGAATGATGAACTTTTGAGATGATGTGAAAGCCACATTCTGAAAATTATATAACGTTCTCCTTTCCTTCCTTATTATTCCTTCACTCACAGAGGCCATTTTGCTGAGGTTAAGCGATGTCGAGAGAAAGCATCTGCTCTCGAGTACGCTGCCAAGTTCATCAAGAAAGGTCGGTCAGGGCGCAGCAACAAGCGCGGGGTGCCCCGCGAGGAGATCGAGAGGGAGGTGAACATTCTGTGGCAAATCAAACACCCCAACATTATTGCACTGCACGACGTGTTTGAGAACGAGACGGACATCGTGCTGATGCTTGAACTGTGAGTCTGGAAGGATTTGTGTGTTCAGGCACCTGGTGCATGATGATTGTATTGCGATACGAGATGCTCTTTGGTTTTGAACGTGGATCAGTGTTATCTGGGAATTGAATCTTAAAACGTTGAAAAATTATTGGTTTTCTGTGCCTGGGTATTTGACGGACATCATTATAAAATCAAATTCAGACTCCTGTGTCTAAGCTGCAAGGTATTGCATAGGCTTGTTTTTTCTCTCGATAATTACTTAATTCACATTATTTTGGGTATTTTTGTATGTAGAGTCAAGGCTCATGGAAGAGCTAGGACGCAGAGCGGATCAGGATGCAACATAACAAAAGGAACAACAGAAAGGGAAGGGGACAATGCCAACAGTGCCGAGGGAGAAAATAAATGGAGACGAACAAACAAAAGATGAGCGTGTAAGGATAACGGCGAGGGAAGAATGCAGGGGGTGGTTAAGATGGATATAGAAGCAAATAAATTTTTTTGGGGAGGAAGGTGCTTGAAAGGGTGCAGAAAAGATCATGGTTTTGGATTGGGGATGATCTGAGATGGTGGTGAACAGCTGTCTTGAAGACTTGGAGGAAGAACGAGATGGAAAAAGTTGGTTCCACAGGTGGGGGAAAAAAAAAGAGGTTACACGCAGAGCTAATATGATGGGTTACAAACCCAAATATTTTGCCGTAACTGCAAAAACCTGTTGGCCTGTATCAAACACAGACTTGTAGATAGCTAGTTGGGTTTTTGCCACGGATCATCAGTAGAGTGGTTCATTGAATGTATTTACAATTTGGAGTTTGTGCATGCATGCCTGATCTGGGAACCTCCTTAGGTGAAGATTAACATCTCCTTTAACTGCATGAATGAGATAAGAGGGTCACACTTAGATTTGCCACACTTTTTGAGAAATCAAAGTTTATCTGGAGTTGCTATATGTATGATAGCATTGTCGATGATGCACCGGGCCATATTTTCGGTTTGTGCAATTCATACTCCTCCAATTTCTTCGCTCTATTTTTATCTTCACTTCCGTTATCCTTACTTACCTCCTCCATCATCTCCCTCTTACTACCTTTTCTTAATTTATTTTGGTTCACTTTCCAACTCGCATCTGATAAAATCGGACTATTTAAATTGTGATCTTTTTTGAATGATTATCGGAATTTCACAGCTGTGAACATTAGTCTTGCTTCCATCATGTTTCTCAATGGGATATTTTCATAAGCTGACATTATTGCTGCTTGTTGTGACATGTGGCAAACTGTATTGCACATCGTGTGTGAGATGCCAATGAAACAAAAGGTTTTTATTTTTTATTTTTATTCACCTACAACTGATTTCTTTGTTACCTCCATCACCGAAGGTTGACGGAGGTTATGTTTTCACCCCTGTCTGTCTGGCTGTCGTTGTTTGTCCGTCTTTGAGCAGGATATCTCAAAAATTGTGGAACGATTTGGGCAAAATTTGGTGGGCAGGTTGCGTGTGTGACAACCAAGGCAAAATGTTACAATTAGAACTGTAGTATATGAGAGTTGTACTTTCATACTACAGTTGGTAACAGGTCCTACTGCAGTAGTCTGCAGAGAATTACGACAGGAAAATAAATGCTATTTTTGCCTGGGAAGGATGAATTGATTAGATTTTGCAAAAGATCCGGATCCGGATGCGAGAATTTTGTTTTTAAATTTCAAAGTGATTCTTCACCATTGAGAGATTGCACCAGAAATGATATACAGCATGATATTTCAAAAAGTTGCAGACAGATTCGGATGAAATTTGGTGGACAGGTTTTTGGTGTGTGACAAGGCCGGATTGATTAGATTTTGGTAAAGATCCAGATCGGGATGCAATAATTTAATTTAATTTTTTTTTTTTTTTACATTATTCTTTACCATTGACAGATTGCGCTAAAACCATATATAACATGATATTTCAAAAAGTTGTGGACAGATTCAGACAAAATTTTGTGGACAGGTTGGGTGTATGACAAGGAAGAATTGATTTGTTTTTTTGTTAAGATCGGGTTGCGAGAATTTTTTTTAATTTTTAAAGTGATTCTTCATCATTGAGAGATTGCAGATCCGCCCTGTCACTAGGAAACGTAAACAGAGGGCAGGGCTAAAGCCTGAAGGAGGTATGCACTCCACTGAGTGCCATTCTAGTTATTTTCTTTAATTTCCTTCATCATGGGATTGTTATTTTTGTTGTTATACTGTGGGCCTCCCATCCGATTCAATCCCGTACCATCCAGTCACCTGTCCTTCACAGGTATACCTGCTCATTCTGAAATATACCTCTTGTGTTGGATTCCATAATAATTTTCATTAGGTCTTTGACGAAGCTGGCAAAAAAATTGTTTTCCCCCATGCATGTAAAGCGCAAAGTGGGGTTAAGCAGTTGGTTCACTTCTGTGTGTCTGTCTGTCGACAAATGTCATTTTACAATCGAGCGGTATCTACGGCATCTATAGCGGTAAACTTCAAGATTTTCTTTTTTCTACGACCTTTAAAATCTTGACTTAATTTCAATTTAATTATATACTTGAACACCGTAGAACACAAATCACCTTTTCGCCACTTTCAAAAGCCTTCTGTTTAGCAGTATTTTAAGACACTGAATCAGTGGCTCTAAACTTCCAGGATTTTTTTTTTTTATGCAACCTTTAACATCATTATTTTATTTCAATTTGATTACAGACTTGAACACTGCACGAGGTGAGGTGTTCTATGAGCTCTCTAGTTGTTTTTTTTTGTTTGGTTTCCATTATTTTGCATAATGACATCGTGCTGTTATTCCAGCGACTGTTAAATAGTCTTAAATGGCCATACAATACAGGATTTGTGTTAGAATGGTAACTTGGGCAGTTCTATGAAGAGGTCTGAGTGTTGTCTCACAATAATGTCATAATTCAATTCCTCACTCCATTAATAAAAATATTTGAGAAATGTTAAACCATCTCGTGATTTATTTAAAATGTTAGCGACATTTCAACAATTTACTGTTTCATGAACACCTTTAAAATGGGAACAATAACTGCATATTCTTTGGCTGTGTTGACATAATCATTGCTTGAGATTATTGCCATTGGAGGAACAAAAACATCTCTTTGAGAGATCATTTTGAATAACTCTTTCCCATCTTGCTCAAATGCCCAATACGTAAGAAAATGAATGTTATATTATAGTCACCAGATCATTAGAGTGTCCAGTATTTCTGGGAAGTTCAAACATGTGCAAAGCGATGTAGCAAGCGCTTATGAATTGTTGACCATCCGTTGACCCGAGGATGTGATGGCATTTCCAGGTGGTGCATCCTTCTGGTTTTTAATTAAATGGCCACGCTCAGAGGGTTTGTGTGTGATAGCAGAGCTGCGGTGGATTGGAATGGAAATGAATCGGTCGCACGACGTGTTACGGCACGGTTTTTGACCTTGCATGCAGTGTTCAAATACTCCCTCGTTAGCTGTGCAGTCACGTCAAATCGCAAAGATACATTTTGAAAGCAAATTTATCACAAAATTGATTTGAATTATTTGGCCCGGTTCAGAGCTCGCCTCATCCTCACGAAGGACAACGTGGGATCTTTAACGTCCACCAACTAACGTCAGCAGATGGGACGTCCAGTTTTAACGTCCGTCTGAGGGACGGCACAAACATTGATGAATCACCCTGCCTGTGAAACACCGGGATGACTGTTAATAGCTGGTTCGGGATTCAAACCCAGGCTGGATGGCTAAGAGGCGAGTGTGCGTACAGGAATATGAATCGAAATGTAATTTTTCTCCCGATTTTAAAGTCTGAAGATGTATGAATGATCCAGTTGCCCTCGGCTGTAAAAACATTGTTGCAATTCTATAAGAGACGTGATTATTGTGATGACACATGTTCGGTGTTAAACGTTTTATAGGTTGATAGAATTCAGAGGAATATTTTTACATGAACAATGAGCCATTGTCTACATTCATTTTTTTTTTTTTCATTTCGATTGCGTACAACATACCCCTGGGGATTAAAAATTAAACTTAAGGATCTGAATGTGGACAGCTTTATTCTGTGCTCATTTTCTTTCCTCTTATCATGGGCTCTTATCATGCTTGCGAGTGCGAGGCCCAGAAATCACGTGCGAGTTCCCACGTATTTTTTTTAGCCATCACAGCATGTTTGTAGTGAACGATTGTCACTTTGTGATTTTGGTTGTGCACTCCATTTTCAGAGTATCTGGAGGGGAGCTTTTTGACTTTCTGGCAGAAAAAGATGCTTTGAGCGAAGAGGAAGCGACCGAGTTCATAAAGCAAATGCTAAATAGTGTTGGCTATCTGCACGCAAAAAGCATCGCACATTTTGATCTTAAGGTGAGCCGATATCGGTGGTGGTGGTTTGGTTTTCACGTTATTAGAAATTATGCCTTGCAGGAGGGAACTGGCTCTAGTCATTCTCTTTTACACAATGTCGAGAATTAATGTTAATGTTTTGATTGAACTAATTCGGTGATGGAACGATACGAACATTTGCCGGGGCTTTCTGCTTGCTGGACCAAATCCAGCTTGTATCGCAAGATTGAATTTGAAGGCAGTCGTTTATTTTGCATGTTTCGTGATCGTGGAAAGTCAAAGGAATTTGAAATTGGGCGAAAGAGTGAAAGGGCAATCATTAACTGAAGCATGGAAAATATTCTTATAATTTATCATGTTTTGGGAGACTGCTTCAAGTTTGATCTGGACTTTTCTTTTGAAATTGTGCGTGTATGTTTATATGTACAGTATATGTAGATGTGTATATATATATGTGTGTATATATATGTAGATATATGTATATACATACAAATACATACACATACACACACATTGTAGTGTTTACGGCTCAACTAACGTCGAGAGGGTAAAATCCCACGATGTCCCGAACGGTTTAACTGCTGTGGAAACGTCCGAATTAATGGCGGAGAACCCGCCGGGTTCTCGTGAGGAGGAGGGGAACCACGAAAACATTAAAGCTTTCAAAATCAACGGGTTTATTTCCCGAACCACAATAAAAAGAACCAGGGGAAGATTGACCCGACAAAAGGAATCTGACTGCAGGTTAGGAGGGAAGAAAGGGGGGAATACGGAATCGATAATAATTAATTATGTACGATGGGAATAAAAAAAATAATGGCACCACACACCAGACTCAGTCAACAACGGGGGAAAGGGAACACCACACACCAGACCCCCCCCCTCCCCCCCGGGTCGAGGTTGACTTCGAGGTTATATGCACAATTCCCTAAACCATAATCATTAACTAAGTATTACTACGCACCACCCCATTTATGGTGCACATTCAAACAGGACAATTCCTAAGCTAACGTTTCCCGACTTAGACATCGAGATGGCAAACAACTCATACACGTAACATGCGACTCCATACGCTCCTACCTACTCTATGGTAATATATAATCCCCCCCCCCCCCAAACATAACAAAATACACACACACACGTAGTGGACAAAAAATTTGAAAAACAAATGTAAAGTCACTTCATAGGGTGTTGAGGCACCGCATGTGGCCAATACGGGCTGTATGCGTTGTGGCATAGAATTCGCCAGCATCTGGAATTCTGCAGGAGGGACGCGACACCATTCTTCCATGAGAATATCAATCGACTCACACCTGATTGATGGAGGTGGAAAACACTGTCTCAGGCGTCATTCCAGAATATCCCGTAAATGCTCGATTCGGTTCAGATCTGGTGACTAGGAAGGCCATGACATATGGATAACATCAGTGTCATGCTCATCAAACTATTGGGTGACCACACGTGCTCTGTGGATGGGGACATTGGGGGGGAGGAGGGGGGAGTGTCTCCTCTTGTAGCCATGCTACCCATAATTGTAGACAACCCAGCCTATGCAGCATTTTTATACGTGACTCAACACTTGTGATGTTATTTGCTTAATTAACACATGGGTCACACCTGTGTGGAAGCCATTGTTTGCTGTCCCTCATTTACCCAGGTGTTTCCATATTTTTGTCCCCTTCCTGTGTATATACAGTGCCTATAGAAAATCTCCATCCCCTTTCAAAAATTTCACCTTTTGTTGCCTTATAGCCTGGAATTAAAATGCATTAAATCAGACTTTTTTCCACCTTTATTTAGACAACGTAACCCACAACTTCCAGGTAAAAAAACAAATTCTACAAATTTCAGAAAATTAAGTAAAAACACAAAACGAGAATATCTTGTTTGGATAAGTGTCTATCTACCCCCCTTATAATAGCAATCAAAAACGATCTCCGAAGTAACCAATCACCTTCAAAATCACACATCAAGTTAATTGGCCTCCACCTGTGTTAAATTGTAGTGATTCTGATTATTTCAGAATAAAATCAGCTGTTCCTGTAGGTTTCCTCCACTGGGTAGTGCATTTCACAGCAAATACTCAACCATGAGAACCAAGGAGCTTTCAAAAGACCTCCGGGATAAAGTTGTGGAAAGGCACAGATCAGGGGATGGGTATAAAAATATTTCAAAGACCTTGAATATCCCTTGGAGTACAGTGAAGACAATCATTAAGAAGTGGAAGGCATATGGTACCACCAAGACCCTGCCTAGAACAGGCTGTCCCTCCAAACTGGATGATCAAGTGAGGAGGAGACTGATTAGAGAGGCCACCAAGAGGCCAATGGCAATTTTGAAAGAGCTACATGCTTTAATGGCAAAGACTTGTCACTGTGTGCCTGTGAAAACAATATCCCAAGCACTTCACAAGTCTGACCTGTATGGGAGGGTGGCAAGAAGGAAACCATGACTCAAAAAAGCCTTCCTTGAGTCTCGTTTGAGGTATGCAAAAAAACACTCCAGAGATTCTTTACGCCGTGTGGCATAGAGTTTTGTGGTCTGACGAAATCAAGATGGAACTTTTTGGCCTAAATGCAAAACGTTATGTTTGGCACAAATCGAACACAGCACATTACCCGAAGAACACCTTCCCCACTGTGAAGCATGGTGGTGGCAGCATTATGTTCTGGGGAGGTTTCTCATCAGCAGGGACTGGGGCACTTGTCAGGATAGAAGGGAAAATGGGTGGAGCAAAATAGAGAAAAATCCGAGAGGAAAACCTGCTGCCCTCCGCAAGAAAGCTGAAATTGGGATGGAAATTCACCTTTCAGCATAACAATGACCTGAAGCACACAGCCCAAGCTACACTGGACTGGCTAAGGAACAAAAAGATAAATGTCCTTGAGTGGCCCAGTCAAAGCCCCAACATAAATCCAATCGAAAATCTGTGGCATGACTTGAAGATTGCTGTCCATAAATGCTCCTCACGCAACTTCTTCGTGTGTATGACAGCCTGGCTGCTGGGTAGCTATCTCCTATACCAGTGCACTGCTACTCATTTTGCTGACCTTGGAATGATGACAGGTTGAGTCAACCCCCTGGTGTATTAATTCAGCGGCCAACGGGGTTTGAACTCAGGACCCGAGGATCCTCTGAATTTTTTTTTATTTGCTCATTTATTTTCTCATGGCTAACAGATGAGACAACACCACGTAGTCAGCTTTGCCGGTCATATTTCATTGCTGTTGCTTCAAACGAAATAAAAGTTAGTCACTCGACTCATCTATACTATAAGAGGTGTGTGTGTGCGTGTCCATGGGCGTGTGCGTGTGCGTCCCATGCGTGCGTGTGCGTGTCCATGCGTGCGTGTTGCGCCCGCCACCATTTTTCTTGGAGATGGCCAAACGGATCTTCGTCAAACACTCAGAGAGATTCATCAGTGAGTGCCAGGTTTTCTTTTACTAAAAAACAATGCAATTAAAAAAAAAATGAAGCTGGAATTATTTATTTATTTATTATTATTTTTTTTTTTATCGTCTAGTTAAACAGCGTCGCTCAGCCTTTGTCGCTGAGTGAAAGGTAATATTAAATGATCCCTGACCCCATTCCTTAGTGGGTGTAGGGAGGTGTTTTCGGCCCCCACAAAACAAGAAAAAAAAATTAAATTTGATTTCTTCAAAATGCCAACAGGATTCGAACAGCACCAGGCAATGCTGGGTACCCCTGCTAGTATGATATAAGATTGTGTTTGCTTTGCTTTTGTCAATGATGTTAGAGAGAAAATGTGTTGTCCATTGTTGGGTTGCTACAGCTTTAGCTTGTGTTTTTGATTTTTAAAAACTATATATTTATTTTCTGAATGTCAGCTTTCTTCAGGAGAAACTATAGTTTGCTTTGTCAGAATATCGTAAATCAGTCAACTTGTCAGTGATGTTTCCAAATACAAACGACTCCGATGTATTTTTGCTTCCACTGTTGACCCCTTCAGCCTGAGAACGTCATGCTACTTGACAGACACGTCCCAAACCCCTATATTAAGCTTATCGACTTTGGGCTGGCACATATCATCAAAGAGGGTGTCGAGTTTCGCCACATTCTTGGCACACCTGAATTTATTGGTGAGTCTTCTTTTTACTCCTTTTTATATATACATACATTATATATATATATATATATATATATATACATACATATATATATATACATACATACATACATAACATACATACAACCGGGCGTAGTGGCGTGCACCTGTAATCCGGCTACTCGGAGGCTTGGGTTGGAGGATCGCTTGAGGACGGGAGCTCTGCGCTGGGCCGCGCTATGAGAGGGTGTAGGCAGCCCAGAATCATGGCGAAACCCAATCCTCATGGCGACCAGGGTTGCGTCAGGAAGGGCATCCGGCGTAAAACCTGTGCCAAATCAGTATGCGGATCATAACGGATGATCCGCTGTGGCGACCCCTAACGGGAGCAGCCGAAAGAAGAACAACAACAACATACATATACTGAAACGCAAAAGAAACTTACCACCTTTTAAACTTTTAAATATCAACAATAACCACTGCGTGTAGTAAATGTGTGAACTTATTTGTGGACAATAGTGTCCTCACTGTCAGACAAAAAGGTCACGGATGGTCACTTGAACCTTCAGTTGTCACTTCATAGCACAGCTGTTGAACAGCGTTTTGACTGTCAGTGATTAGCCAAGGGGTACAGGATGATTTTAATGAGCTGCACGTGATGTCTTGATATTGGCTTTAAAAAGGCCAGTGCAAAATGGGCATTTCAATCAACATGCCACGAGAACTTTCAGCATGACAACGCTCGTCCCCATGCTGCTCGCTTTACCACTGCATTTCTCCAAGGCGAGAACATCAACACCATGCAGTGGCCTGCGCTCTCCCCTGACTGAATCCCATAGAGCACCTGTGGATGAGCTTGGGAGACGCGTAGTTGGCAGGGCCAGGACACGGGCAGAGCTGCTTCAGACATTGAGGACTGAGTGGGACAGAATCCAGCAGCAATCCATCCAAAGACTGGTAGGCAGTATGCGCCGATGATGCACTGCCTTTATCCAAAACAATGGTGGCCACACACGCTATTGAAAGGGGACTGACATTGCACCCTGTGCTGTTCTGTACTGTAGAACAAACTGATGAGATGGTGTATCTTGGTCAAAAACTTGACATGTCATCAATAAAATGCCAATGTTTCAATTAGCAATTGTTGGTTTGTTTATTTTGAACTGTTACAATTTTTTTACATTTCAAACAAGTGGTAAGTTTCTTTTGCGTTTCAGTATACATACATACATACATACATACAGCATGCATACATACACACATTCACTCCCTCTCTTTCCTATCCATTTCCTCTTCTTTTTATTGTAAATGCACTATTTGGAAAATAAATTGGCATGATGTGAAGCACAGTTTTGAGAAAGGCCATTGTTGGAGATCACTGAAAATAATTATAATAATAATTATATGCTTTCATTCATTACAATTGCTCATTTTTAAGGCCTGTAATCTAATTACAGTGACTCAGATTTCTAATTATGGTTTATTTTTGTGAATGTTGTTTTTCTGAGTGTGGGAAGGGTTGGATAAGAATCTGAAGAGTCAACATGGTGGAAATGGCTAAAATGATCGGAAGGATAGGTAAATGCCAATTAGTTATCCTGTGAGTTAGCCCATGTTTCCTGTTCATGTTGGAGCTGATTACACACCACAACTACTTTTCTTGATGGCCACGCACTGGTTTCCATAGCTCGGCCAACCATCGCCCAGCCAGCCTGGTAAGAAAGGTGCGTGGTTTAACAAACATTGACCACATAGTGATTTTATCTTGAAATCAAGAGCTTTATTCTGTAGGTTGAAAGAAAGACTGCCATTTCAGTGTTGATATGCAATTTCCAAGTGTCTCTGATTGAATCTATACGAGTGTGTGTGTGTGTGTGTGTGTGTGTGTGTGTGTGTGTGTGCGCGCACGCGCCTCCTTCAAAACCATGAAACCGAGGGGCCACACCCAGTCTTTGCCTGCATACTAAGGGATCTCCAAGGTAGTGCATAAATGTAAATTTTGTGTTTGGATTAATTTAAATGACAATTTCCTTGTTCTGAGGTTTCGATCTCTAACCGAACTGAACACACTGCTCAGGTCGCATTTTTGTGTACAAAGTCGAGGCTTACAGAGGAGCAAGGTCATTTGAGATTAAGGCAACAATATACTGATAATAGTGCAGGATGGGGGGGGCACAGTTGGACGGACACAAGCAAGGGAATGAACAAACAGAGATAGAGGAGAGGAGGAAACAGTAACTTACAAGGAGGGTTAATGGTGGTACAAATGCTTGATGACCAGATGGTCATGATCTACTGCTTGGAGCTCTGGAGGGAATCGTGTGATTGGGCTGTCTCAGAAAGGCAGTTGCACAAATGGGAGAAAAAGAGGATCCTAAGAGTGGAGGTGGGTGGAAAGCCTGGATTTTGGAGTTTAACAAGTGAATAAAAACACATGCATCGTTGAGGAGATGGGGAGGTTCTGAGGGCTGAGAGAGCAGAAGGAGCTATATTGGAGGAGAGGCATAAAAAAAAACAGAGTGGGCACTGGACTTTTTAGCCCCCATTTGATTTAGTCCAAAATGCGTCTTGTGGATTTGGTCTCGATTTTCATGTGTGCGCGCCCGCAACCATATTTCGGACATGTATGGACTGATTTTATTCATACTTGATAAAATGACAAAAAGACAACAAGTGATGGTATACATATGCACATCATTTTGGTTCGTGATGCGATCAAAGATGGCCGACTGGCGGCCATTTAAGTTGTAAAGAAACCCGATGTTGACCACATCCTCAAGCATTTCTCGGACATGCATTTACCGATCTTGTTCGAACTTGGCACACAGATAATGAATGATGGCTTATATAAGTACGTCATTCTTTTTTGACATCAGATCCAAGATGGCCGACTGGCGGCCATTTTGTTACTTAAATGTGTCCCCAACCATTCAGACATGCATGGCCCGATTTTGTTCAAACTTGGCACAAGCACAGTACATGACGGCATTCACATCCACCTCACTTTATTTTGTGATCTGATCAAAGATGGCTGACTGGTAGACTGGCGGCTATTTTAGTTGTACATATGGGCTCGCCCTTTAACTCCGTACAGCAAAATTACTAAACAATGGGGGCCTTGACATTTTACGTCTTTTTTTTTTAAACTTGTTTTTTTAAGGGTTAGTAAATAAGTTATATGGTTACACACAGTTAGTAAAATGCATACACAGGGTTAGTCAAACAGTTTGTAATATCGATATATACATTAAGTAAAACTTGTAGTAATATATGAGGGTAAATCAAAAAGTAAAGGGAACTTTTAAAATATATTTTAAAAAGAAAATTCCTTTTACTTTTTGATTTCCCCACGTAGATAGTCGATACATGTGGTAAGTAAAACTTCGTAATATAGATATACAATGGTAGTAATCCAGATACACATGGTTAGTAATATATTATGTACATGCACATGATTAATAAAATGGTTACTAACATAGATACACTTCTGACCCAGGAAGGGTGGGCTTTGGCCAGGTAAAACGGGATGTTCATTCCTTTTCTTTTTCACTTCCTTCTTTCTTTTGCCCATTTATTTGTTTATTTGTTTATTTTCTTCTCCTCTCTAAGTATATTGGCATATAAGACCTGTCGCTTCACTGACTTTTTAAAATCAAGACAGCATGTTGTACTTCACAAGCATATTGCATGTCTATCTGCGAGTCTCAATGAGGATGTAAAATGAAGTGAAACATTTGAAAAAAACAAGGATCTTTAATTACATGTTGTTGTGGTTGTTGTTGTTGTTTTTGTGCTCCTTCCATGTAGTTTTATAGATTTACCCTCTGTACACAAAGTGAAAAGTGGAGTTAAGCAATTGATTCATGTCCATCCATTCGTCTCTCCGTCTTTCCACAAACGTCAGTTTATGATCGAGGAACAACTTCATTTCAATTGAATGTTATAGTTTGAAGATGAATCGGAAGACAAGTTTGCCTTTAACGGAACTTTGTCTCTGAATTCCTCACGATCACACATGCGGAGAGAAGACTGAGATAACGTTTTTTCCTCTGTCTGCCTGTCTGGAAATCAAACAAAATTGAAAATCATTTCAAACAGGAAACTTACTGTTTTTAAGGCTGTCATAAAGGACACAAACAGGCACGAAGAACTAATGTAACATGTTAGATAGGGTGATGTATTAGACATACACAGTTTTTTGTAAATAGACTTTTTTACCAGGGCGGTAAAATCCGGAATCAATTTATTTATTTGACTTTTACACTCTTTATTTTATTGAAGTTGAATTATTTACGGTACTTGAACACCGTAGAACACAAATCGCCTTCTTAGCACTTTCAAAACCCTCCAGTTTTGCAGTACTTGGACATGTTAAACAAGGTAGTGTAATAAAGGGTGATGTATAAGACTGCCTCAGTTGCGCTAAAGTTCTGGAAAATTTTTAAACGATCTTTAAAATAATTATTTTTTTTTGATTGAAGTAAAGTACATACTTAAACACTGCATGAGGTATCATATTCTATGAACTCTCTAGTATTCTATTGCTTTGAGAAGTATTACCATATATAACTAGTTTGTGCTTTATTCTAAAGGCTCCCTGCTGTAATCTATATTAATAAATGTTGTGTGTGTGTGTGTGTGTGTGTGTGTGTGTGTGTGTGTGTGTGTGTGTGTGTGTGTGTGTCAGTGTGTGTGTTAGTGTGTCTCCACCATAACTCCAAAACCATGAAACATAGCAGCCTGACACTTTGCATGCATATTAAGAAAACTTCAAGGAAGTGCAAGAGTGAAAATTGAGTGTTTGGGTTAATTAAAACACCCATTTTGAAGATAATTAACTGGCTTATTTAATTATATCCTTCATCAGGTGATCCTCGGCCACCTCGCTGTCTGGGGTCTTAATGCGTTTCCTGGGTAACCTTACTGGGGTCTGAAGCGCCATGTTTTTTTTGCCTGCTCAACCATGACTTGACTTGGAACAGGCGCAACGATTCTTAACAATAATGTTTTTTTTTTCACTTTCCTCACTCATATTATCGAATGCCTGTTCATCATAGCTACGAATCGCTGGGTATATTGCAATGCTTATAAACACTTGGCGATGCCAGTGTTTGTGGCTTTATTTAATTTGCGCATAAGAATAATCAAGAGAAAAACTTAAACTAGCAAGAATTACAAAATGTAAGCTCCAGATTTGAAAGTATCAGCAGTTCTGACTCCCCAAAAAGGTGTTGATTTGTCCAATTCGGACATTGCTTGGGCGTTTCCAGATGCATAGTTGTATCGACGGCAATTGGTAATTGCTTGCCAAGCCAAGCGTTCCATTGGAGTGCTTGCTTGAGTGCTTAAGCCACTTACCAAGCTCTACAGTTCGTATCAGTTGATCGCGGTACAGTTCCTGTCCCGATCGGGATGTACAGTCGACAGTTACTATAAGGTTGAGGTACGTATACACTATACAGCACACAACAACATGGTACATATGGGTAGCTTTGGATCTGCACTGACTCTCCGCGGGTGTGTGGACATGCCATGCCTGTTACGGGTGCCGTGATGGCAAAGTTTCATCCCATATCTTATGGAGGTTCTATCAGGTTTTCTTTTGTCCTCACGCCTGTTTATAAAGCATTTGGTTATCGGATTTGCTTTACAAAGGTTATCTGAGAAAATCTCTTAAACTTAACTATCTTTGTGAGTTACAAAGCAAAATATATTTGATAACACAGGATTTTTGAGCCGTTTGCCATATTAACGTATTTTCTAAATTACTGAGCCAATTTTTTTCCCACCCGCCACACGTAGCTGTTTATAAAGATTAATATTTGTGAACATCTCCCTGATAGGTCTATATAAATGTAACATCGTTTTTCGGTGAAAGCTACTCAAGGTTTCTGGGTTTTATACAGTACGTACTGTAGTCGGTAATCACACCGACTCCAACCTGCCGATTCCCGAAAAATTACTAAGCGTAACATATTCTCTCTGAAAACTCTCTGGACTTTGTTTATCTCCGGACATGTCCGGGCGGTGTTTGTTTCTCAGAGTTACTTAAAATGGAATGGAGGTACTTGTATAGTATGAGCTGTAGAAAATGGAATTCAGACATTATTTTGTTTCCATCTTCACTGTTATTCTATGCAGAATAATTTTTATGAGACAGTATGAATTGCAATTAACGCTCCACCACACGTCTGCTTTCCCTTCCTCTCACCTCACACTGTCTTCCCTCCCCCCTCCCTTCCTCACTCTCCCTCCCTCTGCACTCCCCTTCCCTCCTCCTCTTTCCCCCTCCCTCCTCTCTCTTTCCCCCTCCCTCCTCTCTCTTTCCCCTCTATCTCCTCTTCCTTTCCCCCTTCTCTCCTCTCTTCTTTCCCCCTCGATCTCCGCTCTCTTTCCCCTCTACCTCCTCTCTCTTTCCCCCTCTATCTCCTCTCTCTTTCCCCTCATCTCCTCTTCTTCCCCCTCTATCTCCCTCTCTTTCCCCCTCTATCTCCTCTCTCTTTCCCAGCTCTATCTCCTCTCTCTTTCCCCGCTCTATCTCCTCTCTCTTTCCCGCTCTATCTCCTCTCTCTTCCCGCTCTATCTCCTCTCTCTTTCCCCGCTCTATCTCTCTCTTCTTCCCCCTCATCTCTCTCTCTTTCCCCTCTATCTCCTCTCTCTTTCCCCCTTCTATCTCCTCTCTTTCCCCTCTATCTCTCTCTCTTCCCCCCTCTACTCCTCTCTCTTTCCCCCTCTATCTCCTCAGTCTCCCCCCACCCCTCTCAGTGTTCCATCAGCGAAGTGACAGATGGTATTTGCTAGTAGAATAATAAAAATGGTACTGTTGGAACCACTGTACTAAGCTCTATTCCTGTTAAAAGGCATATTTGTAATTAAACAAACACACCCTTTTACAACTTTGAAATTTTTGTTCCAAGTTAATATATTGCTACCCTTCCAATAGTACCATTTTTTATGACTCTATGACAGTAGGAATGAAGTGACACATGTGTACAAAATGATCACAAAAAAGACAAAAGAAAAATATATAACAAATATCAATAAATGTACACCAGCAACTGGGAGAACGATAAAAGAGCAGAGATATATAAAATAACATTGGACAGATTGGGCATAAACAAAGAAGGCTCATTGGAATGGCTAAGAAGATGTCAGCTCAACTGTGATGGAGAATGAATCATAATAAATGCCAAAGACACTGCACGAATGACTTTAAGAAAATGTTGCGAGTGATTCAATCAGAAATGTGTAGGCTCTGCAAGGTGGAAACAGAAGGTTCGCGTCACCTCCTATCAGGATGTAAAAAAACTCATGTCAGAACAGCTGGACACGCAAAGGGACAACAACTTATGTAGAGTAATCCACTGGCACATCTGCAGAAATTTCAATATCCCAGTTCTAGTAAACTCATGGAAACATAAACTAAAGCGATCATTGAAAACTACAACAGAATGCTCACATACGACCTGATGATCCCATCGAGCGTGAACAGAGAAAATAAGGCATTGTTAATTGTGGTTTCAGCATGCAGTGATTTTGGTCTAAGTAACACAGAAATCAAGACAATGACCAAATATGAAGACCTCAAGAATGTTAAGACCTCAAGAATGAAGTGCAATGATCCTGGAAGCTGAAGAGCGCCAAAATTGTACCAGTGATAATTGGAGCAACGGGAATGATAAAGAAGAACCTCACTGAGATCCTACAAACCATCCCTGGGAATATTACCACAAACAAACTACAGTTGGTGGCTGGCAGGGGCTCAGTGACAATCCTGAAAAGAGCCCTTTGAACAAAACTGAGAACAACATAGGCCATCAATCACGATCCTTCACCGGAACAAAGGTGGATAGTTCAAGTCTTGGGAGGACTCTGTTCCACCTTCTGAAACCCGAATTACAAACACACACCACACACAACACACAACACACACAACACACACACACACACACACACACACACACACACACACCTTTTAGTAATATAACATGATGCTTGAAAAGGTTGCATTGGAGAATATTACTTTGCGTTCGTGTTTTATTTTAATAGCTGCATCACTTGTATCGATGCAATGATCAAGATTCCCATGTTGGTGACATGAATGACATTGCTACTTCAGCTTTTCCTCAAATATTCTCTTTTTAGCTCCAGAGGTGGTGAATTACGAGCCTTTGGGACTTCCAGCCGATATGTGGTAAGAATCACTTTGAGTTTGCATTGACGGTCAGTATGTGCACATTTTGTCCTTTCTTTGAAAATTGTTTTTTAATATCCGTTTCTCTTTTCCAGGAGCATTGGTGTTATTACATACGTCTTGTAAGTTATTTTTGTTTATTTGTTTTAAATTTATTTTGCAGCTCATTTATATGATGGTGAATTCATGAATTGTCCATTTATGTGTTTTAACAACTTTTGGAAAACTCCCATTTTAAAGAAAACCAAATATTTCATATTGAAATTCAGATTAAAAACGTTTACACTATATTCTGCTTATTCACATTTTGTTTCCAAATTTTTAAGTGGGTTGTCAAAACTTTCCTTTTTGTTGCTCTGTGTTTAAAATAGTTTTTCACTGGGTGGTTGTAAGCCTGGTTGGTGTTGGCTTCACGGTTAAGGTGGCTGGTTTGAGATCTTAGGGTCTTGAGTTTAAGTCCCTCTTGTTCCGTTGAAATAACAGGTGGGTTGACTCGGCCCTTCACCCTTTTGAGGTCGGCAAAATGAGTACCGGTTTACTGGTAACTGGCACTGCATCAGGGGTACAGCTGCGCTTCCAGAGATGATGCAACTCACAGCCACAGGCCACATATGAAACGATAACAACAACCAGGTGGTTGTAAATTGAATTTGTTGTACGTAAAGGCACAGACGTTGGTGAGAAGTGTATGCTTGCATAACTTAAATATTTGTGTGTCTGATTAGATTAGTTAACTTAAAGGTAATCAACACAAATTTACCAAAGAGAGATGATGTTAAAAAAATGTATTAGAGTTCGATGAAGCAGTTTCTGATTTGGTGGATGAGGGAATGGCAGTGGATATATAGTATATCTATACTTTAAGAAGGCGTTTGATAAGGTATCTCATAGGAGGTTGTTAGCCAAGATGAGGGCTTGTGGAGTCGTGGGGTTGCTGGTCATGTCGCTAAGTGGATTGCAAACTGGCTTCGTGATAGGAAGCAAGGAGTGGCTGTGAGTAGGAGGATGTCTTGCTGGAAGGATGTATTGTAGTGGGGTACCTCAGGGATCAGTACTCGGACCATTACTATTCATTATTTACATCAACGATTTGGATAGTGGGGTGAAGAGTCTGCTTTCTAAATTTCCTGATGTTACAAAGCTTGGAGATCAGGTAGCTAACAGAGAGGGTAGTGATTGGATTCAGCAAAGTCTAGATACTTTCATGGATTGGGGGAAAAGATTGGCCGATTGTATTTAACATAAAGAAATGTAAAGTGCTGGGGATGGGGAAGAATAATGAAAATGGAGATTACATGAAGCGAGAGGCAATCGTGGAACGTGTCACACAGGAGAAGGATCTGGGGGGTGGTAATTGATACGGGAGGTGAGCAGACAGCACAGCGTCAGGCAGCTATAGGTAAAGAAAATCGTGTTTTAGGTTGTATCTGTCGGGAGGAGGATAAATTATAAATCAAAAGAGGTAGTTGTAACACTATGTTGGAACTTAGTGAGGACTCATCTGGAATATTGTGTTCAGTTTTGGTCATTACATCTGAGGAAGGATAATGCTGCCATAGAGAGGGCACAGTGTGGAGCTACTAGATTTATTCCGGGCCGAGCGAGATTGAGCTGTGAGGAGCGACTGAAGGAGACAGCGCTTTATACATTGGGAAGGAGGTGATTACGAGGGGATTTGATTGATATGTTGAAGATAACAAAGGGTGTGTACACGATAGGTTCAGTGGAGTGGACACGGTCACGAGTCTTTGACGACCAACACGTCTGGCGTATGATCATTCAAGGGCCAAAGCTTGAGGGTAAAGAAGATGACAGTTCAGACAGTTTTAAGGCAGGGGTCTTTCAGTTGGAGGAGTTAATGAATAGAATGGTTTACCTGTAAAGGTAACGGCAGTGAATGGTGTTGATAGGTTTAAATTGGGATTAGATATTTACCTCTGCATTGGAGATTGAGGGGGAAGGGTGTATTGGCGGAACTTGGTGGTAGCTTGTGCGTGGATGGGTGATGGATACTGGGGTGGGGGCAGCATAGGCCTAATGGGCCAAATGGCCTCCTCCTGCGTTAAAGTTCCTTGTGTGTGACTTGATGGTACAGGTATCCCAGTTCTGTGAAACTGTTTGAGTGGGCGTAAAAGCCATAGCACTCAGGAGGTGGTGGATTGCCCAAAGACTAATTGCCGATGAGTGAGAGGTGTGGGACAGACATGTGATGTTGCAGTCGGTCGATGGGTGCGAGCTAGCTGCTAAAGACAGTTGCTGATGGCTAGGGGATGGGTGCCACAGACATGGCAACTGATGTTGGTTGAGGACGGTGTGCGGGGTGGTGTGTGCCAAAGATTTTGTGACTCGTGTGGTGTCGGGTATCAAACGTGTAGTGGCCTCGTGTTTGCACAAAATAACGAATACCGAGTTATCTATCCCTCCCTATTGCTACAAAGCGAAATAATAACGTATTGGAATGATAATTGCATTTTCTGTTGAACACTCTCGAGTTACCTTGCCTTTTGAAGTTTGGTCGAACCGATGTGCAAGAAAATAATAAAATTAAAATCCCTGTCAGGCCCAAAGGCATTTTCACCTTCTTCCACCATAGTTTTTCACTTTAATCTTATCTTGCTTTAAAATTGAATAGGCCGTTTGTTTGAAGGCTCACAATGCTGAATGTTACCTTCCTGTTTTCCCTGTGTCTCACCCTTTCCTTCTCCCTTCATTTCATGGCCTACACATCCTCTTTTTTTTATTTCTTTTTTTTTTTGCAATCAGATTATCTGGGGCATCTCCTTTCCTAGGTGATGACAAGCAAGAGACGCTTACCAACATCTCGGCCGTTGATTATGCATTCGATGAGGAGTATTTTGACCAGACGAGTGATCTGGCCAAGGATTTCATACAGAAGTTACTCGTGAAAGATCCACGGTTAGTCTTGTGACGCTTCGGCCTGGATGGTCAGTGCTGCCATGTTGTGCTGTCCAAATGTTTCCTCCCTACCTTGTAGAAGGTGTCCTTGTTAATTGTTATTGAGAACGAGCAAAAGTGCCCGTCGCATTGCTGACATACAATTAAAAGACAGCATGTACATCACAAACATTCCACCCTATTCACTCCATAATCTGCCTGAGGTAATCTTCCATCTCCTTCAAAATCAGCTCGCATCACATTTGCTCCACATCCCACGCTTAAGTGTCCATCTACCCCATGTCCTACCCCCTCCTTGTTTTCCCTGCACCCCACCTCCTCTTTGCTTCTCCCCTCTCGTCCTAGCCCCTCTCTTCCTCCCCATTCGTCCTGCTTCTCTTCCTCCGCATGCGTCCCGGCCCCTCTCTTCCTCCGCATGCGTCCCGGCCCCTCTCTCCTCCGCATGGCCCCTCTCTTCCTCCCATGCATCCCGGCTCCTCTTTTCCTCCCCATGCGTCCCTGCCCTCTCTTCCTTCCCATGTGTCGTGGCCCCTCTCTTCCTCCGCATGCGTCCCTCCCCTCTCTTCCTCCCCGTGCATCCTGCCCCTCTCCTCCTCCCATTTGTCCTGGCCCCTCTCTTCCTCCGCATGCGTCCCGGCCCCTCTCTTCCTCCCCATGCATCCCGCTCCTCTCTTCCTCCCATGCGTCCCTGCCCCTCTCTTCCTCCCCATGTGTCGTGGCCCCTCTCTTCCACCGCATGCGTCCCTCCCTCTCTTCCTCCCCGTGAATCCTGGCCCCTCTCCTCCTCCCATTTGTCCTGGCCCCTCTCTTCCTCCCCGTGCGTCGCGGCCCCTCTCTTCCTCCGCATGCGTCCCACCCCTCTCTTCTTCCCCGTGTGTCCCGCCCCTCTCTTCTCCCCCTGCGTCCTGGCACTCTCTTCTCCCACTGTGTCCAGCCCCTCTCTTTCTCCCCCTGTGTCCCGGCCCCTCTCTTCTCCCCTGCGTCCCGGCCCTCTCTTCTCCACCTGTCCCGCCCCTCTCTTCCCCCTGCGTCCCGGCCCCTCTCTTCTCCCCTGCGTCCGGCCCCTCTTTCTCCTCCCTGCGTCCGGCCCCTCTCTTCTCCCCCGCGCCCCGGCCCATCTCTTCTCCCCCTGCGTCCCGGACCTCTTCTCCCTCTGCGTCCCGGCCCCTCTCTTCTCCCCCTGTGTCCGGCCCCTCTCTTCTCCCCCTGTGTCCCGGCCCCTCTCTTCCCCCCGGTCCCGCCCCTCTCTCTCCCCTTGTCCGGCCCCTCTCTTCTCCTCCTGTGTCCGGCCCCTCTCTTCCTGCTGCGTCCGGCCCCTCTCTTTCCCCTGTGTCCCGGCCCCTCTCTTCTCTCCTGTGTCCGGCCCTCTCTTTCTCCTCATGTGTCCCGGCCCTCTCTTCTCCTCCTGTATCCCGCCCCTCTCTTCCTCCCCGCTGCGTCGTGGCCCCTTTCTTCTCCGCATGCGTCGTGGCCCCTTTCTTCCTCCGCATGCGTGCGTGGCCCCTCTCTTCTCCCCCCTTCCCGGCCCCTCTCTTCTCCCCCTGTGTCCCGGCCCTCCTTTCTCCCCTGTGTCCCGGCCCCTCTCTTTCCCCCTGTGTTCCCGGCCCTCTCTTCTCCCCCTGTGTCCCGCCCCTCTCTTCTCCCCTGTGTCCCGCCCCTCTTCTCCCCCTCCGTGTCGGCCCTCTCTTCTCCCCCGTGTCCCGGCCCTCTCTTCCCCCTGTGTCCCGGCCCCTCTCTTCTCCCCCTGTGTCCGGCCCCTCTCTTCTCCCCTGTGTCCCGGCCCCTCTCTTCTCCCCCTGTGTCCCGGCCCTCTCTTCTCCCCCTGTGTCCCGGCCCCTCTTTCTCCCCCTGTTCCCGGCCCCTCTCTTCTCCCCTTTCGCCCTCTTCCCCCTGTGTCCCGGCCCCTCTCTTCTCCCCCTGTGTCGGCCCCTCTCTTCTCCCCCTGTGTCCCGGCCCCTCTCTCCCCCCTGTGCCCGGCCCCTCTCTTCCCCCCTGTGTCCCGGCCCCTCTCTTCTCCCCCGTTGTCCCGGCCCCTCTCTTCTCCCCTGTGTCCCGGCCCCTCTCTTCTCCCCCTGTGTCCCGGCCCTCTCTTCTCCCCTGTTTTCCGGCCCCTTCTTCTCCCCCTGTGTCCCGCTCTCTTCTCCCCTGTGTCCCGGCCCCTCCTTCTCCCCCTTCGTTGTGTCCCGGCCCCTCTCTTCTCCCCCTGTGTCCGGCCCCTCTTCTTCTCCCCCTGTGTCCCGGCCCTCTCTTCTCCCCCTGTGTCCCGGCCCCTCTCTTCTCCCCTGTGTCCCGCCCCTCTCTTCTCCCCCTGTTCCGGCCCCTCTCTTCTCCCCCTGTGCCGGCCCCTCTCTTCTCCCCCTGTGTCCGGCCCCTCTCTTCTCCCCCTGTGTCCCGGCCCCTCTCTTCTCCCCCTGTGTCCCGCCCCTCTTTTCTCCCCTGTGTCCGGCCCCTCTCTTCTCCCCTGTGTCCCGGCCCCTCTCTTCCCCCCTGTGTCCCGGCCCCTCTCTTCTCCCCCTGTTTCCGGCCCCTCTCTTCTCCCCCTGTGTCCCGGCCCCTCTCTTCTCCCCCTGTGTCCCGGCCCCTCTCTCTCCCCCTGTGTCCGGCCCTCTCTTTCCCCTGTGTCCCGGCCCCTCTCTTCTCCCCCTGTGTCCCGGCCCTCTCTCTCCCCGTGTCCCGCCCCCTCTTCTCCCCCGTGTCCCGCGGCCCTCTCTTCTCCCTCTGTGTCCGGCCCCTCTCTTCTCTCCTGTGTCCGGCCCTCTCTTCTCCTCCTGTGTCCCGGCCCCTCTTCTCTCCTCCTGTGTCCCGGCCCTCTCTTCTCCTCCTGTGTCCCGGCCCCTTCTTCTCCTCTGGTGTCCCGCCCCTCTCTCTCCTCTGTGTCCCGGCCCCTCTCTTCCTCGCATGCGTCCCGGCCCCTCTCTCTCCCCTGTGTCCCGGCCCCTCTTTCTCCTCCTGTGTCCCGGCCCCTCTTTCTCCTCATGTGTCCCGGCCCTCCTCTTCTCCTCCTGTGTCCCGGCCCCTCTCTTCCTCCCCGTGCGTCGTGGCCCCTTTCTTCCTCCGCATGCGTCGTGGCCCCTTTTCTCTCCGCATGCGTCGTGGCCCCTCTCTTCCTCCGCATGCGTCCGCCCCTCTCTCTCCCCCTGTGTCCGCCCCTCTCTTCCCCTGTGTCCCGGCCCCTCTCTTCTCCCCCTGTGTCCCGGCCCCTCTCTTCTCCCCCTGTCCCGCCCCCTCTTCTCCCCCTGTGTCCCGCCCTCTCTTCTCCCCCGTGTCCCGGCCCCTCTCTTCTCCCCTGTGTCCCGGCCCTCTCTTCTCCCCCTGTGTCCCGGCCCTCTCTTCTCCCCCTGTGTCCCGCCCCTCCTTCCCCTGTGTCCCGGCCCCTCTCTTCTCCCCTGTGTCCGGCCCCTCTCTTCTCCCCCTGTGTCCCGCCCCTCTCTTCTCCCCCTGTGTCCCGGCCCCTCTCTTCTCCCCCTGGTCCCGCCCCTCTCTCTCCCCCTGTGTCCGGCCCCTCTCTTCTCCTCCTGTGTCCCGGCCCCTCTCTTCTCCTCCTGTCCGGCCCCTCTCTTCTCCTCCTGTGTCCCGCCCTCTTCTCCTCCTGTGTCCCGGCCCCTCTCTTCTCTCCTGTGTCCCGGCCCCTCTCTTCCTCCGCATGCGTCCCGGCCCTCTCTTCTCCCCCTGTGTCCCGGCCCTCTCTTCTCCTCCTGTGTCCCGCCCCTCTCTCTCCTCCTGTGTCCGCCCCTCTCTTCCTCCGCATGCGTCGTGGCCCTTCTTCCTCCGCATGCGTCTGGCCCTCTCTCCTCCCTGCGTCCGGCCCCTCTCTTCTCCCCCTGGTTCCGGCCCCTCTCTTCTCCCCCTGTGTCCCGGGCCCCTCTCTTCTCCCCCTGTGTCCCGGCCCCTCTCTTCTCCCCCTGTGTCCCGGCCCTCTCTTTCTCCCCCTGTGTCCCGGCCCCTCTCTTCTCCCCCTGTGTCCCGGCCCCTCTCTTCTCCCCCTGTGTCCCGCCCTCTCTTCTCCCCTGTGTCCCGGCCCCTCTCTTCTCCCCCTGTGTCCCGGCCCCTCTCTTCTCCCCCTGTGTCCCGCCCCTCTTCTCCCCCTGTTTCCGGCCCCCTCTTCTCCCCTGTGTCCCGCCCTCCTTTCTCCCCCTTGTGTCCCGGCCCCTCTCTTCTCCCCCTGTGTCCCGGCCCCTCTCTCTCCCTTGTGTCCCGGCCCTCTCTTCTCCCCCTGTGTCCGGCCCCCTCTTTCTCCCCTGTGTCCCGGCCCCTCTCTTCTCCCCCTGTGTCCCGGCCCCTCTCTTCTCCCCCTGTGTCCGCGCCCCTCTCTCTCCCCCTGTGTCCCGCCCTCTCTTCTCCCCCTGTGTCCCGGCCCTCTCTTCTCCCCCTGTGTCCCGGCCCCTCTCTTCCTCCGCATGCGTCCTGCGCCCTCTCTTCTCCCCTGTGTCCCGGCCCCTCTTTCTCCTCCGTGTCCCGGCCCCTCTCTTCTCTCCTGTGTCCGGCCCCTCTCTTCTCCTCCTGTGTCTCGGCCCCTCTCTTCTCCTCCTGTGTCCCGGCCCTCTCTTCTCCTCCTGTGTCCTGGCCCCTCTCTCCTCCCCATGCGTCGTGGCCCCTTTCTTCCTCCGCATACGTCCCGGCCCTTTCTTCCCCCCTGTGTCCCGGCCCCTCTCTCTCCCCATGCGTCCTGGCCCCTCTCTTCTCCCCTATGTCCTGGCTCCTCTCTTCCACCCTGTGTCCCGGCCCCTCTCTTCTCCAACTGCATCCCAGACCCAGTTCTTGAAGCATATATAAGCAAACAACCAAACACTAATTTAGCTTTATATTTTAGATTTGCTCATCCCTTTATTTGGGTGGTGTATAAAACCCACAGACTGCTGCAGCGATCACTCCCCAAAACAATAAAAGCTGGAGTGAAGTGTCGATGGCGTGCCATTGCAAATCCCCACGCTTCCCACCAAAAGCAAAGTTGAAAGATGGCAAAAGGTTCCACCAAGAATGACCTAATATCAAATTTTGAGTGAAATTTTTTTCTGTTTTGACCCCTGTGACCTTAAATCACAAGTAGGTGGGGCATGAACCTGGGTTCAAATCCCCAAAATGGTTCCACATTTCATGCATCCCCCAATGCTGATTGCATATCCCAAGTTTTATGTTAAGATGTGCCCGTAACTGCATTTTTCGTTTTTCATCTCGCCCAAAATTGATGTTGCTCTTTCACCTTCCTGCCTGATCATAACTACCAGGTTTGGTGAATTTCTGCACAACCGTTTAGGACGAGTTAGCGTGACGGACAGACAGAGCCGATTGCGATATGCCCCCGTTTTTTTTCAAAAAGCGTGGGGATAATAACCCAGGGTACATACATGAAGCACAAATATGCCTACTGCTTATGTGCATCTACAATACATCTTGGTTAAATACCTGGGATAATTCCAATTGCTCTGGGCCACGGGCTTACACCCAAGGCCCGAGGCCTGCGGCCTACGCGGCTTCACTTATGAAACGTTATTTTTCGGTCACAATGCTAAATGGAGGTTTTTCTTTATTAATCACCTTGCACTGTAGCCTTTGGACAAAGGTTTTTTTTAAATTTATAATTAAAAGCTACTGTTATTAACAACCCTGACATGGTTTGTTCAACTTTGTGATAAATCTTCGGTCATATCTTAACACACTGTTAAACAACTTTGGGTTTTTATATCAGCTCGAGGTATGCAAGTCGATCATGTGATAAAACTATCTCTCTCATCCAGCATGGAGTCAAACGGTGCCCGTCCCTAGCCGAAAAACCTTGTATGTAAAGCTTATTTAGCCTTGCTGATGATGCCACGAAGGTTTCCGTATGAACACTGACCCTTGGGGGTAGCTGTTGATTTTGGAGCATCCCCCAATGGGGATTGAGTTTTGGAAACCGAGAACAGCATCGGACCTGCAGAACATGATCATTTCAGATGCGGCACTACTTGACTCGATCATAGCATGGTATAATTCTTTTTTTTCTTCTGATCTTTCATCTTTTATGCTGAAAATGTTTCCATCTTTGGTCTCCTGAAAAATACTGTCCCACGCAGGCTGGTCCCATTCGATACCAGTGGCTCGTGAGGCTATATCCATGCCGGGAGGTACTACTCTTGTGAATGGCCGGCTTGATGCCAATTTGGAGGTGATACATTTAGAATACCCACAGCCCTGAGTGGATGGGACATGTCACTCATGTCGTGTTGCCTCATATGCCACACTTGTCCAAACGAGGGATATTCTTAATTTACCTCTAATTAATGCAACAAAATAACCCCAGGGATCATGCAACGTACGGAAATGAGAAACACGTGGGTAGGCGTAGGATAGAGCAGGCACATACAACTTATCGTATATTAATTTATTAGGGTGGACAGGATTGAAAATCATCAAGTTTTGGATATGTGAGAAAATTAAGCGCAGACTGGGAATCGAACCCAGGACATCGGGCTTAACCGTACCAGATGGCCAGTTGGCATGACATAGCCAGGTGTCCTCGGTTCGATTCCTGGCCTGAGCGCTTAATTTGCTCACGTATCCAAAACTTGATATGTGAATTTATTTATTAAAAAGGACACTGGCACGAGACAGAAACGGACAGATCCAAAAGAACTAGAGGGGGAGCACTCTCGGAGAGAGTGCAAAACCTCCGCCACCAATACTGCTGGGTCACTCAAGTGAACCTTTTTCTTATTCATTAAATATGATGTCAACAGTGCTGACAGTTATAGTTCTTTTCTCCAACATTTTTTTGGGGGGGGGGGGTTGGAAATCACTTAAAACATGTAGAAATGCAAAAAAAAGAAATCGAAATTTTGTTGAAAAAAAAGTTGCAAAAATTTTTTTTTTTTCTCTAACAATTTTTTTTGGGGGGGGGGGGGTTGGAAATCACTTAAAACATGTAGAAATGCAAAAAAAAAAATTCTCAATTTTTTTTTGGGGGGGGGTAACAACATTTTTTGGGGCGGGGTTGGAAATCACTTAAAACATGTAGAAATGCAAAAAAAAAAAAAACTTTCTTTTTGGGGGGGGTAACAATTTTTTTTGGGGGGGGGGGTTGGAAATCACTTAAAACATGTAGAAATGCAAAAAAAAGAAATCGAAATTTGGTGAAAAAAAAGTTGCAAAAATTTTTTTTTTCTCTAACATTTTTTTTTTTGGGGGGGGGTTTGGAAATCACTTAAAACATGTAGAATTGCAAAAAAAAAAATCTTTTTTGGGGGGTGACAATTTTTTTGGGGGGGGGGGGTTGGAAATCACTTAAAACATGTAGAAATGCAAAAAAAAAAATCTTTTTTTGGGGGGGTGACAATTTTTTTTTTTTGGGGGGGTAACAATTTTTTTGGGGGGGTTGGAAATCACTTAAAACATGTAGAAATGCAAAAAAAAAATCTTTTTTGGGGGGGTGACAATTTTTTGGGGGGGGTTGGAAATCACTTAAAACATGTAGAAATGCAAAAAAAAAATAATTTTCTCTAACAATTTTTTTTGGGGGGGGGTAACAATTTTTTTTTGGGGGGGGGGGTTGGAAATCACTTAAAACATGTAGAAATGCAAAAAAAAAAAATCTTTTTTTGGGGGGGGGTGACAATTTTTTTGGGGGGTGGGTTGGCAATCACTTAAAACATGTAGAAATGCAAAAAAAAAAAATCTTTTTTTGGGGGGGTGACAATTTTTTTGCGGGGGGTTGGAAATCACTTAAAACATGTAGAAATGCAAAAAAAAAAAATTTTTTCTCTAACAATTTTTTTTTTTGGGGGGGGGGGGGGGTTGGAAATCACTTAAAACATGTAGAAATCCCAAAAAAAAAAAAATTGGGGGGGGGGGTAACAATTTTTTTTGGGGGGGGGGTTGGAAATCACTTAAAACATGTAGAATGCAAAAAAAAAAAAATTCAAATTTTTCTTCAAAATGGCCGCCATAGCGGCCATATTGGATTTTGGACCAAGTCCAAAATCTAATGGCATGATCCTTGGACCATACCTAACCCCCCACCAAGTTTCGGCGAAATCCGTCGAGGAGTTTTTCCGTAATACTGTTCACAAACAAACAAACAAACAAACAAACAAACAGAAAGGGGTGAAAACAGTAACCTCCATCCATCTTCGATGGTGGAGGTTAAAAAGACAGACACAAACAACGATAATAAATAAATGCTTGTATTACAAGAAAATGAACCACAATAGGGGCCAAGTTATACACACACACACACAACACACACACACACACAACACACACACACACACACACACACACACACACACACGGATACTTTGAGACCTGGTATGTCTCCATTCCACCTTCTGAATCCCACCCACCTGTGGAGATAGCAGCCAACAACAGCAACTTGCACGTGCACAAACATACACACACACATAAATAAATATATGCAAACACACAGAGGTAGATACTTTGAGACCTGAGAGGGCTCCGTTCCACCACCTGAAACCCGCATACGTAGATGAGATAACAACCAATGACACACCACACATATATATATATATATATATATATATATATATATATATATATATATATATATATATATATATATATATATATATATATATATATATATATATCTATATCTATATATTGTTACGAATTCGCGCCGCCGGCGTACGTCCACCGCGTTTCTCCAATAGCACCGCGTCGCCCACCGGACAGACAATTCAGTCGTGACCTTTCGGAACAACGCCGGAACCCTGTCACGGGTGGGTCTTCAACTCCACCACGGCCAGTCCGTATTCTACCGCGCGAATAGGGTCAATCGCCGAATATTGATATACCTAAGTACTCGCGCGGGTAACCTACCGAGGGACCGTACCTCGACGCAGGTCGGCTTGGACACAAACGCTCAAGCGGTCCGTTCCGTTCTTCAGTGATAACCGAGCGGGTATTATCGCCCGCCTCGCCGGATCCGATTCTATTTAACGGGTATTTAACAACCCAACTATTATTCCGCAATGCAAGATGGTATTCCAATAGGGAGAAAGGACGCAACGAACGAGGTACATTTAAACCAAGCACATTTATTCACTTCTAAAACACGTATGCAGGCAAGGCAATGACACAATCATGCACGTATGCAAAGAAAGTAATCACGGGACGGGGACAAAGACACGAGCAAGGAAAAGCACTACGACCGACTATAATTATTATTTACAGGCAGTTAAACAATGCTACTTGTCGGGACTTGGCGCCACATCATTCACTCAAAAGAAAGGAAAAGGCCACTCTCATAGACGAGAGTGGCAGACAGGGTCCGTAGACCTTTATGGCGTGGAGCCTGGATGACCGAACGAGCCCCACGAGACCGATGCAGGTTACCTGCACCCTCGTGGTGCGACGGTGGGCAGGTCGCGACGTCTGTTCCCCACGGCCGCTAGGACAGCCGCGCCTGACTGCGGCCTTGCCAAGGCGAGGTGATCCGGGCCCCGGCCGGCAACGCGGTTGAGAGGAACGAACGGGTCTTTCAATGCTCTTTCAGAGTTGATGCTCTATAAGACCCCGTCCGTTCCTCAGCGATGCGCGAACTGTGCCGAGGTCCGATCACCTCGGACTGCCTTGGCGCTGGCAGGCAAGCTCTCTCCTGCTCTCTCTCCACCCGAACGCACAGGTTCGCCCGGCACGGCTGGGAGGCTGCGCCCTCTGCTTGCGGCTCCCCGTTCTCCTCAGCCTTTTCCCCGGCTGTTGGCTCCAAGCTCTTCGGGACCTCCACGCAGCTCCTTCGCTCCTCAGACTCACACGCCGCGGCCGCTCCGCTCGCCCTTATATAGGGCGGTGAGACGAGATTTGGCCTTCGCTCTCTGACCTTTGACCCTGTGCGGAAAGCGGACGTTGCAGGAATCATCGACGCGAGCCTTTGACCTCCGACCCCTGACTCTGCGTGGAAAGCGGACGTGGCAGAGATCATCGACGCACTCGATCCGTACACCCTGCACGGCGAACAAATCCCCGCATCTGCCTGCAGCGTTGCCGTTTGGTTGGATCTCGCCGCGGCCGGCGCAAGATGGCAGCGTTGGTGGAGATGAAGGTGAGGCGATGTTTGTGGTGTGGAGATGTTGACGCGGTGGTGAACGGGGCGAGGGTGGCGTGGTTGGTCGAGAGGCGGGTTGGTTGGGGGGATGGAAGGCGGTTGGTCTGAGGCGGTTGCCGAGAGCAATGTTGGTGGTAGTGGTGGAGGTTGCGGTGAAGTGGTTGTTGAGAGCGACGTTGGTGGTGGTGGTTTGGTTGTGGTTGGTGGCTGAGGCGATCGTGGTTGTTGTGATGGTGGCGTGGTTGGCGTTTGTGGTTAAGGTGGTTGTTGTGTGGTTGGTCCAAAATAACGATAGTAAAAGAAAAACACTATCTCAAATGAACACAGCCCTGTTAACACGAAGAATTCCCTTTAAACAACAGTGGGGAAACCTATCTGAACACAGACTTGGGCGCATAACTGATCTAAGGACCTTTATGGTGTTCTGCGAATTTCCACAGCCGTAACAATATATATATATATATATATATATATATATATATATATATATATGTCAGATGGGGCTTTTTTTTAAACAAAGTCAAAGCTCATGGAAGAATTAAAAACTGATTGTATCAGAACGTAACAGAACAAAGGGAACAGCAGAAAGAGAGGGGGGAAACATTAACAGTCGGGCCGAGGGACAAAACAGAGGGAGACGGACAAACCAGCGATGCGGGTAAGAATTTGGGGTAGGTGAGGATGCAGGCGGTAAATAAAATGGATGCAGAAGCAAACTCTCAGGAAGGAAAAATTGAAATTTGGAAGGAGGTGAGCTTGAGGGAGGCATGTGAAGGAGGGAGGCAATGCATCTGAAGCATTGTGCTTTGTGCCAAGCCTTTATTTCCACTGCGCCAAGCTGAAAAAGGTGTGGGGCAGAGGTGGTGTTAACTGGGGTAGAAAGGATCATGGTTTTGGATATGGGATGATCTGTGGTGGTGATGAACAGTTGTCCCTTGAAGACCTGAAGGGAAGAATGTGATTGAAAAGAATGTGGAAGTTGATTCCACAGGTGGGGGACAAAAAGAGGAACAAATGTGTGGAGGTGAGCAGTGATTCTGAATTTTGGAGGTTTCACCAGAAGGGGGTTGATGGTGGACCACATGCACCCTGTAGAAACCTTGGGGTGGGGAGGTAACAAAGCATAGAAAAGGCAGAGGATGCCAGACCAGAAAGGAGGCGGTCGAAGACCAGAGAGACCACCAACCTGTCTGCAATGTGAAGATTATCGGCTCATAGACTCAGCTTTATTGAGGGAGATTCCAATGATCTTCAAGGCCTTTATTTCCACTGCGCCAAGCTGAAAATGGCATGAAGCAAGGGACGCAGGGCCCAGAGGGGAGAGCAGTATTCCATCAAGTTGCAGATGAAAGCCTTGTCTGTGGACAGCTGTTCAGGTGTGCCAGGGAAGGACTTTGCACGACGGAGGATGCCTAGTCGGCAGTTGACTTTGGCGGACAACTTTAAAAGAATGGTTTGCCAAAGAAAGATCATGGCAGATAGTGAGACCCGAGTATTTGAGTGACTGAGATTTTTTAGAGTTCAGTCACTGAAGAAGGCATGGAGAGGAGCAGATAAGGCCCGTACTGTGCAGAGATTGCAGCAAAGTACATCAGTCCAGCACCAAGAGTGTCCATGGCAAAAGAGAAGAGCTCCAGTACCAATGAGCGTCCCCACCAAAAGAGAAAGAATGTTGCTTCCCAGGTAATAAATATTCCATCGTCCCCCCCTCTCCATTCTCCTCTTCCCCCCCCCCCCCATGTGACGGGGTGTGGCCACTGAGACTGCATCTTTCCTTCGTCAGCCCAATAGAATGTTGCCGTTGGCCCCCATCACTGGTAACACTCGGCGTGTTGCTGGTGACGGTAAATGGCCAATGGTGAGCCACATTGTTGTTGCAGAAAGATGGTCCTCCAAGGGCAACACCCACAATTTCTGACATCAACGACCACAGCAGTGATGTCTCTCCCTTGCGCTCGCGTGGACAGCAGAACATTTGAATCATGCACTGTGGGCAACCTCATTTAAATGATCCTCTCCGGAATCCCGTTACTCTTCCTCATCTGGCCCTCGCCAATTCAGACAGGAAGGACAGATCACGCGACCTCCTTGACATAGATAACATCTACATCCACGAACCTTCAATACCGTACAGCAACAGGAGGGGGGCGCTTGTCCATGTTGATTGGTGCTCTTTGGGCTGATGCTATGCTTGCCAAAAAGTTTGCTTTCTGGATTCGAACATCCTGACTTAGGTTTCGCCTTATCCTCGGCAACATTGAGAAACCATATTCTGAGTTGAACTCACCTTCCTATTCAGTGGGTGACACAGCTAGGTTTCCTCTGGTTTGGAATTAATGCAAGTTTGGACATGCATGGTTTGGTTTGGACATGCATAATGAGCAATGGCTCCAAAGAGTCGAAGGATTTGTATTGACACTCTGAACCAACTAAACTCATCTGTTGCCATGACATGAAACTTTTTTTTTTTCATGTTCTCTATACCTTCAGGAAGTATTTGGCGGTGTGGGTGTAGCAAACTCATCAGTAATTGACACATTTTATTTACTTTTAAACAGATAATTCTCCAGTGTGAGAGTGTTTATTTTCGGAGGTTTGTTCTTCTCAGAACCGAGATGTTTTACCTCTCTTAAAAAGCACAAAAGCGACGAATGTTTTGCGTTTTGCCAATTCCTGGTTTATTTGCAGTTTTTTTTTTTCCTATACAGTACTTTCCAGCCATTTTTAGCTGACCTGGACTTTAGTCAGGTGAGGTTATGCGATCTAGTGGTGTCCGTAGGTGAGTGAGTGAGTTAGCCTGTAAACACTTTGGTTATTATCCCTTGAACCAAACAAACGATTTTGATGAAACTTGTCCACAAGCTTCATATCTGATGCATAACAAAGGTGTACTGACCGCATCAAAATCTGCGCTCATTAAGGGGGTCTACGGGAGTGGGGGGTGGGGGGGTTGACTCCCCAAAAACAGGTATTTGCTCTCTTCTCTGAAACTACACACACAGTTTCGATGAACGTCTTGGCCAATTAGTTTTGGCCAAACTTGCATCATGGCCAGCAAATATTCAAAATTCTCAAGTGGTGTCCACTTACTTCCTATCCTCCACGATCATTTTGAACGAAAGTATCCAGCACCTTACTTCATTTGTAGTGAGCTTGGTCATCGAGCAAATGTAGTTTCTCAATCGTACCCTCTTTTTCATACAACGCCTTGGCAGGGTCCGCACATCTAATTGCCGCACGGGAAGTCACCGGGGACCCACTAATGATGTGTAATTTGCCATTGCATGTGGAAATCGGAGGGACTCCTCTCTTACGGATACAGCAGTACTTTCAGTACACTTTGCTGTGTCCCTTGGTCCTGGGGTGGACTGTGTGTATCCTTGAAAAGAGGTTGCCAACAAGCATGCTTCTCCGATGTCTTGGATGTATTCCAACCCGCTTGGTTATACCAATTATTTTGCGAGATGCGTTTTCAGATTATATATTGCTGTGCAGCACAATTCCCGGCCTTTGTTTTTGCTTGCATCGCACAGCTATTTGTAACCTTGTCTTAGCCATGTTTATGGGCTTTTATCACTGCAGCTCAGAGTGCTGTACGAAAAAAGTGAAAAAGCCTTTCGGCCATATTCTTTCAAGAGGGATTCGTGTCACTGTGATTGTTCTTCCTCATAACATCACGTCCCATTAAGTTGGGGCCGGCGTCTCGCAAAGCATGTATTCTTGGCCGAAGCCTTTCATGAACTGGCTGTTCAGGCCTGACTTATAACTGGAGATTGCGAGGCCTATGATTTTTTTTTGGGGGGGGGGGTTCAGGATGCTAGCGATAACACGCCCTCTCTTTGTTGAGACACAGTGAGATCTTTACGTCCAGGGCAATCAATGCTGACTGCAGACGGGTCTCGGCCTTAACGTCCCATCCAACAGGCGGCTCATTTTAAGATGCAATGGTTGTGCTGCCAGCAAAGCACCAATCCGACAGTTTATAGTTGGTTGGATTGAGCATCAAACCCAGAGAAGACAGCTTGGGTAATTGCGCTACCTCTGTGGTCAGCCATCGGACCTTTGTGTCAATATGATTGATGATGTAAATCATCCATCTTCAATTCTACCTTTGTTTATTCATCAGCAAGAATACATTTTCATGACTGTGCATGTTTCTTGATCGGGACTTCTGAAGCATTGTGCTTGTGCTGTTTGCCTTGTTCCCATGTAAGTAGGTTCAAATGAATGAACCATTTTTGCTTTGTCGTTAAAACAAATCATCGTTTATGCTTCAGATCATTGTATATAGTACGTCTGACAAATGGACATGATCAGTATTAAAAAATATATATATATATTTCAATGATTTTGATTCACATTTGTTTTGAAATTACAATTCTAATGCGATTTTTGTTTGTGGAAACACAGATGGTGGCCAAAAGTTTGTCTTATTAAAGTGTCCACGTAATTTTCTGATGTAAACCCTTGGATGATGCAAATTATTCACTGTTGGATTCTGGCTTTCTTGATGGAATCGTGTTCCTCCCACTCCCCACAGGGTCTATGGCTCATGGGGGAGCTGCCATAGGGAATCCACACACACACACCACACACACACACACACACACACACACACACTGAGCTTTGGGGAAGTGACATGACTTCCCAAAGCACTCTGGGTACCGGTGGTGCAATGTTTTATGACGTCTGTTTTCTTTCCGCATTCAGTGGGGCAATCAAAGAGGAATTTCTTCCTCTCCATCTATGCTGACCTATGGGGTTTGTCTCTGTCCTATCCTTTCGATGCTGAATGTCAACGGAAGCAACACGTACCATTTTTAAAGTCTTTGGTCGGGCTCAGCCAGGGTCAGAATTGAACTGTCAACCTCCCACACTCAGAGTGGATGATCTAACCATTATATGATCAAGTCTGGTTATCACTTTGGAGTTATTGAAAGGTTATCATTTTAAAGGATCCTAAACTTGTGTTCCCATACATGGTTATACCCTCCCTCAGTCTTGGGTGAATACTCACCTTCATTCCTTTATCCCACTTTTATTTTGGCTGAGCTGATTCCCTGTGACTGTATCATGCTCTTCACTCCATCCTTTCAACGTTTCTGCCCATTACCACCTCGTGGGGTCTCCGACACACACTTGTCACCTCTTTTGCTCTGACTCCCTATAAACCCTCTTCCTCACTGCTACTCTTTCTCATCCTGTACTCTGTTTGTTGCTGGGTTTTTTTTTCTCTCCATCTCTTCCCCTCTGCCCCTTTGCCAGTCTGTCAAACTTTCACATCTTTCTTTTTGGGATCAACATTATTGGCATTTCCCATGACGACGCTGAGCAAAACAGCTCTCACATCACATACACGACTGTGCCCTCTGTTTTTAGCCCCCAACCGAGTATTGGCTTGGACTGTTTGTGTGTCCATCCGGAGCCTCTTCTTCAAAAATGACTGACCGACACAGTTCTTTCATATTCAGAACAAGTATGCAATAATATCTGGGCAGGAAGCATGTCAAATGATTTTGGGATCAGAGCCAATTTAGAATTTTGTCAATTAAAAAAAAAAACATTACAGCAGAAAAATATTACAGGTTTATATATGCTTTTGGGAACCATTATTTATTTATATACACTTTACTGTCTCAACAACCATCACACAACTTTGAATTATTAGCTCACCTGGACCTAAGTCAGGTAAGTTTATACGATTGAGCAGTGTCCGTAGGTGAGTGAGTCAGTCACTGCCAAACACCATTGACAACACGATTAAAACACTTGATGACACTTATTGCTTGAACCAAACACCCAATTTTGATGAAACTTGGCCACAAGCTTCATATCTAATGCTTAACGAAGGTTTGTGACCGATCAAAATTTGTGCTCATTAAAGGGGGTCTATGGTGGGGGGGGGGTTGACCCCCTCCCCAAAATAGGTAGTTCCTCCATTCTCCAAAACTGCACACACAATTTCGATGAAACTTGATCACAATCTTCATCACCCGTGATGTACCAAAGCTTATCGGCTGCATCAAAATCTGCACTTTTTAAGGAGGGGTACGGGGGGTGGGGGGGGGGTTGACCCCTAAAATAGGCATTTGCTCTCTTCTCCAAAACTTGACCACAGCATTCTTCACATATAATGTACCAAAGTATATTGACTTCATCAAAATCTTGCTCATTAAGGAAGTCTACATTTGATGGGGTGGGTTCTGACCCCCCAAAACAGGTATTTGCTCTCTTCTCTGAACTACGCACATAATTTCAATGAAACTTGACCACAGACTTCATCACCCTTGATGTACCAAAGTTTGTTCAAGGCATTAAAAAAATTCAGATGAAGAGGGTCTCCGGGGGGTTTGAGTGACTCTTGCTCCTGATCCAGGTGAGCTTCAGGATAGGCGGTCCTATTTTTTTTATATTCACTTTACCATCACCGCTATACACCTAACACCTTCAATTATTTATTTATTCATATGTACTTCACCATCTCCCCTCCTGACATACCACCTTTATTTATTTATTTGAATGTAAAATCTTCACCTCCCATTTTAGAGGTGCAGTTGGGGAGCTGTGTCCTCGATGAGGACTTGCATTCTTGTTTTTATTTTAATTTTAACACTTCTTCGCCAGTCTGGCTGCCACTGCTCTCTCAGCCCATCGATCATCGCCAGCTCCACCAGGACACGTGTTCATCCAGTAACTGCCTTGAGGTTAAAGTCCTCAAATCCAGGCTGACTGCACACCTTCACTTATTAGGTTCCATTGTTTTCACTCCCATTTGAGGAACTGCCTCTGGAGATGGTTCAATCCCATTCTTCCCCTCCAGGGCTTCAATCTCTATTGCACCGCCATCTCATGTTATTCCCCGTCTCGAACCACGATCTTTACTTACTCCCATTAATCCGACCTAACCCAGCCCCTTTTACTTGCAGGTTCGTTTTTCCTCCCCTCCTCTATGTCCTCTTTTCTTGTTCATTCATTCCCATGCTTGTTGTCCAACTGTATCCCAAACTACCCCATTTTCACTACATTTCCTTTTTACTATCCTCTTCCCCTTCACTCTTGATGACCTTAGATTTTGTGTATTAAAAAACAAACAAACTAGTGTTAATAATAAAATGCTGGCCATAACATTTCAACTGCTTAACAAAATACAGTAGAGTCTCACTCTGTGCAACTTTTTTGAATGAATTTTGTTTTAACAAGCGGCACTTTTGGTGGACAATCTGATTTCAATGAACAAGTTTGGTTTCACTTAACAAATATGACGTCAATGTAAATTAACAGTTCTAAATCAACTTAAAATGAACGTCAATTCCAAAACAGAGACGGCAGACGAAACTGTTCCAAATGATCTTGACAATAAAAAGTGTGGTGTCGGTGCAGGTGCTTCACACTGGCCACACCACAGACCTCGAGGACAGGTGGTGCGAGGGAGATTGCTCGAGGGAGTGCACCAAATCAGGTGGTGCTGAAAGCTCCACAATAGCGTATTCATAAAGAACTCATTGATTAATCACATAATTTCACAACTGTATTAAGAGCAGACAAGAAAACCACAAGCTGATAGCAATTGGTATGATGAATGACGTTTTGTACTCTAGTTCACAAAAGGTACTATTTTAAACAAAAATTAATAACTCCAGACACTTGTGATATTTCGCCGTGTATCCGACGGTGCAATAGTCACACTATCCACCAATGTGAATCTGCCTCTTGGGATGTTACCCACATAATCTCGACATCTCTTCCTGTAACACCTGTGTGTTCATAGCCATATGCTATTGCAGTATATCATTGGATCGCTGATTTGTCTCTCCACTCCCCACTCTTCTCCCTCCACTTTGTGTTGGTTTCATTGAGGATTCGTTTTAAAAACTCCCTGAAATGTGATCTTACTCTTCCTTTTTTTTGTATTCTCTCCCTACTCAGAAAGCGAATGACTGTAGAAGAGTGTCTGGCACATCCTTGGATTAAGGTAAATGCTATCGTTTAAGCTTCGTTGCGGTGTTTGAGACCTGAGCTTTCATTTTGCTCTGTAGACAATGAGAATTTACCATTTCCTCCTTTATTTATCAATTAAGGTTTTTAGGTTCATAGTTTATTGCATATAAAGGTCATGAGTGTCGTATTTACATGAGACCCTCAGAGGGCGATAGTATAATAAGGACAGATTGTATGCACCAAACTATCATACAATGTATAATTATTTGAGAATTGTTTGTTTGTTTGTGGTGGAGGAAAGGGGGAGGGGTTTGCTTTGTTTGTGTGTTTTGTTTGACTTGTATGCATTCTCGAAGAGCTGGACTGAATGAGTTGAACACTGGTAGTTGTAGTGTGTAGGAGAAGGTTTTAGGTGATTAAAATGTTTTTCAGCCTCCAGAGTTCAGGGTGGGGTGGGGAGGGGGGCAGTGTGGGATGCAGCACGCAAATTCTCTACGTAAATGTGTATCGTATAGCGCCATATGGTGGAAGCTGGGATTACACGTCATCTCTCATAAACGTGAGGGAATTAACCCAGATGAATTATTTGCTTGTTAGTCAAGTTCTTCTCCTTCTGCTGGCTCTTCCTTGTGCTCCATTTCATACTCTTCTTCTTACTGTTGCCATCAGGCTCCTCCTTATCTTCTTCTTCATGGTACTTCTCCTCCCCCTCCTCTTCTGACTTTAGAATCTTCTCCTTCCCTTCCTCTAACTCTTA
>CM068962.1:25404524-25421436 GCA_035128595.1 Eptatretus atami | reverse complement strand
TATACATATACAGTACATGTATGTATATGTATATATATATATATGTATATATATACTCGGCATCAACATGATGCTGAGAGCAGCTGTTTCCTGTACTGTGCTCTTAAATGATCATAATCATTTTGACGTTGACAAATTCGAGGGCGCCATCTGTTGGCGATTCAGCTTTGCGCAAAAGGCGTTTGTAATGCGGTTTTGTCATCGTTTGTTTTAATTTAAATGAAGAAGATTTATCGTGAATACATAATTTTCCGAAGGTAAAATAACACTGAAGTTTCTTTTGATGTTGGAACTTGATGACGATGGCCAATTGCATTTTCTGATAATATATAGCCTATATATATATATATTTTTTTTTTATTTTATTTTAAAGAATCATTAAGTTTTAGTTGAATGAAATACTTTGGGGTATTGAAATACCCCAAAGTGATCAATAACATGAAACTCCATCATATATGTACATGTGTGGGTGTATCACACTGTACACTGTAGGGGTGATGTGTGTGACATCAAGTTCAACATTTACTTTTGGTACCTTCCAGGATGAAGAGGATTCATTTGTGGCCAGAGCTGTGACTCATGCCATAAATGATGACAACCTCCATGGGCTGCGCCATCTGCTTGAATCTCTCAAAGGCTATGACATCAACCAGCCAAACAAGGTCAGCCTTCTTACCTCCACTCACCTCACAACCTTAGTTGCATCATTATGTTGCCATCACCGTCAGGCCACAAAGAAAAGCTTTCCAATCCTGAGCAAGCAAAGATGGGGTTGGTCCATCTGCACTATTTTGGGGAAGAAAAAAATTCTTCACAGGAAGTTAAAAATTGTGCACACGCACCCAATACACACAAATGTGCAGGTAGTGGGCAAAAAAATGGAAACATCTGGGTAAATGAGGGTACCAAGTATATTGAAAGCAAAGGCTTCCACACAGGTGTAGCCCATGTTTTAATTAAGTAAATAACATCCCAGCATGTTTAGGGTCATGTGTAAATATGCTGCACAGGCCTCGTTGCCAAGAATTATGGCTAGCATGGCTGCAAGAAGGGACCTCAGTGATTATGAAAGAGGAGTAATTATTGGGCGCGTTTGGCAGGAGTTTCAATGACAAAGACAGCTCAACTTGCTGATGTATCACGAGCAACGGTGTCGAAGGTGATGTCGGCATGGACCTCTGAGGGAAAGACGTCATCAGCAAAGGGCAACAGTGGGCGGAAGCATATACTCCTTGTTGATGGAAGCGGAAGTGTACAGCGTATACTTGAAGTGCAAGGCAAAGCAGGCGAGCAACTGCAGATTAATTGAGTGTAAATTTCAACCTGGGGCATGAGCAGCCAGTTTCATCAAAAACGGTCCGCCGAGAACTCCACAGAGCGGGATACCATAGTCGGGTTGCAGTGCATAAACCGCTCATCACACCTGGCAATGCACGTTTGCGAGTCCACCGGTGCAAAGAGCATAAGCAATGGACCACCGAGTAGTGGAGAAATGTGATATGGTCAGATGAATCATCCTTCACCATGTTCTCGACAAACGGACGAGTGCATGCATGGCACCAACCGAAATAACTCTACAACCTTGAGTGCTTGGTTCTAACAGTGAGGAGTTCTGGTGGTTCTGTAATGCGGGGCGCATTTTTCTGGCATGGTTTAGGTGCAGTCATTCCTTTAGAAGGCAAGGTCGATGCCAATCGTGCCTTAATGGAATTGAGTGATCATCTTCATCCCATGGTGCAGCATTTCTTTCCTGCCGGGAGAGGTGTCTTCCAGGATGACAATGCCCCCATTCACAGAGCACGTGTGGTCGCCAAATGGTTTGATGAGCATGACACTGATATTATCCATATGTCACGGCCTTCTCAATCACCAGATCCGAACCCAATCAAGCATTTTTGGGACATTCTGGAATGATGCCTGAGCCAGCTTTTTCCACCTTCATCAAACAGGTGTGAGTTAATTGACTTTCTCGTGGAAGAATGGTGCCGCATCCCTCCTGCAGAATTCCAGACAATGGTGGACTTTATGCAATGATGCATATAGGTCGTACTGGCTGTATGTGGTGGCTCAACCCATATTAAATGATTTTCCATTGGTGCTTCCATTTTTTATGTACACACACACACACACACACACATTTTATCATACGCAACTGTTGCTAACAATTATATCACACACACATGCACACATGCACACACGCACACTCAAGTCTTGGTGCAACAAATGCGCAGTCGACAGCACATTGTAGTTATTATGATTATGAATAATTAGCATTATAACGATAACAGTGGAAAATGCATGAGAGCTGGGGATTAATGGGGTGAAGAGAATGGGTAGAATGTGGCCACAAATGAGGTGAAAGAAAACTGAGTCCACCAACCTGCTTACTCTGGGTGAAGAGCAGATGTTGAGACTTGGCCTCTTGCTGAAAAAGATACCATCAATTTGAAAACCCTTGGAGTAGATCTCCTCTTGGGGATCTAAACAGAAAAGAGCTGCACCGGCTCAAAGTGCAGAGCCACGCACCATGGTACTTTGGATGAAGGCCTTGTACATCAAAATCCACTGTGAAAGGCTCAGAATGCACTTGGTTTTAGAGAGAATACCAAGAACAGGGCTTGTCTTTGAGTCGAGTTTGGAGATATGGTTTGCCTAAGACTGGATATACAGTACTTCAGTGTGAGGCCATATTTCTTCACCCATTACCACGGGACTGACCTGATAGCTCAGGGTTCAGCACACCCACCTTTGAGTCACCTTGTCTCCATTTGTTTCCCGACCCAACTATACAATACCATGCTGGTGTTTCACAAGCAGGGCATTGATTGCATCAGTGAGTGTTCAGAGGAATGTTAAGCCTATGTCCCATTTACTATCATTTCCTGGTCAGTATTAATTAATCCATGGTGCCTTTTTTCTCTTTTTTTTTGTATACACTGTTGAGGCTCGTATGAGAGCTAACGCACAGAACGTACAACAAGGGGAGCAGGAGACAAGAGGGGGGAGAGGGAAGGAAAAAAACAGTGGGGAACAGAGACATGAGATCTGTGGACGGGAGAGGGATGGGGTGGGGAACACGGGTACACAAGATGGACACTACAGGGACTTTGAGGAAGAAAGTGGACACTACAGGGCCTTTTACAAAGAGTCGGTCATTGTCTGCCAGAACCATGGCAAAACTCCATGTTTATGCCATAATCTGCGGCAGAGTGACGACCAGTCCAGGATTCATTCTCAGCCGTAGAAACATTTACGACTATACGTGTATGAACAGATAGTCACACTCCGCGGCCACAGCTCTTTGAAATGTGAGATTGATAGATTTACTAGGTGTGTTACTCCTACGTGTGTTGATATCTGGTTTTAATTGAAAAAAAAGTTTTTCCTTTTTTTCCCTTGCTTTTCTGCTGATTGTTCTTCAGCATGGTGAGAGTGCCATACACATTGCAGCTGCATGTGGGAACATAAACATCCTTGAGTTCCTGGTATCAAAAGGAGCTCGTGTCGATGCGACTGATAAGGTATTCACATATTTCTGATTCTCTGACTTGACTTCCTCAGTCCCAAAGTGGTGCCAAAGCTCTGCTATCCTGATGTTTTTGGTGATGAGAAAGGCTTTTTAGTTTTGCTAAATATAACTTGATTGCTAATTTGTTTGGTATACCACCACTGAAAACATTTTAATCGACATTTCTAGGTTTGTGGAATAGTTGGAATAGAGAAAGTTTGAGGGGCGTGTATACTGGCTGTTGGAAGGAAAGTATAAGCAGGTGCACAAAAGGACCGATTATAAATAAGAGTGAAAAGGTTTAGAAATGAACACAAGGTTTGTTATATGGTGATGATGAGCTGACACCTGAAGTTGTTGAAGGAAGGAGCTCATCTGTACCGAAGTGAACATGAGCACGTTTGACCAAGGAGGGGCTGGAGTGGGACAAATCGTTGAAAGAGCTGATGGTGCAAGACCAGGATAGCGTCGGAAAAAACAAAAACAAAAAAAAAACGAGGCACCCACGACCCGCCGGTTGTGGGAGAGGAGCACGGCTCGAGTCTTGGCATCCTTTGGGCATGTCAGGTTCAATGATCCTCAAATATTTGGCCTCCATTAGTCCAAAGCACAAAATAAATGCCAGACGTGAATCAGGCGCTCTCGCCCAAAGCGGGGAGCAACATTCAACGGAGCTCCTCGCAAAAGAAAATTTTTGTCTTTTTTTGAAGAGTTGAAGAACATCGGTGGAGGAAGCAGAGAAGGTGTCTGCCTATTTTAGGGCTGCTTTGAAATCTGCCAATATTAACACAAATGTTGTTCTGCAATCCAGCCTTGTACTACATCGAAGGGTTATTATCGAATGAGGAAACTGTCCGTTCATCCGACTCGTTACTCGTGACCGTGCAGGTCCTCTCGGATGATATGGTGATTGTTGTTTTCTTGTTGTTATCCATTTACATGTTGCATGTTTTGCATTTGATAAAATATCTGTGTGCTCCGTTTGCCTTGCATATTATTTGTTTTTGGAATTATTGAGCATTGTGATGCAATGAACAAAAGCCCACGATGAATTATTCCGCATTAACTCTCGAAAGGTAGACATTGTACTGCGAGAAATATTGGAAAGTACATCTTGAAAGCTGGGATTTGTATTTATATTGTGATTATGATGACATGAGGTATTATTACTTGCACGAGGCGATGAAGTATTTCTGTTCTGCAGCACGGTGCCAATGCGGTGTACTGGGCAGCAAGACAAGGCCACGTGGAGGCTATTCGGTTCCTCAAAGAGAGAAATTGTCCCTTGGACGTCCAGGACAAAGTGAGCTCTTTCTACTTCATCCCGGCACCCACACACACTTCTTCTTACAATTCAGCATGTAGGGTGGAGCCATCTGTCCCTCCTTGTATCTACGGGGCCAGGCTCGTGCAGCTCATCAGGGATGGAGGGCAGTGCCGGGGGGGGGGGGGGAATTGAGCAAGGGGTCGGGTTGTAATCATAATGAAAAGGAGGGATAATGCTTATATACAGACTTGCAGAATTGACCTCGGTTCACAAATGGTGTTCAGTCTGATATGTATCCAGGATGGGCTCCTTCCCGTCAAAATGAATAAAAATTCAAACTGATGGTTCTTTGCACAGATGCATCACTGTCCTTGGGCCGAATGCTGGATGGGCCTAATGGCCCCTGCATTGAAGTTCCTTTTAAGGGAACTCGTATTACATGTCCATCGGATGCATTTCCAAGGAAGGAAGTTGATTATTCAGCCTCAACATTTATTTTCTGATGAAACGAATACATTGTCGATAAATTATAGATAACGACCAGTTGCCTTTTGACCACCGTCAGAAAAGTAGATGCAAACCCTGTGCTGACAGGATAGCTCAGAATTATCCTTGTGCGTCACTGGCAGGGTGTTGCATCGATGAATATGCTGTGCTTCGGAGGTGACATTAAGCTGGCTGTCTCATCTGCAGCCATTCATTTGTTCAAGTTAAAGACCCCATGGTCTCTTCCAAAAAGAAAAGGCAAATGTGTGCCATCACCTTGGCCAAATCTATTCGATGATTGGCTAAATGCTTATGACATCGCATGTTTCAATGCCAACCATGGACCCACCCGCATAAGAGTTTGTGGGCCAGTGCACGATCTGTTTCTTAACTACCACCACCTCAACTCTTCCTTTCTGCGCTGCTTTGTAATATTACTCATCTGTTTTAGTCACTATACATCTTCACTTTTGATTCTTGAATACGTCTTAAAATCCTAAATACCAATGATGTGGGAAATTGAATTTTTGTGCTCGATTGTTAACGTGCTGTGAGCGAGTGACCGTTGTCTTGACTTGATGACATTTTATGCGCTGTGCAGTCATGTGAAACCCCCATGCATGTTGCCGCACGGTATGGCTTCGTTGACGTCGTAGAATACCTCTGCCAGGCCGGAGCGATACCCAACCTGCAGGACCAGGTGAGGAATCTGTAGTTTGGGTTCTATGGGGTTTTTTTTTGGTGTGATTACTTTTCTTTTTCTCTCATGCTCACAGTATATGGGTGATGATTTTGAGGGTTTTTTTGTTCTTCACACAAGTAGGAAAAAAAAAAAAGTGATAATGTTGAGATTATCATGCAAAGATCTCAGGTTTTGTTGCTTGAATCATGGAGATGATTGTTTGAAATGATACTCAAGCCCAAGGTGTTTTGTACCATCCTTGTGTACAGGAAATGGAGACTGCGTTGCACTGTGCAGCTTGGCATGGCTACACGACCGTGAGCCAGGTGCTTTGCCGGGCTGGGTGGAATCCCAACCTGCAGAACCGCGATGGGGAAACGCCACTCCTGAGCGCAGCAACAAGGGGTTATCGTGACATTGTGCATGATCTGCTGGAGAGCGGGGCTCAGCTTCAAATCGTAGATAAGGTAGGCCACTGCCTCCTCAACAATGTAGCACACCTCAGTGATCGGCTTGTGTTTTGAATTAAACATAACGGCGATTGTCTGCAATTGATCCGAGAGCTCCATTTTTCTTTTTGACTTCTGAGATTCCGTTTTGCTGCTTTTTCTCCGATGCAGAATGGATGGACAGCACTCCACCATTGCATTCGTCGTCGCCATTATGACATAGCTGTCCATCTACTTTCACGTGCTCGCTGCTGGGCTGATCTTGGCGACAGGCATGGAGAAACTCCAATGCACTTGGCCTCTCAAGATGGCTCCCTACCCATTGTACGGGCACTTTGTCAGGCCGGTTATCGCCTGGACCCACAAAACAAGGCAAGACCATGCAACTGAGTCCAGAGGCATGAAGTAATTTATTTTTCTTATTTTGCAGCTCTCTGTCGCTTATTTATATTTAATGACCTTCAGAATGGTATGTTGTTAGCCAGACTCCATTGGTATTGTTACGTGGAAGGAGAGAAGGGGGGTGGGGTGGGAGGTGGTGGAGGGAGGTGGATGGATCCATTCGGATGTACCGTGTGCTATGAGCAGACAGCATTGCCATATAACGGATACCTGTAACTGTACGTCATATGTGCACTGAGGGCAGGGCAGTAAGCGTAACCTTTAGGATTCACAAGGTAAGGTTGTATTTGTGAATCCTCCCTGTAAAGTAGGTGAGGATGGGTGGTGGACTTTCTGAAGGCACGGTAGTACTTCGTGCTTCAGATCAAATCTGTTTGGCTGTTGTGAGCAAGCCATGAGGTGAGGAGTGAAGAAGAGCAGGTATGGCAAATCTGCTAAGAGCACGAGGCAGACTGTGTGATAAAGCAACCTTCAGGGGCTGCAGGAAGGTTCTGGATGGGGGCGGGACAGAGGCCATGGAAGAGCGCCACCCTCATCCAGAGCATCAACCAATGGGGACCAGCCATGGGTGGTCCACGGGCAGTAAAAACTGGCGTGCGCTTGCCCTCTCAAGCTTGCTCTTCATCTCTGCTCTGGGTCAAGGAAAAGAAGAAGGAGGAGGAGGAAAATGTCTCTTCATGCTGTGTTCCCGGATCCAAAATGCAATTTACACTACAACGCCTTTGCCCTGCTGATCATGCCCTGATCCCACCGACCTCCGGTTGTGCTCCTGACCCACTGGACCTTTGATCGTGCCCTGTCACACGCATGGCCGATCGTGCCCCTGTCCCACTGACGCGCCGATCGTGCCTCTGTCCCCGACCGCCGATCGTGCCCCTGTCCACCGACCGCCGATCGTGCCCTGTCCCACCGACCGCCGATCGTGCCCTGTCCCACGACCGCCGATCGTTGCCCCTGTCCCACCGACCGCCGATCGTGCCCCTGTCCCACGCGACCGCCGATCGTGCCCCTTGTCCCACCGACCGCCGATCGTGCCCCTGTCCACCGACCGACGATCGTGCCCCTTCCCACCGACCGCCGATCGTGCCCCGTCCCACCATACCGCCGATCGTGCCCCGTCCCACCGACCGCCGATCGTGCCCCCGTCCCACGACCGCCGATCGTGCCCCCGTCCACCGACCGCGCCGATCGTTGCCCCCGCCCACTGACCGCCGATCGTGCCCCCGTCCCACCGAACGCCGATCGTGCCCCTGCCCCACCGACGTCGATCGTGCCCCTGCCCACGCTGCCCACGACCGCCGATCGTGCCACTGTCCCACCGACGCGCCGATCGTGCCCTGCCCCACCGACCGTCGATCGTGCCACTGTCCCACGACCGCCGATCGTGCCCGTCCCACCGACCGCCGATCGTGCCACTGTCCCACCGACCGCCGATCGTGCCCTGCCCCACGACCGTCGATCGTGCCACTGTCCCACCGACCGCCGATCGTCCCCTGCCCACCGACCGTCGATCGTGCCACTGCCCCACCGACCGTCGATCGTCCGCCGTCCCCCACGAACGCGCGATCGTGCCACTGTCCCACTGACCGCCGATCGTGCCACTGTCCCACCGACCGCCGATCGTGCCACTGTCCCACTGTCAGCCATTGTTCATGGGGAAAGTCCTCACCTGCTTCCCCTTTGTTAGTAAGAGTGTGGTATGTGGCACTACAGCTCGGCTAGGATTGTTTATTTCTTTATCATTGTATGCGAGTTTGCACATTCCCCTCTCCCTATACGTGTCTGCCATGTTGCTTGGTTTGTTCCGTTCCCCACGTCCAGTCCACCTCTTCTCCCCATATCTTTTTTTCTTCTCTTAAAAATAAAACCTTATAAGGGGTAAGAGACGGTTTCCCACCTTTCACCCCACGCACGCATTCCATCGCCGAATTTGGCATAATTGGAAATAAACTTAGGGAATCGTAAGGTAAATCTGCCTGGTGTTGGCTTAATGGCTAGGATGGTGGGCTTGGGATCCTAGGATCCTGAGTTCAAGTCCCCCTCAGCTGTTGAATTAATACCAGGTGGGGTTGACTCTGCCTGTCATCCTTCCGAGGTCGGCAAAATGAGTGCCAGCTTGCTGGTATCTTGTGTCGGAGTGGCGACCCGTCCAGGATTGTGCTCAATAGCCAAGGAGATTACTTAAGCAGCACCAACGCTCTGCACAGAGTATGGTCCTAATGGATGGAAGGTAAATCTGAGCATGGGGAAATTTGTATTTGAACGCAATTTGGCTCATCACCCTATCGGTTGTTCGTGAGAACAAAGTTTGATTCTGCATGTCCCATAATGCACCTCACTCAATACACTTGTAATACTGAATGTTCTTGTTATTCCTGAGACAAAGAGCAGTCAATCTGGCATGTGTTCACTTTTCCATAATGACCCATAATAGCTGAAGTTTTACTGTTGACAAATGAACACGTATTGTAACTGGAGAAGTGTTCAAAAAGCTTTGTGTGGTCAACATAGTGGTCTGTTTTAACAAGCAACAGGTTCATTGCAACAATCTTTGTGCAATCCTTTCATTGATCTTTCAGAGAGGTTACACACCCCTGCACCTTGCAGCAGTACACGGGCACGCCGAGGTGGTACGACAACTGTGCCTTGCCGGAGCAAATGTTGACGCACTCACTGCCGTGAGTACGCGGGTTGCTTGGGTCACACCGATCACACTCGCAGACACAAACAATAATGTCCCACTCTATCATGTGTATGTGATGTGAAACGATCATGTAATCTGCTGTAGAAGATGATAGAGGAATCGCAATGCATGCTTATGTTGCAGTTGTGTATTCTGTAAACTCTTCCAAAAAACAATTCTGATGATGGTGATGTTGTTTTATGGCAAACATAATTATGCTTCTCCACTTGACTGCACTTGACCAGACTGACTGAGCAGCAAAAGAGTGCATTATCCATACTATCAGGAAATAACTGTGATGCAGACATTACACCGTCTTTGTATGAATGTAATTAGCGGACTAATGAATTCGCCTGTTTAGGTGGATACGTGATGCGTTCTGCAGTCAATGCAATCATGTTAGGATTGATGTCATCCAGTGCTGTTTGTAGCAAGCTTACCCGGCAGCCTGGCCTGTGGCTCTTCCATATCTCAGCCTCACTACCGGCACATTGTGGTATGTGGCGGATGTGCCAACACCGTGTGGCTACCATGCCAAAGTGCTAGTGGCTACTCGGCTTCATATCTACAAGGAGCAAGCTGTAGCCTCAAAGGAAGTTTAAAACTAGACCGGCACTCGGTGGAGCGCATACCCTCCGCAAGGTTGAATCGTTTATGTTTTGCATCCTACTGATGTTTGGGATCCTACGATCCTGAGTTCAAATCCCCCTTGCTGTTGAATTAATACCAGGTAGGGTTGACTCAGCCTGTCATCATTCCGAGGTTGGCAAAATGAGTGCTAGCTTGCTGGTATCCTGTGTCGGAGTGGCGAACCGTCCAGGATTGTGCCCAATAGCCAAGGAGACTGCTTAGGCAGCACCAACGCTCTGCACAGAGTATGGTCCCAATGGATGGATGGATGGATCCCACTGATGGGCCGGATCTGGACCCGGACCTGAACCAAAATATAATCAGCTTCTTCTTGTCACCTAACCAACTCATCCACCCAGTTTTGTCATAACTCGTCCACAACGTTTTGAAATATGATGCTGCTATACATCGGTTTTAGTCCTATTTCTCAATGGTGAAGAATTGTTTAAATAATTTTTGAAAAGTCTGATATCTGGATCCAGATCTTCGCCAAAATCGAATCAATTCCTCCTTGTCACACACCCAACCTGATCACTAAGTTTTATTCAAATCCGTCCAGAACTTTTTTGAGATTTACTGCTCATGGGCAGACAGACTGACAAACAGGGGTGAAAACAAAACGTCCGTTCACATTCGGTGGTGGAGGTAACAAATCTAAAGCTTTATGTGTAAGCAGACTTGTATTACCCATCGAGAAAGTCACATTGATTGGATAACCACATTAACCACTCAAATAATTGCTTCATTTTTATTGTAAAGTTTATTTTACATCTTGTACTATAAAAGTTGAGAATTAGCTGGACAATATTCACCCATCCAGTAGGCTGGAAGGTGGATACATCATCGGTATGATGGTACATTGGCCTGCACCTGTGCCTTAATTACCTTGCACACTTCTTTGTGTGTTGCATGTATTCTCCAAAGGTCACATGTCCAGACACTCAATGTGTTGAGTTGAATTTTCAGAGGCAGCTTCTTAACACCATAATCTAAACCCTGTTAAGTGCCTGGCACACTTGTCCCATCACAAGCACAGCTATACCATGACTATATATGTGTGTGTATGTATGTGTATATATATATATACATACATATCTCACAAATGTATTTTTATGAAACGTTGAACATGTTTATTACCAGGTTGGATATTCGCCTGAGCAGCTTGCCCTGAAAGAACAACAAAATGAGGTTGTCCGAGTGCTGAGCAGGTTGCGCAAGGTAACTCTGTTTTCCTACACTTTTAGCTTATCCATGTCAGCCAGGACTCCTGAACTGGTTTTATATATATATATATATATATATATATTATATTATATTTAAATATATATATATATATTATGTATATTATGTATGATATATATATATATATATGAGGCTCCGCGAGGAGGCGCGATGTAAGCGACATTTTTTAGTGATATGATGATGATAGGCTCGATGATAGGGTAAGGTTAAAAATAGTGCTATATGGCATTAACTCCAAAATGGCCGATGTGTCCCTTACATCACTCCTCCTCGTGGGGCCTCATATATGTGTGGTGTGTTGTGTGTGTGTGTGTGTTGGTGTGTTGTGTGTGTGTATATATATATATATATGTATATGATATATATAATATATATATTTATATATATTTGTATATGTGTGTATATATATGTATGCATATATATATTATATTATATATATATGTATATATATATATATATATATATATATATATATATATACATATATATATATATGTGTATTATATATATATATATATATTATAGTATATATAGATATATATATATGTATATGTATATATATATATATATATACATACATACACACACACATATTATATATATTTACTGTGTATATATTCTATATGTATATATTCTATATGTATATATTCTATATGTATATATTCTATATATATACATATATATGTATATATTTATATATACAGGGTGTCCCAAAAGTCACCAAGGGATTTAGAAATTAAACAACATTTCTGTTTTTTAATAACTTCGATTATTTTTATTCCAAAAGAAAATTTACAAAATGAAGATAAATTTGCTTTATTTATGAAAAATGATGCAGCTTAAATGTCCTCCATTTTCGGCTTCGCAGAGACGGGCTCTTTCAACAGCATTTTCCATAACGCGGATAATAACCTAGCTGCAGCCCTCAAATTTCTGCACAGATGTTGTCCTTGAGCTGCTGAATTGTATGGGACTTATTGATGTATACACGCTCCTTTAGGTAACCCAAAGAAAATAATCGGGAGGCGTCAAATCAGGAGAATGTGATGGCCAAGAATTTCTGAATTTCGCGAAATTATTCGGTGTCCATGCTCTTTGGGTGAGAATAATTGATCGATGAAATAAAAATAAAATTCCACGATATTGGTTCTTTGTTCAGTCGTGAATTTTTCCATGGGTAATTTCCAAATGTTAATCTAGATTCTGAAAAGAAAAGAAAAACAAATTATTAAAAAACAGAATGTATTTAATTTCTAAATCCCTTGGTGACTTTTGGGTCACCCTGTATATATATATATATATATATATATATATATATATATTATATATATTATATATATGTTTTACTGAACTGAGTTAAGTTTTCGCCTAACAAGACCTCTCGTTGGTTGATCCATTAAACCACTAAATCCCTGTATTTGATTTTTCGATCCTTTAAAAAATTATTATTTTTGTTATGAAGGTTTAAACCAAGATGTAGTTCAAAATTCTAATTTGCTCACTTCCTCACATTCAAGTGAGCAATTGATCGAATGTCCGTTGAGTTTCCCATGGAGGTTTCCCTAAGCTGCGTGTTCCTTGTTTGAGAGGGTCGTGTGGGCTCTGGAATCTCGCCGTGCCAACCGAGGCATAGGGCACGAATTTGGGCATCAGCGCTTGGCACAATGGCAGTGAGCGTTGAAAGACTTTGCATTCTTTCCCGTGCAGGCATCTCTATGCTTACCCATCTCAGAATGTTGTCTTGGCATTCGGTTGCACAGAAAATAGCCTCGGTGGGGGCTTGCGTTGAGATGCGAAGCCTTCATTCTCTCCGAAGGCTTGAAAGCTGCTGACAGCACTGCCCTTTCCAGGGAATTTATGCCGATGACGGCAATTGCCGCAAAGCCACTTCGTTTTAAATGTTGGTGATTGGCTGTTGGGTTTATTTTTATTTTCTAGTAAGGCTTTTAAAAAAAATTTTAAACATCAATATAGATTCTTGTTGGACATTGAAATTTGGAAAAAGATAATTTTGTTTTTGAAAAGTGTTCATACTGCCAAGTATCAATATTCAAGAGTTACAAAAGCACGTGCACAGTTTTGTAACTGTAGTGCAATTGGGCTAGTTGTTTAGGCTCATGGAAGAGCAGAACAACAGAGGGGACGGATGAACAGACAAAGTGGGGTGAAAGAGGAAATGGCTAGGAAAGAACAGATGCATCCAACAGAGCATGTTGGGAGAGCAGTTGCAGGTAAAAAGGAGTACAGGATCTCTGGGTGGAGAAAAGACTGATAGGACGACTGAGGCCTAGAGGTACGCACACTCGCCTCGAGGCTGTCTAGGTTGTGTTCGAATCCCGACCCAGCTATAAACTGTCATCCAGGTGTTTCACAGGCAGGGTCATTCGTCAATGTGTCCCTCGGATGGATGTTAAACGGGAATCCCGTCTGCCAGCATTCGTTAAGTGGAGCCAGGACCAAAATAGAAACCGTATTGGACTGCAAGGCCACTAACGTCTTCCCTTCTCCCCACCCCACATATTTTCCCATTACCTTACCTCAGTTAATAATTCCCCATCACAATCTTGAACTCTGTCTTGTGCTCTGATGAGGTTCCCATAGTTTGTCTCAATTGGGTTGTTTGCCTCTTGTGTAGGCGGTATCGGGGAATGGATCAATTGAAAAAGAAGGAAATTAAAGGGAAAGTGAATGAGAGGAGAGGGTATGAAAGTTTGGAATTGGCAACAAAGAACATCAGGAGGCAAAACAGGAATGGGGGTGTGTGTGATATGAGGTGTTGGTTGCATGTGAAAAGGGGTGGTGGGGGTGGGGGGGTGCAGTTTGGGGAGTCTAAAATTCTGCCACATAGTACGCAGATGGTTCCTGATGGGGAATTGTTCATGAATTTCTCACAATCTCTTTATTTTCAATACCTTTGTTCAATCTGTGTTTTGTAGTACAGTTATAGGCTGGTGGGATGGCTTGAAGGTTCCCATAATTGCCTCTCAACTGTCTAGCCTGGATTTGAATCCCGACACGGCTATAAACTGTCATCCTGGTGTATCAAAGGCAGGGTCATTCATCAATGTGTGTGCCATCCCTCGGATGGACGTTAAACTGGGTCTTCCATCTGCCGGCATTATTTGTTGGACGTTAAATATCCCATGTTGTCCTTCTTGAAGAGTAGGTGTGCTATCACCGGCACCATTATCAAATTCCAAATTCATACCCTAATACTGCTTGGAAGGCAATGACAAACCTCCCAGTGTAACCCTTGCTCAGGAAGCTGTTTCGGCGGCATCAACGCTCTGTGAAGAGTAGCGGGGGAGAGGGAATGAGAATGAATGAAAATGAGAGAGGGAATATAATCATACAAAATGCAGAATTTTATTTATTTATTTATTTTCGTTTGCCCCCCTCCCCCACCCCTTTCTTTCCTCACTTTTATGTCGGTAGGATGTGCAGCGGACACATTTTGCAGCACAGCTGAGGCCCAGCAATGCACTTTTATCTCGTGTCAAACTCAAGATGCTCGGCTTCTCAGGAAGTGGGAAGAGTGCTCTGGTTGAGTCGCTCAAGTGTGGCCTCTTGCGTGGTTTGTTCCTCCGCCAGTGTCGCCCACGACTGCTCTCATTGGCACCACCCACGCCATCATCTCCTTCCCGTTACGGTCGCCTTAGTCCTGGAAATAATGCCGGTAAGTTATATTCGTTCTATCCCCCACAGCTGTGAGGAAAATGTCAACCCTGATTAACAGTTGTCTGCACACAAACCAATTCACAGTTTCAATGTAACACTTCACCACCATGTACCATCAATTACTACTTTAAATAATTTTCACCTTTTCTGTTCCACTTGCTTGTATCATTAGCCTGTCCTATTTCTCAAATGCACAAACTCTTCCGCGTTCCAATAACATTGATCATCAATGTAATAATACGCTTGTCCTGTCTGTCTGTCTGTGTTTGTAAAATATTGCGAGACGACGGAATCTCGCAATACAGTATTGTGCATTTTACGTCTTTTCATCGTTATTTACAGTAATTTTAACGTCGTTTCTTCTCCGTGATGTATAAATGCATTTATACATCACGAAGAAGAAATTTAATGAAGGATCATTTTTTTAACACAATTAGATGACTCGCAATCACTTGCGAATGGTACTTCCACGGAATTCCCATGACATATCTCGTGAGATTGTGAATGGGCGCCTGCACGGAAGAGTGAAAAGAAGTTGGGAAGGTAGGAAAGCAGGTTATGAGGAGGTAGGAGTTGGTGAAGTTGGTAATGGCAAAATGTTAAGGTGTATTGGGGAGAGGAAAGAGTGAAATGTTCCACTATTTCAATGAGGTAATAATATGCAGTGATATAAGAACGAATGCCCTCTTGCTTTGAAGAACGGGAAGAAAAGGGAAGTGGAGGACAAAGTTGGGGTAGCGGCAGGGGTTGACTGAGCAGTTGGGCATTCGGGCACTGATCGAGGGCTTGGGCCATCAAAAGGTCCGTGCTAAAAAAAAAAAGTTTACTTTTCAGAAATAGGAGAGGAAGTTGATTTTTGACCTTATATTTATACATAACATTAATTGTTGAGTGTTGAAAGTCGATTTTGATTGATTCCTGAATAAAATGCAGGAAAGTCATTTACAAGTCAGTCGTCGCTTAACATTGTAGTTACGTTCTTGAAAAGTGCGACTTTAACTGAAACGACTTTAAGCGAATCTAATTTCCCCCATAAGAATGAATGTAAATAGGGAGGGTTAGTTTCCAGGGAAAAAAATTTTCGGCAAACAAAATATACTATTTACATATATATAGAGTATAAGTTTTAAATAATTAGATCCTCGTGGAGGATCTCTAAGTCTTACGTTGTTGTTCTTCATCTTCTTCTTGTGGACTTTTTTGTTTCACAGCCTACAGTTTTCATCGAAACTTCCTGAAACTTGCCATGTATATGCAGAAAGCCCACACGCAGGCAGTAACCATCTCCGATTTTGGAAATTCTTCTGAGAAAAAAAGTTGACGTCATAATATCGCCGCTAATGGAAATCGCCTATACCATTATCTCTGAAATTTGGCAAGTTGTTTGAATTTTGTTTGCGGGAATCAAGCCGGGCATTAGCACAGATAATTTATCGCAAACCTGATACATCACAATGACGTCATATTCGTTTTTATGACGTCATCATTAAAAGGACGAGGATCTTAGCTCATTTGAGCTTGTTTTAAACAAACAATTGAATATCATCGTCTCTAGTTTCTTCATATCTCCAATGATTAGCTCTTTGTGTGATTGTAGAAATTGTGTAAAATTGGATTCTTCCACGTTATCAAAACCCGCTTTATTGGCCAAGCTAAGGATAACTTTCTTCATCGTGGGGACATCTTTAAATCCTTCCGAGTCATTGACACATTCAGGCCACAACTTCCTCCTCCACACACTATTCATGCACACCTGAGTAACTTCAGCCCAGCATCCACCGATGTTATCAATGCACACCTCGGTGTATACATGGCCTATACTGTACGTCATCTGGGTGGGCTTATACACCGGTATTTACAGTGTGGCCTACACACTGGTATTTAC
>CM068962.1:25367030-25397920 GCA_035128595.1 Eptatretus atami | reverse complement strand
AACACCTCTGGGCCATATTGGATCGAGCTGTACGGAAAAAGTCCAGGAACCCAACATCACGGGCAGAATTCCTCAACCTTTTGTGGGAAGCCTGAGCAGAAATCCCACAAGAGAAAATTTTGGAACTCGTTAGTTCTATGTGTGAAAGAGTAAAAGCGTTAAAATCTACAAATGGCAAATCTACCAAAGACTAGTGTATGTTTTAAAATGGATCAAATGTACTTCAAATGTTCAATAAATAAATCCTTTAAAAATAATCGTGTCTATTTACTTCTGTCATGTCTCTGTATACCGGTATTTATGGTATGTTGCCATATTTTTAAAAATGTTGCCATATTGGTAAATCATCGAATGTCGAACAGGATAGTGCAGAGGGTAGCACACTTACCTCTGAGCTCTCTCGTCTGCATCTGATTCTCGTCCTGACTATAAACCGTCAAATTGATGCTTCACAGGCAGGGAGTTGCATCAATGAGTGCACAGTCCCTCGGATTTGCATGGACTTGAAGACCCGTCTGCTCGCTTTAGCTGGTGGATGTTGAAGATCCGACGGTGTCTTTCAACAAAGAGTAGAAAAGTTCTTGTTGCCACCCTGAATTCCAAATTCTCAAATTCCTGCTCAAGTCCACTTCAATCAGATGTCAGATCTGGCCAGCCAGTTCGTGAAAGACTTGAGCATGCAATCTTAGCTGCCAGCCCCATACTATGGGACAGTGTAGCAGATGAAGAAAAAGGATATTGGTTAAACATCGAGGGCTTTGCCAAAAACATGGTTTGACCATATGAAGGACAATTGGTGCGTAAAATATGTGTCTGATTGGCTTTACTACATTTTCAGGCCTATAGATACTGTTACAATGTTACTGATATTGTTGTTTATGTTTCCTTCATTGGGGTTGGTGGTGGAGGGAGGGAGTTGGTCGTTGTATGAAAGTGACGCCTGAAATTTTATTTTCAAAGGTGATATGTTTTAAATGAGGATGAAACTTCTTTTCCACGGACTTTTAAAAACTGGCTCATAGTGGAAGTGTCCACCCCTCCCCCCCCCCTATTTGGGGCTGTCCCCCCCCCTCCACACACACCTTGGCACAGCTTTATGGAAGTTCGATATCAACTTTCACTTCACTGTCCTGTTTATTGAACCTGAGAATGTGCTGTCTTCTGAAACTGACTTCCTGTCTCTGGAATTCATATGTCGTTGTCCATTAACTTTCTCAAACTCGATGTTGCCCGGACTGACATGCTGGTCCTTGGCCCATTCCCTCATCTGTCTTTGTATTGCTTCAACCCCACTTAGTTAACTGTAGGATTACTATCTGATCTCCACTTCTACCGTTTCACATCTCAGTGTCACTAAGGACCCAAGTCTTTCAGATATTCTGCGTGCAGCTAAAATATGCAAATCTATTTTCTTCCATCTTAACGATATTGTGCAAATCTGCTCGTGCTTAAATCTGAAGGCGAATGAAACCTTCATTTTTGTTCTTATGATGTCTCATTTGGAACGCTGTTGCTCACTGTTAGCAGGCTTGCCTGCGTCTTCGTCTTCTCTCATTTCTTTTCATCTTCTTTCGAAAATGGTTCAAGCTCACAAGTTTGATCACATTATGTCAATCCTCAAAATACGTCACTTGCTTTCAGTGTGTCAACTTGTAGATTTATACATGGGGCCGATAACGTTTGAAGCCAAACATAAATTGGTTCCAACCATCATTTCTAACCTCATCACACCTTAAAACCCTGAAAGAAAGCAATGGGTGGGGGAGGGGGTGAGGGGGGGTGTCTGAGGAGATTATCAAGGTGTTTCTTGTACTCGTATGAAGGTTTTGAGCGATCTAACATTTTTGAGATACGCTTCCCAACTGTGGATCCACACAACCTCTTAAATTACAGTTTTTACATCTCTTCTTACAATTCCATCTTATTACAGTTTTAAATTTTATTCATTTCGACTTTTATTCCCTCTCCCTTCTTTGGAAAGCACTGATATTTTATTTCTGAATGAAAAATGCATTCATAATAATATATATAATTCAAGAAGTGTCTTTCTGTTTGTTGTTTGTTTGTTTGTTTGTATTTTGTTTGTGTTTTGTTTGACTTCTATTCATTCCTTAACTGCTGGATCAAATGAGTTGAAAACTGCTGGTTGTGCTCGGTGGGAGAGGGGGAGGATTCCTGGGAAGGTTTTGGATATCTTACTCACTGGGGTTCAAGATGGGGGGAGGACCCCAATTTTCCCTGTAAATGGGTATCATATAGCGCCACCTGGTGGAAGCCTTTATTATAAGTCATAAAATTAGAGAGTTCCTAGAGCGCCTTACCCCGCACCGGCTTGAGAAAAATAGGACGTGGGTGTGGGGTCTGCGAGGAGCAAATTTGATTGGTCAAGATGATTTAAAATGCCATAATATTTTGTCCAATTACTGATAAACAGAAGGGGTTTGAAAGTGCCAATAAGTTGATTTGTGTTATACAGTGTTCAAATGTATTATTCAATTGAAATAAAGTAAATATTTTAAAGGCTGTAGAAAAAAAAATTCAGACGTTTACCACCGTTGATGCAGCAGCGTCTTTTGCACCACCTTATTTAACACGTCCCATTAGTTCTTCAAGCCTATTTGTGTCCTTTATAACGTCCTTAAAAACAGTAAGTTTCCTGTTTGGAATGATTTTCAATTTTGTTTCATTGCCAGACAGGCAAACAGAGTAAAAAATATTATCTCTCCTATCTCCGCATACGCAATCGGGACAAATTCAGAGCCAAAGTACTGTTAGACTAGAGGTTTGTTTTCCGATTCATGTTCCAATTTATCTTCAAAATATAACATTAAATTTAAATTAAGTTGCTCCTCAATCATAAACTACCATCTGTGGATAGACAGACAGACAGACAGACAAGGTGAACCAACTGCTCAGCCTCACTTTTCACTTCACACGTGCGGAGTAAAAATACGCAGTTGACATCATAGAAGTGGGACAGGTTATTTTCTAGTGCAAAAAAAATATAAAATTGATTGAATTGATGTTGTTGTATCCTGTAACCTGTTGCTACACATAACAACTACACCTTCCCTTGATCTCCATTTCCTTCCATCTCATCTATTTCTCCTCTTCCCCATATTTCCATCAACACCCACCCCCTCAACATGCCACGTTTCCCTCCCAGTTTCATCAAGCATCACCAACCTTTATCCCGGTTGTGAGAATGTCAGTGTAAAAAGCCGCTCAATGATGTTTGAGCCGATCATGAGGAACAGAAGCCGTAACTTTTTGGTTTCGCCATCCAAGAGCACTTCCTTCTGCTTTGATGAGCAGTCCACACGTGCCATCAACGTGCAGAACACAAACGTCAGCGGTCAGTACTTGTGTTTGTTTTTACCTTGGTATTAGACTTTATATGACTGAAAACATCATAGTTATATTTTACGATCAGGGTCACATGGTTGCTGAGAATTAATTGCCGAAGAATATTGAAGTTAGCTACAAGTGATCAGCATGACTGTGTTACATCCAGATAAAAGTCTCTTTGCAGCGCAGGAGATCGGTTGCATATATCAGAGAAAATTTGAACAGTATTGCACATCTACAATTGGTGGATTTCATTGATGCATACATTATCATCCCCACGCTGTTTAAAAAAAAAAATGAGGGGAATTTTGGAATCTGTTCCATCTGTCTGTCTGTTTGTATGTCTGTCTGTCCATCCGTCACACTATCTCCTCAACAGTTGGACAGAAATTCACCAAACTTGGTGGTTCGGATCACCACATTGTGCGGAGGTGCAAGAATAGTATCATATTTGGCTGCGCTCCCTTGGGGCGGGGACAAAAGGTCAAATTCCAAAAAATGCAATTACGGGCACATTTTTAAATGAAACTTTGTATATGCAATCAACATTGGGGGAAGCATGAACTTAGGGTCACGGGAGTGGGGACTTGGGGTCACAAGGGGGTAAAACGGAGAAAAAGAAATTTAACTCCAAATTTGATATTGGGTCATTCCTGGTGGAGCTGTTTGCCATCTTTCAACATTGCTTCAGGTGGGAAGCGTGGGGCTTTGCGATGGTGCGCTGTAGACTTCACTGCAGTATTGTACTGGAATGGTGGGAATATAGTCCGACAGGATGGTGGAGAGGTAGTGCACTTATCGTGAGCCGTCTAGCCTGGGTTTAATTCTTTGTCCGATTACAAACTGTCGAATTGGTATTTCACAGTTATGGGCATTAAACTTGGTGTCCTGTCTGCTGGCATGAGTTGGTGCACATTAAAATCCCACAATCTCTTTCATGAATAGTAAAGTTAACGCCATCACCTTGGTCAAATTCAAAATTCTTGCCCTAATCATCTCCAGTCGAATGTCATGCCTGGTCAACCAGTTCTTGAAAGACTTGGGCCAAACTTCCTCCTGTGCCAACCCCACAAGTAGGTGGGATTACTAGGAACCATTAATTACTCGTAGTCGATTGGTGGGAATATGCTGTATTTTAATTTTTTTTTAATCACTCTGCTGAGCAACTTTTGTGAATGTATAAATAAATAAATAAATGTTGATTCTTTATTATTGCTTTTTATTGAATTCCCATAATCAATTACTCTTTTGCTGTCGATGGAAAATCCAATTTTACACAGGCAATGAGGCTCGTGGAAGAGCAGAACAAGAGGAGGTAAAGGCTCCACGTATGCAAAGTGGGGCATTGGGAGGACACAAATGTACGAATACATCACAACATGAGGAGAGTTGGCACAGGTGAAAGGGGGATAGGTCCTCAGCAGGTGTAGTATAGCTCAGAGGTAGAAATGGGAGAGAGAGCATGTGGTGGTGCCGGGCAGCATAATTGAGGTACTGAAGGGAAGAGCATTTGACAGCAGACTTGGGAAGAAGTTCCCATACACGAGAGAAAAGTGGTATGAAGGAATGGATGTGCGAGCATCAAGTGTGGACTTGTACAAGGTGATTTGACCAGGTGTGGGTTTCTGTAAAGATGAAGAGAAGGTTAATGTGTTGGAGCAAGACACAGAAGCAGCTGAGAACTTAAAGCCACAAAAATGCTCTCCTGCTTCATTGATATGCTAAGCACCATTGTTTTGTCTTCTTATTCTTAAATGTTCTGTACTTTCTTGAGCTTTCTTTTTCTCTGTATAATGTGTATATATATTAATTATTTTTTATCCAAATTGTTACTTTTCCATTTTATTGTCTCCTTCCACTGCAGGATGTACAAATCGATTGATGCTTTATGTCTCTTTAGGTGCTGGCGAGTTCAGTATTTGGGAGTTCTCTGGCAACCCAGTCTATTTCTGTTCTTATGACCTTTTTCTTGCTGATGACACAACGGCCATCCACATTGTACTGTTCAGTTTGGAGGCCACGTTCGAGATTCAGCTGACTCATCTAATTTTCTGGCTCAATTTCCTCAAGGCTCTGCGGCCTGTTGAGGAACCATTTGGTAACTCAAATGCGCTCTGGTTATAATGCGTGCCTCCTTGATGCAATTCTGCAGTTCAGCTTGTATAATCCACCTTTGGTATTTAGCAGATGCTCCCATCATGTAGATAACTTCCCTTGCTTATCTCAGATTGTTACCATTATGTGGTTAATTCTAGTGTTCTGTTCTATGGCCTCAGCCTGTTGACAAAAGCCTTTGCTTCATCAGCTTCTTCGTGGTTCTTGCATTGGGGGGGGATCCATGTAACTTGGAGCAATGTGCAATTCAAATCTTGTGAAATTTTTCCGTTGCTCGACGAAATGGCACCACAGTGGAACCACCACAATCCTATCATGATAGATTAACGGCCAAAAGGGGATGACTACATGTCAAAGTATAATCATTAATGCAAGAAAAACAAGTTTTTCTTCTGATTTGTCCGATGCTGTTTTGAAGTAGTGCTTGCGTAGTGCTGAAGTACTCTTGCGTCTTAGAGCGCAACATCTGAAGCAGTGCTTGTGGTGGTAGCTTGAGATGTGGCTGGCACACATGTGTAATATCATTACTGTGGGCCATGATGTGGACCCTCATTAGTGCGGTCTGATATGGGCCAAGATTTGTGTGAAATGGACCACCAGTCAAATTCACAAAATATTGGGAACTTTCATGTAGTAGTCATTCATTATTTTTTCCATTTTTTATTATTTTTATTTTTTACCCATCATCACCCGTGTACCATCTATCCATTGGGACCATACTCTGTGCAGAGCGTTGGTGCTGCTTAAGCAGTCTCCTTGGCCTATTGGGCACAGTCCTGGATGGGTCGCCACTCCGACACAGGATACCAGCAAGGGCACTCATTTGCTGACCTCGGAAGGATGACAGGCAGAGTCAACCCCATCTGTATTAATTCAACAGCCCTGTGGGATTTGATCTCAGGATCCGAGGATCCCAAGCCCATCACCCTAACCATTAAGCCAACTCCAGGCATACTCTTGTACAATAGCCTACAAATTGAGCAGAATCATGGAATTTGATCACATTTTGGTCATCGGGGGGGGGGGGGGGGTCTAATGTTGGCCTTATCCTGTTTTTAGATCACAAATTAAGTTCGTCCAATTTTCAGTTGGGGCTGGTCCATATTACTTACCCACACAGAGTGTCAATTATAGGTCGGTGATTATAAATGCAACAAGAGTTCTCAGCAACAATCAAAGCTTCCCAGCTGTAACACTGGTAGTTGAACGAACCATGAGACGCTTTCGAATGCGGGATTTTGAAATCGGGGAAACCCCCAAACCTATATAAAGGTGTTTTTGTGTTGAAATCGTTTTTAATGCCTTGATTGCTGTTGATGCTGTATTGGATTCGAAGGAAATATTCACGGAATATGGTCACAAGTGTTCAAATCGTATTTTCTTTGCCTATAACCAGATCATACCAGTTTTCTCCTTCAAAATCCATCGATTTCCTGTTGTTGGAAAAACTGTCAATTTTGATTGTCCCGTGCCGAGCATTACATTTTTCCAGATATTTCTCCTCCTTCCAAACTTGAAGCGACGCAGCCCATTGATGCTGAATCTGATGTTTCCTATTGACGTGCTTTAGCAGTGAGGGAGAAAATGATGCTGTGTTTGAAATGTCTTTGAAAGTGCTCATAAATCCCAATATGGCCTCCAATCATTTAGGCCAATCAGCTTTGTTGAGCGATTGAGGCAACACCAGGCATGAGTTTGGATTTAGGGGGAGGGTGGATGAAATTGGAGTTATCTGAGCAATATAACAATGTATTGTATATGCACATCAGCAGTACGCATGTTTACACTTCATATACGTTCCCCGGGTTAATTTGATTTTCGGGAGTGATTGAGGCAGCAGTCTGTTGCCCATACACCGACCACCCAAGGAAAGGGATGTGTCGGAAGACCGTGTTGCACGCATGGAACAAGATCACCTGTAGGGTGGGTAGTCTGCTATTAATAATCGTAAAGGTAATAACATGATCCTCCGGCGGCTCCCGTAGGGAGCGGGTGCTTCTAGTAATAATTATGACGATGATCACCATCATCAAAAAACTCGACAAGAACAATCGGCTTCCAACAATGCTGGCTGGTGGCCCAAATTACATGGATCTCTCCTACTTGATGCAATAACCCACCCGAGTTATTGTTTCTGCATTGGTAACAATTGGTGCGTTCAGGTTCTCTTTCAGAAAATTATTTGCAATTATTGCGAGAGAATTCCTGGAGTTATTTATTATTTTTGAATCATGAATGTATTTGTTGATGAATATTACCAATGTGTAATCCAGTTGTACAATTTCGATGATTCGAATCATTGTGATCGTACATAAAATTAAACTTCACGGAGTAAAACCTGACCAAGATGAGTTCCCTGAAATGTTTGTAATTTATCATTTGTCATCGCAAATCTTCCCCAGCATATGCCAGCCAGCCCAAGGAGCCCCTGAAAGTGGTTCTGGTGGCGACCCATGCTGACCTCGTGAACTGTCCACGAGGCCACAGCGGTGAGTTTGTGTACATGCCTGGTGCACAGCTACTGCGCAAGGTGAAGCACAGGTGAGCGAATGCAAAATCTCATTACTTTTTCTTTTTAAATTTAACAAAAAATACAATGAGAGACAAAGAATCATGGTTACTATTGAAAGGGGAATGGTCTTAATTGTGGTTCCCTTTCGGCCGAGCAAAAGAGGAACACTCACCTTCACCGGCAAGACGAGTTCTTCATTCTATGATGTCATAATCGTGAATTGTAGGGCTATCTGCTGAAAAAAAAATGTCTGTTTTGTTTGCTCTTGGCTTCAACTTTATTGGCATTTTAAAGGAATCGTTGGCTTCTCTTTTTTTTCACAGGGTTTGGGTGCAGTACTCACACGATTAAGTAAGCCCTTTGCCTCAAAATGGTTAATTTCAACAAAGGAAACAGCTCAGTTGAATGGGTCTGAGAACCAAAACCTACTAACATTTCCTCAAATATTTATTTGAACATATAAATGGATATCTTAGATTGCAATGGACGATTCCCCTTTTTATGTGTTGAAGTCTTTTATTTTTGTGGAAATGTTGAATAGACTGTTCTGTAGTCTGAATAAAGTTAAACCGTGCAGTGCTCAGATCCATTGTGCCCCTTTGACTCATTGAACTGCACTGGCCATTGCAGGTTTGGCACCGACCTTAACATTTCCGATCGAATCTTCGTGCTCGACGCCACTGCAGCCCAATCTAAAGATATGAAGTTGTTGAGGAGTCACCTGCTGGAACTCCGCACGAAGAGTATCGCAGTAAGGACTACAAGAGATCACCCTTGGGGGGGCTTTTCTCAATGTTCTTAAATGTTCTTCACCTTCAATGTTCTCAATAAATGTACTTCACCTTATTACCTCTGCCACCGAAGGTTGATGGAGGTTATTTTTTCATCTTTGTCTGTTTGTGTGTTTGTTTGTTTGACTGTCTGTGAGCAGGTTATCTCAAAAAGTTATGGACAGATTCAGATGGCATTTGGTGGACAAGTTGGGTTATTTATTTATTTGTATGCAGCCTATGGCTGCTTGGCTGCATCATTTTCTGGAGGCATGGCTGTGCTGTCCCCTGTGTACCAGTAAGCTGGTACTCATTTTGCGAACCTCGGAAGGATGACAGGCTGAGTCAACCCACCTGGTGTTAATTCAACAGTAGGACGGGGGCTTGAACTCGAGACCTTGAGATCTTTCGCCAGCCACCTTAACCATAAAGCCAACACCAGGCTTTGACGGGTTGGGTGTGTGACAAGGATGAATTGATCACATTTTGGTGAAGATCTGGATCCAGATCTGGATACTGGCAATTTTTAAGTGAATCTTCACCATTGAGAGATAGAGCCAAAAACTATAAAAAGCATAATATCTCAAAAATTTGTGGAGTGGTTATGACAAACTAAGTGGACGAGTTGGTTCAGTGACAAGAACAACCAATTAGATTTTGGGTCAGGTCCAGATCCAGATCCGGCTACAAAACGTGGGGTACAAAACATAAACTGTTCAGCCATGCGGAGGTATGCACTCTAACGAGTGCTGTTCTCGTTCTACTTGGTTTACTTTGTCATTGAAATAGGAAGAAGTTTCAAGTTTGGCCTCGTCTTTTCTTAGTACTCATAATTAGGCTTCTATGTTTGTTACAAAAATTCTACTTGCATTGCTTTTCAATGTGTTCTCCATCTTTGGACAGATACTGTACATGCTCCATTGGAGGATGCCTCTTGTGTGGTGTTCTTCAGGAAATGTACTGAGCCAGTGTAGGACATCATTATTTTATTGCCTCGTTTGTCAAAATCCCTCATTTATCCACATGACGGCGCTCACGTTTGGGCTATCCACGTGACGTTGAACGGAGTCTCGCTATTAAGAGAAACTCCCTCAAAATTAATCCACATCCATTAACTTTCCTTTAATGAGAAAATGTTTGGGTCACCGTGTTGAAAGTCCGAAGTGAACCACCCTTGTCGTCCTTTGATCAAACAGCTTCTCAGGATTTCTCCACGGAATCCTTGTCTGAAGAATTCGCAATGTATTGTTATGGCCTGGAGTTCAAGGTTTGCCACGAGGGGAAGCGCTCGAGTTCCTCCTGAACACCCGGTCCTGAGGCCACCGAGCACGGATAACTCTGCGTTTCGGTGGGTTGGTAAGCAATCTCGAGTTCTTCCTGAACACCCAGTCCTGAGGCCATCAAGCATGGATAACTCCTTGCTTTGGTGAGTTGGTAAGCAATCTCGAGATCCTCCGGAACACCCGGTCCTGAGGCCACCGAGCATGGATAACTCCGTGTTTCGGTGGGTTTGTAAGCAATCTCGAGTTCTTCCTGAACACCCAGTCCTGAGGCCATCAAGCATGGATAACTCCGTTCTTTGGTGAGTTGGTAAGCAATCTCGAGATCCTCTGGAACACCCGGTCCTGAGGCCACCGAGCATGGATAACTCCGTGTTTCGGTGGGTTTGTAAGCAATCTCGAGTTCTTCCTGAACACCCAGTCCTGAGGCCATCAAGCATGGATAACTCCGTTCTTTGGTGAGTTGGTAAGCAATCTCGAGATCCTCCGGAACACCCGGTCCTGAGGCCACCGAGCATGGATAACTCCGCCCTCCGGCGGGTTGGTAAGCAATCTCGAGTTATTCCTGAACACCCGGTCCTGAGGCCACCGAGAATGCATAACTCCGTGCTTCGGTGGGTTGGTAAGCAACCACGGATGTCGATTAGTACTACCAATCCTGGCAGGGTGTCTCTACTTCATGTGGGTACCTAAGCTTTAGATGACTATATCAAGGAGGGCTCATGCCCTCGATGCATACTTGTCTTATCTTACCTGATCAGGTGCAGCCAAGTACGCACCAGCTAATAAGTAGAGCCAATCAGTGGGGTATAACTTCTCGGCTAATACTATTTGTGGAGTATGCGAGACCAATGGAGGAAAATACACGTCGAACTGGGTCCATTACAATAAGAAATCATTTATTTGCAGCAAGAATGGGGAAAGGTATGTGTACAGTAAGCAATGGGATTAATACAAAAGATACATACAGCAGGGAAAGCAGGGATTGGTGAGGTGCAGCAAAAGAAAAACAATTATTTACAAATTCAAGAGAGACAGTGCAGAGTTACCCTGATCCTAAAACTTCTACAATCTTAATTATGCTCACAAAACAGGCGCCATCAGAATCATTCGACAGAGAGGTTTTGACCTCTTTGTTACAAAGCGAGGTTGATGGACCAACTCAAACCCAGTCGCTAAGGAGCGGGAAGATAAACTGAGGATGTCTGTGGTGCGTAGTCGGGGGAGGTGCAGTTATATGTAGGTGTAGTGTGGAGAGGAACATGCAAAGATGTGCATCAAGGTGGGAGGGGGGGGGGAGGAGAGAGTGGGTGGTGGAAATAAAGCAAAGAACATGTGAGAAGGTTGTCCTAAAATTAAGTGTAAAGAGGTCTGTACGTGTAAATGCTAAGGTTGTCTAAACTGCACCTGTTCTGGCATCTGGCTTTCCCGCTTGTTCCGCACTCTGCTCCGTGGCCACCATTCCACTCAAATCTGTTTGCTCCGTCAAGCTCCGTTGTGCACTGTACCGTAACACCAAGAACGTGCAGCCAGAGAACTGAGAGTGACTTAACGCACAGCCAGAGAACTGAGCGTTCCTTTATAATCCCTGGGTGGGGGCTGTGCCTTGGAGTGGATCATGTGGAGCGATGAGTGTTTTCCAGTGCCCTCATTGGTGTATGGACGATTACATTGGCATTAGCTCTGCCCATGTGAAGATTCGGCAGTGGAAATGGCCTTAGTCGCTCTGCCACGCGATCTATCTCCGAGATTAACATGGCACCAGGGTAGTTGGCTGCGCTCTCCAGCCACGAACACGTGCCGGACACCCAATGAGGGCCGTAATTGAGCGGGGTGCAAGGGATATTCACATGACAATGAACTGAGTCCTGCACACTCTTGCGCTCCAAGTTAGACGCTAGGTGACCAGTTGAGGCGTTTGTAGCGGCAGCGTAGCGGTGAGTTGTTTGCGTGGTGGTTTGTGGTGGTTGAGGCATCATTGTGGCTGTTTATGGTGAAGGTAAGTGAGCTTGGGTTGTGGTCCGATGGTGTGGTGATTTTTATGAAGGAATCTTGATGGTGTATGAAATACTGCAACATTGGGGGTTCGAGTCTGGTGAAGTCTGAGGTGGACCCTCTGCTGGATAATGGCATGTGATTTGAATTGTAAATGGTGCACGTATGCAAATGACTTGCCCCTGCTGCTTTGTTCTTCGGTGTGCATGCATGCGCGGAGAAAGGTCGTATACAGCAAAGCAAAATCATGTCAAGAATGGAAAGAAAAACACGACCTAAAGTCCACGCAACGCATATTGTCCCATAAACCCACTACACATAAGGGAAGGGATATCTAAAAGAAATACTAATTAAATAACTGCCTCGGGACCGCTATATGTTGTGTGCTATTGCTTCGCGGGAGTGCCGGTTTTGCAGAACCGTAAGAGTATGTTCATTCGATGTACTTGTGTTGACCTCACCATCTAGTCTGCGTTGATGACCGTAATACCCATGACCCATTTGAGTTGTGGAAGTGTGAGGTTTTGCATCATTGGTACTGTTTACTGGATGATTCGATGTGATTTACAGCTTTCCCTCACCATGAAAACAGGCTCAGGATAAAACATTTTGCAGCAGCTGATGAGGTAAACACTGCGAATGTTCATTTTGGTTCGAGCTCTTCAGCAAGAAGGCTTTTGTGCTGGCATCAGGCCCAAACTGTCATCGAGGAGAACAATGCGATGTGAATTTGTTGTCGACAGTGAGGGGATTGGGTGACAGGTCAAGTCAATGGGGAGCCTTGTTCCCCATACAATTGTCAACTCGTAAGAGGATTGTTCGTCTAAACAAGAAATCCCATTAAATCCTCTCCAGCCCCTTCCATCACCACACTCGTCCATCTCCATTCATTAACTAAAACTAAAATACTCTACAATAAGTCGATTATGTGAACACAATTTCTGCTAACAAAAGTGTCCCCATAAAATAGTTGGCTTAGCAATCCATGCAAGGGGTTTTGATCTCGTATGCTAAATATGGTATCCATAAGACTACGCCATTGACCATATGTGGCTTCAGAGAGATTTTGTTGTTGGCTTTCGCTCTTTTCTTGAATCTATTAGACAAGTAGACATTTTGCATTTACAAATATATTATGTAGTGAAGCATCGATATGGGTGCTGTCCTGACTGTATTATTTATTTGTGAATGCACTGTATTATAAATACTGGGCAGAGTGGGACTACCAGACTGAAGGTGTGTGCGTGTGTGCATTCGTATTTCGTCCCCTATAGGCTGAACCATGTGTGAGTCCACTATGTGAATGCATGTTAGCTGCCCTCCCATCATGGAGGAAGGCCTGCGGTTCAGTGCAGCTCATCTCTTGGGAACACTTTGCTGCCGACATGCGCAACATGAACCCTCTGGCCAATGCTGAACAACTGGCGATCGTAGCCAAGCAGTTGCATTGTATGGGAGAGGTGAGTGTACCAGCATCATATAAGCCCTTACAAAGATCCCCCCACCACGACTTGCAAAGAGTCGTGCTTTTGCCCATGCTCTAACTCATTTTAAACAAATGTTCCTTTAAGATATACGTATTTACGAAATACACATCTTAATGAGGTGAGACATTAAGAGCATCCATTGGTTGCCAAGCTGTCATACTAAGCAATACTGTATACATTTTAGTATTGATAACCAACGGGAGCATTGCACTCGATGAATATAGTCAAAATGATTCTGATGGTTAAAGGGAGGAAAAAAATATATAATAAACAAAAAATCTCAAGCTGTAAAGCAAATAGTCAGCAAGACTGAAGCCAAACAAGAAGCCATCAGACTTCTATTGTGGATCAAGGAGAATGACCAAAAAGAAGAAGAATCTGCTTAAATGTGACCACTCTTCCAAGCGCTCGATGCACCACAATGGGATATCTTGTCATAAAACATGGCCGACTTGTCCATGTGTTGTCCGTCATCTGGGAAAGTTCTACAGACATGACTTGGTTACTCACCTACAGAAAGCCATGTTTTACCAATCGACCAATCGTAAGATTTCACTCATTTCCAACACCTTTCTGAATTTTATGATCTCTACAAACATTCAAGTCGACATTGAGAATTATTTTGGTGTATGTTTCACCTTCTTTGATGTTGCTCTCGATTTGAATTGTTGACGTGGTAGAATGCCAATATAAACGAGAATCCAAATTGCAGAATAATACCTGAAACTGACTTGTGGCTAAATTTGAGTGAAAGGTGGGATGGTTAAATTAGACTTTGTCAAACTGTGCCGAAGGCAGGCTGGGGAGGCTTGTCGAGCACGCAGGCCTTGCGGCATACCTCACAGCATTTGATGGTGGGGGCAAACACACACTCGGGAAACTTTAATGTCATCCACATTTAAAAACAAAATTATGTTGTGGTTAAATATAATGGTTACGTTAGGTTACTCTGTCAAACTGTGCCGAGGGTCACCCTGTGGGGCACTGTATTGTTGTAGGCCTCTCGGGGGTGCTCTACAGTATTGACGTTTACCTGTACGTGGCCTCGCACTCATATTGACACCCCCGACCGATTTAAATAGCCTTCTCCCTTGGTCGAGGATAATGAGAATACTAGCATCACCCTGGCTCATTTTGGGCCTTCTGTGCAAAACTACTGACAGTATTTTACTGAATCGTCTCCACTTATATTCATTGATAACATCTTGTTCACATCATGCACTTATGTGCGTGATGTGATCGGAGAAACGATTGTATGTGATCCACTTTTATATAAGAAATACATGTTCTTTTATTTTGTTGAAGTAGCTAGCAAAGAGCCTGTCTTCACAGATGGGTTTACAACCCCAAACTAGAGAGTTCATAGAACACCTTCTTCCCACGCAGTGTTCAAGTATATAATTCAGTTTGAATAAAATAATGATTTTTAAAGGTCTTATTTAAAGAAAATTCCAAAACTTTAGCGCCGTTGTTCTTATTTTTTGTCGCGTCGTTGACGCAGTCTTATATATCACCATATATAACATGTCCAAGTACTACAGAACTGGAGGGTTTTGGAAGCATTAAGAAGGTGTTTTGTCTTCTGCAGTGTTCAAGTGCATAATTCAATTTAAATAAAATAAAGATTGTAAAGGTTGTATAAAAATATTAATTCCGGAAGTTTACCGCTGTTGATGCAAGTGGTTATTTCACCACCTTATTTAACACGTGACATTAGTTCTTTGTGCCTATTGTTTGTGTCCTTTATGATGTCCTTAAAAACGGTACATTTCCTGTTTAGAATGATTTTCAATTTTGTTTGACTATTTGACTGTCAGAAAAAAAAACTCACTCCCTTCTGCGCATATGCGATCGGGACTAATTCAGAGCCGACGTACTACTAAGCTACGGGTTTGTGTTCCTATTCGTGTTCAAAATATAACATTCAATTGAAATAAAGTTATTCCTCTATAATAAATTGACGTTTGTGGACATACGGACGTGACCCAATTGCTTAACCTCGATTTTTGCCTTGTGTGTGTGGGATAACAAACATACGGACACTTCTCAATAACTATATATATATATATATATACATATAAAGGTGCACCATTTATATCTGACACATTTGCAATCTTTCTAGCCAGAAGCAGTCTTGGCATAACTAATTATTGTTTTCTTTGTTTTACAGATAATACTTGAAAGTTAATGATGGAGCACTTTAAACGCAATGAGCATTTAAAAAAAATTTTTTTTAATGCAATGAGAATTTTTTTCTTTTTTAATGCAATGAGCAAGCCAATTTCACAAAACAGGTCATCATGACAGATGAGGCACACTTTGATTTGGCAGATTTAACTCCACCAGATTTCTTCCTATGGGGATTTCTGAAGGGCAAAGTTTGTAACGAACATCCAACCTCGATCGATGAATTGAAGGCAAACATCACTGCAACAATCCGCTCTTTTGATCAAGACATTGCTTGCGGTAATGAACAATATGATCCGCTGTCGTGAATGCACAAATTCGAAAGGGGCCCATTTGTCTGATGTAATTTTTCAGAAATAAAGAATCAAAAATGATTTAAAAACTTGAAGTATGTGCCTATGTTGTATAGAAATTTTATTTTATTTGGTTTAGAAACAAAAAACTTATAAGGATAATAAAACCGTCGGATATAAATGCCCCACCCTGTAATAATAAATGGTCAATGCGTCTCCTCCGTAACTTCAAAACCATGAAACCTAGTAACCTGAAACTAAAAAAGGCATACTAAGAAAACTCCAAGGCAGTGCAAGAGTGAAAATTGTGTGTTTTGGTTAATTAAAACACCCCTTTTGAAGATAATTAACGGCCTTATTTAAATATATCCTTTATCAAGTGATCCTTGGCCACCTCACTCTCTGGAGTTTTAAGGCATTTCCTGGGTAACCTCGATGGGGTCTGAAGCTGCCATGTTTTTTGGCCTGCTCAACCATGTTTTGACTTGGCTGCAATGATTTCTTAATCATAGTTTTTTTTCTTCCAGTTTCCTCTTTCATATTATCGAATGCTTGTTCATCATTGCTATGAATTGCTGGGTACATTGCCATGCTTATAAGCGCCTGAAGACACCAGCGTTTGTGTCTTTATTTAATTTCCACACATGCTATAACCTCGAGAATCTCTTGAACTAAGGAGAATTACAAAATTTAAGCACAAGGCTGGAACTTAGCAGCAGTTGTGACGACTAAAAAAGTGTTAATTTATCTAATTCGGACATTGTTTGGGCGTGTCTGGTCGGTGTTTAATATGACGGATCATTGCTTGCCAAGCCAGCCGTTCCTTATCAACCGTTTCATTGGAGTGCTTCCTTGAGTGCTTAAGCCACTTGGTTAGCACTCAACAATATTTGCACTGTCAATGAATACTGCATATCGATTAACTCGAACAAAGTTCATGGCGACTCGCCTGCATTGGCCACGTGTTGTTCTGCGGTGCAACAGGCGATGTCTGGCTCGCTGAAAATGTGAAATTTTATTTTACACATTTACCTTTTTTTTATTCTTCCATCATACGACCTGTCACTTTGGCAGAGATAAATACAAATACCAATTAAACGTTTCATTTTTTTAAAGTTTCTGCAACTGTTTTGTGGATTGCTTCATAAAGCCACTTGGCATGAGTTCTTCAAGTTTCAATGGTGATACCATGGTTCGATGGGTGGTTTTTCTAAATATCTGAGTGAGTATTCTCAAATCGGTGACTAACTCTACTCATCATTTGACAAAAGTTTCCTCTCCAAAGAAATGAGAAGTGTGCAATAGAATGATAAAATATTCATTTGGTATTGAATAATCATCAATTTATCCATTCTTTATTTCAGTCTGTTCTTTCTGGCTAAAGTATAAACCCTGTAAGTCTGTAAGCTTGTTCAGCTGAATTTGAATACCCAGAAGCACAACAGTCCATCACCCTTAACCATTAAATCAACAAATTATTCCCAAAACTTCAAAATACTTCACAAGATCCAGTTCTACCCACACAAGCATGAATTTTGACCATTTAGTGGTCCATTAAGAGACTCATGGAAGATTGGAACATTGAGGGGAAATGGATCAGCAGATGGAGTGGGGCAAAGGATTCCATGTCCTCAAATAAGGCTGTGATTGGGGGGGGGGGGTGGTGGTGAGAGGGAAGGTCGCAACATGTGGACCAGCAGCACCATTCCATGGGTGAGTCATTTCCATGATATGTCAGATGAAGGCCTTTGGAAGCCAACTTTGAGATATGAACTGCCAAAAACGGATTATTGCTGAAAGTGAGGCCAAAGACCTTCAGAGACTCTCTCCCAGAGGTTAACCACACACCGTATATAAATTGAAGGATTTACCTGCTGATCCTTATGAAGGTACAAAGTGAGAATATGGCTCTTTCTTGCACTAAAAGACATGTTTGAAGTAGATGATCAGCTGCTGATCTCCAGATTAGCATGGAGGTATGCTGTCGCAGTGTAACTGGCAAATGGGTGAGGAATTTTCCCGCATAGAGTGCAGTCATCTGCAAAGTGATGCAATGGATTTTCAAGTGATGAGAGGTTACTTATAATGCTGCCTTGAGTAATGCCAACCTCTATTGGTCGAGCGCACGAGAGAGAATAATTTGTAAAGCAACTGCTTCTTACAAGAGAGCAACATCTGCTTGGAAGATGTTCAGAGAAATGGCCCTGGCCTCATCTTTGAGATTAAGCAAGATGTAGAAAAATAGAAGAGGCATCGTGTTCAGGGCAGACTGATGATCAGAGTTGGAGAACAGATAAGTGTTAAGGTTTAATGCAAGGATTGATCCCATTACTTGATGCATTTTTGACCAATCGGAATTTTTGCAGCATTCTTCGAACTCGAATGATTGTCGTTGTTTTGATTTTCTTCACGTGTTTCGTGCCACATATCTACTTCATCATAATTTTCTTCAAACTCCTAATCCACTTATTCTTCTTTAAGTTATGTACTGTTTGGTGTGCATGCATTCCACAGGTGCACGTGTTCCAGAGCGATACTGTGCAGGACCTTGTACTGATGGACCCTCGGTGGTTCGGCTCTTGTGTCCTGGGACGCCTCCTCTCGGCGGACGGGCTGCATGGCCTATCTCGTTATCGTGGCCGCTTTGCACCTGATGAGCTGCAGGCTGCACTATGTACGGACTCGGCTGAGACGGACGACTTGCTTCAGCTCCTTGAAGCAATGGGTGTGTGTGCCCGTGATGTATCTCCTCCACACCCTCCAACCGACTCCACTGATGGAACCCAAAGCCCAGAACCTCCTGGCATAGCCATGGTCACCATTCCAGCACTGATCCAGGTACTATGTTATGGCTAATGCAGCCACTGCTTAGTCCCATTTGTTTCTCCAGTAGACCTGATTTAATGAGTTTTAAAATGTGTTTATTTATTTAATTGTTTGTTTGTTTGTTTTTAAAGGGGTTGGTGGTGTTGGCTAATATCATTTCCTCATTTATTACCACTTTTTATGGATTATTATTGGGTTAGAGTTCGGGTTTTATACAAGGATTACAAGGAAATTATGCACTGGAGGAGGCTATTTGGCCCGTCTTGCTTGTGCCACACCAATACCGAATTTAATAAATCCATCAATACCCCTTCCCTTCGTGTGCAGCCTTTTTGGCTGCTGGTTGCATCATTGGTTAGGGGCGCAGATATGCCGCTGATGCAGTGCCCCATTACCATAACACTGGTACTCATTTCGCCGACCTCGGAGGATGACAGGCTGAGTCAACCCCCTGGTATTGATTCAGCGGCCAACGGGGCTTGAACTCAGGACCCTAGGATCCCAAGCCACTAAGCCAACACCAGGCTAAACAAGACATCCATTATGTTAATTTTTTTTTCATTTTCTTCATTGCCTTTATACTTTCTAGCTGGTTGTCCATCTCAGATTCATATCTTGAGTTGAGGAAATTATGCTTTCAAACTTGAGTATTCCATCTACAAGCTTGTAGATATGAACTGCCAAATCTATCTACGGGCACCTCCTGCAAAATGGAAACCATGGCCTTCAAGATCGTTGGAATCTCACGCGATGAAGCTGAGTGTATGGGCCTATCTCTTTCCCATCGCAGACAGGTCGGTGGTCTCTGTCTTCTTCTGCCTCCTTTCTGGTCAGGCTTTTTCCGTACTTTGTCTCACCCCACTCCAACCCCCCTCCCCAGATTTCTGCAGGGCATACGGTCCACTGTCAACCTCTTTCTCGTGAAACTACCTAAATCCAGGATCACTGCTCACCTCCACTCTTCATTCCTTGTCCCCCCCCCCCCACCTGTGGAACCAACTTCCACATCTTTTCAATCTCATTCTTCCCTCTAGGTCTCAAGACAGCTGTTGACCACCATCTCAGATCATCCCCAATTCAAAATCATGATCTTTTCTACCTTTGTTAACCCCACCCAAACCTCTCCTCCTTCCAATTTTCTAGTTTTTCCTCCTTGGAGTTTCCTTCTGTGTCCATCTTGTCGACCCCATACATCCTCTGTATCCATCTTGTTCACTACATGCACACGTGTTTTGCGTCATTTTTGTCTGTTACGTCCTGATCTGTTCAGTGCATGAGCTCTTCCATGAGCCTTGACTTATGTACACAAAAAGAAACATTTAAGGGCTGTAGAAAACATTTTTTGAGGAAGTTTGTTGCCGTTGGTGCACCGTCTTTTACACCACCTTGTTTTGCACATGACATTCGTTATTCATTCCTGTTGTTGATGTCCTTTATGACATCCCTAAAAACAGTACGTTTCCTGTTTGGAAAGATCATTTTTGTTTGACAGCCGGACAGGCAGATTGAGTAAAAATAATTACGCTGATCCTCGTATTCAGACTATATCAAGGCCAACGGACATGTGGTCACTGAAAACCTTGCCCGGGTTCTAAAGTACCTACACTGAAATTTGGAGCCTTGAGGTGCTACAGTTGGGCTGTGAAAGAATAACGTACAAACACACAAACAAACAAACAAACAAAACAACCAACAAACAACAAGCAGTCATAGACTGGTACTTACGAAATCGTCAACTTGACCTCTGACCTTGTCTAATAAAAGCTGTCTCTAGAGAAGGTAGCGACGCAAACCAGAAGTTCTACGATGATTCTGTACCAAACCATCAAAAATCGAATGTTTGACCTCACCGTGACCTTGACCGTTGACCGATTTTGACCAAAATCTAATCAGCACTAGCCATCACCCTCCTGAATCACGTGGTGTAATTTGACATTGGTGGCTTCCTTCCGTTCTTGAGTTATCGTGCTACAAACAAACACACAAACACACAAACACAAACAAACAAACACACAAACAACATGACGGAAGTCATCAATATACTTACGAAATCTTTAGATTTCGTAAGTAACAAACACACAAACACTTGAAAATATTTATATGAGGCTTCCAACCAGCTTGGCGATATACGATCCACATTTACACCGAGAGAATTGGGGTCCTTCCCCCACCCTGAAGCCTGATTTTTTTTTCACCCCCTAAACTATTTACCCCCAACTATGATTTTCTTTTTTACCCCTTAAAATATTTTCATGCACCCTGCGAGTGCAACCACCAGTTTGTGTGCATAGAAGCAAACATTCAAGCAGTATGATGTTTCGAATGATCATTTTCCCACATGTATGACGTTTATGGTTTTCATGCAGAGAATTAAGATATTTAATTATTACCTCCGACACCTAAGGTGAAACGGGTTATGTTTTCACCCCTCCCTGTCTGTTTGTCTGTTTGTCTGTTTGCAAGGTATCTCAAAAAGTTGTGGACGGATCTGGATGAAGTTTTGGGGGCAGGTTGGGTGTGTCACAAGGACGAACTGATCCGGATCCGGATCTGACTACTAGAACTTTTAAAGTGATTCTTCACCATTGACAGATAGGGCTCAAAAACGCTATATAGCACGACGTCTCAAAAATGTATTGGGCCCAATATGTTCTCGTGGATCATGCATTGCGTGGCGGAGGTACACACTCCACCAAGTGCCCTTCTAGTTGCATAATGTAATACCTCCTCACACCGGCAGTGGTGTTAGAAGGTATTATATAACAAGTACACATGTCATTTACATGGAGAACTTGTGCCCCTATCCTGAACCCCGGAGCCTATTGATTTATTTGTTGCAAATACAATCTGTCACTTCGCTGATGGGAATGTTAAGGTGGGGAGTAAGAGGGAGAGGAGGGAGAAAGAGAAAGGAGGGGAAGGGAGAGAGAGGAGGAGGAGGAGGAGGGAGAGGAGAAGAGGGTAGAGAGAGGGAAGAGAGAGAGGGGAAGAAAGAGGGGAGGGAAGGGAGAAGGAGAGAGGGGGGAGGAAGGAGGGTAGACGAGCTGACGTGGGGGGGGGATTGGTGAGCTAGGAAGGGGGGGCGGTGGGGAGAGCGATACCTCACCAAACGTCGCAATACACTCCAGGAGAGTGGGAAGGTGTTTGGGAGGAGAAGTGTGGCGGAGGAATTCTCGACTTGCATTTGGTAGTGGGCTTGGGGGAGGGAGGGGGTGGGGGGGTGACAAGATTGAACGATTTGGTTACATCATAACAGCACATTAATGCAGCATGCGGAGACTGCCGGGAGATGTCCATGAGGGTGGAGAGGGGAGGGGTTTGGGAGCAGGTAAGTGTGAGGGGAGGTGGAGGAAAGGCAGCGTGTGGGCAAAGGAAGGTGAGGCAGTGAGGGGAATGGAAGCTAGCATGAGGGGAAGGAAGAAAGGGCGATAAAATGTGGCCAAACAGCAACATTTTCTTTTTAACCGTGGGTTATAGAAAACCGTGTGGGAGCATTTAAAACCTACGCTATCTACTGGGCAAAGGCCTGCCTGCATGCAGCGACCTTTGCACCCTCCGCTTGGCTCACGCAAAATCTGATTCGTACATGCTACTCGATAGGGAAGCAGTTTTAAATTCAAAACTAAATCATCAGTCCTTAACAGTCCTCAACAGAGAGTGAGGGATGGGGAGGCAGGGGGAGGGTTGTGGGATGGGGGGCTTGGGGGGGGGGGGTGGGCAGGGGGAGGTGGAGGGTGCAGGGGTGGGGGAGCAGGGTGGAGGGTTAGGGAGCAGGGTGGAGGGTTAGGGAGCAGGGTGGAGGGTGGGAGAGAGAGAGAGAAGGGGGGGGGGGGAGGTGGAGGGTCGAGAGAGAAGAGAGAGAGAGAGAGAGAGATATGGAGGATGGAGATGGAGATATGCAGTGCGAAAGAGGGACAGCGGTGCGAAAGAGGAGAATGGTGGGGGAGAGGGAGAGTGGTGGGAGAGAGAGGTGAGAGAGGGCGCCGCCGAGGGTGAGGAGGGGTGAGAGGGTCGAGAGGGGGATATTGTCAGATATGATGCCCTGTTTAACGTCCATCAGAGAGACTGCACACACATTGATGAATCACCTTGCCTGTGAAACACCGGATGACAGTGTGTAGCTGGGTCGAGATTCAAACGCAGGCTGGACAGCTTGGAGCAAGCATGCATACCTCTCTCCTGCCGTGATGTGGCGATTCATTGCTTTGCAACAACTGAAAACATTTTTTTATTGATTGTAATCATCTAATTTTGTTTGCCTTCCTTTCTCCAGAAATTTCCCCACAGAGAACCAAACCACCGTATCGCCATTGATGCTGGAAGAGCGCTTGCCAATTGCCTTAACCACTCAAACAAAACAGTTGAAGAAACTTTGAAAAACCAAACGTTTAATTTTTTTATATGTATCTATCTATGCCGAAGTGATGGGTCATATAATGAAAGGAAATTGTACAAAAAGTGCAACCGTGGTGTAAAATAAAATGGTACATTTTCAGCGAGTGAACCACCGACCGACTTGCTGCATGGCCAAACGCACGCAGGTGGACCCTGAACTTTGTTCAAGTCGATCGATGTATTCATTGACGGTGTGCAAATTGTAGAGCGCTCGCCAAGTGGCTAAAGCACTCAAGGAAGCACTCCAATGAAACAGTTGATAAGGAACGACTGGCCTGGCAAGCAATTAGTGATCGCCGGAAGCCTGGTGTTAGCTAGGGCGGCGGCTTGGGATCCTAGGATCCTGAGTTCAAGCCCCGTTGGGCCGCTGAATTAATACACCAGGGGGTTGACTCAGCCTGCCATCCTTCCGAGGTCGGCAAAATGAGCACCAGTGTACTGGTAAGGGGACACCGCATCAGCGGCAAAAAGCCGCGTCCCAAAACAATGATGCAACCAGCAGCCACAGGCTGCACTCGATAGCCAGCCAGCCAGTGATCGCCGATCAGTTATATAAATAAATGCACCCGTTGATGCCCGGAATGTCGAGCGATGTGTGAATTGGACGTGTGAACACTTTGTTTTCGCAGTCGGAAGTACTGCTGATGTCCAGTAGGAAGCTTACATTTTTAAATTCGGCTGAGATTAAGATATTCTCGACTCTCGAGGTTATTGAATGTGTGGAAATTAAATAAAGCCACGAACGCTGGCGTCTCCGGGAATTTATAAGCATTGCAATGTTTCCAGAGATTCATAGGTATGATGATCAAGCATTCAATGATGTACAGTAAGTGAGGAAAGTGGAAAAAAAAAAACTTTATTGTTAAAAAATCGTTGCGGCTTGTTCCGAGTCAAGGCGTGGTTGAGCAGGCCAAAAAACATGGCGGCTTCAGACCCCAGCGAGGTTACCGAGGAAACACCTTCAGACCCCAGACAATGTGGTGGCCGAGGATCACCTGATGAAGGATATAATTAAATAAGGCAGTTAATTATCTTCAAAAGGGGGTGTTTTAATTAACCCAAACACCCAATTTTCACTCTTGCACTTCCTCAGAGTTTTCTTAGTATGTATGCAAAGTTTCAGGCTGCTAGGTTTCATGGTTTTGGAGTTATGGAGGAGACACACACTGACACACATTCGTATATAGATAGATAATTATAATTGGCCTACAACCTTCCTCTCGACACACCAAGTGCAACCACCGGTTTTCAACTCATTCCATCTCGTGGTTTCGGAATGCTAAACCAACAAACATATAATCCCCAAACCAACACTTCTCAAATTTTACATCGTATCATTACATGATAATGTTTGTCAAAATGGTCTTTTTTTATATGCCTTTATTTTGAAGGGTTCATAAGCCTTGTCACTTTCATAAGTTTGAAGGGTTCATAAGTCATGTGTCATTGTATTTGTTTTTCTTGTTTTTAATTTTGCTAGGCAACCAAGATGTTGCAGCATCGATGGGAAGAGGAACGTGAAGGTTCAGTGTACGGTGGTGTGCGCATCGTTCCAGCTGAGCACCTCACGCCTTTTCCCGTGGGATTCTTCCACAAGCTACAGGCAGTGCTGAGTCGATGTTTCTTCCAACCGATGAGCAGCGCTAACGGGTCCGAAACTGATGCTGAGCTGCGCCTTTGGGTTGGAGGTGCACGAGTAGCATCACGTGGGGCCGAGGCATTTGTGCTGAATGTTGCCTCCGTGCATGCAATAGAGGTACGGGTGCACGGGCCCCAACTCAACCGTGTCATGTGTCTCGAGCTACTTGAGTTTCTGTGTGGCACAGTGGAGACGCTTGCTGCTGGTGTAATGCCCGGACTTGCAACATCACGGCACTACTTGAGCCCACAGCAGCTAAAGGAGCAGGTTGAACCGCTGATGGTCTACCAACCGCGGGACTTCCAGCGTGCCCGATTACAGAACGATGGCCGACTCAGCAACACGCTCGGGGAGTACCATGAGGATTTTGCCAGTGTGCTCTGCTTTGGTTGTCCGAAGCTGTATGGTCATGGCATTTTTGGTCTCGACTTGCACATTTCCGAGCTGAGTTTGCACGCGCGCCGCCGTCTTGCACGTCTTCTCGACCCTCCCGATGCCACAGGCAAAGACTGGTGTCTCTTAGCCATGCGTTTAGGTCTTTGTGACCTGCTCCCTGGCTTGGAAACAACCAATAGGATGCAGACATGCAGCCCCACTGACGGTACAATAATCCAATGGGGGAAAATGGAAGGACATGCTGTGGATGCCCCCAAGACGATCGGAGTTCTTGTGAACGAGCTTCGAGACCTAGGTCGGCGAGATGCAGCAGACATGATCGTTCGGTTGACGCCCATCTTCAAAGTCAACATGGAAGAGCTCGGTACTGGACAATATTCGCCAGCGCAGGCTAGCAGTCACACGGGCACCTCCTGCAACTCGCTTTACTCGGCTTTATCGAGATAGTGCTTACCATGATAGGCAATGTAGTCTATCAAACTGCTGAATAAGCATCAATCAGTCAAATGTACCACACTCTTGACAGAGCGTCGGTGCTGCCGAAGCAGTCCCTGGCCACAATAAGCATCACTGCAGGCCAAAGGCACCGAGTCTGCAGCCGAGTATTGATTGAGCCGAAGCCTCAAAATTACTTCTGGCCTCATCCTCACTCAAACTGGTGTGGATGCCGAACTTCTCGAAGATTTGATTTGTGACATTTTTATTTTGTAACGTTCAGACGTCTTGTTCATGAAACTTGCGTTTGATGTCAAACTGCACGTATCCAAGACTATGGAACCAAGTGGTGTATTTAAGACTGTGGCATCAAGTCATGCACTTTCAGCATTGCAGTATCGTAACTGAGCGCTGCACGTGGTAATCTCCCAACTGTACTGGCATGGAAGTTTGTGTAGGTTTTTTTTAATTTTTAAACTGTGCAGCACGGTTGGTGGAAGTAGGTTGGTAGTTTCCGTTACTGCCGGGATGTGCATTTGCATGCATCCGCGGCGTCACGTGACCAGAACGTAACGACGGCATCCTTTTTTATTTTATATATATACCAAGAATCCAAGCCTTGATGAATTCTTACAGAATTGAATTGGTCGAAACGGTCCGTGTCGTACCTTGTGGGTACTTGTAATCGTGTGGGAAGGCAGAGACGTCGCAATCCCACTGTTAATTTATGAGTTTGTCCAACATTTGCACAGCTCTGCTGACCGGTTCCCCAAATCCAGGCATATTTGGTGGTGAAAGTTGTTTTTTTGTTTTGCTTTGTGTTTACTGCAACGGATGCAATGAATGACTTGACCTTGCCAAATGAACTCTCGGTGATGGAACATTTGCATGTGTGGTGTACGGTTGTTACGTGCATCAAGTCTATCACTGCCTGTTCTCACCTCCCCCCCCCCCCCCCCCCCCCCACCCCACCAGCCTTCAAAATCCCCAATGTCCCCGCCATCCTCACCGTGTTCAGCACAGCATGGGCTTGGTTTGCATGCAACCGGCCTTGGGAGGGGATATAGAGTTTTGTGAAAGACACGTCGATGGTGGAAAGGCGGGCATTGAATTGTATAGGCCTTAACAATCACAAAATGTCACATTTTTCTCTTCTTGAGCAGAATGAGAAAAGACGAGAGAAATGTCCCCAATGCAGAAAACCTCCTTTTGGTTTCGCAACGTGTCTTAAGTTTTGTATTTCAACTTGAATTTGTGTTTTGTTTTGTTTTGTTTTCGGGGACCGCAGGCACCCAACCAGGTGGGTCGGCCATGATGGAAAAAGTGCCTTCGTGCTTGTGATTTATTTGTTTAGTTATATTGTTTTAATAATATGAACGGGAGTTTTGGCGTGGAATCGAGCTACCTCTATCGGACTATACCATACACCACGGTTACTCTGAAAACGTTTGGTAAAATCGCATTTGTTTGACAAAAGACCACCACTCCGTACCATCCCATGACGTCTTCTTGTGTGAGTATTGGGTTTGCAGGCCATATGGGAAGGCAACGTTCAGCGTGTCCTATGGTGAATTGTGAACTTTTTTTTTTTAGGGTTCTTTTTTTAATTATTTACTGCACATGGTATATAAGACAAGCTGTGGTCATACAATGTTACAAAAAAAAATAGGTTATGCAAATAAATGTTTGCATCGTCATCCTTGGTGGCTTGTTTTGATTCTTGTTTAAACGAAATAAGACTGCAATTTTGCTTTTTAAATGTTTATCCTGAGGGCTGGCAGGATGGGCTAGAGGTGTGTGCACTCGCCTCTACGCTGTTTAGCCGAGGTTTGAATCCCGACCAAGCTGTAAACTGTCATCCCGGTGTTTCACAGGCAAGGCGAGGCAAAGTGTGTGCCGTCCCTCCGGATGGACGTTGAACTTGTCGTTGCATCTGCCGACGTTGGTGAACGTTTAAGATGTCATGGTGTCCTTCTCGAAGAGTAGGCGAGCTATCACCGGCACCATGGCCAAATTACAGATTCCTGCCCTAGCTATTTGATTGAGCATCAATCCTGGCCAGCCAGTTCATGAAAGACTCGGCACAAAAACTCACCCCAGCCAACCCCACAATAACCTGGGAATAATTGGGACCTTTAAAGAAGAAGAAGAAGAACTGTTTATTCTGAAGTTTGTGACCATTCATATAAACTTCACAGACAATTGTTTTGGGGGGGGGGAGGGTGATTGTGGGGGTTTACAAGGCCAAATACAATACCGGTGGTGACTCGTTTGATGTTGAGGTATTGTGGATCCTTGTTCACAGGCATGTACGTACTCTAGGATTGGCAGGATAGCCCAGAGTTATGTGCACTCCCTTTTGAGCTGTTTGGCCTAGTTGACCATTGTACGTACGTTGGTATTGTGGTGTTTTACATGCAAGACCACATTCATGTGTGCACAATCAGTTCGATGGATGTTAAGCCGGAGGACCTGTCTGCCAACACTGAGTGTGTTGGTGAATGTTAAAGATCCTCACCAATCCCTCTTCTATTTTTACAGAGTAGGTAAGTTACAAATTCCAAATTCATGCTGAAACTGTAGGAAGCAAGTGGTTTGGTCTCCTTGGGTAGCCATTGACACTAGGTTCCAGTTTACTGACGTGTGTGTGTGTGTGCGTGTGTGTGTGTGTGCGTGCGTGAGTGCGGTTGTTGTCTGGGCAGAAACTCATATTATAAACGAACTTGCATTCCTACATTGTTTGCATGTTTCATGTGAATGGCCATCATTGCCTACAAAGAACAACCATGATCATGACGATGTACTTTTGAGTTTAGACTGAGCTGGTCTTGTGACGATAACATTGAACTCAGAGATTGTTTTCCTTCTTGGCAATGCGGTGTGGTGAGAGTACATTATGTGGTTAGATCTCTCATTTATTTCTCTACATTCACCATCTCCAACCCTCGGTTAAATAATGTAAAACTCAGGTTTTATCGGAAAATGCCAAAACGCTCAAGTGGTCAAGACCGCACTGTTCAGTGTGAACAAGACCTCTGTCTGGGTCATGTACACAGTACTTGGGTTTATCTCAGTCTGTGGTGAAACATGAGATGCACATTAACTCATTGCCCTTAATATTTAACCAGCTGTACATGGAAATGTTTACCTCCACTGCTGACGCCCATCTATTGATGTTGTGCTTGATCAGATTTTTTTTCCCTAGGTTTGGCAACAGCCAAGGTCCAAGTGAGTCCTCCTATTCCTCTTTCCCTAATTCGGGACAAACATGATTGCTTTGTTGATATGCAAATTAGCATAAAACATTTGAAACCAAGTTTCTTCCCATAGGTTGGCATCCATGGGAAGGAGGAAAGTCCTCCTCAGGAAATGCCCCGCTGAGTGTGGTGAGAAAGGTGTTGTGCTATTGTTGTGACGTCGCTGGTACCCAGAGTGCTCCAGGAACTGACGGCACTTCTTCCAAGCTCGGTGGCTGTGTTTGTCTCGCCGAACAGTCCTGTGTTGTCTTGTGCATTCGTTTGTAATCCATGTGAGATGTGTGTGTGGCAGCTCCACTACGAGCCTTAGATCCTGCAAAAAAAAAAACCATTTTAAGTCACCATGCCATGTGCTGTGAATGTGTGAGACTGTAACGTGTTGCTGAAACAAAGATGGACACCTCTTGCAATACCCACGTTCAAATCAGATTTATTACATACAGAACATAAACAATTCACTGGATATGTATTTTACAAATGAATTGTACACAGCTTAATGTCACACATGTACAAAAATTAAAGCCCAAAGTTAATTTTACACTTGGGTGCATGGGTAATTCCAACCAGGCCGAAGTTGAATTGCGGCTCAAGATCTTCCTCGGATGAAAGCGTGCGATGGGGTTCAAGCTTCTAATTCGCTGTACGGAAGATTATACAACTTTCACATTGGAGGCTTCAACCTTAAAGGATTGTGCAGAATGCTCAAGGTATTCGAATCAAACGGCGGAAATTAAACTCGTGTTTGGTTTTCATTTTTCATGGCCTTCGCACAGAATTGCATGACGAAGTCCACAGACTTCAAGTTTGGTAAATAACAATCATGAGGGATAATAGTACAAGCATCCTCATCAACAGCAGGAAAGTTCACCTTACAAACCCGTACAAAAACAAAATAACCTGTATTGAATCCCAGATTACATATGACTAATGGCTTTGTTTTAATTACAGATTTCATCCTGTTGGAAGAGAAACGCCAGGCATTAGGAGGAACTGGTTGGTGTGAGGTCACAGTACAAATTATTAATCCGGTCACAGTACTTCTTTAGAACAGCTGGCCTCTTGAGCTTTAGTGTAGGACCTGCAATGACAAATAATAATCATTGGTTAAGATTCAAATGTCATGACATGAAATCGGTGTACGCAAAAAAATGGAGAGCACAGAATTGTAAGCAAGCTTCTCTCCAAAGTAGATATATATATATATATATAATTATATCTATCTCTCTTCTTCTTCCTTTCGGCTGCTCCCGTTAGGGGTCGCCACAGCGGATCAACCGTCTCCATTTCGCTCTGTCCTCCACATCTTCCATTGACACTCCAACCACCCGCATGTCCGCCCTCACCGCATCCATGAACCTCTTCTTTCGCCTTCCTCTTCTCCTCCTGCCTGGCGGCTCCATCTCAACATCCTTCTCCCAATATACTCCGCTTCCCTCCTGTGCACATGTCCAAACCATCTCAATCTCGCCTCTCTCACTTAGTCTCCAACCGTCCTACCTGCGCTTCCCTCTAATATACTCGTTCCTTATCCTGTCCATCCTCGTCATCCCCAACGAGAATCGCAGCATCTTTAACTCTGCCACCTCCAGCTCCGCTTCCTGTCTTTTGTTAGCGCCACCGCCTCCAAACCATACAACATAGCTGGTCTCACTACCGTCTTGTATACTTTCCCCTTCACTCTTTCACCCTTCTGTCACAAATCACTCCTGCAACTCTTCTCCACCCACTCCATCCTGCCTGCACTCTCTTTTTCACTTCTCCTCCACACTCTCTGTTACTTTGGACAGTTGATCCCAAGTATTTAAACCCATCCACCTTCCCACCTCAACTCCTTGCAACCGCACCATACCACACCCTCCCTCTCATTTACGCACATGTACTCCGTCTAACTCCGACTGACTATCATTCCCCTTCTCTCCAGTGCGTACCTCCACCTCTCGAGGCTCGCCTCAGCC
>CM068962.1:25359530-25362030 GCA_035128595.1 Eptatretus atami | reverse complement strand
TATATATATATCTGAAGCAACCCTGGTCGCCTCTTACATCACACAGGGATATGGTACACCTATTCTAACCGGGGCTATACCGGCCAGTACACTGTACTCATTTCGCCGACCTCGTAAGGATGACAGGCTGAGTCAACCCCCTGGTGTTATACGACTTGGTATATATATATAGATATATATATGTATATAGATATATACATATATATAGATATCTATATAATATATGTTGTTGTTCATCTTTCGGCTGCTCCCTGTAGGGGTCGCCACAGCGGATCATCCGTAATGATCTGCATACTGATTTGGCACAGGTTTTACGCCGGATGCCCTTCCTGACGCAACCCTGGTTGCCTCTTACGGCACAGGGATAAGGATTGGGTTTCGCCATGATTCCGGGTTGCCCTACACCCTCTCATAGCGCGGCCCAGTGCAGAGCTCCCGTCATCAAACAATTCTCCACCCCAAGCCTCTGAGTAGCTGGATTACAGGCGCACGCCACTACGCCCAGTATATATATATATCTATATCTATATCTATATCTATATATATCTATCCTATATCTCTATATCTATATATCTCTATATATATCTCTATATATCTCTAATATATATTATATATATATTATATATATCTATATAGATATAGAGAGGGGGGTGAGAGAGAGGGGCGAGAGAGAGGGGCGAGAGAGAGGGGCGAGAGAGAGGGGGAAAGTGGAGGGGCGAGAGAGGAGGGGGAAATCGGAGGGGGAAAGAGGGGGGCAGAGAGGGGGGTGAGAGTTGGGGATGAGAGTTGGGGGGAGAGTTGGGGAGAGAGGGGGGTGAGAGAGAGGGGGCGTCACAATTCAAGAGAGGGGAGAGAGGAGGGTGGCAGAGAGGGAACGGGAGAGGGGTGTGAGAGGGGGTGAGAGTGGGGGCGAGAGAGAGGAAGAGAGGGGCGAGAGAGGAGCGAGAGAGGGGGGGGAGAGAGGTGGGTGAGAGAGAGGAGCGAGAGAGAGAGGGCGACAGAGGAGGGGGAGAGAGAGAAGGGGGAAAGAGGGGCGAGAGAGGGGGGCGAGAGAGGGGGGTGAGAGTGGGGGTGAGAGAGAGGGGCGAGAGAAGAGGGGGCGAGAGAGGAGGGCGAGAGAGGAGGGCGAGAGAGGGGGCGATAGGGGGGCGATAGGGGGGAGAGAGGGGGACGGATGTGCCTTTTCAAGGTTTGATATTAATCGATAAGCGTTCCCAAGTTACGGCCATTTTATTGCTTTTTTCAGTGTTGGAAAGGTAGACATTTGTAGACATTTGTGAATACATTTACAGCCCGCACCTCCGGCCCCGCACTAGTATATATAAATATTGTTACGAATTTGGAAATCAATCGCACTCATCATTCAGGTTCCTTTAGCTCAGTTATGTCGATAAGTGCATGTTCCATAGATAGCTCACCTTCCATTGTTTAATGGGCAGAAATCGATTAAATACGCTGTGATTCAATTTAATAGTTAGGGAGCGATCACAACACAAAGGAAGCCCACCCTCCCCCTCTTCTGGGAAGAGGAGAAGAACCCTCCCGTCCCGTGATTCATGACGTAAACAACTCCATCCTTCCCGCGTTGTGCGGGCACGGGGATGAGTCACGCCGGGAGCGGGGAAGGGGCGGAGAAGGATAAGTAAGAGATTCTCTGCTTGGTTGAGAGAGCTTTTTGCTTCTGCTTGGCTCGGGTTAGGGTTGGGGCTCTGGCTTTGTTCGGAAGAGAGTGGTTCGCTTTTTGTGCCTGGTGGATCGGAAGAGAGTTGAGCTGGTTGCTCGCTCGAGCTGTTTGGCTGTTTGTTCATCGGAGGAGCTGGTCGGGTTGTCGTGGTTTTTTTCGGCCTGGTTGTCGAGGAGTGTCGGCCTGGTTCAAGGGTGCTCGTGCTGGTTCGAGCCTGTTGCTCTGCTTCGTGGCCTGGTTCGGCTGCTCTTCTTGGTTTGTGGAGCTCTTTGTTCTCTGCTTGGTTCCGGCTTGGTGCGACTCAATGGCCTCATCTTGGAGGTGGTTCTTCGGGGAAGCGACGCATCGACGGGAAGGATCGGCGCCTCGTCTCACCAGCACGTGTTCAGAAGCGCGAGGGGATTCGCTGGAGCTCGGCAGGGATCGCGGCTCACGGCGATTGGATCCAGTTCGCTCTCGCTGGAGCCCGGGTCCGAACAGCTTGAAGACCATACGAGGTGGAGAGGTTCGAGATAGGTTCTGGGTTTCAGCTCAGCTGTCCCTCCGAGCTGAAGTCCGTATTAAAGGCATCAGCCACCATTTCTTGGGTGTGTGTGTGCGTACGAGTGCCGTGGCCGCGTCTAATAAGTAGGAAACTGTTAAGCGCCTGTGTTGGATTGCTTTACATTTCATAATAGAACTCGGCTGTAGGTTTTTTGCTCGTGTCCTGTCCCCTCTCCCCATTCATTCATTGCTTGCATGCCTGTGTTCAAATAAATGTTCCCCATTGTTGAATGTCACCTGCTCGTTGCGTCCCTTCCTCATTGACTGCCATTA
>CM068962.1:25320887-25358323 GCA_035128595.1 Eptatretus atami | reverse complement strand
TCGGGGAATTAACTGGCTAATTAAAGCCGATAAACGTACATCTGGTCCGGCGGGACTTGGCGAATTAAAACCGCTCGGCTTCGTGTACGGAACGAGCCGCTTAAGCGGCTCGTTTTCGTGCAGGCCCTGCCAAGGTATAAACTCCTGGTATTTCTGTCTGTGCGAATAGTTAGGTATATCGATAATTCGGCGATTGACCCTGTAGCGCGTGGACAGAATAACTGGCTAGTTTATGGTGTATTAAAAACACCCGTAGCTGGGTTTCGGCGTTGGTCCGGAAGCTACGATTGGATTGCGCGTCACGTGGACACGCAGTCTGGATTGGGCTGAAAAGGTTGTGCGCACGCCGAACAGGCGGAAATCTACAACATATATATAGATTATAGAGATATAGATAGGATATTATAGAGATATATATAGAGATACATATATATTATAGATATATAGAGAGTATAGAGGATAGATAGAGATATATAGAGATATACTGTATATATATACAGTCATGCGCCACTTAACGACGGGGTTACGTTCTGAGAAACGCGTCGTTAGCGACGTCGTCGTTGTGCGAACATCATTTTTTTTTTTCGTTTCGAACATCGTACTTACACAACCTAGACACCTAGGCTATATGGTGTAGCCTATTGCTCCTCGGATACAAACCTGTACAGCATGTTACTGTACTGAATACTGTCGGCAATTGTAACACACATCCAAGAGAGACGGAAGACATGTTAGATTTACCTTTGTGCTGTTCATGACGGCCATCGGTGTTGTTAGCAGCAGCTTACAATCTCCTCTCGCATTGATTATAGAAAGGTGAATAATTAGCGTTTGGATTTTATAAATACGTAATCATTGCATCGATGTTATAATTTACAAATGAAGAAACGAGCACCTGTCAATTGTGATATATATTTTTCGGAACAGTGCGATTGTTTTAACAATATGAAAGCTTCACTAAAAACAAATTTGTGTTTTAATGTCGATAAGAACAACGATTAATTCGCGGAATTCTTCAATTCAAAGGTAATTTACTTGCTAGAAGGTAAACGTGCAAACATTGGTTCAGTTTGAAAGCCGATTTCCTTGAATCCCGATTTAGCACGATCCTCTTTTTTTTCGCGATGACATTTTATGGACCTCAACGATCGCATTATAACGGGGCCACACTGTCATTGTTTATTATATTATGAGGTATTATGTACTGTACAGTGCACATAATTGTATGTGCTATTTTTATACGAGGCTACATCACTCGGCGATAGGAATTTTTCAGTTACATTTTTTTTTCATTTTTTTTTTTTTTTTTCAGAGCTGGCAGATCCGTCGTATATGCGATCCGTCGTTGCCGCGGAACGTCGTTAAAGCGGCGATGACTGTATGTGTAATATATATATATATATATATATATATATATATAAGGATATATATATTTTGTTGTGAATCTGGAAGCCATGAGCACACAATCATTCAGGTTCCTATAGATTAGTTATTTTGGTTAGTACATGTTGCCAGTTAGGGTCCCGACCCTAGTCTAATGGGTAATTTAATGTTCCTGCGATGTGAAGTTGTTTTAATAGTCAGGTTTTCTTTTCGTTATTTTTACACCGCCGACGTCGCCGCCGACCACACCGTATCGCCCTCGCCTTCGCTTCGCTTCCCTCACCTCGCTCTGGCTGACGTCGGGTAGGCGGAGCCCTGCAGAGACATGTTGCTCAGCTTCCTGTGCCAGGGGCGGGTCCAAGTGATGTCACCACGCCACCTGGCCATTGTGGGGTTTGCCACCCGTTTTGGCGAATGAGAGGAATGACGAGGGCGCATGCGCAGAAGGTCGTCCGGTGTGGAGAAGGCGGAGTTCGGGGAGGAGCCACGCGGTGGCGCTCGACCAATCGGCGTGCAGCGGTGGGGTGACTGCACTCAGCCAATCCGGGCCCGCGACGGGAGAGGGCGGAGTTGCGAGGAGCCCCCCCCCTTCGAACGGGGAGATAAAATAGGGCGGTTTGCGCACGCTCGAGGGTTCGCTCTGTTCTGGGATCGGCACGGTTCGTTCCCCTGATGTTCTGTTCTGGGTCAGGCGCGTTCTGCACATTGTTCTTCGGCGCGTTCATGCGCTGTTCTCCGGCCGTCCTGGTCGCGCACGAGTTCGGGAACGCGTCTGCGGATGGAGGGTCTTCTCCCGCCAGCCTGTGCCCTGCCGGCTTCGCAAGCTTGGATCCTCCGGATCGTGCAAGGGGTCCAGTTCGGCCCCGAGGACCTGGTCCTCGAAGACCGCATGAGGCGGAGAGGTCCTAGGTAGACCCTGGCCGTCAGCTCCACTGTCCTCTGAGCTGAAGGCCGAATAAAGGCTCCAGCCACAACTTTTCTTGGGTGTGTATGTGCGTGCGTGTGTTTGTGGGCCCATCTTATAAGTAACAAACTGTATAAGTGCTTTTGTGCTGTATATATTTGCATCGCATTCATTATAGTCGGTTTAGTTCTGCTCTGTGTTTCCCCTTTCCAGATTGTATAAATAAACCCCCATTGTTGAATGTACTCAGCTCGTCGTGTCCATTTCTGCCATTGACTGGGTGTCGTGCGTGTGAGGGATTAGCTGGCCGTTGGGCCACGGTAACAAGATAATCGGGCCGACGGAACTTGGATTGAAACCGCTCGGCATCGCACACGGAACGGGCTCACTTAAGCGGCTCGTTTCCGTACGAGTTTCGTCGTGGGTGAAATTCCCCGGTAGCTGGACCACGTGGGTAATTAGGTAAATTGAAGTTGGCAATTAACCCTACCCCACGTGGTCTACCCATTGGCGGATTTCGGTCCAAAAGAAAAGGGACCCGTCTTCTCCGGAGAAGTACGATCTATATTCCGGGTGATCGAGCCGAGGCGACTCCACTGCTCCATCTGGGGGTCGTGCTCGCGGCCGACGCACCGGCGGAAACTACAACAATATATATGTTTGTTTGTTTTAGTTCTGGTAGGTATGCAAACCAGTGACTGAAATTATACACCGCCTATGTGTGCAACAATGACTAACACAAAATTGCATGAATATCGATATTTGTAAATATCCGCATGCACTGTCCGGACCCAAGAGCTCTTAAATGAGCTATCATCCAGCATAGTACATGCTATGGTTACGACGTTTACCCCATTCAGACACAATCGTGCAACTTGCATTTATTTAGGTATGTAGATATAGAAAATATACATGTTGTAACATCAGTTCCTGCTTTGAATGAAACGTGGCACACATACATCTTTCAGGTTATACACGTCATGACATCACAGTTGCCAAAGTAAATTATCATCTACTGTTTTCCCCGATCATGCGTTTACTGCCGATAGAGCATACTTTCAAATAAAATATATCTTTTTATTTCTTGCATGATTAACAGTGGAATGCACAAATCGGCCAAGACGTACCAAGTTCTCCTCCAACAATGGAGAAATCCTGCGGGAGCACATCCCACTTCTGGACACGTTGTGCATTGGATGTCGCCTTCTGGTTCACCCGTTCAATACCCTCGGCAATGGCGCAGTTTACGACTGGGTCACTGCTGCTCAGCACTTCGGAGACTCGTGTCGAATTGCTGCCAATCTTACGGAAGAAAGCCACCGCATCGTCCGAGAGCTCGTCCTGTGGCTCTCCGGTGCTCTCGTTAACCTGACACTGCCAGAAAAAGCATTGTGGGATTCAAGGACGCACCAACTCAAGGATGCATCAGTGTAAAAATGAATGCAACTTCAACATAAATGTCATTGTATTTTACACCCATTTCCTTGCAGAGAGTAACTTATGTAATTCACAAAAAAATCATGCCAACAGCCTGACTGAGGTCATTTGGACAGGAAAATGTCAACAAAAGGTTGTGGGAGCAGTCAATACAAATCTCCTTCAACAAGCTTTGTTGCTTTTTGCCATGAGTATATTATTTTCCCTTTTCACCTTGGAGGTGCATTCACAGAGAGAATACTCAATGAGCACAACAGACTGGTGTGAAACAATTTTTCCAAATTAACTTTTTTTATCTCTAACTGAAGAGATCAAACTAAACACTTATAGTTGAAGGAGGTTACATGTCAGGAATACCTGTAAAAACACATGCACAAATCAAAATTCACTGGTTGTAAAAGTATTCAACCCCTTCGGTCAGAACTTGGTGGAAGAACCTTTTACAGCATTGATTTGCTGTGAGTCTTTGTGGGTAGATCTCTACCAGCTTTACATAGTGAGATGGTGAAATATTTACCCATTATTCACGTGAAAATTGTACTAGTTCTGCCAAGTTTGATGGGGATCGTCGATGGACTGAAATCTTCAAGTCTCACCATAAATATTCAATTGGGTTCAAGTCAGGACTTTGAGTGGGCCACTCAAGAACATTTTTTTCTTTCTTGTTCAGCCACTCCAGTGTGGCTTTAGCTTCGTGCGTCAGATCATCGTCCTGCTGAAATGTGAATCTCCTACCTAGTTTCCTGGCAAACTCAAGCAGGTTTTCATCAAGTATTCTCCTGTACTTTGCACTGTTCATTGTCCCTTCTATCCTGATGAAAAGCAGGCCCAAAACATGATGGTGTCACCACCATGCTTGACAGTAGTGATGATGTTGATTGGGTGATGTGGAGTGTTAGGCTTGTGCCAGACACTTTGGATTTAGACCAAAAAGCTCAATTTTTGTCTTGTCTGACCACAAAACGTTTCTCCACATGCCAACAGCATCATTAAAATGCTTTTTCGCAAACTCCATACGAGCTTTCAGATGCGTCTTTCAGTCATGGATTCTTTCTTGCCACCTGTCAGAAGCCAGCTTTGTGAAGGGAATGGGATATTGGTAATTGATGAACACTGACCCCATCTCAGACATAGAGCCTTGTAGATCTTTCAAAGTCATTGTTGGATTTACAGTGACATCCCAAACTTGGTTCCTGCTTGACCGGCTGCTCAGTTTGGATGGGCGACGTGATCTGGGTAGAGTGTGTGTGATATGATGCGTCCAACACTATACTCAAAGGGATGAGTGACTTTGAAATCTTGTAACCCTCTCCTGAACGGTGCTTCTCCACCACTTCATTTCTGACTTCTTTGGAAAGCAACTTGGTCTTCATGTTTACCTTGTTGGTTGACCAAGTGAGTTACACCTTAAAACTCCTCAGATAAGTGTGGTGGATTATTTTTTTACGTTAAACGACTGATTACATACAGGTGAAACCTCTTACACTTATTTTGTAACCTTTCAAACAGATAATTTGCTCCTGAAGTGATTTAGGGTTTATTAGACAAAGGGGTTGAATACTTGTACAACAAAGAATCATCTGATTTTCTCTGCTGATCTCAATCTTAATCACATTTTATCTGCATTTTTTAAGCTTTATCACTTTGGAGTAGTTTGTGAAGACTCTATATATGTTAAGTTTGATTTGAAAGCATCATGAAATAAGCTCAGGTGGCATCAAAATGTGAAGACTTTGGAGGGGGAGGGGGGGTGAATACTTTTGCAGGCCACTGGACACAACAAAATGGCAGAAGGGAAAGCATTTCAACATTTTTTTTTTTTGCATTGCTTTAACTCAAGTATAAGGCAGTTGTGATTTATTGAGCAATCGTTGCCTCCACAAGACCAATTAAGAACCAAACTCAAATTATCGGATTCGGAGGGAGGCAGAGAAAGCTGGCACTTTAGACCTACCTTGAGCGTGAGAAGAATGGACAGGAACTTCCGTTTATCCCCGATCAGCATGGCGTTGCTGATGAAAGGCAACTCTGTCTTGATGGAATTCTCAATGAGCAAAGGAGGAATGTTTTCCCCACCAGCAGTGATGATGAGCTCTGTGATGCACAACAAATTTATAACATGCTTAAACATCTGCATAGGTACAAGTGAACAAGCAAACACAGTAGGGTGACCAGGTCTCAGGACAATAAAATAAGGGGCGTTGAGGCGGGGGTTGTCGTAGGCCCCCACGTGGGGTGAAGGGACAGCCACCCTTGTGGGGATCAGGGAGAAAAGCACCCCAAAACTGAGGTTTTAAGTATCTAAATAAACAACTATGACAAGTATTTACATGAGCTGAGGTTTTAATTCTTTAAATGAGGTTTTTTTGTATTCAAATGACATTTTGATAACATACAAACGAGAAGAGCACCCAGTAGAGCACATACCTCCATCACGCAACGCCCGATCCAGTAAAACATATTGGGCCCAATAAATTTAATATCATGCTGTATATCATTTTTGGCCTCATCTCTCAATTGTGCAGATTCACTTTGAAAATTAAATAATTCTCGTATCCGGATCTGTATGTGGATCTTCACCAAAATCGAATCAATTCTTCCTTGCCACACACCCAACCTGCCCACCAAGTTTCATACGAATCCGCGTCCACAATGTTTTGAGATATCGTGCTATATATTGTGTTTAGCCCTATATCTCAATGGTGAAGAATCACTTTTAAAAACCTCTAGTAGTCAGATCTTCACCAAAATCTAATCAGTTCTTCCCGTCTACACACCCAACCTGTCAATGAAATTTCATCTGAATCTGTCCACAACTTTTTGAGATATCCTGTACACAGACAGACAGACAGAGACATGGGTGAAAACATAACCTCTGTCCACCTTCTGTAGTAGAGGTAATAAGCTGAGGTTTTCATTATTTGAAGAACTCATGAGGTTTTGACTTTTGAGTTTAGTGTTTAAATACGTCTTAGATGTCTTCTCAAGCATGTTATGGTCACACTCTGCGGTGTAGTGCTGTCGGAGCGCACCGGAGTGCCACTCTGGTACCTCAATCCATCCAAAGCGGAGCTCCGTAGCAGTAAGAAGAAAGAAAAGAAAAAAGGACCCACATGAAATCAAATATAGTATTGTTGTGAATTCGCGCCCCGCCGGCGTGCGAACGACCGCGTTTAACCAATAGCGGCCGCTTCGCCCACTGAACGTGCAATTCAGTCGTGACCCTCTCGGAACAACGCCGGGAGCTAGTCACGGGTGGGGGTTAAACCTCACCACAACTCAGTCCGCATTCTACCCGCGCGAAATAGGGTCTGATCGCCGAATGGTCGATTTACCTAAGTACCGTGCGGGTAGCGTACCGAGGAGTTGTACCACGCCGCAGTCGACTCCGGACACAAACCGCTTAAGCGGCTCGTTCCGTACTGCAGGGATAACCGAGCGGAGATAACCGAGCGTCGACCTCGACGGTTCAGATTATTTATCAGGAACTTACACCCACTATCAATCCCTTACGTGATGCAAGATGGAAATTCAAACAAAGGAATGGACGCAGCGAAACAGGGAACAATTGGACAAGCACATTTATTCGCGGCCACACGGCAGCACGTATTTCTAATAGGCAACGGTTATACAAAACAATACACGTATACAGTGAAGTAAGAAAACACAAGCAAGGAACGATGCAGAGCTACAACCGAATAAAAGGCAATGTACAAGCACTTAATCAGTTTCTACTTTACGGACTGGCGCCACACACACACATTTACAACCGAACCCCAAAAGAAAAGGAAGTCGCGACTTCCCTGAGCGTGTCGTCGAGTCATCCTTTGCGCGACCTCAACTCGAGCCCCTCCGGCGTGGTCCGCGAGCTTGTACCTCGCGCCGGCACGTGTGGCCGTTCGACGCCACGAACGGGGTTCGGGAACGAACGGACGGAGCTTTCGCCGCTATCCGGTGCGGACGGGGGGGGGGGGGGGGGAATGGCAGTGCTCCGTCCCACCAGCGGGGTCTCCGAGACCGCACCGACTGACCCTCTGACACCGACAATCCTCCGACTCGACAGTCGGGAACAGCAACCGGGACCACCGACCAGGCAAGACCAAGACAAAAACCAGACCCAATTTGACGACCAGCTCCCCAGCGGCCTTGCGCTCGCCTTTTTGTAAGGCGGGGCCCCGCCTTCGCTCCGCCGCCGTTCCTTGCTCCACCCCCTTCGCGGCGTTTCCAGAAAAGTCTCGAAGGGGGGCGTTCCTCCTCCCTGGCCGCGTCACACCGCGCATCCCCCAATCGGAGAGCGAGCTGTGCCACCCCTCCCCCTTCTCACCAAGCGCGACGACGATCCGGCTCAAGATTCAGGTGGGAGAAATTCGGGCGGGAGTTGTCTTTCCGCGCCCTTGCTGCTGCCACCCCGCTCCTTGCTCCCGTCCCGCGGAGATCGTGACCGCGCGGTGCGCGTTGAATGGCGAGTGGCGAAGATGGTGGTGGTGTAGTTGTTGAAGGTGACGTCGTGGTGTGAATGGCGTCGTTGTTGAGATGTTGGTTGTGGCGATGTTCGTTGTTGTGTTGTTGCACCAAAATAACGACAGCAAAAGAAAAACGGCTAACTGAAGAATCGCAGCCTGAATGGATCACATATATCTCCTCTATACAACGGGTTTGGGCTAACTACACATGAACTTAGCGTCATAACTGATCTAAGGACCCTTTATGGTGTATTGCGAATTTCCACAGCCATAACTATATTCATTTTCAACCAAAATGGTGTAACATGATTTATTTACCCACTTCTTGGATGCTATCATACATTTTTCTCCATTTAGACTTTTAACATCAAATATTCGCTCATGCCATGGATGGTCACTGTGTGAACTATTTACGAGTTTGTTTTGACAGCTCCGATAGCCCTTGCCCCTGCAGTTACCATCTCGTGACACCCTCATTTTCCCTCATTTCTTCCCTCCCTCCCAGGCAATGGAAACTGACAGCACATGAGCATTTTACAGCCATGGCCCATGTGTGCGTGTCAAAGTGCGCACACCACCCTTCCGACTCTCCGTTTTCATTTTGTTTTCCGTGATCAGCGTGACCGGAAGTGTCACTGGCTACGTCGGAAGCATTCGTATATCATTTTTAATCTGGAAAGTTGAGAATTTGTCGAGTGGTTTGGGTACTTAAAACATTTTGTTAATCGTAGTATATCTTTAAACGTCTCTCATATTTGTGTGTTTTTATTTTAGCGAGCCCTACTAACCAAACCTCTCAAATGTGTGGTGCCTTACCATACATATGTTGGCAATGGGGGGGAGGGTTCTGCATGGTGTTGGCTTATCCATTAAGATGGCTTCCTTAAGATCTTAGATTCTTGAGTTTGAGCCTCTGTCATGCTGTTAAATAACACCGGGTGGGTTGACTCGGCCTGTCATCCTTCCGAGGTCGGCAAAATGAGTACCAGCTTACTGGAAATGGGTACTCAATCAGTGACCCAGCCACGCCTCCAGAAAATGATGCAGCCAAGCAGCCACAAGTTTCATAAGAATAAATAAAGTGCCCACACAGAAAACTGATTTTTTGGAATGCCGGCTGCATTTTCTATCTAATCATCATACAACTTTGTTTAAAATAATTATCCATGGGTAGGTGCTCCTAGCTTGAAAGTTTCATGTCAATTGCTCAAGCAGTTGTGGAGAAAACAAATTTAAAACCAAATTAAAAGTGGATAAAAGTGAGGTGAGGGTGGAAGAAAATAAAATAAAACCAGTTCACCACTTGCTTGATATGTGTACCAAATTTCGTAAATATATCTTGAGGGGATTTTTGTATTTTAGCTCCGGAAACGAAATGTGACGGACGTACGGACGGCCCGTACGGATGGACGGACGGAACCCATTTCTATTATCCCCCGCCAACTTCGTTGGTTGGCGGGGGATAACTAGAACTGCCACTTTATAACTGATGGCAGCGATGACCGGGTACCAGCAACGTCCGCCTTGATAAAACATGAGACTTTCTGTAGATGATAGTTGCAAAGTTTCACTTCGATAGGAATAAGTGGTTCAAAGAAAACATTATTTAATAGTGATACAAATACAGCCCTGCTTCGATACAGCACGGGACTGACGAGTTACGAACTGGGTAGCACAAAGTGTTCAATCTATTTATTACGTATGCAGTTAGCCCTTTTCCTGGGGACATTGTCGGTATCAATTGAATTGCTGTTCCTGTACCCTCAAACGCATTCAGGTGCAGCAAGTGAGCCTTCTGGAAAAAAAAAATCTACAAGTTCTCAAATTCAGATAATTAAATAATTCTGGCTGCCAAACCGTGTGGCCGATCGGGTTGAAATTTTAAAACTATGTTTCACATGTGGGCTAAATAATAATTTTGAAGTTTCACATATATTGACACAGCGGTTCCAGAGTAAACATTAATTAATATTTCCCCTTCAATCCAATATGGCTGCCAAACGATGTGTCGTACATCAAATGGGGGGGGGGGGGACTTTTTTGTTCCTCAGGGAGAGGCAGTCATACTTGTGGAGTTTCGCCTCGATCTGTTCAGCCGTTTCAGAGAAGAAGACTTTTAAAGTTATTAATTTTTCAATCCAATATGGCTGCCGTATCATTTGACCTATTACAACAATAAATTTAAATTCTCCCTCGAATGGGGAAGTGGATTATGCTTGTTAAGGTTTCGTGTTAATCGGACAGGTGGCGTTTTTTCTATCCAAGATGGCCTCCAAACAATGTGATTGTGACATCAAAATTTTTACCGTATATGCAAGCACGGGGGTAGATTATAGTTGCCAAGTTTCACTTCGATAGTTTATGTGGTTCCAAGAAAACATTATTTAATATAATTATTGAATCCAACATGGCTGCCAAACATTGACCTATCAATTAGAAATTAACAAACTTATATTCTCTACTCGTGTGCAATACATTTATGAAGTTTCCCCTTGATCTGACCAGGCGTTCTGGAAGAGAATTTTTTTTTTTTAAATTCAAAACAAGACGGCTGCCGAACCAAGTCACCTATGATGTCATAATATATTTTTTTTCTACGGTGAATTGTTGTGTAGATGAGGCTCAAGAATTTCAGATTTTTCCTATGCAGCGTTCTACTTGACGAATTTTCACCGGGATACCGCTTCAACGATGACGTCACGAAAAATCACCCGTCTCCCATTTGGAGGTCATTACAATGTATAAAGCAAAAAAATTTCCATTGCACAGGTTTCAGAGATACAGAGGTCCAAAGTTTATCCTTTTTTTCAAGATGGCGCCCGTACCACGTGATCTGTGACGTCACAATTATCAATGAAGTTTGCATCAAAAAAGATACATACTATGGTGAAAATTTGATGTCGATCGGACTTACCGTTCCTGAGAAAATGATTTTTTAAAGCGAAAAAGCCGGCAAATTGCTTGCGGAAAAAGAACAAGCTCAAATGAGCTAAGATCCTCGTCCTCTTAATGATGACGTCATAAGAACGAATATGACGTCATTGTGATGTATCAGGTTCGCGATAAATTATCTGTGCGAATGCCGGCTTTAATTCCCGCAAACAAAATTCAAACAGCTTGCCTAGTTTCGGAGATAATGGTAGATAGGCGATTTCCATTAGCGGCGATATTATGACGTCACTTTTTTTCTCGAAGAATTTCCAAAATCGAGATGGTTACTGCCTGCGCGTGGGCTTTCTGCATATACATGGCAAGTTTCACGAAGATCGATGAAAACTCTGGGTTGTGAAACAAAAATGTCAAAAATAGGAATGACGTCATAAAAAGATATGATGTCATAAAAATTGATATGATTCATAGTGATGTATCATATGTGCGGTAATCATCTCTAATGCCCTGTTCGATTCCCGCAAACAGAATTCAAAAAGCTTGCCGAGTTTCGGAGATAATTTTTTAGGCGTTTCCATTAGCGGAGATATATTGGAGTCATAACTTTTTTTCTCGGAGGAATTTTCAAAATCGGAGATGGTTACTGTCTGCGCAGGTATTTTTACATATACATGCGAGTTTCAGGAAGTTTCGATGAAAACTGGAGCTGTGAAACAAAAAGGTCCACAAGAAGAAGATGAAGAACAACAACGTGAGTAGACTTAGAGATCCTCCACGAGGATCTAAAAATAATAAATAAGAAATAAAACAGAAGAAAAACAATACGTTACCCAGTCCATTTGACTGGGTACCCTAATAATAAAAACAAGGACAAATGTGTCCAAGAGCCGTGTCATAAAGGTTTTGTCTTCACCAGAAGAAGAAGAAGAAGAAGAAGAAGAAGAAGAAGAACAACGCGGAGCTCTCTTAGAGCCAGCGTTCGCAACGCGAGCGCGGATAAGAAACCAAAGTGAGGGCCAAGACCGATGTTGCACAACATGATCAAGGATGATTTTGGATGCCCATGTTAAATGACCTTTAACATTTAGTCATGACCATATATGTTAAAATTATGTGTTTAATTTATCACTCATCTTTGGGAACTCAAATCGTTTGTGTCATGTTAAAATTTGATGTGACTGTGGACCTGGCGATGACGTCACGGCTGACAGATGTTTTTTTTTACAGGACTCCAGTGTCAAAGTTTGGCATGACACCACTGGTCACACTGTATGTGGAGGCCAAACAATGTATGGACGGATTCGGACAAAACTTGGTGGACAGGTTAGGTGTGTGACAAGGATGAATCGATTCAATTTTGATGAAGATCCGAAAACGGACACTGGAAATATTAAGTGATTCTTGACCTTTGAGAGATGGGGCCAAAATCGATATATAATATGATCTCTCTAAAGGTCGTGGACAGATTCGGACGAAACTTGTATATTTTGAGTTTCGATTTCCCCAAAGTTTTTCTGTTACATCTCTCTCTAAAAAGATGAAAGTTCAGTGATTTTTCTCTTACAGATATATGACCACGTCCTGTGCGATTTATAAACATGTCGGGGTGTTTTAAATGTCACGAGCTCCTGTGAATTTTGTCCATAAGACGAAATTTAGTTTCAGCTTCATTTCTATGTCATTCTGAGGGTGTCACGTTTCTAAAAACCTTCACGAAACATTGGGTGGTGTGGTCGCAGCAAGCTCCTCGGTGATTAACACGAGTTTCTAATCCTTTTAGAACATGAAATAATTATTATTTACAAAGTTGTGCTTTTGGTTTGGTTGTTTCTCACCACAAATAAAGTAAATCAACAAATTCTTCACCCGGTGTTGGTTTTAATGTGGACCTATCTGGTCTTTGCACAAACACAGATGTGATGTGAGGTGTGGGGGGGGTTTTTTCACCAACATGGGTGCTTTTGAGAACATTTTGCAGAAACAGACCGATGGCCAAACATTTTGCAAGCAAGGACATTTGCGAACGTGATCCTGACCAAACGCTGACTTTGCCAAACTTCAGATTCTAGTTCCAGAGTTTGCCGCACTTCGGTGGCAGATGTTATGTCTTCACCACTGTTAATCTGTGAACATGATGTTTCAAAAAAAAAAGTTACGAATAGATTCAGACGAAACTTGGTGTTTGAGTTGGGTCGGTGACAAGAACGATCCGATTCGATTTTGGTTGAGGTTTGAACGCAGATTCGGCCTATCGGTGGGATACAAAACGTAAACTGTTCAGCCTGGCGGAGGTATGCGCTCTTCCGAGTGACGTTCAAGATGCCACTGCACTGGTCCACAATCTTTAATTTGTTCAAAAGAGAATGTCCACATTTATCTATCCAACTGTTTTGAAAATTCTAAAATGAAATTTTCCTTGATCTAAAACACAATGAAATTCTTATAATGGGTCACACTGCTCCTTTAAACATTTCCCCCTATAAACGGGGGGTATGCTTCCTGAGAAACTGTATTAGGAATCGTACATGGGAGCAGAATTTGAATCCCGACTACCATCGAGCTTACCCGCTTTCACCAACAAGGCACTCGTGTTTTTGGCCCACCTTTAATCCGTCCCGTGATGGTCAAGAATCCATCGTCGTCGATGTTTCCCAGATCTCCGGAGTGGAGCCAGCCTTCCTCATCCAAGGTGTTCCGTGTATTTTCCTCCATGCTGAGATAACCCATGAACACATGTCGGCCCCAAAAGCACACCTCGCCATTCTGCTCCTCATCTGGGTTGCTCAGCTTTAAGGAGAGGCCGGGAATGGGTCTGCCACAACTGCACAAGACCAAAAATAAAACCTAGTGATGCACTTCACAAGGGACGGGGGAAAAATAAAATGAAGAATTGCCGATATTATGATCAGGACGGTTCGGTTTGAGCTTGACTTTTGTTTATAAAAAGGTAGACCAATGTATGTGGGTTATTAATTTGATGGAAATTTTATTTATAGGATTGGTAACCAATACTCATCACAGATTTCCTGTTTCAAGGCATGCAATAAAAAGAAATGGCAAAATGGGTAGTTGGTCAATGAAACAATCAAGGAGGTTGAACTTTTGTGCCGATCGGCTGCACAGTATGGTGACGATTTCCATGAGCTGTACACAAAATACGTGATGTTTTTTCGACACCCTCCTCTCCCCCCCCCCCCCCCCCCCCCGTGATGCTTTACCTGACCCTCAAACTGAAAAAAAATCCGTGAATTTGTGAATGAGAGCAATGCCACCCTTTTTATAATTTTGATCGGCTTCCATCCTGCAAGTTTTTAATTTTATATAAATAGGTGGCATCTGCCAGCTCAGTCAATGAGATGGTGGTGTTGTCCTTCAGCTCCCTCCAAGCTTTACAGACATCAAGTTGAACTTCTTGCTTCCTCCTTTTTGGAAATGTTCTCTCATGGATTCGAATTAAAGATTTATAGCACCTCTGCCATTTTTGGATGGATTCAACCAAAAGCAAGGTCATTCTAAATTGACATGCCCCATCATGGTGAGGGGAAATCCAAGATGGCTGTGCCCAAAAAAACAGATGACGATGGCATCACATGACTGTGGCCCTGACCCCTCATCCATTCTGTGTGACACTGTGATGCTCTGGAAAATACCCTCGCACCGCCCCCCCCTCCTAAAGCATCACGTATTTTGTGTACGAACCCAAAAATAAACCGTATTACGTGCGATTTCCAAAGGCATCATGTGCAGGCGACAACCAAAGTGTACACAACTAACCACATGCAGTAAAGGCCGACAATCTAGATCAACATCACAATCGGCAAGCGACCTGAGGATTTTACCGAAGAGATTCTGTTCGTCATACGAGTTAATTTGTGGCGGCAGTGTCGAGTCTCATTCATGGCAAGTTACTTGTAAACAAAGGTCCCGGTCATTTTATCCACCCACATTATTTTGTGATCACAAGACCAATGAACCAAAATTTTTTAAAAAGACAATTTTAATGTATTTGAGTGTGAATAAAACTCCCATCACGTGGTTGGACCCCCTTCGAAACATTTCCTGTGCACAAAGTCAATGGCACAATGGTAAAAAGATTAAAAAAAAATGATTGGGATCATGATGCCAAACAGCTGAAATGTACGAGGATCCAAGTTATGCATCATATTAACAATATAATGATAATCATCAAAAATCAGAATAAACTGCTAAAACCATTTAAGGCAAATCGACACGGAGCATCTTTACATCCACCACTGAAGGTGGATGGAGGTTGTGTTTCTACCCCCTGTTTGTCTGTCTGTGACTGTGAGCAGGATATCGCAAAAAATTACAGAAGGATTCACACAGCATTTGGTGGACACGTTGGGTGTGTGACAAGAAAGAATTGATTCAATTTTGGTGAAGATCCTAATCCGGATCAGGATCTGATAATTATTTGATTTGTTAAAGTGATTATTCACCATTTAGACATCGGGCCAAAAACTATATAGAGCACGATGTTTCAAAAAGTTGTGGACGGATTATGACAAAACTTGCTGGATTAATTAGGTAGGTGAAAATAACAAGCCGATTCGATTTAGGTTTAGGTCCGGACGCAGATCTGGGCCTATCAGTGGGCTACCAAAACGTAAACTGTTCAGCGTGATGGAGGTATGCACTCTACCGAGTGCCGTTCTAGTTAATTGTCTGTTTTGGAGAAAACTGCAGGTTGGATTGGTCGTGTTTTGTCGCACCACACCTCCAACCCTAACCCTCACCATTTACCTCCTACCCCTAGTCACAACCCCACTCATCCTTTTCCCAAAACTTTCATCAATTTCCCCATCTATGGGCATCGATTAATTCCTTGTTGTGAATACATTGTGTTCGAGTGTCGGTTTGATAAGTGGCACAGGCTTGACGAGCAAAGTTTCCAAGTTGACTTGAAATGTATATATTTTCATTGGAGGTGGAAAAAGCTAAGCAATTCGCAGGAAGCACCGCCACTCAACCCAAATGTTGAAAACGACGGCATCCGCTAAGGCCTAGGTCACATTTGCTCTACGGCGAGGATACGGCGGCCGTACGCCCTCTGAATTGACAGAAACGTGCTGCGGCCGCAGAGAAACTGAGGTGGCCTCAGGGAGGCCCTACGCCGTTTGGCTATATTTTACAGGCCGTAGGGGTCGCCGTGGAATTATAGCGCGGAGTTATAACGTTTTTTCATTTCTACGTTCGCCGTAGCAATTCGACAAGCCAAGCTATGACGTAGATGTGTTCCACGTCGACCGTACGTAGGGCGTACGGTGGGCTTGCGTTATTCGTGCGGCTGCCGTAAGCTCTTCTCAATGAAAAATGAATTTTCCCAACCCCCAAAAAATTACGGCGGCTGCACTATTTCCACGGTCGCCGTACGGTGGCCTTGCGGTCTGTGTGACTACCTGCGGGCAAAGCAGGGTCGACGCACGGTTCCCTACGCCCGCCGTGCACCTACGTACGGCCTCCGTGGCAGTCTGTGTCGACCGTGCGTCCACCGTGCGCTACCGCTAGAGATCGGAGTATAGGTGTTTGCCTATACAGTGGTGCCCCAGAATCCCAATTTAATTCATTCCAGGAGGCTGTTCGGATTGCAAAAAGTTCGGATTCCAAAAATATTTTCCCAATAAGAAATAATGGAGTAATTAATCCGTTCGTGACCCAAAGAAAACTCACTTTCAAGACACTTTAAACTGAAATTACCCATGTTTAAGATAAAATAAGATGATAAATGATTCGGTGGCGGTGTATTGTATGTAAACTGGTACAATCACCACATCCAAAGGTCCACACAGGCTCGTGCTCCGGCCTGGGTTCCGATCGCTCGCGCACTCTGCGAGAGCGCTGCCCCCAGGGCAGCTCATCAAACATGATGCCCGCAGAACCACAATCACTTTCATCAAACGCATCGGGCTGACGGAATCATGGATATTCCAAATTACAACTGGTTTTGCTGTGAAATTCAATCCTTGCCCGACAGTCCGTCACACCACGTGATCGGATTGCTTTTTTTGTTATTAATTAAAACACAAGATGATTAAAAAAACAAAACACAAATGAAGGTGAAAACACGAGGTAAGGTCACATTTGGCTCGGCGGCCGGAGGGTCTACAAAATGTACGGGCACTAGCAATTATAAAGCGGCTGCAGTATTTCCACGGTCACACAATGTAGCAGTCACATATGTTTTTAGCAGCGTCTCGCGTAGCGAACGCTGCTCATAGAGAGCTCGGCGTTGTTCTTCTTCTTCTTCTTCTTGTGAAGACAAAACCTTAATCTCTCGTACTCGGCTCTTGTATATACAAGATCCGGATCGCCTTAAATACTGAGCACATGTACACATCCTCACATAGACGGTGCCTTTTGAGAGCGTCTATCATGAACTTTTAAATATATTCGGACATTTGCTTTAAAGTTTCGAAAAGTTGACGTTACTATTTAAAGATTATTCCATTTATCGTATTGTAATTTCGTAAATACACAATATATCGTAAATACGTAAATACATTATGACGGGTTTCGCTATTGGTTTAATGAAGACACGTGACGAAATATCGGAAGTTGTTGTTGTTTAAAAAAAAAAAAATGTAAGTTTTTTTTTTAGCCGACAAAACCTTTAGGTTTGGACGCTGCTCTTGGACACATTTGTCCTTGTTATTTTTCGGGTAACAGCACGGCCTATTTATAAATTGTGGAGACCGAAAACATGGGTGTGCCGTACGGTCTTTGATTTGATGTCGCACGGTGACCTTAGGGCGTCACTGCGGCGGCCATAGAATTTTGAAGGCAGACGCAAGGTGCCCGCAAGTCGACCGCAGGGCGACCGCAGGGACCCTAAGCCGAACGTGCGGCCAGACGGACGGTAACGAATGGGTTAATTTTTTTAATTTTTTTTTTACCAGTTCTTTTGTTTCGGCTTGTCGAATTTCTACGGCGAACGTAGAAATGAAAAAAGTTTAACTCCGCGTTATAATTCTACGGCGACCTTACGACCCGTAAAATATAGCCAAACGGCGTAGGCCACCCTGAGGCCACCTCAGTTTCTCTGCGGCCGCCGCACGTTTCTGTCAATTCAGAGGGCGTACGGCCGCCGTATCCTCACCGTAGAGCAAATGTGACTGAGGCCTAAAGTATCGATCGACACACAAGAGATGCTTTCACGAGTACTTCCACCGACGAACTGAATGAACAAAGCGTGAAGATACGGCTCGAACAGGTGGGGAGACACGTGAACAAACATGAACGCCACGTTGTGTTCGGTTTTTTAAAATGTATTAGGTTTTTAGGGCAAAATTTTCTCGAAAAAATTGTTCGAATTCCAATTTGTTCAAACAATGGGGCGTTCGGAATCTGGGGGCACCACGGTATATTATAGTTATAGTATATTCAGTTATATATACTGGTATATTTTTATTTCAGTAAAAAAAAGAACTGGTATATATACCCACTCGTTACCGTCCGTCTAGCCGCACGTTCGCCTTAGGCCCCCCTGCGATCCCCCTGCGGTCGCCTTGCGGTCACCTTGCGGCTGCCTTGAAAATTCTATGGCCGCCGCAGCGACGCCCTAAGGTCACCGTGTGACATCAAATAAAAGACTGTACAGCACCCCACGTTTTCGGTCTCCACAATTTATAAATTCGCCGTGCGGCTACCCGAAAAATAAAAACATATGTGACTGCTACATTGTGTGACCGTGGAAATACTGCGCCGCCGTATAATTGCTAGTGGCCGCAGATTTTGGAGACCCCACGGCCGCCGTGGCAAATGTGACCTAGGCCTAAACAAGAAACCCCCTTACACTCGACTGGCAACAATGATGTATGTACAAAGTAACCGGTGGATGTGCCAACACACGTGTCTTAGCAATGTCGCCATCACTAATCAGTCGGCGTGTTGGCTGTTTATGCTTGCTTTTGTCACGTTATACTTCAAATGAATTTGGGAAGTGGTGGATAGAATGCACACAACAACCAAGCAGTAAATAGTTATAAAAACCAATCTGTGCAGCACTGGTGAGGGAAGGGAAATCCTTCCCTTCAAGGAAATCCAAGTTTTCGTTGTTAAATTTTCATTCTCCATTCTTGCTATTCATTCAAACTGGTTGACAGAATGACTCAAAGGCAGCACACTCTCCTTTGAGCTGTCCTGGTCTGAGCTCGAGTCTCAACTAGACCATAAACCAACTCCAGAGTGTTTTGCAGGCATGGCATCACATAAATGAGCCTGTTTATGTAACGTTAAGCAGGGTGTTGCATCCGCTAGCTCGGTATGTCTTTCGCAAGAGCAAGTCATCAGGAGAACCCTGGACGGGTTTGAGGGTTGTGGAGCAGCGGCTGAAACCCGAATCCTGTCCAGGTACCTCCTGATGACTCGATCTTTGCTCTTTACTTCTTCGGGTTCATTCTTGGTCTTCCATTTCATCATCATGTGCAAGCACCCTGGCTAAATTCAAAATTCCTGCTGTAGAAAATGCAGGGGTAATGCCCCAGCAGCATAGCCACACCCTAAAACGATGCGGACAAACTTGACAGGCTTCCAGGCCTTTAGTAGAACAGATTCCATCCGAGCGCGTACAAACCTTCCAATGCGGTGCGAATCCTTCACGCTAATGTTCTGTGGTCCTGTGCTTTCACTCATGCCGTACAATTCATAAATAGGGATGTCAAAACTCAAGAAGTACTCGAGAGTTTCAGGTGCTATCGGGGCAGCCCCCACGTAACATTTGTTGCAGCGATCCAGACCCAGTGCCTGGCGAATGTTCTTGAAGATCAGCGAGTGTGCCAGCCCATAACTCCATGGACGGCTTTCCCTGTAAAAGTCAGCAGTGTGTGAAAGGGTGATTTCATTTCAAATGAGATGAAAACATGACATAATTGAGCCAATGAACCAAACCAGTGACATCACTAAACGTTTACCATTAATCTCGGAGTAAATTAAGAGGACCAAGTTGGTATATTTATGGAATGGGCACTATATTATGAATGAATGAATAAATATTTTTCTTTCTTTTTTTTAATATCCACAATGCAACGATGTAAATTATAAATACGAAGAAAAAGAGGGGCATGTGTTGGTGCGGGAAGTAGCAAAGCAAATCAGCCCACATGGCCCGTGCTGCAACCCGAGCCAACCCGAGACGTGTCAGATTCACATAAGTGATAACACCCAATTTGTAGAAAAGCTGTGTAATGTGAACAGGGGGTCAGATTTAATCTCAGATAATTTTATAACTTAAATAACTAAATTCGCAAGAATGAATTATTGGGTCACTGCGCTGCTACAACACGGTCGCATCAATTAGCTTGTCAGCTCGTTGCAAAAGCTTCCAAACAAGGTCTTTCCTAAACTTCCTGAGCAGTCAACAGAAAGCTGAGGTTTGAAACATAGTGAATGCATATGCCAAAAAAGGCACTTTGAGTGACCCTATGTTTTCTTTTTAGAGCTACATTACATACAAAAATGACAAATCACACACACACAAACACACTCACTGACAACCTCCTTACTCCTAACCATGGGTGGACTGAGCTGCCTGGTCTCAACCAGGTGGGCCAGTCCACTGGTTGGCCAGTGGGCCACCTCCGATCACCTTTGTGGCTTAGGAATGACTGGTCTCATGATCCGACCGACAGAATTAGAGGCTATGATATGGTCCGATTTTCCACAAGGTGAATAGCCTTACGGAACAAGCGCTTCAAACCATCAATGAAAGGTGATACGGCTTGATTCGTCCACCACGAGTCAGATAAAGGTTGAACAAATCGACTTCGCCTGGAAGTGGAACTCACTGAAAGGTAGCGCGCCAAGCCAGTTATGAAGTGCACATTCTCCCCTTGTGAAGACGATTATTGTAAATAATGTGCAGCGTGCTCTTAATACTGTTTTTTTTTTAAAAAGGTACATGGGCGGTACTCTTATCGCTTATAGACCGGTCAAAATAGGCCATTTTAGGGTCAAACCCACCACAAATTGCAATAGTAATCATTCAAGTTTTTTTTCACTCCAAATATATTGTTGCGGATCCGGGGTGGCGGAATCTGACCCGGTCCCTGGCGCCACCCTCGCCACCACCGTCTCCGGGAGTCTATAACGCCGGCCGGTTCGGCACAGGCCTCGGGTCACGCGTCTTCAATCGCGATACCAACGTAATCCTGCACCTTACCAGTTGGGGAGATAGAACCCCTAGTTACAGACTGGCTTTGTCAGTGACCGAGCGGAGTGTACCAGTCTGTAACCATTTTGGTTTTATATGCCAATCGAACGGATCGTTCCTCGACGCGACACAAATTAATCCATAGCGGCAACTGCATACGAATTAACCAGATTTATTGGGGACATCAGGGGTCACAGCACAAGCAATCAACACGACAGTGGTTTCATTAACAAACCTCAACCCGTTCTTAACTAGGGAACCACGGCTAAAAGGTTTCGAGGGGATTACTACGAAATATGCCTTATACAACACGTGCAAACAAACAAGCATGCAGGACAAGACAGAGTACTTGGTGATGACTCATGGACGAGAGGACCGTGTCCAAAAAAGCACGAATGTCGCTTTTAACAACCAAGCGGGGGTCCACGGATTCGAACTCCCGCTCGAACGTGCCACGCGGCAGGAGGTGAACACAGGCAAGTCCCGTTGCCTTTTAGTCACCACACACAGCGGTCTCCGCGCACGCTGACCTCGCGAAGGGTCGAAGATGGGCCTCAGCTGATCTCTCTCACGGTCCAGCACACAAATCCCGGCCTGGCCTGTTCTCCAGAAAAGCCCCAGTCGAGGTCGCGAGTTCCACAGGCGGATTGACAAACGCGTCGCGCGTTGGTGTCAGCAGGGACGTCCGAAGGTCCTGCGTCTCCTCTCGCGGCCTTCCGCCTCGAAGCCCGACTCGCGCTTCGTCCCCCAGTGCCTCTCTCGGTCGAATCACCGACGTGCAGGTCGGTTCAGCGTCTCTCCTTCGACACACGTCGCGCCTCGAGAGGCGGCTGTTTTCACACACACACTCCTTTTGGTCCCTTTTTTCTCTCTCTCGCCCCGACACGCGAGCTCCTTCGACACACGTCTGTCTCGGCGACTCCCTGACCAAAGGCTCCGCCCTGTGCGTCACTTCCTGTCCAGGCCACACCCTCGCTCTAGGCCACTCCTCTCAGCCGACTGGGAGGGGCCTATTCCGGAATGAGGAAGGAATAATAGCGATCTCTCGTTTCACCACATAAGCGAACACAAAAACAGTCTGTTACACCTCCCGACACACACATATCGTCCTTATACACCACACAACCTATCTATACATGAATTTAATGGGGGAACTGAGCTAACTCTATATTTAGTATTCCGGTAAGGGCCATTTCCGTAACACTACCCCCACCTTTCTCCCAGGGCTCTCCGAGCCTCCATCTGGAGCAGCCCACGGCAATGGCCTGTCTAACGTACAGCAAGATCTCCCATTTTACTCAACCCACAACAATGGGACACTTAACTCCAAAAATCAAAGTGTCACAGTAAGATTGGCATGTCCTATCCTCGTGTGTCGGGTCACCAATCTAACAAACAAATTTACACTTTATGCACAGTACTTAACATTCTAATTATGGGTTTGAACGGAGGGCATTCAATTTTACTTTTAACAACCACATTTGCATAGGAGCAGAACATTCAAAAGGTTCAAAGTTCTTTCACGTGTTCGCTCCTTCATGCCCCCTCCCAGCAGTATTGTCCATTCACCCCTGGAGGGTTTCCTCACTTCGTGCCTTATTGGCCTCTCACCAGGTGAGTTAGTCGCCCAGTGGCCTAATCTCACAAAGAGTTTCTTGGCTCACTGAGCCCACAAAATGGCATGAATCTTCAGCCACAACGGCCCACACAAGCACTTTGGCCTCAATGGCCCACAAAATGCTCCGGCCCATATGGCCTACTCACAAGCAGTAGCAGGCAACAAGCCCTGCATTGGACAGCAGATGACACAGCAGTGGTGGCATGGTGATATCGGTGGTAAACAAATGCAGTTCGGAGGCGTTCTTGAGGACGCAAATGGGTGTGATGACCTTAGACTAGGGAAGATGGAGTGTACCCTTAACCTTCCTTGCCTGACTTGTTTTGGTTAGGTTTCCCCCTTTTTTTTCTTTCTCTTTTTTTTTTCTTTTACAGACAGGACGGTGTGTTTCTTACTCAACTGTTATCTTGTGGATGCGTGCTCATGACATACTGGTGGCCTCTCTTGCACTTGGAGAGGGGACCTAGCCTGGCCCTTGCCAACAATTTCTCCGCATCAACACTACTCGTACCAGGTGTCACACATGAATGGTGCGGAGAGAGTCCATCGAACCTAACCATTTACTTTTAGTTCTAGACAATGCAACAACCCTGCTATGGCTAGAATGATCCTAATGACCCATTTTTTTCCCGACCTGGCACACTGTTTCCATTCTATTAAACCTGGGCAAGGCCTTCTTTCTCTTTTTTCCATTTGGTGGTGCCAGGCATAACTCGCTGGTTGGGGAGTGTGACTACTAACTAGGCCTCTTGCCTGCTTCCAATCGGGGTGGAGGACACCCAGCGACCTCGGGTTCACCTGAGCGTGCTTCTGGCGCTCCTAACGAAGGGGTGGCTCTCTCTAGCCCCATACTGTGCTCTCATAGCACCCATACTGTGCTCTCATAGCACCCACACTGTGCTCTCATAGCACCTCCACTGTGCTCTCCTGGCACTGAACCATACGGTGCTCCCCTGGCACCTCTGACAGCTTCCCTGCAGGAAACCCCAAAGCCCTGCTGCCCTGCTTCCCGACCCACCAACTTCCCATACCATGTCACACTACCAACCAGTATCCCCATACCTTGGCCTGCACCTACCCTCGCAGTCGCCTGCACAATGGAACAGCAGCCAGAATCCATGACGAATCTCTAAGTCCCCCTAACCTACACCAACCTGGTTAAGAGACTCCTACCGACAGGGTACGTTGTTCGCACTCACTCTCCTCATCTGCACAATCAGCCATTACACCCAAACTCTTTATCATTCATTCCACAGTGCCGCACACCCAGTCCACAACACCATCCAACACCTTCACGTTTATGTAAAGCAAAAACACACCTGTCCCTCGGATACCAATTGGTATCAAATTTAACTGGTATACTTTGTCACCAAACCCCAATTAATTTGTCACTACGTCCATCGTCCGTTGGCCTCCTCCATACTGCCCTAATCGTTTATTTCCAAAGTTTAAACCAGACATCAAAATCTCTTCACAATCCCATGAACCTCTGCATGGTTCTAACCAGGCATTTCAATCCTTCCTCAAACAAGCCACTCTTTGTCATCCACTTGTTTCAGTACGTTTAACGCTCTGCCTGTAATGTCTCCACCACTTTTTTAAATATCACCCAAATCCACATCGTGCCACTCTTATGCTTCTGTCATCTCTCAATCTTGCAATCACTTCTGGTAATACCTCCAATCAAGATTTTTCACATCCCATAAGCCTACTTCTTTGGCTATTGGAAGGGGGTGAGGGAACGAATCCCTCATTCTCATTACATGACCGCCGCCTTTCCGCCATGGCTCAAGGGTCACGCCTCAATGGGGGCGTGATCTACCCCCTCCTTTTCTCCAGGGTTCGCGGAAGTCAGGCAAACCCCAATCGGTGGAATGACCTCCCCCTCTTCTCCAGGGTTCACGGAAGTCAGGTAAACCCCAATCGGTGTAATGACCTCCCCCTCTTCTCCATAACTCCCTGAAGACAGGATAAACCCCATCAGCTAGCCAAACCACTCGTTGTGCTCAGAAAAGTCTGAAGACCAAGTGACACACGCCAGTGCCGCCTGGCACTCATCTGCACTCCACTCCAAAGTTCCTGTGAGGCTGATAGAGAAATTAAAATACAATTTCTAAATTGGATTTCTAAAATCCAATCTAAAACTGCTCCTGGATGCAGCACCTCCAACTCTGTGAGAACCCACGCGGAGCTTCCATTATGGTTTCTGTCCCTGGCTCAAATTCTGTCCTGGGCATTTCTATTTCCTCTTGCACTTCAAACCTATTTCCCATGGCTCCACTCATTCCATGCTCAGGACTCCCACACACAGCAGGCTGCACATCCCAGGTTATGTGTTGACCTTCCACACCTTCACCTTGCCTGTGTACTGACCAACTGCCTTGCATTCCAGGGTTACATTCTCGACCGCCAGGTGAGTACTCACAGACACTTCGGCCTCGCAACACATACCGGTGCTGTAGTCTGGACTGTGGGCTCACAGCATTCATTCACAGGCACTCTACACACACATTCAGGGGCATGCATACGTGCACCCATCGGACAGAGTCTCTTCGTTAACATAAAATTTCACTTCCTAACCCTAAGCTCATCGTCCGCACCATGTATGCATGTACCCACGTACCTGCTTCGTTCCAGAGTCACTCTGTCCGGTCGCTTCTCTCTCACAAGGTTACTCATCATTGGTTCGCCACTCTCCTCTGGAGCTGTCAGCTCCACACGCTGACCTGCTCAAAATGTATCTCACTCGTCAACAACGCGCATGCTCCCTCAGTGTCAATGTCTCAATCCCAGGGTTTGCTCCAAGTGTGTGTGTCATCCGACGAGTGATGTCAATCAAGGTCCCGCACCACTAACATTACTCCTGTGGTGATGTCACACATCCCATATCATTGTGCTGTTCTACTTCCTGGCTCCATTTTCTTTTCCATTCGAGTTGTTCTCTCTCTGAGCCTTTTGAGGTGTTCATTATCTTTCCGGAGTTTTTCCATCTCCGTGGACTCCAGCTTTGCTCTCTCCTTGATTGGTTAATTCAAACTCATATTGTTTTTGTTTCTACCCCACCGTCTCTCATGTTCTTCATTCTCGCAATCTCATCGTTTCTTTCATTGGCATATTTCCTTTTCCTGTTTCATTCGTCTTCTTTTCCTCAGATCTCCGCATACTTCAACCTTGCTTTCTCCTTTAGTTGTTCTTGTCCTCTTTTGTTTCCTCCTCCACTGTCTCTCTTGTTCCTCATTCTCCAAATCTCATAGTTTCCTTCAATTGGCCGAGCTCCTTTTTCCCCTTTCATTCGTCATTCTTTCATTATCTCCGCGTATTTCAACCTTGCTTTCTCCTTCAGTTGTTCTGTCTTTCTTTTGTTTCATTCCTTGTTCTTTTTGTTTCTTATCCCACTGTCTCTCTTGTTCTTCTTCTCCAATCTCGTCGTTTCCTTCAATTGTGATCTCTCCTTCCTGCTTCATCGTTCTTTTTGTTTTTATCCCACTGTCTTCATGTTTCTTCCTTCTCCAATCTCATCGCTTCTTCAATTTGTTGATCTTCCCTTTCCTGCTTCATTTCCTTGTTCTTTTTGTTTTTCTTTTCCCAACTGTCTCTCATGTTCTTCCTTCTCCAATCTCTATTGATTCCTTCAATTGGCTGATTTCCTTTCCTGCTTCATTCCTTGTTCTTTCACTATCTCCTCGACTCCATCATTGCTTTTTTCTTTCAATTGGTCAACTCTCCAATTCATACTGTTTTTGTTTCTTATTCACTGTCGCTCTTGTTCCTCATTCTGCAATCTCGTTGTTTCCTTCAGTTGGCTGATTCCTTCTCCTGCTTTATTCCTTGTTCTTTCAGTACTCTTTCTTGCATCCTCATTCTTTAGTCTTGCTTTGGCTTCTAGCTGTTCGATCTGTACAGTGTGGTTTCTTAACGTTTCATTCTCTGCTGTCGTTCTTTCTTCCTCAACATTCTCATCTCGTTTTGTAATTCCGTCTCTTTGTTTTGGTATTTCTGTAACTCAGAAGCTTTCTTTTCTAATTCCTTTCTCATCTCCGCACACTCCAACCTGCTTTGGCTTCCAACTGTTTGATTTGCTCAGTGTGGTCCTTAACGTTTCATTCTCCGTTCTGCTCTTTCCTCTCTCAAGATCCTCAGCTCGTCTGTAATCCCGTCTCTTTGTCTTGATGTTCTGTAACTCAGAAGCTTTTTTCCATAATTCCTCTCTCATTTGCATGCTTCCTCACTCAATTTCACCACATTCTCCTTGCTCATGCTCCGCCTCCCTTTCCAATGCTTCCTCCTCAATTCGTCCCTTTTCTTACTGTATTCCTTTAGTTTTTTCTGCCATTCCTTTCCCATTCTTATCTCCCCTTCCAGGGTTTCTGCTTTTAAACTGGACTGCTTACCTCTCGCTTCAGTAGTTCCAATTCCCCATCTTGTTTTGCGTTTTTCCTTTCTAGCTTTGTTTTCCCTTTCTCTCTTCTCCCTCATTTCTTCCTGTAGTTCTTCGAACTGTTTTGACTTTTCCCAACCATTCTTCCTTCCCTTGCTCCAGATGTTCCTCTGCCTTTTTTATCTTCTGTTCTAGGCTTTCTCTTTTCGAATGCCTTCTTCTACCTCTCGCTTCAGTAGTTCATTCCACATCGTGCTCCCCGTTTTTTTTCCGTTCCAGCTTCGTTTTCCATTCCTCCTTCTAAGTTCTCTCTATCCCGGGAATTATAATTTGCTCTTGCCTCTATTCTTTCATTCAGTTTGGCTCTTCGCATATTCCAATTGACGGGTATAAAACACTACCAAATTCTTTTTTCCACATAGTTTGTCGAACTCTGTTTGCTAAGTTGTGTTTTTGCCACGCGAATTCGTTCCAGTAAAATCGTCACATCGCTGTGTCCCCCGTACACGTAATTTTGCTGAAGCTCGTCTGCGTGCCGTTGTGACTCGTCCACTCCACTTTGCACCTCCTCGATATAGTCTTCATAACGCTCTAACACCTTTTCCAAGACATCCCCCAATTGTGCCTGAAGCTTGCCAATGGTTCGCGTAGTCATCTGCTCACGCCTCCAGGGACATGCCGTGACCACGTGGTCTGATCGGTGGGCGGAGCGTTTCCTTCGCGCCCTTGTGGCCCGTTGCGCCTATAATTAGCCCCACTCCCGCTCCGTGTCGCGCCGAGATGGACCGGCGCCGCCATTTTCTTTATAATTTGCAAAATTTTTCCTTCGATCCATTCAAGCTAAAATCACTACCATTGTTAAACATCGGTGTTCTGCAAATTTACGGAGGTGGAAGCGGAGAGTTCGTCATCCACTCCTGAAGACGCAGTTGTTGCGGATCCGGGGTGGCGGGATTCTGACCCGGTCCTGGCGCCACCACCGTCTCGCGGGAGTCTATAACGCCGGCCGGTCGGCACAGGCCTCGGGTCACGCGTCTTCAATCGCGATACCAACGTAATCCTGACCTTACCAGTTGGGGAGATAGAACCCCTAGTTACAGACTGGCTTTGTCAGTGACCGAGCGGAGTCTACCAGTCTGTAACCATTTTGGTTTATATGCCAATCGAACGGATCGTTCCTCGACCGCGACACAAATTAATCCATAGCGGCAACTGCTACGAATTAACCAGATTTATTGGGGACATCAGGGTCACAGCACAAGCAATCAACACGACAGTGGTTTCATTAACAAACTCAACCCCGTTCTTAACTAGGGAACCACGGCTAAAGTTCGAGGGGATTACTACGAAATATGCCTTATACAACACGTGCAAACAAACAAGCATGCAGGACAAGACAGAGTACTTGGTGATGGCTCATGGACGAGAGGACCGTGTCCAAAAAGCACGAATGTCGCTGTAACAACCAAGCGGGGTCCACGGATTCGAACTCCCGCTCGAACGTGCCGCGCGGCAGGAGGTGGCCAGCAACTCCCGTTGCCTCTTTAGTCACCACGCGCGCGCTGACCTCGCGAAGGGTCGAAGATGGGCCTCAGCTGATCTCTCTCACGGTCCAGCACACAAATCCGCCTGGCTGTTCTCCAGACAAGCCAGTCGAGGTCCGAGTTCCACAGGCGGATTGACAAACGCGTCGCGCCGTTGGTGTCAGCAGAGGACCGTCCGAAGGTCCGGCGTCTCCTCTCCGGCCTTCCCGCCTCGAAGCCCGACTCGCGCTTCGTCCCCAGTGCCTCTCTCGGTCGAATCACCGACGTGCAGGTCGGTTCAGCGTCTCTCCCTTCGACACACGTCGCGCCTCGAGAGCGGCTGTTTCCACACACAACACTCCTTTTGGTCCCTTTTCTTTCTCCTCGCCTCGACACGCGAGCTCCTTCGACACACGTCTGTCTCGGCGACTCCCTGACCAAAGGCTCCTCCCCTTCACGTCACTTCCTGTCCAGGCCACACCCTCGCTCTAGCCACTCCTCTCAGCCGACTGGGAGGGGCCTATTCCGGAATGAGGAAGGAATAATAGCGATCTCTCGTTTCACCTCACCACCAACACGAAACACAAACAGTCTGTTACCCTCCCGACACACAATATCGTCCCTTATACCACACAACCTATCTATACATGAATTTAATGGGGAACTGAGCTAATTCTATATTTAGTATTTCCCGTAAGGGCCATTTCCGTAACAATATCATAGAATGAACATACTAAAGTGCACCTTAAATCGGGGCATTGGAACAGTTTCATTTTTGACTCAGTTTAAGGTGACATTGAAGAAAAAAATTGACAGCCAAATATAAGGGGGAGGTATATGTAACATGACCCATATGCATGACACAAATTAGCTATGGCCGATTCTCAATATTAAGATATCAGTAGATTAACAATAAAATTATCCTTTCAAACACCAACACAAAGTAATGATGTAGACCTAAAATTAACACATACATGACGGAAGAAAAAACATTTCTCCTATGCTAAAAATTATCGGAATTTAAGACATATTATGTTGACATTTTTAAATTCACCAATTTTTAATTTCCAAAGTGGTCAGCCGAATTGGTCTGAAATATCTATATACATGTTTCTGACTGTCACGAGTTTTTAAATTTTTGCCATATGTAATGTAGTTAATGAGATATAGGCTTGTAGGCATGGTATTGTGTACACTGTGGTCTAAATGATGAGAGAAAGCTTAGAAATTGAACCAGAGGTTTTAATAAGATAAACAATCTTAATGGTATATAATGCCCCAGATGTCTGTGCTTTCAGAAAAATGTATGACTTTGGCTATGGTCTTATGGATACTGTTGCTTATCAAGCATGTTTTTTTACTGCCAACACGTGGCTATTGTTTTTCCATTTTTATAGCTCATTTTTTAGAAATGGGTTTACATGTAATGAATTGTATATGTTGTCCAAATGGTTGAATTTTCATTTTTTGTTTGATAGACATACATCTATACTATAAGAATAGAACAATTCCTCGAACCTTATCATTTCTATATAACTTCTGCATATCTTGTGCACCTTCAAGATGTGTAAAATCTCAGATTTTGGCCAAAATTTTCCCCCAGTCATAGTGAAGCTTACAAAATCTTATTCAGAAAGTTGAAAATGCATCTGATAGAACATCTTAAATAGCAATTTACTTCTGCATAAAGTGATGATTTAAAAATGGCAAGTTTCAACATGGATCATTGCCTACATACAGTTTTTAGGTTACTAAGCCATGATTGGGTAAAAATGTTAGGAAGTACAGTAACAATTGCATTTACGCCAAGCTGCTACAAAATACTAGTGCTATAAGCTTGATTTTATAACGCATAGAATAAGTTTACAGATGGCCCTATGATATAAATCAATAGCAAAAGGCCAGTTTGGTGTTCACATATACAGAACATCAAAAGGTCGTTAGGAAGTACATAAATTTTAAGAAATCTCTGCACTTTTAATCCTGAAGATGTTAGTTTGGTTCATCACAGCATGTATTTCTAATGGTTAATGTTAATGTGCATTTATATTTATGACCGTGAATGAACACCTGAATCAATTTGTTAATTTCATATGACCTTGACTCTCGCTCAAGGTCAAATATGCAGGTAACAAAATATTCTCGCCTATATGTTGGTTTCCAATTAGTATATAATACATTCTAAGCCATCAGACCAATTTTTAGAATGATATGAGTGGTTGCCTCTGATAACAGATAATTGATACTCTTTGGGTCTTTTGACCTTGAACCTGTCAAGAGCAATAGAAAAGAGGAAGAATTAAGCTCTGCCCAAAATAGTCCTGATCCATGATGTTGCTAACAAATGATATGCGAAAACTTAATCATAGCAATGACTTTTCATTTTTTGGTCCCGCCGTGTCCTAAATGTGTACATAATACTTGCGGCTACAAGCCTATAGACCCATTACTGAAGATTGAAGAGGGTTAACATATTCCAAATTCTTCCCTTCAATGGCCTTTCAGCATGTCATATTACTGGACAAAACTTCAACATATTACAGAAATATGAAAGTTACAACATAAATAAAATACTATGATGAATCATTATAAATATAAAACCACAAATTATTTTGTTACTTGGAATTTCACTAATCAATATTCCCTATAAAATAAATCAGACAATTAGTTTATGCTTTAGAAGTTTGGAATCCTCCCTGGGTGCTGCATATGTTATACTCTATCTCCATTTATTGCTATGGAATTTAAATGCAAACAACAAAACTCTTAAAAAGCTATTCTAGGCCAGAAGTACTAAGCTACTAAAAGCAAATATACAACACATTTGTAAATGTACATGTGAATCTTAACAGTCAATTCCAGGGTACCATTTTTCTTTTCAATACTAACCATGTAACTAAGTAAATTAGTACTACAGGCACTTTTTTGTTAAAATACATAACAATCACTATTTTATAGGTATATAAGAGCTGACATGTATATCTAATGAAGAAAAATAAATATTTTAACTACTATCAAGTAATCACATTCTAACAACACCTTGAAAAAAAACAAAGTCAGCAAATTAACCATTAATATACATCCTCAGCATCACTTTCTGGATCAGGCAGGTTATTGTGTTAGAGCAGTGGTAGGCCTTTACATTCTCCCCACATGCTGGAGAACATTCTAGGCAATTTTATACATGAGCATCTCTGTTGTACTACAGTTAGTTCTGCGCAATTGCAGTTGAAGGCTTCCAGAAGATTTGTCAGGTGCAGGCTTCAAGTTAGTGTCCCAGGCACCATTTACCATTGATGGAACATAGCCGTTGTCAGTAGAAGATATTTGTTCAATGAGGCTCTGGATAAAATTACCTGTGGCTGCTTCACTATTTTACATCACTTTTAAGTAAGTTTTGGCTGCGGTTTCTATAATTCTTTAATTTTCTCTTCATCATGGTCATACTTCTTGGGTTTGAAGTAGAAGTTCAATGGATGATAGAAGATGCTTTATGTCAAATGTAACGGCACATTTTCTTTTCCACTAATTCAGTGATGGTTATCTTGTCTCCAAAATGTTCTCAAGTCCTAAATGTTTCAATGTAGGTAATCCATATGTGTTCATTCCAGTCTCAACAATATCTCTTCATTTTGTTTATAAGAATCGCTGTATTGGAGATTTGTCCTCATCATTGGACCTCCTAAATAGCATGATCCCACCTGATTAAAAGCATCTTCCCTTGCCGATCAGGAGGTCTACCTGCTTAATATCGTTTCGGTTGATTTTATCATCTGCCATGAACTGTTGTGGTACCGTGCTTTCCTGTTCTCAAAATTTGTGCTGGCAAATGGTTGTGGTATACTGCATCTGGCAGCATGCAAATCTGTGTGCAAATCAAAGTCTAACCATTCACTAATTTCCTACCATAAATCTTGTGTTATTGCACATTTCTTAATTTATCTTTGAAAATCCATTGATCTGACCTGGAATAAGTTTATGACTTTTTACCTTTGCCATGGAATGGTACCTGGATCTGCTCAACAGAATATGCAGTTTATTCTTTATAAATAAAGTGGTATTTCCTGTGGATTGGCGTGTACTTGGTGTATTCCCGAAAGAAAGTCAGCATTCTCAGCTTTCTGCTGGCACAGGACTATACACTTTGTAGAACAGCAAGTCCTTTCTCAACTTGACATGCACAACTTGTCCAGGAACAGTAACTTGTCTGCTAGAACCGCAATGCATTAAGCTTTTGCAATGCTTCCACATCCTTTGGTACTAACGTTGCAAGTTTTTTGTCCACTCAATAGAGTTCCTTACAAGAATGAACATACACTTGTCGCATCTTATAGATTACTTCAACCATGAGAAAACAAAAACATGATTAGAATTGTAAAATAAGATGTTCAGACTTTTAGGTGAGTGAGAACTTTTCAAGAATTCTCACGTATCCCTGGAATATACTTTTTGCGCCTACCCCACACCCTTCGATTCTCTCTCCCTATTAGCATATTTAATTGAAGCAGCCCTCAGCCCCGTTTCAAATCATAAGTCAATTTATTGATCTTCTAATGGCAACGCACAATAACATAGGCAAAGTAAATAGACCATTCAGTTATTCTTATACTGGGGAATTAAATCTGAATGGGTATACATCCAAAAAATAACTATTTTTGGTCAGATTCTCCAAACAATTATCAACTCTAAAAAACACTAACTTAGGTCAATACCATTACATATGGCTATTGTTGAGAATGTATTTTTCATTATGAATGTGTTATACCTGCTATACTTAGGGATAAGTTTTGGAATTGTTTCACAATATTCCTATAAATCTAGACCCTACCTCGCAAATTTTATTTTATGATATTTTGGAAAAAATGCTGCCTCAAACTGAGGTCGAAAATGAATGTGTCAATGCTCGTGATTTAAGGTGACCTTTAGTATGTCATTCTACAAGCTATTTGTGAGTGGAAAAAACCATGATGATTACTATTGGCATATTTGTGGGTGGGTAAAATCACTATTTGACAGGTCTTTATCACAACATTGTAATACATGCCTCCAAATTGTTGTTGACGCCACCGCCATTTCACAGGTAGCATGTTGACTGAGCGTATGCCAAACACCGGCTCAGGAATTTGATAACTCGCAAGATCATCCAACGCTTTCATGTTGATGTCTATGGAGAGTGTTATCCTCAACGGCATATTCACACTTCGGATGGTTGAACATCTCTCGCCAAAAAGAGTAAACTCTTAAGGCCGTGCTCCTGAACCATACGTGACCGAGATAGACTTTTTTTGTCCGTTTGAGAAAGTGCGTTGAATGCCTCAAGTTTTCTGCGATCCTCGCTCAAGCCTTGGCATGCTGTTTTGTACTTCATATCGAATTTGTGGAAGTTTTGTAAAAAAAAATTCCTGTAGTTCTGGGAGGATTCTATGGGAATTTGCGATCTCTTCGCATCAGTTCATATTGCGTGAAGTGCAGCATTGGCTGACGGAATGGCCTGGAGGTAAGACACTCACTCTCAACATGGGTTTGAATGCCTGACACCAGCTATAAACTGTCATCCTGGTGTTTCACAAGACAGGGTGATTCATGAATGGTGTGTGCCGTTTCTCTCAGAAGGACGTTGAAGGGTGTCCCCATCTGCCAGCATTCATTAGTAGATACTAAAGATTCCAGATGTTGCTCAGAAGAGTAGGTGAGCTATTGCCGGCACGCGATGAACAATTCCAAATTCCTGCGCTAACCAGTAGAGGGCATTGTATCAGCAAGCATAGCCAGATTCATAGTTTGATTGCTCTGTGAGTCTGTCCTTTTCATTCTGTGCCATTTTGGTCATGCGCCTGGTGTTGGCATATGGCTGGAGTGGTGGGCTTGGAATCCCTAAGTTTCAATCCCACTCAGCTGTTGAATTAATAACGCAGGTGTGGTTGACTCAGCCTGTTCCTTCGAGGTCGGCAAATGAGTAGCGCAAGCTTGCTGGTATCCTGTGTCGGAGTGACGCCCGTCAGGATTGTGTCCAATAGCCAAGGAGACTGCCTTAGGCAGCACCAACGCTCTGCACAGAGTTGGTCCAATGGGATGGACTGGAGTGGATTTTTTGGTGCCGTAGGCAAGTGGTTCATGCGTTTTCATTAATCGCATTAATTTTGTACTAAAGATTCAATCGATCCCTTCTGACAATATCAAGTATCAATTCGTTTTTGTGCTATTGTAAATCACGTAAATTAAAATAATGTATATAACCCATAGTCATGAATTCGTAATGCTATTTCTTCGGTGCTCATCCGGTGTACTATTTTCTTGTTAGTCTTCTACTTTCCATTCACACCAGAATGAATGTCAAACTAGTCCTTGATAATTGGTTTCGGTAAAATTGACTTCTGTGAATGAAATGAAGTGATGGGGTCAGAAATTGCTTGAATTGTTGAATTTTGGCATCAAAATCTCCATCCCCCCCGGACGAAACACAACCATGCCAGTACACAACCTTTGACACTCGGCGGTGTCAGGCGCAGGGCTGCCATGCCTGCCAAGCGGCCTGTGAGTGAGCCGTCCCTGGTCCCGGCCAGCTTAGTCGTACCCAATCCGTCCATACCTCCAAACTTATGCTCAACTTGCTCGTCTCTCTTTCATTTCCAACTTCCGCATCTTAGTGCCCTGTCACATCCTTGACACGTTTTAAAGGAGCAAAGGCAGAATGGCAACGTATAAACGTATGGTAAAACGCTGGGTACGCTGAAATCTTTGATGTTTTTTTTTAAAAAGTTTTGGGTATTCATAACGTGTGGTCGTTGCATAAGCATATTTAGTAACGGCACAGAACGTTTTCGTTTGTGTTTACAATAACTTTTACCGAACGAATGCTTACTTGTGGTGCGGCTTCAAAACCAAAATACTGAACAAACGATGGTTTAACTTACCCTTTGCGGCGCTATACGTATCGCAGGCTGAACTGTGGCGTAAGCCAGTTAAGAATGCGGACGCCGATTGAAATCAAAACTGCCTGAGAATTTGAAGTGTCAACATCGCAAGTCACACCTTGACGATTTTGCAGCGTATGCCATTCTAGTGAAAATTGTTTACAATGCTAGGCACACGTAAATACGCTACAGGTAAAGTTGTGTATAGACGTTTAGAGTATGCTGGAATCATTTGAAGTCGGCTGCATATTACTAGTCCGTTTGATCGACTCGTGAAATTTTCAAGGCATGCTGAAAATTTAAGACGTACTCCGACGTAGGCTCTAGACGTTTCGCATGCGTTGGCATCTGTTCTAGATTTCTTCGCGATCGTTTTTAAACCGGTGAACACACGTTACTTGTAGGTTACTCATAAGTCGAAGCACGTCAAGCGTAATGCCAACCATGACTTGACCTAAATTTCTAATCGAGTGAGTAACGTGCTATTGAACAAATGGAGTAGTCGTCAGCTGTAGCCTATGTTTAAGTGCTTGAAACTATGAGTAACGTGCATTGAAACTATGTATAACATGGCCTTAGAACCAATGACTAGGCGTGCTAGTGAACGTAAGACTAACGTGCGATTTAACTATGAGTAGCATGTTTGAACCTAAGTAAAATGTGCTTCTAACGCATTGTAGTAACATCGCTATGACATATTTGTAACGTATGTAAAACGCACATTGTACGTTAGTAGAGCGAATTAAATTGAACGTCTTCCGGACAATCCATAGAACTTAGCTGGAAGTGTTTCTAACTTACGATCTTACCGTGTACTGGCGTAATTGGCAAGCCGTTTAGGGGAATTGGTATATACAAATGGGTCTTCACAATAAAAACCCATCATTGTTCGAGACTCCATGGTGAGTAGATGTGAACGCCAGGTAAGTATGCAAATAGTAGGCATACTTTAGCTAGTAGTAGGTGTGCGTGACAGTAATAATAGTCAGTAGTAGTAGCTTGGTAGTAGCATTGGTAGTCAGGCTGTATGTCTATGTCAGTAGTAAGTATGTGAGCGTGATGTGGAGGCCTGTGGGGGATGATGGTATCCTCGTTGCGTTCAACGAATAGGAGAATATTTGCACAGCTTTGTTGTCGATGTTCTGTAAGGGCTTAATTTTTTTTTCCTCATTCCGAGATGAACTATTTTCTTTGTTTTTTATTGAAATTTTAAAAAGACTTTGACAAATGCATAATGTACTATGTAATGAACACAGAACGGCTTCGATAACTTATAGATTTAGGTTATACCAAGATTGCTTATCGGTTTTAGGCGTTCCACAACCTATGCCCAACGATAGTTCTAGCGTATGCCTAACGTGGAAGCGCATCGTTACGATTACAGTGACGTTTGCTATCCATTGACTGCCACTAAATATTTTAATAAACGGCTGTCACTCGGCTATTGTTTTTTGACTGCTGGTGCTCGGCAATTCAATCGTTTCCATTGAAGCGAGTTAACTTGCCTGTCTACTTCGCTATTTGTTTTGGACGCTGTGTGCTCGGTAATTCAATCGTTTCCATTGAACCGAGGTTAAATACGCTTCCACTGGAAGTATATTGAATGATTCTATAATAATGCTTGGTTATCCTTGACCCACTCTGGCTAGGTCAGCTCGTCAACATCCTGGGGGCATTCGCCTAGGAGATGATGAGGATGCAAGGGTCCTCGTTACGGAGTTTCCCACCAACACATTGAGTGGTCATATATGTGCGCGGT
>CM068962.1:25298948-25312498 GCA_035128595.1 Eptatretus atami | reverse complement strand
AAGGTTTTGTGTATCAAGGAATCTCTTCCTTTTGCATGACATATATCACAAGCTGCAGTTAAATTGTTCCTCTGGTAAGGAGTGGATAAAATCTCGTTTGTGACTATTGTTTGTCAAAAAACTGATCTTTCTAATTGGAATCCCAATGTCAACTATGAAATGTAGGGAACTGGCATCTGATTTAGCTCGCAGTCATGTTATACATATTGGTACAATGGTCCATCAATCTCATACGAAGAACTAGAGGCATGGTTGTATTTACTGCAACAATTTATATAGTGGTATCAGATTTCAATTCATAGGATGGTCCAATTCATGGAATCTATGCAGGACGTGACACATCAACAAATATTGCCCTCATTTGAATCGCAAAATCCAGAGTAATCTAGATGGAGTGTTCAATAGACACTGCCGTGGTGATTTTATTAGGTGCAAGCATGCATTGTTGTTTCAAAACCGTGATGGAGGGTAACTTGCAAAGAATATGTAAATGCTCTTGCAACCACCAGCTTCTTTCTGCAATACCATACGCTGAAAGAGCAATACGGATAATAGATAAGGACTCTTTGGCTGTTGCAATGGTCTTGCGTGAGAGTCCAGCCTGATTTTTTTTCGTTGACACATAGTCTAACACTTGTATCCAATCATTTCATTAAGATACTTTCCATACACAGAAGATTATCAACATTGATGAATACTTGCAGTAACACCAGGTCAATGAGTGTGCAGCTTCGGTCAGTTAAAATGGACCTTTTTCATGAAGGAAGACAGGGATGTTTTTATGGTGTATTGGTGTCATTTCTTGACGTAGCAGAAAAACAGCTGTGTTGATGGTGTATTATAGTGCACTGAGTGTAAATTGCAAAGCAGCGTTTTAACCTCTGACAACACGGACTTGATAGTAGCATGGTTTGCCTTGTGTTCATCATCCCTCTTCTCTTGTAAACCTCCTGTAGTCTCAAGGCATCATGAGGCCTGTCAATTCAAAGATCTGTTGAAAGCCCAGTATATTGGTCCCTGAACGACGGACTAACATGAAAGCCATTTTCAAAGTGCTGCTGCATTCAGGATGCTTAACTGGTAAGTGGGTAAGCTGCTGGAGAGTATTATGCATTGATTTAGTGCATGGTTGTGACAGCAAGCAGCAGATAAGGTAGCATATCAATGCAGGTCTGCACAGCAAATTCCAGTCACGAAAGTACGGTCTGACTAGAAGTTTCACATGATATTCCTATTCTCATGTATCCATCCAAAGCTTTGCTGTCGATGATGCTTTAGTGAATCTGGGCTTTCTTCATTAAAAATCTATCCTCTCAGATGCTTTTGAGAAAGACTTTCCAACGATAATTCTTTCTCCACCAATCGGATCATACATTCTCTACATCCATAGGCAGATCACTCTAAGCCTGTCATACTGAAAGACAATTTACAAAACATCTGATGACAGTAGTTGCATATTAATCTCTCATGATTATCATCCTTGTGCCCATGACTACACTCCAAAATATAGTGTTTTGTCTCCACTCCACCATCCACTATGTCATGCATCGAGATGTACATGTATCAGAACAGAAGTGGCAATGCGTGTGAAGCAAGCATGGTGATTTAGCTGCATCATCAGAAGGTCAACGAAGGCCTGTATATTGCATTCCCAGCATCATGTGAGTGCTGTATTTTCAGCATATATCAGTAATTTCAAAGGCATCGTCGAAGTCCTGAGCCTGACCAATAATATTCCAATGCCCTAGAAACTACATGTGGAAGCGAACCAAGCCACACGTCCAATCCATGTAATTCACTGTCTTATCTTGCTCATTCTCAATTATGGTCATAGGCTTTCCACCACAAGCAGGCTGGTTCAGTGGGATTTAATTGTGATTGGCATTGTATGCGTTTGGCAGGTCACACAACAAAAGAGAGGGGAATAAATACAGAAATATCACCAAGAGTTAGTCAATAATGTACAAGAAACGATTCACAGATGACGCCTGGATATGTGCCTTGTGCGAACAGCGCATCATCAGACCATGATGGTCGTGACATCGTAACTTAAAGAATATCTTCCAGAGAAGATAAAGTGTGAAATTGTCCTGTCCTTATGTCTTCAGCAACTCATACTCAAGTCTAGTCCTGAAGGAGATTGGGTGTCTGATATTGAGCTATACAGCTGCACATCCTCCATTGTAACAGATTCCGTGGCCTTTTACTCTGTGGGACTGTGGTTACTGGGTGAATGTTGCATAGCCTGCAAGAAATATTCAGGCATCACCTGGTCTAATATTATGGCGACATATTGCCACAATATTGAATGAACTGACTCCTATATTTGGTATATGTTCTTGAGAAGTGTGCACTATGCTCAATTTCTGTACTTCATGTATCGAACTGCAAATCCATGTCATGAAGGGTGTCCTATGAAAGGATTTAGTTTCAAAATGAGATGCAATTGTATGCCTAGCTGTTTTGGGTAGGGAAAGGCCACCCGAAAATCAATGCTCTTGGAAAGACTGCATTATAGCCTGGCCACGATGCAAACTTGTGAATTGATATCCTTTCCTACTAGCAAGATTTTGAAGCAGAAGTATCATGATTATGTATAAATTGCATAGCTTGTCAAGTAGAAGATATTTCATTGAAGCTGGATAAATCTGTGCTCTCACTTCATTTATCATACTTTTATAAGTTGGCCTGCGGTTCTATCATTCTTTAATTTTCTTTCATCATGGTCATACTCTGGGTTTGAGTAAGAGTCATGAATAGAAGAGCTTTATTCGAAATGTAACACTTTTTCTTTCACTAATCCAGTGATGGTTACTTGTCTCCAAAGTTCTCAAGTCTATGTTATCAGTAGGATCCAGTGTTAATTCCAGTCTGCAACAATATCTTCCATTTGTTTATAAGAATCTAAATCCTGTTATGAGATTTGTTCCTCATCATGGAACCCTCGCAAATACATGAGCACGCTGATAAAACGAATCTTCATGCCGGAATCAGAGGTCGAATTGCTTAAATGAGTTTTGGTGGATTATTATTATTGCATGAACTGCTGTGGTACCTGCTTATCCGTCCTAAATGGATAGTCGAAAGGTGTGGTATACTGCATCTGCAGCAATGCAAATCTTGTGAAAACAAGTTCATTTCACATTCTCTGACAAATACCTTGCTGTTCATTGCAAACTTTTAATTTATCTTGAAATCCATTGATCTGATGGAAATAGTTATGATTTTTACCTTGCCATGGCATTTATTGGATAGCCTCACAGAATATGCAGTTATCTTTATAAATAAATGTATTTCCTGTGGATTGGCGTGTACTTGGTGTATTACCGAAAGAAAGTCACATTCTCGCTTTCTGCTGGCACGAGCTATACACTTTGTAGAACAGAAGTCCTTTCTACACTTGACATGCAGCACTTGTCCAGGAACAGTACTTGTACTGCTAGACCGCAATGCATTAGCTTTTGCAATGCTTCACATCTTGGTACCTACGTTGCAGTTTTTTTGTCCACTCAATAGAGGTTCCTTACAGAAGAACACTTGTCCATCTTTAATTAGATTACTTCAACTTGAGAGAAACAAAAACATGATTAGAATTGTAAATAAAGATGTTCCAGACTTTAGGTGAGTGAGAACCTTTCAGAATCTCACCTATCCCTGATATACTTTGCCCTACCCCACACCCTTCTGATCTCTCTCCCCTATGCATTTTAATTGAACAGCCCTAGCCCGTTTCAATCATTAGTACATTTATTGTATCTTCTATGGCAACCACAATAACATAGGAAAAGTAAATAGACATTCAGTTATCTTTACTGGGAATTAAATCTGAAATGGTCATACATCCAAAAAATAACTATTTGGTCAGATTCCCAAACATTATCAACTTATAAACACTAATCTTAGGTCAATACCATTACATATGGTATTGTTAGAAATGTATTTTCATTATGAATGTGTTAATACCTCTATATTAGGGATAAGTTTTGAATTGTTCACAATATTACCATAAATCTAGACCCTACCCCAAAATTTTATTTTATGATATTTGTGGAAAAAATGCTGCCTCAAACTGAGGTCAAAATGAAATGTTCCAATGCTCTGATTTAAGGTGACCTTTAGTGTCATCTACAACATATTTTGTAGTGGAAAAAACCATGAATGATTACTATTGCAATTTGTGGTGGGTAAATCACTATTTTGACAGGTCTATTATCACACATTGTATACATGCTCCAAATTGTTGTTGACGCCACCCATTTCACAGGTAGCATGTGAACTGAGCGTATCCAAACACCGCCTCAGGAATTTGATAATCGCAAGATCATCTCAAAGCTTTCATGTTGATGTCTATGGAGAGTGTTATCCTCAACGGCATATCCACACATTCGATGATTGAACATCTCTCCAAAAAGAGTAAACTCTTAGGCCGTGCTCTGAACCATACGTGACCGAGAATAGACTTTTTGTCCGTTTGAGGAAAATGCGTTGAATCCTCAGTTTCTGCGAAGTCCTCGCTCAAAGCCTTGGCAGTGCGTTTGTACTTCTTATCGGATTTGTGGACAGTTTGCTAAAAAAAAAAAATTCCTGTAGTTCTGGGAGGATTCTATGGGAACTTGCGACTCTTCCCTCAGTTTCATATTGCTAAGTCAGCATTGGGCTGACAGGATGGCCTGGAGGTACGCACACTCACCTCTCAAACATGGGTTTGAATCCTGACCCAGCTATAAACTGTCATCCTGGTGTTTCACAGAAAGGGTGATTCATGAATGTGTGTGCCGTTTCTCAGAAGGACGTTGAAGGGGTGTCCCATCTGCCAGCATTCATTAGTAGATACTAAAGATTCCAAGATGTTCTTCACGAAGAGTAGGTGAGCTATTGCCGGCACCATGAACAAATTCCAAATTCCTGCGCTAACCAGTAGAGGGCATTGTATCAGCAGCATAGCCAGATCATAGTTTGATCTCTGTGAGTCTGTCCTTTTTCATCTGTCCATTTTTGGTCATGCCTGGTGTTGGCATAATGGCTGGAGTGGTGGGCTTGGAATCCTAAGTTCAAATCCCACTCAGCTGTTGAATTAATACCAGGTGTGGTTGACTCAGCCTGTCATCCTTCCGAGGTCGGCAAAATGAGTACCAGCTTGCTGGTATCCTGTGTCGGAGTGACGACCCGTCCAGGATTGTGTCCAATAGCCAAGGAGACTGCTTAGGCAGCACCAACGCTCTGCACAGAGTATGGTCCCAATGGATGGATGGATGGATTTTTGGTCCGTAGGCAAGTGGTTCAGCTTTTCATTAATCCATTAATTTTGTACTAAAGATTCAATCGATCCCTTCTGACAATATCAGTACAATTCGTTTTTGTGCTATTGCTAAATCACGTAATTAAATAATGTATATAACCCATAGTCATGAATCGTAATGCTATTTCTTCGGTGCTCATCCGGTGTATATTTCTTGTTAGTCTTCTTACTTTCCCATTCCACCCCAGAATGAATGTCCAAACTAGTCTTGAATAATTGTTTCGGTAAAATTGCTCTGTGATGAAATGAAAGTGATGGGTCAGAAATTGCTTCGAATTGTGAATTTTGCCTCCAAAATCTCCATCCCCCACCCCGAAACACACCATGCCAGTAGCACCACACCTTTGACACTCGCGGTGTCAGGCCAGGGCTGCCATGCCTCCACGGCCTGTGAGTGAGCCGGTCCCGGGTCCCGGCCAGCTTATCTACCCAATCCGTCCCTCCTCCAAACTTATCTCAACCTTCTCTCTCTCTTTCTTCCAACTTCCCATCTTAGGGCCCTGTCACACCTTGACGTTTTAGGCAGCAATGGCAACGTATAAAAATGTATGTAAAACGCTGGCGTACCTGAAATTTTTTGATGTTTTTTTTTAAAGTTTTTGGCGTATTCATAACGTGTTGGTCGTTTGCATAACATATTAGTAACGGGCACAGAACGTTTCGTTGTGTTATACATAACTTTTACCAACGAATGCTTACCTTGTGGTCGGCTTCAAAACCTATGACAAACGATAGTTTAACTTACCCTTTGCGTGCTATACGTATGCCGGCGAACTCATGGCGTAGCCAGTTAAGAACTTGCGACGCCGATTGAAATCAAAACTGCCTGAGAATTTGAAGTGTCAACATCGCAGTCACACCTTGACGATTTTGCCAGCGTATGCCATTCTATGAAAAATATGTTTACAATGCTAGGCACACGTCAAATACGCTACAGGTAAGTTGTGTATACGTTTAGAGTATGCTGGAAATCATTGAAGTACGCTGGCATATTACCTAGTCCGTTTGATACGTCGTGAAATTTCAAGCATGCTGAAAATTTTAAGACGTACTCGACGTAAGGCTCACACGTTTCGCATGCGTTGGCATCTGTTCCTAGCATTTCCGCGATCGTTTAAACACGGGAACACACGTTACTTTAGGTTACTCATAAGTCGAAGCACGTCAAGGTAATGGCCAACATACTTGAAACCAAATTTCTAATCGATGAGTAACGTGCTTTGAACAAATGAGTACGTCAGCTTAGCCTATGTTTAACGTGCTTGGAAACTATGAGTAACGTGCATTGAAACTATGTATAACTGGCCTTGAACCAATGACTAGCGTGCTATGAACGTAAGATAACGTGCGTTTAACCTATGAGTAGCATGTTTTGAACCTAAGTAAAATGTGCTTCTAACCATTGAGTAACATGCTATGAACCTATTTGTAACGTATGTAAAACGCACATTGTCGTATGTAGACGAATTAAATTGACGTCTTCCGGACAACCATAGAACTTACTGAAAGTGTTTCTAACTTACATCTACCGTGTACTGGCGTATTGGCAGCGTTTAGGGGAATTGGTATATACAAATGGGCTTCACAATAAAAACCCATCATTGTTCCAGACTCCATGGTGAGTAGATGTGAACGCCGGTAGTATCAATAGTAGCAGTACTATTACTAGTAGTAGGTGTGCGTGACAGTAATAATAGTAGTAGTAGTAGTGGTAGTAGCATTGGTAGTAGCTGTATGTCTATGTCAGTAGTAGTATGTGAGCGTGATGTGGAGGCTGTGGGGGATGATGGATCCTCGTTGCGTCAACGAATAGGAGAATACTTTGCACCATTGTTCGATGTTCTGTAAGGGCTAATTTTTTTTCCTCATTCGGAAGATGAAATATTTCTTTGTTTTATATTGAAATTATTAAAAAAGACTTTGACAAATGCATAATGTACTAGTAATGAACACAGAACGTTCGATAACTTATAGATTAGTTATACCAACGATTGCTTATCGTGTTTTAGGCGTCCCACACCTATGCCCAACGATAGTCTAGCGTATGCATAACGTGGGGCGCATCGTTTACGATTACGTGACGTTTGCTATCCATTGACTGCCACTAAACTATTTTAATAAACGGCTGTCACTCGGCTATTGTTTTTTGACGCTGGTGCTCGGCAATTCAAATCGTTTCCATTGAACGAGTTAACTTGCTGTCACTCGCCTATTGTTTTTGGACGCTGGTGCTCGGCAATTCAAATCGTTTCCATTGAACGAGTTAAATCGCTTCCACTGGACTATTGAAATGATTTATATAATGCTTGGTTATCCTTGGACCCACTCTGGCTAGCAGCTCGTCGAACATCGCTGGGGGCATTCGCAGGAAGTTGATGAAGGATGCATGGTCCTCGTTACGGAGTTCCACCATGAGCTGGTCATATATGCCGTAATGGCGTCGCCTCCCGATCCATGGTCTCACCCAGTTCCTTCTCCTCCGTTCACGTCTTTCTTCTCCGGCTCTATTGGCACGCAACTGGTGCAGTGTCAACTCGATGAGGTCATGTTGATGTTCGAGGACAGGTAGGTATTGTCGTCTCAGCATTGCCGTATCCTCCATCTCTCGGAATGACATGGACATGTACTCACCACGAAGTCTAAAAAAAAGACGGGTCTTCCTGCGAAGGCCCTTTTTATATACCAATTCCCCTAATCGCTGCGAATAAGTCATTCTACGTCAGCTGTTTGTTAGAAAGCGTTCAGTAAGTTCTGTGGTCGTCCTGAAGACGTCAAATACGTCTACATACGTATTTGTTCGTAGGACATGCTCTACAACTAATTCCCAAGCACGTTACTCATAGATTATAAATAAGTCACGGGTTCCCTAAACATTACTTTGATGTGTTTCGATGTATGAGAAACTTTCTAGTAGCGCGTTGCGAGCTGTGAACAACGTTCGTGTAGCGTGCTTATAAAACGTTACCTATAGTTTATGAATGAGTTTCGGGTACGCAAATGTTACCTCAACGTGTTTCCACATATGAGTAACATATAAATAACGTGTGTCAACGATCGCATAACGTGCCTAAACCTTATGGCCAGCGTAGCGGAACGTGTGAGCCAAACGCGAGTACGTCGTAAAATTTTAAGCATACGAAAATTTGAGAAAAACCACAAAGTTCAACGATTAAAGCCAGCGTACTACGACTTATGGCAGTGTTTTTCAGCGTGGCTCTAACTGTATACAAAACCTACCCATAACGTATTCGACGTGTGCCAGCGTATTAGGCAAATTTTTCTTAAATCGGCATAGGTTGGCTAAATCGTCAAGGTGTGACAGCCCCTTTATTGTGAGCTCGGATCTCCTTTCTGCAATCCTTCCTTGTTCAGCCACATAACTTCACAGCAACGAGTTTTCAATCCACTCTCACAGGTGCCAAACATTTAGTCACACAGCTCATGGTTAATCTTACAAAGTTCCGGTTTCCACGGCTAAACACCAACACCAGAAGTGCAAAAACACAAAAAGGATAAATCGCTGATCTAGGAAGTCTTTCCACATTTCCACGAAAACGACGACCGTGAAGCGTGTTTGCAGGGTGAGGGCCAAGTAAAGTACCCTTTCATTGCAGCAATGTTGGCTTCGAGGCCGACCTTTTGTCCCCAGGAAACAAGAGACCGCTTGAGGAAACCAGAAGAAGCATTGGCGACTTTTATTTTTTCCATAATCTTTTCCCACACCCGCGGCACACCGAAGAAAACTGTCGGTCTCACCTCCTTCATTGTATTCACCAAAGTGCCCTGCACACCATTGTCGGATTGAAAAATGTTGTGATACAGTGATGATAGTTTATTTTTGTCAACATTGCAGAGTTGAATGTGCCACCATCACATTCATTCTGAAAGCACACGTGCACAGGAGCAAATGGCTGACCTTGAGTGCATCAGGAGAGGCAAAATTGGTGGTGGCTCCGAGCATCGCACACATCCAGATGTCACACATCTGTGCGGCAATGTGGCTCAGAGGTAGGTAGCTAATTGACTGCTGCTGCATCTCACGTGCAGAGCCGATCTTGAGAACCTGCATTAGCCTCCTTGCCGTCCAGGTTATCTGCAGTCCATGGATACATAAAGCACAATTTTGCAAGGACAAAGAATCATGGCAGAGAGAGGCCCTACCATGTCTACAAATGGTCTGTCGTGCTCATATGGTTCTACCTGGAAATATAAAATAATTATAGGTCCTCCTTAACAATAGCGTCCTTAAAAACAAACAAAAAAACAACTAATAACGATCTAAACATTCCAATGAAATCAAAAGGCTTATCTAGGAAGATTATTGGAAAACATGTTTTGCAGGTTATAGATGCAAACTGATCAAAGGAAAGCACCGAGCAATAAGTGTAAGAGCTCACATTATCATGGCTGAGCATGACTCCTTTTGGTTGTCCAGTTGTCCCTGATGTGTAAATCAAGATGCAGCACTGGTTTGCTTTTTGCGACGCCATGACCTTGTCCAGTCGGGAGTCATCCACATCTTTCCCCATCTCGATGAAATCTGACCACTGGGAAGCACATGCAGCACAACTTCGCTCAGACCTCCAAGGCTCCCCAACTTGAGGTTGAGGTGTTGCAGTCCCCAAAATAAATAAACAACAAAGATGTGTGTAGCACGATGCTTGTGGAATCCAAGTAATAGTTATCATGGAAACAGCAATTTGGCAATTTTTAATGTTTGACCTATCAAGTGTTTTACATGAATGATTGTTTTGCGCAACAAATTTGGCTGATAAATCTTTCAACTGCAGCCTAATAGATGCTTTACATGTTTTTGATGGCCTTGACCATGACCTGTGATTAGTTTTGACCACACCTCACACACATATACATACAAATAACCGATGTAAGTTTCATTTTGAGATTTTGAAAAATTATTGAGGTATGGCAATAATATAATAACAAAAAGTCACATATTTGATTGTTGTTGCCATGGAAACCGGTGACACGTAAAAATTGTTCTTATTAATTTAAAATGTTCTTATAAATTGTTCTGAGCCTTAAAAATTCTTATGAATTGTTCTTAAAAATTGTTCTAAATCAGTTGTCCTGATTATTGGTGAACTAATTCAGTGACAAAATATGCAAATTCTGTTCAACTTTCAAGGTAATCGAATGAAATTTTATACTTTTATGTGACCTTTGACCTTTCGATATCAAAAACAATAGACTTCTAGCTTTTGAATAGCTTCATCAGTTGGTTAAGTTTCCTGCAGATTGGTATAGAATTGCATACTGTAGGCGACGAACAGACAGACAGACAGACAGACAAACAAACTCAGGAAACAAATACAAGTTACTTGGGAATCTTTGATTTCAGAACTAATAAATCCAAAAAATAAAACATGGCATTGAAGGCCGAAGAGCTGCCAGGATAGCAGAGAGGGAGGGGCGCTCACCTTTGAGCTGTCAAGCCTGGGTTTGAATCATGAATGCCTTTGTCGGAAGTGACCCCCAAAGGGGGAAACGTCACAACCAGCGTTTTCATCGTTTCTTTATTCCAAGACGATTCATGATGCTACATTCTACTAATTGATGCTACATTTTGACAATCATTTGTGTGAAACGCAATTCACATAATTAATGAAAGTGCAACAAGGGTTTCATGCAGTGTTTAATAATACGAGTTATTTCATACTACTTTTATTACCCCTAGTTTGTCATTATAATGTATTAAAGTTACGTTATGCTTATGACAAGCTACTTTGATATTCCTGATATTTGTTAATTTGTATTACTCGAAACACCTGCTGCCTACGGGGGTGGCAAGTAGGGGTGGCGTTAAGTTGGAAGTGGAGTCCCAACTTCGTATAAAAGTAAAAACCTAAGTTGGAGGTGGCAATGTAAACTTCCCTGCACACCTTCCTTTTTCACTTATAGTACATACCTACAGGAACGTACAACCTTCACTTTTCAACATATTTCGTTCAACGGTTTGGGAGTGCATAAAATACAGAGCACGTATGTAAATTAGTCGAATAGTTTTCGATTTAATAAGGTTTTCGTACAGAGATATTATTATTAAAATACTGTAAACTGCTGGAAGCACGAGTACAACCACCACTTTTTAACTCATTCGATCCAGCAGTTTAGGATTGCATACAAATCAAACACAGAAAAAGACGTTGCACAGAGCACGATACTTGCAAAATCCACTCCCCCCCCCCCTCCCCCGTTCTCCAAGGTTGCCATGGATACATCAAATTGTCCATTTAATTAAGATTAAAATTGACAATCTTAATCAAAGCTCAGGTCAATCGGATGAAAATTGATTATTTTTCAGATTGGAAATTGATGATTTTAGAAGTTTGACCTTCAGTTGACCTTTGACCTTTTGACCTCAAAAATAGTTGGTTTCAGTGACGCAATCTGCAAATTCTGCAAAAAAAATTCAGTGATGCAATCTGCAAATCTTGTTCAAATTTCAAGCCAATCCGATGAAAAATGACGATTTTAGAAATTTGACCTCAAGGTGAACTTTGACCTCAATTTCAATCAGCTTCTCAGTAGAGACTACCTCCACAACTTGGTGAAGTTTCGTGAAGATCGGTTTTAATTTGTGACCTGTAGGTGATTGACAGACAGAATAACAAAATCGACTGATCAATATACTTGAAAAATCTTCGATTTTGCAAGTAACAAACAAGTTATAATTTAACAAACTTAGTCTTTCGGGCAACTTTGTCCTCTTTATCCTTTCTAAAATTCTTAGCATCAAGCAAGGAAGCAGCACATACCATTTTAAAATTCTTTGGTATGACTCCGCCGGGGTTCGAACCACCGACTTCCCAGTCGACAGACTCAGAGCAGACATTCAAACCATGACACTACCGAGTCTAATCATGTTCAATTTTAATTATTGGAAACTTCAAACATTCATTGAGAATGAAATATGTGATAAGATGGTCAGCGAGCCACCGATTGATCATCATGCCTTGGTGAGAGTGGCTAAGTAGTTGTGGTTAAAATATGAGGCTTCAGGTGGAGGAAGTAAGAACACTGGTTTACTATTTTCATCCGAGCACCTCTTTCTAACATTACAATCCAAGCTGTTGGAAAAGGTTAACCAGCACTTTTTGTTCTGGAAAATCTGAAAATAATCAGCGCTGCCAGAAAACTTGTAAAGTGGATGTCAAAGCGGAAAGAATGAGCAACATCTGCCAACTCCTGTCTGATGTAACGTCACAGCTGCACAGAGCATTTTGGGTATGAGTAAAATGGCAGCAAACTGTCATGTGATGCGAGACTGCTTTTTAATGAAGTTTGGAGTGAACAATTATCTCATTTGTCACATGAAATTTCCACATTAGCTGCACGAACTTAGTCTTTCGGCCATGTTTGTCGAAGTGGTGGTTTTAAAATGAACACAAATCGTTAACGCATGAGGAACATGATCCTCTACAACCGAGTATCACCTCTGCGACCATGATCCGTGCTGAACATATATTTTGGGCAAGTGTTGTTATCAATGTGCAGCACATGATATTGTCGCAGTTCACTACTGTATATCAATAAATGTTGTGTGAAAAGTACCATTCATTTGCACTAGCGATTGAACAACTGACAGGGGGCAGGGGGTGGTGGTACAAAAAGGTATGCTCTGATGTCTCCTAATGTCCTTATCCTATAGGTGAAAAGTTTGCACTGAACCAGTTAGATAACTCTAAAATACATAAAACACTGAGCAGTACAAGATAGAACACCATCTGAATATCATGAGATCTTTGGAGAGCACAAGATGGATCTTAATAGCATCAAGGATTAATATGTACACTTAAATTGCAGTATCAGTTCAGCATACATCGGTCGTCAGGATAAAAATCTAACAGCCATGGGAATAAAAACGGCAATTCCTTACCGAATACACATTTTCAACTTTATCCTTCAGTTCCCCCGAGTACTGTACGATGGCTTTCAGGTGGGGAAGTTGTGGCCACACCTTGTAAAAACACACAAACAGATGCACGTACAACAGAATTAAAAACCAAACTGATCAAAATGACATTGGATACAAATTATCTCGTTACCAAGCTCGATGTTCAGCAATCTCAGCTCGACGCTGCGGAAACCACGGCCTTCAGGATTATCGGGATGTTCCACGGTGAAGCTGAGTCTATGAGCCTATCACTTTCCCAACATAGACAGGTCGGTGGTCTCTGTCTTATACCACATCCTTTCTGGTCTTCCACACTCTGCTCTTTCTGTACTTTGT
>CM068962.1:25277658-25288528 GCA_035128595.1 Eptatretus atami | reverse complement strand
AAAAGAGAGAGATTAAGATCTAGGCTTTCACTGACATCTTGGATGCTGCTATCTTGTCTGTACCTGTTTGTGGCGACGATGTTGAGGTCACGGAGATTCACTTACGAGTTGGAGCCGTTGGGTTAATGGGTTTCCTGGGTCAAAACTAAGATCCAGGCTTTCATTGACATCTTGGATTGCTATCTTGTCTGTACCTGTTTGTGGTGACGATGTTGAGGTCACGGAGATTCACTTACCTTGGCAGTGATATTAATGCTCTGCTGGCTGTGAGCAGAGGTCAATAGAACGTCTGGGTCGATCCTGGGGAGTCATGGATTCATTGGATCATTGGGTGTGGCGCTGCCGGTGCCTGTGTGGAAGGATGAAAGTCCGAGTCTTTAGGTCTTTAGTGCTTCTAGTCTTGCTCTACAGATGTGAGACTTGACACCAGATTCTCACAGTGAGGGAGCCTCGTGAGTGGAGGAGGCCAATGGGCCGAGCACGTGCGCGCGTGGTTGCAGCAGGTTGATCGGCATCTCAAGGAGATGGGGATGGCCCAGGCATCTTCCTGGGGATGGCCAGACGGAGGCCCTGGAGTACCGGCGGAAAGTGGACGCAGCGACGCGCTGCTCCAGTGCATGCTCCCATACCTGACCTGACCTGATGCTCATTTTCTTTGCGCACCAATCAGGAATGCATTACCATGCCAATTGTTCGTTCCTCTTGTTTTTTAATTTATATTTTGCTGAAGAGCATAGTCTTGTCTGCTTTTCAAAACCAAATTAATTGTCAGGAAGTTGGTATGTAGTTATTTATTCATATTGCAACGGAATCGGTGCATAGTTCAGTTGGTAGGGTGCTTCTTTGTGTCTCAGTGATCGCGTCTTTGTTCCTAGCAGAGTAAAAGTGACAAAAGAATGATACCGTCATACTGAGTTCAATAAACCAGGCAGACAAATAAATGAAGACAAAATGCTACACTGATGTCAGATAAAATAAATAACCATCATAAGGAGGGCCACAAAAAGAGTTTGTGAACAGCATTCTTAAGGATAAACAACAGCAGGAAGAAATAACAAAAATGAAAGGGAACATTGTGGGGATCGGATAAAGATGTTTCAGATAATGAGGGGTGTGGAAAGATATTGTCGGTGCAGTGGAGTTTTTCAGCAGAATGGACAATGTTCGGACCAGTGGCCATAGCTTGAGGGTAAAGTCGATGAGATTTAGGAGAGTATTAAGGCAAGGGATCTTTCAGTCGGAGGAGTTGATGCACGGAATGGCTCTCCCTGAAAAGGTCGTGTCAGTAGAGGGTGTAGTTGGGTTTAAGTTGGAATTGAATACGTACCTCGATGCATTGGAGATTGAGGGGTATGGGATTGGCAGGACTTGTAGGTAGCTTGTATGTGGATGGGTGATGGTGTCCATGGTTGGTGCAGCGCATGCTCGATGGGCCCAATGGCATCCTCCTGTGGCAAAGTTCCTTTGTGTGTTCCGTTGTGCATCGGTTTATTTCTACATCTCATTTTTAGATCTGTCGAAGCTGCCATGCCTTAAAAATGTTGTCGAGTGAGGCGATCGGACATGCATGTAGTGGTTGTTTTCATCATGCTTGTTTTACACAGACAAATCCACTGAAGCAACCAAACAGCCCCTGCCGATCACCTCTGGACAACGATTGCGGAGGGAGCGGTGCAGCTGCGCATGGAGGGAAACGGCCAAATTCAGAACTCCAAAGTTGGTGCACGAGATTTATTGGACACTGTGCAGCTTTATGGGGACCTTCCGGCACTTAAATGGAAAGAAGGGAATGACTGGACATCGCTGACTTTCACCGATTACTACCAGCTGTCCCGTTCTGTAGCAAAGAGCTTTTTGAAGGTATGATGTAACTTTGCTTTTGCCCTTTCTTGTTTACAGGTGTAAGGTCTTGATTTGTTTTAATTTTCCATTTATATCTATGTTGCTACTATAAAAACGTGTAGAATTGATAAAATAACTCTCTCTTTACTCGAGATTTTATCTCGTACAAAACTGGTTTGTGGTGAGGACACTGAGATGGCAAGTCCGAGGTTGAGAGCTCAAGCTGCCTGACGGCAGCAGGGTTAAGGATTCACATTTTAAGCTTCTGAAAGTCAAGCAAACAAAATATTTGTTGGTTAAAAACCCAGGAGGTTCATTAATGACCTTCAACGTCAGGGTATTCTGCTTGATCTGTTCAAGTGACACTCGTCCACATATTGTGGTTGATGCTTAATGGCTTCATGGGTATGATAGTGCAAGTTAATAGACGAGCTGTTCATCATCTCTCTTTTGGCGGCAGGTAGTGGTGCGGTGGAGGGGGGGGGGGGCGGCCGGGAGCATCCTTAAAAGGTGTACTGCGCTCATTATGGGGATATACGGGGAGTTTGTGACCCCCCCCCCAAAATAGGTATTTGTTCTCTTCTCTGGACATACACACATGATTACAATGAAACTTGACCACAACCTTCATCACCTGTGATGTACCAAAGTTTTTCATGGCATTATAAATAAGTCGTGGTCAAGGGATTATGTGGGGGGTTTGAGCCCCTTAAATAGGTATTTGCTTTCTTCTCTGAAACCACACACACAATTTTGATGAAACTTGACTCCAACCTTCAACACCCGTGATGTACCAAAGTGTATCGACCGCATCAAAATCTGCGCTCATTAAAGGGGTCTACAGAGGAGTTTTTGACCCCTCCAAAATAGGTTGTTGCTCTCTTCTCTGAAACTACACACATGATTTTGATGAAACTTGACCACAACCTTCATCACCTGTGATGACCAAAGTTTGTTCATGGCATGAAACACAAAAACTCAGGATCTCAGGGTGTCTGTGGGGGTTTGAGTGACTGTTGCTCCTGATCCAGGTGAGGTTCAGGGCGTGTGGTCGTATTTGTACTTCCTATGCTCAATAACACCTGCATGTGTAATTGTTATTGCAATGCTCGTTATTAATATTTAACCGACTTCCGCGTTGGGCTTGTGTTTGCATGTTGCGGCAGGCTGTTCGTGTTATGGTTGTTAGTACATGTCAGTTAATGTCGGGAAGGAAAGGGATGAATCGATTCACGTTTGTTGCCTGATAATGGTGAGAAATAAAACCCCATCAACCTGACATATGTGAACCAGACATCACACATGTTTATGTTTTTTTTTGGCTTCATGGCCGTTCAAGCCCAACCGCTCCATGCTGTCACTTGCCATCATCTACCAGTTTGTTTGTTTTATTTATTTAGATTTTTGAATTTCAAATGGGCACATTGAAGTGCGACAAATCACTTGTTGACGTGTCGGTTGTCGCTGCAACTTTGAAACAAGCCCTTGTTTTTTATTTCTATTGGAGCCGGCTGGTAAGTGTTGGCCTGGCCTTCTTGCATCCATTGCCAGTTGAGTGAGGTCGTGCCCTTCAAGGTCACTAAACATTTGGTGTTAATGGTACGTCTGAAGCAAATGTTTGAACATGATACTGGTCCCTCCTTATCGGTAGTTGAACGGTTCAAATCGCCTCGTTGCGTTCTCATTAAGAGCTCACCGAATCCTTCATCACCAGCTGCCTTATAAAATTGGAAAAATCTGGTTGTCGAGATGAAATTGTAACACAATTCCTTTATGTGGGTTAACTTTGCTGGAGCACAGTTTATGAAACCATTTTATAACCACAGAACCACCATCGCAGTCTCCCTCACACCACCTAGAGGTGGTGCAATTTGGTTACAATGATTCCATTAATGTTTAAAGCGGTGTGAAAGACCTCCTTGTCCTCTGGGGAATTCTGGGTGATTTGCAAGTCACGAGCTAGAGCCCACAACACAGCTGCGCTTCGGCAAGGTTGTTGCAGATTTTATTTATTCAGAAATCAAGACGCGCAGGGGGTTTGATGAAGTTTCACCTCTTTCTCAATGTTATCTTCTGATGCATGTACATACTTGTCCTATTGATGGATAAACACTTTGATTCTATTAGCATGGAAATATTTGGGACAGGGATGCAGACATCTTGAGGCATATGCTTTGATGTCATTGTCGATCTGTTCTTCAACCTGATACCACATAGTTGTGAACTGTGTGACTCAGAAGCCCTTTGAGTTGTCCATGAGAATCATTCCTTTGCATGCAGCACCTGGATGCTGGCCGCATCATTTTTGAAAGCACAACTGCATGTGCTGTTCATGTAAGTGCCCCTGTAAATTTGGCCAGGTATTTGGATTTTCCCCATGTTCCAGCAACAACTGCTTTTTTTTATATACAATGTCTAGGCTCGTGGAGGAGCTATAGCAAATGAACGGTTCAGGGTGTAACAGGAGAAAGAGAAGAGGGGGCATGTCAATAGCGGGCGAAGTGACAAAATAGAGGGAGACTTGGAGAAATAAGGGATTGGGGAAGATGAGGGCGAGGGAAGACTCCTGGGGTCGACAAGATGGATACGGCTGCAAACTCTCAGGAAGGAAAAACTGGAAACTTGGAAAGATGTGGGCTTGGGGAGAATTAACGGGGATAGAAAAGATCATGGTTTTGGATGGCGGATGATCTGATATGGTGGTGAACAGCTATCTTGAAGACCTGGAGTGAAGAATGAGATTGAAGAGAATGTGGAAGTTGGTTCCACAGGCAAAAAAAAAGAGGACCGAAGGAGTGGAGGTGAGCAGTGAATCTGGAGTTTGGGAGATTCACCAGAAGGGGGTTGCTGGTGAACAGCAGCTGCCTGCAGAAACTTGGGTGGGGGAGGGACATGGCATGGAAAGGGTAGAGGGTGCAACACCAGAATGGAGGCGGTAGAGGACAAAGAGATCGCCGACCTCTAGCATACTCACCTTTGGATGGGTTAGTCTGGGTGTGATTCCTGACCCAACGATAAACTGTCATGCTGGTGTGTCACAGGCAGGGCGTTGAATCGATTAGTGGATGGAAGGTGATGTGCTCATACACTCAAGTTTCATTAATGGAGATTCCATTGATCTTCACGGCGTTGGTTTCCACAACGTCAAGCTGAGCAAAGTGTGAGGTAGCGATGCCAGACTAGATGGGAGAACCAGTACTCCATCAAGCTGCGGATGAAGGCCGTGCCAGTGGATAAAAGTTTCGGTGTGCCAAGGAAAGACTGCACGATGGAGAATGCCCAGTCGGTGACTGACTTTGGAGGCCGACTATATGGTTGCCCAAGAACGATCATGGCATATAGTGAGGCCAAAAGTTTGAGTAAACTTTCTTCAAGAGGATTGATAAGGAAGTAGATTGGAGAGTTTGCCAGACTCCTTTCAGAGAGACAAAGCGAGAGTGTGAACTCTCTCTTCGTGAAAGACACTTGGGGATTTTTTTCAATTCCACCAGCACCAGTGCTGGTTGATGCATCACCACTTGAACGTCCATCCAAGGGATAGTCCACTAAATGATTCAACGCCCTACCTGTGATACATCAGGATGACGGTTTATAGTCGGGTTGGGAATCAAACCAAGAGTAATCCGTCAAAGGCGAGTGTGCTACCACTTGGCTTTCATGCCACCTCTGTCCAACCAAATAGATGGAAATCACAAGGTGAACGTTTGGAACGACGAGTAGAAAGACTTGGAAAAACTCAGTCCATCTCTACTGGAGTATTAGTGTCATGATATCAGTGTGAGGGTGAACATTATCGTCAAATAACGGTTTTTTTGGTAGCGTTCCACGAAATCTGTTACAATGGCCAAACAAGTTGCCTTTTTATTAAAATGTGAGGTCTTTTGGTTCCCACCTTGCACGGATCTATTGAATCTCAAGTGAGAATGAAGGTTTCCACGCTTCCAATACAGACATTCAATTCTTCTGTCAAATACACAAACAACTAGAGGGGGAGCACTCGGTAGAGTGCAAAACCTCCGCCGCCAATACTGCTCGTCACTCAAGTGAACCTGATATCCTATTCATTCAATTTGACGTCAACAGTGCTCACAGAGTTATAGTTTGCAACTTTCCCTTTTACTTTAACTTTTACATACTCAATTCATTCGTCATAACTAGATTCCTTGAGACAGAAATTGATTTTACGTGGGTATATCCACCTGAAGTTCCAAAATCAGCCGCAATTATAATTTTGGCATGTTTTTTTGTTGGAAATCACTTATAACATGTAGAAATACAAAAAAAAAAAAATCAAATATATTTTTCAAAATGCCGCCATAGCGGCCATTTGGATTTGGACCAAGTCCAAAATCTAATGGCATGATCCTTGGACCATACCTAATCCCCCCACCAAGTTTCGTCGAAATCCGTCGAGGAGTTTTTCCGTAATACTGTTCACAAACAAACAAACAAACAAACAAACAGAAAGGGGTGAAAACAGTAACCTCCGATCTTCGATGGCGGAGGTTAACTATAGAGTTCATAGAACACGTTACCCCAAGCAGTGTTTAGGTGCATACTTCAATTTAAATAAACGAATGATTTTAAAGATCGTTAAAAAAAATATTCCCGAAGTTTGGCACTACTGAAGCAGTTTTATACACCGCCTTATTTATTGACATGTCCAAGTACTGCGAAACGGAAGGGTTTTGGAAGTGATGAGAAGGCGATTTGTGTTCTACACAGTGTTCAAGTATATAATTCAATTTAAACAAAATAAAGATTGTAAAAGTCATACAATTAAATGGATTCCTGATTTAACACTGTTTTACCACCGTTGGCGCAGTTTCTATTCGTGCGCTCGGTACAAATTCAGAGCCAAAGTACTGTTAAAAGGCAGATTTGTTTTCCGATTCGTTTTCAAAGTATAACATTCAATTTAAATAAGTTGTTCCTCGATCATAAACTGATATTTGTAGACAGACAGACAGACAGATGGACACAGATGGATGGACAAGAAGCAATTGTTTAACTCCACTTTTCGCTTTGCGTGCGCGCGGTAATAATAAGGCCATTCTCCAAAATTTTCTGTTCAACACATTTGATGTTTTCTTGAGTGGCAACAGTTGATTGCAAGTGACCACGCTCAAGATCACTCATCAATTCATTGGAATTTATGAACCCGCATCACCATTTCCACACTCATTCAAAGAGTTGCGCTAACCAATTGCGCAGAGAGTCTGTTGTGAATTTTGGCTGGCTTGAACGTCTCCTTCACAGGAACTTGATGATGCACATCTGTTCGACAACACACACACAGCTAAGTTTGCCAACATCTTGTTTCTCAGATCGCTTTGATTGGCATTAATGTCACTTTGTATCCAACTCATTTAGGGTAGGCAATGACTGTGCACACAATTTCAGCGTTGCCGAAAGATTATTTTTTACACATACACAACAAAAAGTCCACATTAACCTTGAACCGCCTTTGCACATTTCCAGGAATTGCAAGGATGTGAGTGGACTGAAGGACACATCACGTATGGTGTGGTATGGGTGTTTAATTTGGGACCCCAGCATCGTGAACTTTGTACCCAGATTGGAAACACATACAGGCTAACCTGATATATTTTTGTCCCCAACCTGACGCCCATTTGGAGGCATCTATTTTGGGTGCTGCCAGTTTGTCCAGATCCTTTACTTGAAAATTACTGGATGCATGAGCATGAGCATGAGGCACTCAAATGATTTTGGAATCGGAGCCAAAAGTTATTGGACACATTGTTTTGTTTCTGAATTTTAGCGATTTTTGCAAAGTAAATTATGGGAGAATAGCACAGGATTGTAAATATGCTTTTATGAACCATTATTTATTGATGTACACTACCAACATGCAAATTTGAATCGTTTTATTATTTTTAATCACCTTATTATCACCGCTACCTACATATATATTAACATACATACCACTATGAAATATAAATTAATCCCCATGCTCTTCCAGCCAAAAAAATTGCATTAGCAACCATTAACAGCTACACAAGGTACGCCTTTTGCTGAGTAAAACCCCACTCGGGTTCATCTACAGCTGCAGACATTCAGGTCAGGTCAGGTCAGGTATGGGAGCATGCGCAAGAGCAGCGTGTCGTTTTATCCCTTTCCGCAGGTATTCCAGGGGCCTCTGTCTGGCCCTCCCAGGCGATGCCTGGCCCATCACCATCTCCTTGAGATGCTGATCAACCTGCTGCAACCACGAGCCACGTGGTCGGCCCATTGGCCTCCTCCATCACGAGGCTCCATCGCCGAGAGATCTGATTAGCAGGATCAGCGTCAATAAAACGAGCCACATGCCCATCACGCCGCAGCTGATGCTCACGGACTATGCAGGTAACAAATCTACTCATTTGAGTCTCTCTCAGCAACCGCTCGTTGGACACAAAATCTGACCAGCGATAGCCAAGGATTCTCCAAAGAGACCTGGAACCAAAGAATTAAGTGACCCTCTCAGATCCCTGGTCAGAGTCAAGTCTCACATCCAAAGAGCAAGACTGGAAGCACCAAGGACCTGAACACTCGGACTTTCATCCTCCCACACAAGTACTAGCAGTGCAACACCCATGATCCAGTGAATCCATGACTCCCCAGGCTCGACCCAGACATCTGTTGAACTCCAGCTCACAGCAGCAGAGACATGAATATCACTGCCAAGGTAAGTGAATCTTTCCATGACCTCAACATCCTCACACAAATGGGTACAGACAGGATAGCAGCACCCAAGATTCATTGAAAGCCTGGATCTTAGTTTTGACCAGGGCACCCGTAATCCCAGTGGCTCCGACTCATCATTCAGCACCTCGAGGGCCCCAAAGGATATCGAGAGTCTCTGCAAAGATGACTGCATAAACTGCGAAATCAAGGTCAGAGATCTTGACATTCCCAAATACTTGATCTCTCCATCATCCTCCCCAGAATCCAGTCCATACAATTGCTGAAAAGTGTGGGGACCAGTACACACCCCTGACAAACTCCAGTAACAACTGGAAATAAGTCAGATATGGTATCACAAATCTCACAGCACTCTCAGTACCAGAGTATAGTTCAGACATCAGATTGAGCAGTTTTGGTGGCACCCCACGAAGACCAAGAATCCTCCAGAGGGCATCCCGATTCACTGAATCAAACGCTTTACAGAGATCAACATAAGCTGCAAGCAGCCCCAGCCGAAACTCTCGCCTGCATTTGGTGAGGACACGAAGAACAAGGATACAGTGAATCACTGACCTCTTTGGTGTAAAGCCTGACTGCTCTGGACGCTGGTGCTCAAGCATATGGTGTGAACCCTATCAAGAATTATCCAGCAAAGACCTTACCCGCACTGAGAGCAGCATCACCTCGGTCGTTGTTGCAGTCTTGGCGATCACCCTTCCCTTTCCAGAGAGGGACAACAAGGCCCTCTTCCAGTCAGTTGGGATGATGCCTGTGTTCCAGGCAGAGCACAGAACTGCATGCAACGACACGAGTGCAGCATTTCCACCAGCTTGAGAAGTTCAGCACGGATGCCACAGATCCCTGGAGCTTACCCAATTTCAACCGTTTACCGCAGCCTGTTTTTCCACAAACGAAGGTGGACCACAGTTGATTGGAGGGTCAGCAATAGCGATTGTAACACCGCTGACATCCAACTCGACAGCTGGTGGATCAGCCTGGTACAACCGCTCAAAATAACCGGCCCAGCGGGCCTTCACTTTGGACACCTCTGTCAAGAACCCACCACCTCTGCTCTAACTGCAGTACACCGAGGGACGGGCTTGACGAACGCAATGTGTGAATTCCCTGTAGCAGGAAGAGAATCACTTGACCAAAGGTGATGCTCTACCCCTCACAGATTCCGCGCACATAGGCCTCCTTGTCCACCTTAGTGCATGTACAGTTTTATGCCTCAGCTCCCTGAACATCTCAGCTCTGCCATGTAGCCTGGCTCTGCGACTCTGAGCAATGGTATCCAGTTTCCCTTGAGAGACAAAAATTTTCTTCGCATGCCGGTGAATTCCAAGACATCTACCAGCAATATCAAGGATGGTGGTCTTGAAGGCACTCCACAACTCTTCAGGATCCCCAAAGCACCCAGAACCCCCCAAATCAGCCTGTTCCCAAACTCCTCAGCTACCCTATCATCCTTGAGCTTGCCAACATCCAGCCTAGGCTGGGATGGAACCGTTCTCCTGGATTTAAGTTGCAACTTCAGAGTTGCTACAACAAGCCATTGGTCAGTTTTGAGGAACTGAGCACTCCGGTGGACCGGCAGTTCTGGATCATCCTCCAGCGACCATCAACGAGGACATGGTCAATCTCCTTTGCCACACTGCCAGCTTTGGAATACCAAGTTCAGCGATGAGCTTGTGGGCTGAAACCATGAACCAGCCACCCTAAGTCCATGACTTCTTGCAAAGTCAAGGAACTTAGTGCTATTCTGGTTCACAGTTCCAGACCCATTGGGACAAACACGCGTCGCATAACCATCCCTATCAGTTCCAGTCGATGTATTGAAATCCCCCAAATTGAAGAGTATCCCGCCTGGGGCACTGATGAACCATAGATTTGAGCTTGGCATACAATGTGTTGTCCACGGTGAGATCACTCGCCTCAGTCGGAGCATAAACAGAGACCAGGGAAATGACACCTAAGGAGTGACGAATCCTGAGTCTCATAATACGCTCGTTAACCGGTGTTACCTCAATTATCATTGGAGTCAGATCATTGGACACAGCTACAGCAACTCCTTGGGCATGGTAACCATCAGAGTGACCAGACCAATAGTAGGTGTAACCACCCACCATGATCTCACCGCAATCCGGTCTCCAAACCTCAGAGAGTGCTGCAATACCTATGTCCAAACCGCTTACACCTACTATTGGTCTGGTCACTCTGATGGTTACCATGCCCAAGGAGTTGCTGTAGCTGTGTCCAATGATCTGACTCCAATGATAATTGAGGTAACACCGGTTAACGAGCGTATTATGAGACTCAGGATTCGTCACTCCTTAGGTGT
>CM068962.1:25236305-25265567 GCA_035128595.1 Eptatretus atami | reverse complement strand
CAGTTCTGGATCATCCTCCAGCGACCATCAATAAGCACAGGGTCAATCTCCTTTGCCACACCGCCAGCGTTGGAATACCAAGCCCAGCGATGAGCTTCTGGATGCTGAAACCATGAACCAGCCACCCTAAGTCCAATAAGTCCATAAGTCTGTTCTGGTTCACAGTTCCAGATCCGTGGGGACCAACACATGTCTCATAACCATCCCTATCAGTTCCAATTGATGCATTGAAATCCCCCACGACTGGAAGAGTATCTTACCTGGCGCACTGATGAACCATAGATTTGAGCGTGGCATAGAATGCGTCCTTCACGGTGAGATCACTCGCCTCAGTCGAAGCATATGCAGAGACCAGGGAAACGACACCAAAGGAGTGACGAATCCTTAGTCTCATAATACGCTCCTTGACCGGTGATAGCTCAATTATCATTGGACACAGCTGCATATTTGACACAGCTGCAGCAACTCCTTGGGCATGGTAACCATCAGAACGACCAGACCAATAGTAGGTGTCTCAATAGTAGTGAGCTGCCCTGCGAATGTAAGTTGCACAGAAGGTACTCCCACGGAGTGGGTTTTCAGATGTATTTTTGCTTTTTGTACGTTTTGCGGAATGCTGGATTTTACGGTGGCCGGAGTACAAATCCTGCCACCAACCTCTGAATAAAAAGTAACCCAACTGCGAGGACGTCCGCAGACACAGTTGGGCACTACATATGAATGGCTGTTCGCTCACAAGGAGCTCCTTCGCTCTTTGACAGGTTTTGTTTTTAATCCTGCTGGGTGTCCATATCCAAAACACCCTCCTCACCAGAAAACCTGGTGGGGGAGACGGTTTAGTCACCGACAACCCGACCATGAAACAGCTTAGTACAGGTATCATGTCGATCTGATCACGGATCTGATCTGACCTGACAAGGTATACAATGAGAGCATCAGGGTAGTAAGGTATGTTTGTCCTTTGTGGTGGTATGTGGGTAATGAAACCTTCGAGTGAACCAGGAGATTGATCAATGAATGAACAAAATAATAATAATAAATAAGTTAAAGCTTCAAATCATTACCTCTGCCACCGAAGGTGAAGGAGGTTATGTTTCCAACCCTTTCTGTCTGTTATTAACCTCCGCCACCGAAGATGGATGGAGGTTACTGTTTTCACCCCTTTCTGTTTGTTTTGTTTGTTTGTTTGTTTGTTTGTGAACAGTATTACGGAAAAACCCTCGACGGATTTCGACGAAACTTGGTGGGGGGTTAGGTCTGGTCAAGGATCATGCCATTAGATTTTGGACTTGGTCCAAATCCAATATGGCCGCTATGGCGGCCAATTTGAAAAAAATATTTGAATTTTTTTTTGGCATTTCTACATGTTTTAAGTGATTTCCAACAAAAAACATGCCAAAATTATAATTGCGGCTGATTTTGGAACTTCAGGTGGATATACCCACGTAAAATCAATTTCTGTCTCAAGGAATCTAGTTATGACGAATGAATTGAGTATGTAAAAGTTAAAAGTAAAAGGAAAGTTGCAAACTATAACTCTGTGAGCACTGTTGACGTCAAATTGAATGAATAGGATATCAGGTTCACTTGAGTGACCGCAGCAGTATTGGCGGAGGTTTTGCACTCTACCGAGTGCTCCCCTCTAGTTCTGTTTGTCTGTTTTTTTCTGTGCCCTTCTACTGAAAGCCCCCTGTGCCCTTCTAGTTTTGAATGCGATTCTGATGAATAGATCTCATGCACAGGCAAGAGAGTTTAATCACCTACTGCACAATGAATTTTACATATATACACACACACACACACACACACACACACACACTCTCTTTTTGTGCTTGGCCATTAACGGCAATTCTTAAGGAATCGGAAGATTGGAGTGAGTGTGATTACCGACTCCAGTAGGTACTATTATATAACCTAAAAACCTTGAGTAACTTTCACCCTTGTTTTGAGGGAATTTCAATAAAACAAATTAGAAAAACACCTTTGCATTATCGACATTTCAGGAAGATGTGCATAAACATTATCTCTATAAACAGCTGCCAATCGTCATGTGGCAGGTGGAAAACAATTTGGCTCCGTAATTTAGGAAACACGTTGATACGGCAATGGCTCAGAAATCTCGTGTTATCAAATAAATTTTACTTTCAAACTCAAAGAGAGAAACCATATAATCTTTGTAAATCATGTATCTCTACCTCGTAGCGACTGCTGACTGTACATCCTGATCGGGACATGAACTGCACCGCTTTTGACTGTAGAGCACTCGGCAAGTGGCTTAAGCACTCAAGCAAACACTCCAATTAAATGGTTGATAAGGAACGGCTGGCCAGGCTGTGGCTGCATACCATATAGGATCCCATTAACTTTAAAGCCGGTCTTCACCACGCCCGCAACAGTTAAAGAAATTAAATGAATTCGTTCAAATGACTACCCACAAAAGAGTTGCTGTTACTGTTTAATGTAGAACAACCCTGGAGACATCACAAAGTATAATTGCCCATGAAATAAACATTGCAGATAATCCGCCACATTGCCTGTTCGTCTGTGCATGTGTCACGTGGTGCATCGGTTCGCGGTCTGTGCAAATGTTATAACTTTATTTTAAAATGTCTGTTTTTCACCAGATTTGCTTTGAATCCCTGGAGAGAACCTCATGAATGCTCCGAAAATATAGACACAGATCTGGCAGATGCTATGGATAACCAGTCCCTCTGGGGGACAGGGGGCAAGGTAAAAGCAGTGAATGCGTTAAATCATCCAGCTCAATGAAGCTGGTTAATTTTGGCATGTTCCAAAATCTTTTGTTCACTCAATATAATTCTCCAAACAGTAGAAAAAGATAAGTTTAATACTTTGTAAATTTCACATTTTCTTGTGTATATATGGAGAAGGAGGGGCCATAGCCATGCTTGCATAAAGTAAATAGGTATATCGGCTTCGTAATAAGACTCGTTATTTCTTTAAATTTTCAGATTTCACTCCATATTTCAACACTTATTTAGTACAGACGATATTCGATCCTCAAAGCTGAAAATAATATTTTGATGACATACTTTAATTAGTCCGTGAGAGTTGATTGTGGCAAATTGCATCATATAATGTAAGAAATCGCTCCAAGCTCCTAATATGAAAACTATAGAACTTACAAAAGCGATGTATACAGCAATTCGTAGCAATGATGAACAGGCATTTGATAATATGAATGAGGAAAGTGAAAAAAAAATCGTGAAGTAATTATTGCGGTCTGTTCCAAGTCAGGGCATGGTTGAGCAGGCCAAAAAAACATGGCGGCTTCAGACCCCAGTAAGGTAATCCAGGATACGCCTCAAGACCCCAAAGAGTAAGGTGGCCAAGGATGTGCCTGATAAAGGGTACAATTTAAAAATCTGTTAATTATCTTCTTCACACTGTGGAACCAAGCATTTTGGATCATTGGTATCTCCCGTGGTGAGGCTAAGTCTTTGGGTCTCTCAATCTCTCACTGCAGGCAGGTCCATGGTCTTTCTGTTTCTCTCCGTCTCCTCCTCTCCAGTCTTGCCCCCTGCTCTGTCTGCGATATGTCCCCCCCCTAATATTTCCGCAGGACGCTCAAGGTCCGCCAGCAACCCCCTTCTGGTAAAACTACCAAATCACGAATCATTGGTCACCTTCACTCATCAGTCCTCTTTTTTCCCACCTTTGAATAACTCCCACACTCTCTTCAATCCCATTCTTCCCTCCAGGTCTTCAAAACAACTGTTCACCAAGCACCTCTTATCTTCCCCCATCCAAAACCATGATCTTTTCTACCCCTTAATCCCACCAAACACAACTCCTTCAAATTCCCTGCTTTCCTTCCCAAAAGTTCCCTCTCATTTAAGGTCCTGAAAATCCCTTGGTATCCATCTTGTATACCCCATGCTCCCCGCCCCATCCCTCTCCCTCCCACAAATCTCCTAATGTCCTGTTCCCCACTGTTTTGTCCTTCCGCTCACGCCCCTCTGGTCTCCTGCCCCCCCCACCCTTGTTGTGCGTTGTGTGTTAGCTCTCATACGAGCCTTGACATGTATAGAAAAAAGGGGTGTTTTAATTAACCCAAACACCCAATTTTCACTCATGCACTTCCTGGGAGTTCCCTTCGTATGTATGCAAAGTGCCAGGCTGAAAGGTTTCATGGTTTTGCAGTTATGGAGGAAATACACACACTGACACACACACATTGACATTTATTAGTATAGCTATAGACTGTCAAAGGAAGCCAAGAGGTGAGATGAGGATATGTTTCCAAATGGCAAGTCTGGAATTTGTTTAAGGACATTATGTTTGAACCGTGACAAGTAAATTATCTGGAGATTTCAGCTGCAGTGGTTAGAGGAGATGAGAAAGTCAGATTGCAGCTCCTATGCAGGGATAAAGAATGCCGCATTCATCCTCCTCCAGCCCTCAAACTTCAACCACCCACTCACCCCACCCATATTTTCCTCTTTTCCCAAAACACACCATTGCAGACAAAATTGGAAGGAAGGAAGTCAGCTGAGGTTAATGGCCAAGCCAGCTGCAATCCAATCTGAACAGATATGTGAAGGAATAGTCAACCTCACCAATTGTTTGCACTTCAAAGGAAGGATGTAAATAATGCTTGAAGAGTGCCCAATGTTTCTACGAAAATATATTTACTATAACTTTGAAAACAGAAAGGCACTCGGTAGAGCGCATACCTCCGCCAGGCTGGACAGTTTGCATTCTGTGTCCCACCGAAAGGCCAGATCTGGATCTGGACCTAAACCAAAATTTAATCAGCTTGTTCTTGTCACCTGCGCAACTCATTCACCACGTTTTGTTAAAATCTGTCCACAACTTTTTGAGATATCGTGCTATGTATCGTTTTTGGATCCATCCCTCAATGATGAAGAATCTCTTTAAAATTAAATAAAATTCTCATATCCAAATCTGGATATTCACCAAAATCGAATAAATTTGTCCTCATCACACACCAAATCTTCTACAAACAGACAGACAAACAGGGGTGAAAACATAACCTTCATCCACCTTCAGTGGTGGAGGTAACTACTCTGACTGAAAGCCCCCTGCCTTAATACTGTCCCAACTCTCCTCTTCTTTGTTCTCTGACAATGGACCCTGGTCCTACCACTGTCTATTCTGCTGAAAAACTCCTCTGCATTTTTTGTCTCGACCCTTTATTATCCAAAACATCTTGATCAGATCCCCTTGCAATCGCCTCCTTTCCAATGTATAAAGTGCTGTCTCCTTAAGCCGCTCCTCATAGCTTAGTCCAGCTAGACCTGGAATCAATCTAGTAGGCTTACGTTGTTCCCTCTCTATGGCAGCAATATCCTTAAGCTAAGGAGAAGAGCATCTTGGAGTGTGATATGTTTGATAACCTTACTTGTTGATTGTATTTATATAGAAAACTATACATTACAAACAATGTGTGGGAACATTCCAATATTAAACAGATTCAATGGTGGATTGAAACTTATAATTGTTGCCACTAGTTTGCACTGGCTAGTTTCTATAGCTATTGAATACATTGTTCTCTCCCTTTGGTCTTTGTGTGTTCTGCTGCAGCCATTTTGAAGGAAGATAGGTGATAATTACATGGTCGGCTCTCCAACATCATGGGCATTCAACGATTTAACAAGTTGTTTAGGTCTCCATGGACGATATCAGAATTGTTAAGAATCTAATCAGAGCAAAACATTGTAGACGTGGATGGCATCAGAACTTGTTGCGCTCCTAAGTGGGAAAACAGTGACACACCCAAGCCCACATTACAGGGGTAGGAATGTTGCTCTGAACTTGACCCCCATGTGGGACACTTTGCATGCTGGTTCATTTCAAAAAACAACAACAACGTAGTTCAGCGAACACCTCAACCTGTGCAATATTGAGAAAAAGGACATGGGAAGGGTCTTTTCAACCTTAGCTTTGCGTTTCTGAGCATGATCTATATTTCCTATGAGCCGCAATTTTGTCTGAATCTCAATATTGCCCAATTCTGAGCATGAGCGGCAAATTTAGTTGGTCGAGATGGCGTAATATTTTGTACAAGTACTGCTAAACTGGAAATTCTTGGAAATGCCAAGAAGGCGATGTGTGTTCTCGTGTTCAAGTACATCATTCAATTGAATAAAATAAAGCTTAAATATATGTACAAGCCGGTAGGCGGACATGGGTAGTCGGCCGTTGCTAGGCAATGGAGGGGTCCATAGCAACGGTTCTCACACATAACTAGGACATACCATGAACCTACCATACCAGTTTCATGTATATCTGACTCATAGTCTCTGAGATATAACGAATTTCGTTTTTTAATTGTTTTCGACCAGGGTTCATTCAAAGTCTATCTTCTCCGACAGTTTTCATAGGATCCGGCTGGAAATTTTTGACAATATGGCTGAATCAACTGCCCACAGTCGCTCTTGGCCCGATTTTTGATTTTTGAAAAAATAATTTTTTTATGATTTTTCAAAAATTTCAAAGTCCGTTGCTAGGCAACGGTGGTGTCCATAGCAACAGTTTCCATTTGCACACAACTAGGTCATGGTATGAACCTACCAACCAAGTTTCATCGAAATCGCCATTGTATTAACGGAGCACTGGACCGAACAGACATACATACAGACAAGCCGGTAGGCGACATGGCTGCTCGCTCTAGATGGAAAGCTGGCCGACACGACTAGCCGATATTCATGTACATGCTATCAATCAATTTAGCACAATAAATATGATTATCACAGCCCTTAGTTTGCGCCCAGAAACCCGCCTTGTGAAATTTCAGGCATGTTTCCAAAGAGACTCTAACAAATGGCAGCCCTGGTAATTCCATTTATCTATTCGCTAAAGATTTTATTTTTTTATATGATGCTGTAAGACATTCTCCTTGGGCACAAAAAACAGGTCCCTGGAGGTCCAGTTTCGGAGGTATTGATTTTTTTTGTACAGTCCACATAAGTGTACGATGTACGATAAAGTATTTAGCTGTTGCTAAGCAACGGTGGTGTGCATAGCCACCATTCATTTTTGTGTACATGCTAGCCACATTGTACACATTTCACCCAAGTTTCATCAAAATCAGACTTTTCTCTTAGAGATATTCACAATTAACCGTTTCTGAAATGTTCGACATGTACTCGCCCAAAACCTATCTCCTCCTACAATATTTTTTGTTAGGGCTGCAAATTGGCATGAAGGGAGCTAGATAGATTGCACACAGAACTCTAAGCTTCGATTTTTCGATTTTTTGGGGATTTTTTTCGATTTTTTGACCACTTTAAAGAGCCGTTGCTATGCCGTTGCTAGGGCCCGGGGTCCCATATTCGAAAGCACACGATTCCCAGAAATAATGGTCCTACCTACCAAATTTCATTGGAATCGGTTGAGTGGTTTAGCCCCTCGGCTTGACCAAAGTTTCGCGACACAGACAGATGGAAATGTCCAGAATAAGGGTGCTCTAAGAGCAGCCAACAGACAGACAGACAAACATATCGACAGAAATACTGATAAGGGTAGAAAAAAAAATCTAAAATTTTTTTTTTCGACTAGATCGACGACAATACTGATAATAAGGGTAGAAAAAAAGAAATATTTTTTTTCGAAAAAAATTTTTCGACTAGATCGACTACCCAACAAACATATCGACGGAAATACTGATAATTAATAAGGGTAGAAAAAAAAATCTCATTTTTTTTTTTCGACTAGATCGACTACCCAATATATATTTTTAAAAGATATTTAAAAAATGCCTGTGCCTGCACGGGATTCTAAATGGGGTAGGGATGGAAGCTGCAAATCTTTTTCAAATAATTTTTTTATGTGACAGCCACATATTTAACTGACATTATATATATATATATACACACATATATCTTCACATTTTCTCTTTACAAATTGTGTAATTTCAAGTCACTGGCACATTTTCTATTCATTTTTAATGTTCTTATGACAGAATTGTGCATTGCCAGTGAAAACCCCTTTTTCCCTTTGAATTATCAGCAAAAATGCAAATGGCATCTTCTGTCATTGAGCCGGCAAGCTGGGATCGACAATTCGCATTTGTTGCTACATCTGGTTCAATTTAAATGCTCTAATGGCAGTGAGGTGCTCCATTTGAAACTGTTCGATGTTTGTAGCTTTTTGATGCCTAGGGTCCATAATAAAAAAAAATTGCGTTCGTGCCAAAGCCAGTGACCAATTGCAAATGAATAGTCAGATTAAATTGGAGAAATAGAAACCTAAACTCTACCCTAACCCCTCCCTCTGGACCTCTACATGTCTGACATTCAGTCCACATCTGCAACCTGCATGTTGTGATGAAGACCTAGAAAGAGGGAACACATCTTAAGTCCAACTCCTACACATTTCTTCAATATTCTCCAGAAAAAAGAAGAAAAAAAACTCTGCACAGATGGCAGGTTGGGATTATGCCTCTTAGATTCAAGATTATACCCATTGGAAAGATTGTAATGGGTGTGATGATTGGCACCAAAGAACCTGTGTAATTTGAGGGAATTGATTGATATGTAAATATCACAATCTTTAGCACTGGTGGATGATTGACTACTGATCTCAGTACTATTTATAACCGTGATGTTAGCACGTGCATAGTTTAATAAAATAGTATATATTGTGGTAACTGGATTGGCTATATCCTGTATTTGGGTCACGTACATGGCACAAGGTTGAGAATCGGTGGGAAATTTTAATTTTTCGCTCGCCAATCCGCACAACCGTTCTTGCAATCGGTGTTACAGCACATGGGGGATTTGGTGTTAGCACGACCACGACTCTACTACCACGACCTTGTAATGATGCAAAACCAAACATTCCAGAAGTCCTCCTTACCTAAAGAGTCATCTTTTCCTGTCTCCGACTGAGGAGACTCCTCCGTGTCCAGCATCCCATTGATAAGAACACTCTTGGCCTTTTCTTGGGTGTTCTTTTCGAAGCTGTATCACAGTACAGTATATCATAAATAACATGTAATAAAAATGCAAGCATTGCTTGTGGGTATAGTAGGCAAGCATTGCTGAACATTTACATATTATGTACTCAACTGTTGGGGATGGGGGGTGTGTGAGACATGGGGGTGCGTGTCAAAATAAATTAGAGACAAGGGAAGAGGAAAGATGGTGATTGACAATGGAGAAGAAGTGAGTTGGGATGATTGAGGGGGAAAGTGGAATGAGGTCGGCAGGAGATAGGAGTGCAAGCAAATGTAATACGCAAGTGGACACTTGTTGAAGGATTCATCAAGTGTGATCCTGAACATTTTATGAAATATCACATTATATTGAGAAAAATGGTGATATTTAACAAAAAAAACAACAGCACCTACCTATCGATCAATAATTTTGCAGTTTATATCGAAGCAGTTTCTTGGCTACAATTACAATCCTGGAAGGGTCAACTCTCCCTGAGATTAATTTAATGGAAAGAATAAATAAACGTGATTTAAAGTTCACTTGGGTAGATCAAGATCAAGCTTAAAACTGATTTTCATATATAATGGAGTATGGTATAGTGCTCCAAATGGAGGGATGGCATGGAAAGATATATATATATATGTATATATATATATATATATATAATATATAATATATTATATATATATATGTGTGTGAGGCCCCACGAGGAGGAGTGATGTAAGCGACATTTTTTAATGATATGATGATGATAGGCCTGGATGATAGGGTAAGGGTTAAAATAGTGCTATATGGCATTAACTCCAAAATGGCCGATGTGTCCCTTACATCACTCCTCCTCGCGGCGCCATATATATACATATATAATTTATATATATATATTTTATAGTGTCGTAGTTCATGAACTGGTCATCATTTGCGTTACAGGGTCAAAATATTCAATTTTTCAGTTTTCTCTGTGTGATGACATCACCAAGCTACATGCACTTGTGTGAAAAAAATAGCAAACCACTAATTAACGGCGAATATGGTATTTTTAATTATGAACTTTAATGGATAATGCATTACAAGGAAAACACATTTTCGGTTTATCTCGAATTCACCCTTTCTGAGTAAATTGGATGTGGATCAGTTATCCTTTGGCCGTTTTGGACAATTCAAGTGCCAAATTAATCTGAGAATCTGCTAGATACATAACTATGTAAAGATATTTACTAGATCTTTTAGGAGTTTTGTACATATTGGTCAGGGTTTGCTGAATAATAACGAGTTGAATAATCAATTTTGCATCATGCAACAGCAAGTCCAAGTGTTACTCACCTAAAAAATAACAAAATAGATTAGATTAAAGCTTATTGATTGAAATAAATTCAGTTTATTCCAAATTTGACTCACCACATCCGCCGCCTCCGCCACATCCGCCGCCTCCACCTGTTTACTCCACCCCTGACTTGTATCACTTATTTGCCTGTTACAACAAAACTATTGCATATTTTTTATTTCTGTTTTTTCCACATTAAACTAGACAAAATTACCTTTCTTCCATACTAAGATATCTAGATATCTGTGGTTTTTCTGGTCTGTAGTCAAAGTGGAAAGTGGATGTTTTGAAAAACATGTAACAACTCCGCCTTTTTAGGGTGACCAGTTCATGAACTACGACCATATATATATATATAATCTCTATTATAATACCAAGCTTGCACACTAAAAACTCGGCTCGCCGTCACACGATCCCTATGAAATTGCTGTGGCACTTAGCGGACATGCCGACAATGTTTGGGAAGTCTTGGCGTTCCATAGTACCACTTGCATTTTGCACAATGCGTATTTTTGTCATTCCCCGTGTACGGTCTGTCGTCTGCTACCAGCTATGTTGTACTGCTATCCCGTGCATGTGCACGGGTATCGCTAGTATATATATATATATATATATATATATATATATATATATATATATATATATATATATATATATACTAAACTCTCATCTTGTATATATGAATGTATGTATATATGTATGTATGTATGTATGTATGTATGTTCCCGAAATACAGCAAAAACGGTACACAATAGCGCAAAAATTTTCGGCCCACCTTACTCACCATTCTCCTGTGGTGTGCAGTATGAAGTTACGTTCAAATGGGAAACGGAAAAAATTATTAAGAAATCAATTCCCATTCAGTTCAAGTACTCTTCGGAAGAATTTGATCAATGAAAAAACCTCAGCGGTATAGTTCGCTGGAGCTATCTTTTTTTTTTTTTGAAATGATTTTTTCATCAATCGCTGTCACAACAGGAACCCAACGGGTTCACGGGTCATCTAAACATATATATATAATATTATATATATATATATATACACACATCTATAAATACATACATATATACATACATATATATTATATACTGTATATATATATATACACATACATATACTATACATATACATATACTATTTTTTTTTTCATTTTCACACTTCATTTTCCCAACTGTCTTTCTAACACTCTTCCCTGCAGGCCTTTAAGACTGCTGCTGCTGCGGCTGCCAACTAGCTCATTGTCTATGCTCTTGTATTCCTTACATCCTCTATGCCCATTGACCTGCCCACCCCCTTCCCTCTCCACCATTTACCTGCAGGTCCCCTCAGATGCTACGGTGTGTCTGTGTATTGTTGGATGACCATTTCATCATCTCACTTTCTGCCCATTAACCTCTGTTGTTCTACTCTTCCATGAGCCTCAACACCTGTGCAATAAATAAATAAATAAACAAATAAGATAGCCTTGATAATGGCCAATTAGAGTTGCAAATCATTAACGTGACTCAAGGCTTCACTTTAAACCAAACCTGAAGATTTCACAGGCAATGATTAATTAATTATTCAAGCACATTAACATATGAGGCAGAATGAAAGTTGAATAAGGTAAAAGGTGTGTCTGAGACACACCTTTTACCTCATTCGATTGATGTACTCAGAAAATGACTTTTTAGCAAAGTAAAGTTTTTCCAAAGTTTATCTGTGTCGTTCTTCAATCAAATAAAAGTTTATTGGAGTTAAAGGATAAGCACAGTCACGTGTGCATTACATCTTTTCAACAGGTATTTATCAAATATCATCTCGTGGAATCCCTGGACACACAACAACCCTCTGGATCCCACTTGCCTGACAGATATGTTCGAGTCCACTTGGTTGCTTTCTCGGGTCTCAGACATCATCACCGGTTGCACAAACGCTGTGAAACAAAGCAGTTTGTATCATCAACACAAGACCATCCGCAAAATCATCGACATTCGAACTTATCTTACGATGTGATGGTTGATGATTCAGAGGCCAGGTCACACGAAATTCACGCTCCCAATTTGGCCCAAAAATAAAGGTCCAATTCAGGAATTCCGATGGAATTTCAGCGACGTCACGACGTGTGATCCCATAGTGAACGCCGAGCAACTCGTTCGACCGAACAAAGCATCAGGCCAGAATAACCCGATGGTGAAGATCTCACGTGGCATCGAAGGCGAGAATTCAAGAGCGGTTTCCGCAACGTCCCCAGAAATGCTGCCTTTGACAACCATGTCGACCTTCTCTTCCACCACCACCACCACCACCACCCCAAAAAAACCCTTTTTTCCCCCCCCTGCGTTTCGCACACTTTTACGTTCGACTCAGCCAACTGCAAGCATATCCCAGGATGCTTCCCAGGAGGCAGCACATGGAGCCAGTCCCACCCTCTTCCTTGGGATGGTACGTCATCCTAATATGGTACGTATTGGGGATATGCTAAGCAGGATATACGATCCCACATTAGGGTTAAAGACGGCACAGGTGGTCAACGGTTCACCATCAGTTTACCCGCCAAAACAATGTGTGTGACTTTGTGATTAATTATTCAACATATTTACTGTTCACTGCTCAAAGCTTGCAGTTGTGAAAACCGAGTCATGCAATATCCTGATTGAGATATATTACCAGGTGCTAATCTCGGGTGTTGTAGCCATAACCAGGCAGATATACATGGAGATCCAAAAGAAAACTGCAGCCACAGGAGGGGGGGGACTTTCTGCTTTGTAAGAAACTCTTTCATAAAGGCACAGATTAGAATATATTGATAAATATTCAATAAATTTATCATATATCTCATTGGTTCAAGATAAGCAAACCCTGGTGTTGTGTTGTAGCCACTTGGGGAGTTATAACCACGTCGCTATAAAAAAAATCCGTTAAAGAAGAGAGCTCGTGCCTTAGTTCAAATAATTAAATAAATATAATACTACAACAAGAAGAAGTAGTAGTAGTACAAGAAGTACAAGAAGTACAAGAAGAAGATCAATGACAGGAGAAAGTTGGATTTTTGAGATTCACAGAATATTTTGACGTCATTATATCGTTTTTATTTCAGGAAGCATACAAGAACATCAAACAAAGAATGTAAACAAAAAAGCTATTTGTTTCGAGCTGCCTGGATCAAACTTAGTCAACAACAACTGAGTTATCAAGATCCCCCCACCCCCACGCCCACCCCCATGGTAAACCGATAGCTGGACGAGTCTGTGTTTGCCATCAGATAATGATAAGGTCGTAAAGACACGTTTTAATGCTTAAACGATTCATATAAAACCAACAGGTTTAATAATAATTATTATAAACGACGATATACAAGGAAATGGGCGAACAATTAACAACTAAATTACGAGAGGATATAACAAAAAGGTAATAAGAGAGGAACGTCACAAAAGAAAAACAAACAAACAAGCAAAGAAACAATTAAATATGAATTAATTATAATACGTCATGATGACGATGCATGAGGCGGGGGAGCTTCGTCCAATCAATGCTCTGCACGTCGAATACACGCGCGAAAGGGGCGTCGTTGACCGAAAGTAACCTCAACTCTGGAAACCAGGGCAAAGGCCGTTCACGGGAATGGTGGCGTGGTGCGCAGATGTCGCCACTGTGGGGATTTCGACGAAACTTGTGTGGGCGGAACACGGAGCGTCGTTCCAGTAACTCTTACTCACACAGAGAGTACTTCGCTCCAAAAATTCCCCCCATTGCTCACACGATCAGCCGCGTGTGAAGCAAACGTACAGGCGGTGTGTGCTTGGTTAATAATATAATATATAATTAATGAATGAATGAACGAACGAGTGAACGAATGAGTTGACTTTAATAAAAGGAGCTTCGACGCCTGAGGAGGCCGTTTAACCCTCGTATCAAAGCCTGCGCTCACATTGCCGATTTATGGTTGTTTGTCCGTTTTTTTTTATGCTGTCCTTTTAAATGCTGAGAAACAAGCAAGGAATGAAGACTTGCAAATTAAAAATAAAATTACGACGACTTGACCTGGATTCGAACCACCACCCACGTTTTCTCAACTCAAGGAGGACGCTCCACGAGTACGCTCCAACTCGCGGAGGACGGTCCACGAGTACGCTCCACGAACCGTTTCACCACCGTGCACAGCTTGAGCAGCCACCTTACTGTAAAAAGTCAGGGGTTCTTGGGTTTTACTTTCAGGGTTTTGTACAGTGTGAGTGTTTATAAGTGACCCATGATATTGTTGCGAATTCGCGCCCGCCGGCGTGCGATCGCGCCACGTGACTCGAATCGCGACCGCCTCGCCCACCGGACGGACAATTCAGTCGTGACCCTCTCGGACTAACGCCGGGAGCCAGTCACGGGTGGGGGTTTAACCTCACCACAACCCAGTCCGCATTCTACCCTGCGAGGTAGGGTGAATCGCCGAAAGTCGATATACCTAAGTACTCGCACGGGTAACCTACCGAGGGTTGTACCAGCCACAGGTCGACTTCGGACACGAACCGCTTAAGCGGCTCGTTCCGTGCTACAGGATAACCGAGCGGCGTTATCGTCGACCTTGACGGTTCCAATTAATTATCGGGCGTCCCGCGCCCACTCGAACCCTTTACGTGAAGCAAGATGGAGACCCAACAGAGGAAAGGACGCAGCGAAACGGGGAAACAATTCAACAAGCAAGCATTTATTTACACAGACACAGGCACAAGTATAGTCACACAGCAAGAATGCACATATAGCAAATAAAGAGAAGCAACGACGACGCAGAGCTACAACCGACTAACGCGAACCCTCGGCAACACTTATACAATTTTACTTATTAAGACACGGCGCCACACACACACCGTTCACACAAACCAAAAGAAATGGAAGTCGCGACTTCCCTGGTCGTGTCGAGTCCTGGCGACCGTAACTCCTTCGCGGTCTGCGAGCTCTCTCGGCGTGGTGCACCGAGCTCGTGCCGCGCGTAGCTCGCCGTCGTCCGCCCGACAGCTCGGACGGGGTTTTGGGAAACGGACGGGGTTTGTTCGGCGCTATTCTCCGCGCTCGTGCACGGGGTCCCAGGGCTCGCGCGAGGATCAAAAAAAACAAGGCAGGAACGACAAGCTCGCGACTCGAACCAGAAGACCAGACCACCAGCCAAGACGAACGGCGAGACCAGCTCCAGGACGAAGAGGAAAAGGAAGAGGGAAGAGCCGAAGAGAGAGAGAGAGAGAGCCCCGCCGTGTCCGACTTTTATAGCCCGGGGCTCCGCCCTTCACTCCGCCCCGTTTTCGGCTCCACCCTCCTTCGAGAGGTTCTGGAAAAGGGGCGTTCCCTCACCCCGACCGCCTCACACTGTCCATCCACCAATCGGCGCGAGCTGCCCTTCCCCCTCTTCCCTCGCACCAAGCGCGGAAGAATGGCGGGAAAAACGCACCAGCATCGTTGGCAGTTTTGGTCGTTTGAAATCAAAGATAGGGAAAGAAAAACGACTAACTGGAGGATCGCAGCCCGAATGAATCACATTAATTCCCTCTAAACAACGGGTTGGGGCTAACTACACATGTACTTAAAAGATATCTCACCTACGGGACCTGAATGGTGGTGCGAATTTCCACAGCCGTAAACTACCCCCTCCCTTTTTTACAGACTCGTCCCGAGTCGTCAAATTCTGTGTGCCATCATGTTTTTAGTTCTCCCTAGTACGTTTTACCTTCGGTCCCTGGTGCGACATTCATGGTATCGTGTGTCCCAAAAAATAACCTGAGGGCTGAGTAACTAACTAACAAACCCACTCACACGGACGACTAAATAAAATTGCCGGCGCTAGACAGACATGCCGGGGGCGCACTCATATTTACAGTACACCCTAACACCTTAACCTTAAATTACACTAAACCATGGCCCAGGATCAATGAACTCTGCAGGAAAAAGACAAAGAGCAACAGAAAACCGGTGCACGGCGCCATGGCAGAGCCCATGTGTAGCTGCAACAGGACAGTCCTTGCAGCTTGCAAACTGTTGCTCGATATCCTGGCGCACATGGGCAATTAACAGGGGGGGGGGGCAAAGCAAAATTGGACGGGGCAAAATGGACAAGGGCAGTAGGCATGGCATGCGCAAAGGTGAAACAGGCATCAAGCCGGCAGAAAAGGGCGCTGCAGGCGAAACAAGCCGGCAGACGAAGTGCCGGCACAGGCCTTGCAGAAAACAGTAGACGATCCGGCCGGTACAGGCCTCGCAGCAAAACGCAGCCAGCCGATGAAGTTGGCCGGCCTCTTGCCATGCAGTGCAGGTTGGTGGAGGAGTGCGGTGGTGCTGGCACACAGAAGGCGGCTCGGACCTACCCTACGGTCTCCCTCCCACCTATCGCCTTTGCCTGTCACTGTCACTACCCACTCCCTTAATTGTCAAAAACCAATTTAGCCCCAATTAATTTTTTTTTGTTTTATCTTATACTTTCACTTCCCCACCACTATAAATCGTCCCCTAACCCCCTTTACGTCCTTGTTCAGGCTAACCTATCGTCCCCTAGCCTACTCCCAACCCCTACGTTCCCTTCCCGGAGGGGAATAAGGGAGAGCTCGCGTCCTGTGCCGAGGCCCAATGAAGCCTCAGGATGGCCTCCCCAGACTTCAAGCGATCGTTAACACAAAGTGGTCCAGCGGCCCACAACGTGAGTGAAGGGATGGATTGGTGCGGAGGGGTACACTTCCTATCTACCCTATCCATTTAACTTTTGAACTACCCCGGGCTTCAACAAGCGCCTCTCACTTAAGCTATTGGTTCTAACAACCCAGATTCCCGTCGCCTGTGTTGGTGTCCTCACAATTTCGGCCTCGCCCTCAAATTTTCCCTCGTGCCCTTGCACGGTTTCGTGGCTGGGACGCGTGGCTCCCCCTGGCAGGCACGACCTCTGCCGAATCCCCACAATGGCACCCCCGGGCACTACACTGCCTCCGAGCCTACCAGCTCCCTAAACACCGGGAGTGCCCACCATGGCAACTCCCCTGAAACGCTCACGTGGCAGGCTGGCTTCCCGGGCCCCTTTCCGAGGGTCACCCTGCCCACGACACTGCCCACGCGGCTAATGGCGCCCCGGGCCCCCGCACCAAGCGGGCGCACCCGTGCCCACTAGCTAACCCGGCCCCCCATGGGCCCTTGGCCTACCGCGGCCGACTAGCCCGGTGCCCGGGGTACCCACTCAGCGATACTCACCGTTCGCAGCCACGCTCCCAGCCCGTCAACAGGCTCCTGCACCCCTCCAAATGGGTTTCGAGCCTACTTTCCCACAAACAACAAAACGACTTCCATTTTTCAATTTAACTAACCCACTAACTCACTTTACACTGACCCCGGGGTCCCTTGGGCGGGAGTCACTCCTCCCCCCAATCACTCATCGCACCATGCATTCACATTCGCTCCATACACACAGACCCGCTGGCCTCACTCACTCAACATGTCTCCACCTCCACATCTTCAACAAACACATCGCTGATCTCAGCCATCCTTCTATCTGCATCCCCTATCTAACTCGTCTCCCACGTCGTCCCTTACACTACAGCACGTTCCATTTAACACTACGTAGCTAAGCTACGTCCCCTCTACACATCCAAGTCCGTCACTGTCTCCAAAATGTCCATTTTTCATTTCCCATCCTAAATCTGACTAACATCCCTCTACCTCATCCATTCCACGGGCCCCATGAGGACTTACCCCTGCCCCATGGAGCCGGTCTAACTAAGCTAACCCTTCCCCCTAACCAGTTCCATCCTGTGCCCAGGTAGAGGGTCTTCCACCCCTTACCGGGAAATCCTGTTCACCCGAAAGCGAGGCTTGCTTTTTTTTTGTTTTTTATTATTGCGCACAGCACCAGCGCGGCAACTCACAGCTCGCGCACTTTGCACCTTGCCCGTGACGTCATGCAGCTGCACGTGTACCTCGTCCCTCTTGGACGGTACCATCCGGCAGGGATTCACCCTCCTGCCGGATTCCAACCCCACGTGCAGCCATGACGTCACCCTGCGCACCCCAAAAGCAAACCTCGCACTCCGAGGGCTCCCCACGCAACACATGTGCTCTGCCCGTTGGAGCTTAACACAAGCTCGCGTGGAGAACCCGTCCGGTCCAAATTCGAAATCCTGCCTAAACTTTGTCCGTCCGCGGGATCGGCAACATCCACCGCTGGCGTTTCCGGACCGGGCTTCACTCACGCAAGTGAGCACGTGCGGCCTCGTGCGTTGCACAGCACGGACCTCGCGCTCGCTGCTGGGTGAACCCGGCGCGGTCCCCACAACAACTACGGCCGCTACCCGGCCCTTGTCTCTCACATGTCTCCGTCGTCGTCGCCATTCGACCCACGCACACCTGCGTGTTACGACGCACAGACTCCACTCCATCACACTCACACCGGGAGACGCGGCTGCATGCTCCCGCATGCCGACAGTCATCTCCCTCACATACAGCGACCTTACACACACTGTCTCCCTCACACTCGGCCGCTCACTCACACCCAACCTTTCACTTGCACAGGGGGCTCACTCACACCATGCGTGCCGGAAAGCACGCATCTCTGCACACTCGCCAACACACACCCCTGCACAACCACACTGGGGATTCGTGTCCCACAAGGGTTCCCGGGCCTCTATACCCCCAAGCTGCACGTGCACCTATCCACAGCACTCGCCCCTCAACTCCGCGAAGCACGACCGGACCCACCTGGTCGTGACCAGCTTTAAGGGAGCATAGAGTCTCCCTCCGTTCCCGAAGGAGGCCATCCACTGCTCACACCGGTCTCTACCCAGTCCGCCAGCTCCCCCTCATGGTCCTCCACTAACCCAATGTGTGTGTGTTCTCACTAACCCGTCCAATTCACCCTCTATCTCCCGTGTCTCTGTACATTTATTAGTTTCTGTGTCTCCTCGTGTCTATTAGTCTCTGCTTCTTTCTGCGTCTTTCCCTTATCTTTACGTAGGTCAACCTTGCTTTCTCCTTAAGTCGCTCCCGTCCTTCCCTCTGTTTCACTCCTTGCTCTTTCACGATCTCCGCGTACCTCATCCTTGCTTTCCGTCTTAATTGTTCTTTCTCTCCCTCCCAATTCCTTTCACCTCGTGCTTATCTCCCTCGTGCACGTCTCCGTCACTTTTTCCGACACCTCCACGCTTCTCGCCCAACACCCCCGAATTATTTTCTCCTCACCCGCCTCCACCGCGGGCCTGACAACCGTTGCACCCCTCCCAGCTCGTTCGTTCCCACACGTGGCGTCGCCATTACGCACTCCCCCGTTATTGCCTTCATGCCCGCCTGCAGGCTTCGGCCCATTTGCTGCATCTCACCCCGCATTTCTTTATTTCTTCCTTCACTTGTTGCGCATTCGTATCCATTTTTTCGTTCATGCCTTTTATTTCGTTTTTCATTTGTTGCGCATTCGTTTTCATTTCTTGCATGTCCCCACTGATTCCTGCCAGCATGGCGCATAGCTGGGCCATGTCGGGTATACTGGGCTGAGCCGATTCGGCCAGGATCGGGGTTTTGGCGGAGGGGGGAGGGGACGTGTCATACACCGCGGCCTCTGCCGCTGCCGCGCCCATTTCGGGCCCTGGGTTCAGTTGGGGGGGAAACTGTTCCTGCACACCAATGTCCTGCTCGGGGTCTCCATCCTGGGCCATGGATTCTACATTCAAACACATACACATTTCTAATACCCCGCGCTCGCCTGCGCCTTCGACGATACTCGCTCTTAGACGACGTCTCTGGACATCCTAGCTGACAGTTCGCCCTACCAGTGTTGCGAATTCGCGCCCGCCGGCGTGCGATCGGCCACGTGACTCGAATCGCGACCGCCTCGCCCACCGGACGGACAATTCAGTCGTGACCCTCTCGGACTAACGCGGGAGCCAGTCACGGGTGGGGGTTTAACCCACCAAACCCAGTCCGCATTCTACCCGTGCAGTAGGGTGAATCGCCGAAAGTCGATATACCTAAGTACTCGCACGGGTAACCTACCGAGGGGTTGTACCACGCCCAGGTCGACTTCGGACACGAACCGCTTAAGCGGCTCGTTCCGTGCTACAGGATAACCGAGCGGAGTTATCGTCGACCTTGACGGTTCCAATTAATTATCGGGCGTCTCGCGCCCACTCAACCCTTTACGTGAAGCAAGATGGAGACCCAACAGAGGAAAGGACGCAGCGAAACGGGGAAACAATTCAACAAGCAAGCATTTATTTACACAGACACAGGCACAAGTATAGTCACACAGCAAGAATGCACATATAGCAAATAAAAGAGAGCAACGACGACGCAGAGCTACAACCGATAACGCGAACCCTCGGCAACACTTATACAATTTTACTTATTAAGACACGGCGCCACACACACACGTTCACACAAAACCCAAAAGAAATGGAAGTCGCGACTTCCCTGGTCGTGTCGAGTCCTGGCGACCGTAACTCCTCTCGTGGTCTGCGAGCTCTCTCCGGCGTGGTGCACCGAGCTCGTGCCGCGCGTAGCTCGCGTCGTCCGCCCGACAGCTCGGACGGGTTTTGGGGAAACGGACGGGGTTTGTTCGGCGCTATTCTCCGCGCTCGTGCACGGGGTCCCGGGCTCACGCGAGGATCAAAAAAACAAGGCAGGAACGACAAGCTCGCGACTCGAACCAGAAGACCAGACCACCAGCCAAGACGAACGACGAGACCAGCTCCAGGACGAAGAGGAAAAGGAAGAGGAAGAGCCGAAGAGAGAGAGAGAGAGAGCCCCGCCCGTGTCCGACTTTTATAGCCCGGGCTCCGCCCTTCACTCCGCCCCGTTTTCGGCTCCACCCTCTTCGAGAGGGTTCTGGAAAAGGGGCGTTCCCTCACCCCGACCGCCTCACACTGTCCATCCACCAATCGGCGGCGAGCTGCCCTTCCCCTCTTCCCTCGCACCAAGCGCGAGAAGAATGACGGGGAAAAACGCACCAGCATCGTTGGCAGTTTTTGGTCGTTTGAAATCAAAGATAGGGAAAGAAAAACGACTAACTGGAGGATCGCAGCCCGAATGAATCACATTAATTCCCTCTAAACAACGGGTTTGGGGCTAAACTTACAAGTACTTAAAAGATATCTCACCTACGGGACCTGAATGGTGGTTGCGAATTTCCACAGCCGTAACAATATCATAAACGTCCTTCTTTCTGTCCACCCCACACAACTCTCCTTTTACAAAACGCTGTGTTCACCCCCACAACATGACGACATGCTACACTCAACTGGTTTACCACGTCAAACGATCCAACGCGACCTCAACACGTTCAGATAGGGGACAAAACGGGATCACGTCCATCTGCGGATGATCTGCCCGTCGAACGGTTCAAATACTGGGCACACACGTGGACGCATGCCGAGGAAAATGGACAAAAAGAGCTTGATGCTCACGACTGCTCCAACATGTGAACAAGTAATTAATTTCGTGGTATCGAGTGACCTTGAAGTGCAAACCCATGAAGACGCTGCAGATGCTGCACATCCACATTTAATGTGCCTTTTGAGGAAATGATTTTAAAGCCAAAGACAATATAGAGGAGGCTGTCTGCAGGTGAGTGTGTAGGTGCTGTCTGAAGCTGAGCGTGCAGGTTCTGTCTGAAGCTGAGCGTGCAGGTTCTGTCTGAAGCTGAATGTGCAGGTGCTGTCTGAAGCTGAGTGTGCAGGTGCTGTCTGAAGCTGAACGTCAGGTGCTGTCTGAGGCTGAGCGTGCAGGTGCTGTCTGAAGCTGAGCGTGCAGGTTCTGTCTGAAGCTGAATGTGCAGGTGCTGTCTGAAGCTGAACGTTCAGGTGCTATCTGAGCTGAACGTTCAGTGGCTGTCCGAAGCCGAACGTCCAGGTGCTGTCTGAAGCTGAATGTGCAGGTTCTCTCTGAAGCTGAGCGTTCAGGTGCTGTCTGAAGCTGAACGTTCAGGTGCTATCTGAGCTGAACGTGCAGGTGCTGTCCGAAGCCAAGCATGCAGGTGCTGTCCGAAGCCGACGTTCAGGTGCTGTCGGAAGCTTAATGTGCAGGTTCTCTCTGAAGCTGAGCGTGCAGGTGCTGTCCAAAGCTAATGTGCAGGTGCTGTCTGAAGCTGACGTGCAGGTGCTGTCTGAAGCTGAGCGTGCAGGTGCTGTCCGAAGCCAAGCATGCAGGTGCTGTCCGAAGCCGAACGTTCAGGTGCTCTCTGAAGCTGAGCGTGCAGTGCTGTCTGAAGCTGAACGTTCAGGTGCTGTCCGAAGCCAAGCATGCAGGTGCTGTCCGAAGCCGAACGTTCAGGTGCTGTCTGAAGCTCAATGTGCAGTTTCTGTCTGAAGCTGAGCGTGCAGGTTCTGTCTGAAGCTGAGCGTTCAGGTGCTGTCTGAAGCTGAACGTTCAGGTGCTATCTGAGCTGAACGTGCAGGTGCTGTCCGAAGCCAAGCATGCAGGTGCTGTCCGAAGCCGAACGTTCAGGTGCTCTCTGAAGCTGAGCGTGCAGGTGCTGTCTGAAACTGAACGTTCAGGTGCTGCCGAAGCCAAGCATGCAGGTGCTGTCCGAAGCCGAACGTTCAGGTGCTGTCTGGAAGCTCAATGTGCAGTTTCTGTCTGAAGCTGAGCGTGCAGGTTCTGTCTGAAGCTGAGCGTTCAGGTGCTGTCTGAAGCTGAACGTCCAGCTGCTATCTGAGGCTGAACGTGCAGGTGCTGTCCGAAGCCAAGCATGCAGGTGCTGTCTGAAGCTGAACGTTCAGGTGCTCTCTGAAGCTGAGCGTGCAGGTGCTGTCTGAAGCTGAACGTTCAGGTGCTGTCCGAAGCCAAGCATGCAGGTGCTGTCCGAAGCCGAACGTCAGGTGCTGTCTGAAGCTGAACGTTTCAGGTGCTGGCCGAAGCCAAGCATGCAGGTGCTGTCCGAAGCCGAACGTTCAGGTGCTCTCTGAAGCTGAATGTGCAGGTGCTGTCCGAAGCCAAGCATGCAGGTGCTGTCCGAAGCCGAACGTTCAGGTGCTGTCTGAAGCTCAATGTGCAGTTTCTGTCTGAAGCTGAGCGTGCAGGTTCTGTCTGAAGCTGAGCGTTCAGGTGCTGTCTGAAGCTGAACGTTCAGGTGCTATCTGAGCTGAACGTGCAGGGTCTGTCCGAAGCCAAGCATGCAGGTGCTCGCGAAGCCGAACGTTCAGGTGCTCTCTGAAGCTGAGCGTGCAGGTGCTGTCTGAAGCTGAACGTTCAGGTGCTGTCCGAAGCCAAGCATGCAGGTGCTGTCCGAAGCCGAACGTTCAGGTGCTGTCTGAAGCTGAATGTGCAGGTTCTCTCTGAAGCTGAGCGTGCAGGTGCTGTCCGAAGCTTAATGTGCAGGTGCTGTCTGAAGCTGAGCATGCAGGTGCTGTCTGAAGCTTAATGTGCAGGGCTGTCTGAAGCTTAATGTGCACGTGCTTCTGAGCTTCATGTGCAGTTGCTGTCTGAAGCTGAGTGTGCAGGTTCTGTCTGAAGCTGAGCGTTCAGGTGCTGTCTGAAGCTGAACGTTCAGGTGCTATCTGAGGCTGAACGTGCAGGTGCTGTCCGAAGCCAAGCATGCAGGTGCTGTCCGAAGCCGAACGTTCAGGTGCTGTCTGAAGCTGAATGTGCAGGTTCTCTCTGAAGCTGAGCGTGCAGGTGCTGTCCGAAGCTTAATGTGCAGGTGCTGTCTGAAGCTGAGCTGCAAGGTGCTGTCTGAAGTTAATGTGCAGGTGCTGTCTGAAGCTTAATGTGCAGGTGCTCTCTGAAGCTTAATGTGCAGTTGCTGTCTGAAGCTCGAATGTGCAGTTTCTGTCTGAAGCTGAGTGTGCAGGTTCTGTCTGAAGCTGAGCATGCAGGTTCTGCTAGCTGAACGTGCAGTTTCTGTTGAAAGCTTGAGCGTGCAGGTTCTGCTGAAGCTGAATGTTCAGGTGCTGTCTGAAGGTGAATGTGCAGGTGCTTTCTGAAGCTGAACGTGCAGGTGTTGTCTGAAGCTGAATGTTCTGAAGCTGAACCCTAACAGCTTTTTAATAAGCTATTGTAAGTTAAAAGTTTTTAGTATAATTCGTAAATGCTATTAGTTTATGAAAAAAAGTATTTTTACTTCTGATTTTTATGAAGTTTTAAAAAGTGCTGTAGCAAAATGTTTATAGCTCTAAACACAGTAACACAGTTCAGCTCTTTGTTTTTTTAATCATCAATTTCTTCCCACTACTTTTCAAGGTTTATGGTGGGGGCTCACTACCTTAATGTCCCAGGGCCTGTTAAACATCAATCCGACCCTGTGTTGATGGTCCTGTTGAGACCGTGTGGTCGTACGAAGTTGGGTTGGACTTGCAGCACCTTGATAATGGGGATGGTGCTGAACAGGGTCGAGCAAATTTGGCGGAGCCAATGTTTGAACCATTTGCAGGACATGTCATGAAGGAGAGCGACGGTGGCGTTGATGTGTCAAGTACTGAGCAAGCGACTAGTTCGGAAACATTCGAAAGTGAGCTTGCTGATCTAAACTCTGAAGAGAGAATTGCCCAATTTGAAGGAGTGCAAGATGGGTCAACAGGCACAGACGGACCTCAAGAGGAAGGGCATGATGCTTGTCAAATGGACCAGGGCGAAGGTGATGTATTTGAAATGAATTCGCAGGGCCAATCTCAGAGTTCAGATTTTGATGACAGTTGTGAAGGCCAATTACTCTGTTTATAAATCTAGTGGAAGTGATACCAAGGCAGAGGATTGGATTGTGACAAGTTTGGTGCTTCTCGTTGTTGTGATGCAGATGGTACAGCTGTATTGAGAGTGTATCTACAGAAATGTTTTTTGGTGATTGTATGGTAGGGAGTGATGCATTGGATGCTGTGAAGGAAAATGACATTGAAGTTGCGAAGGTGCTGGATGAGGAAAGTGATCTTCCTGAAGCACTTCTTCCCAAACTTGGCACCTACAGCAAGGCAAGTCCTGAAGTTTGTTTTGTCGAGCCAGGATTGGAGAAATCCCAAGAAGGAAGTGTTGAGGAGGAGAGTTGCAGCAGCTGTAACTTTCCGTAAGTTGAGCAAGAGGCTCATCTTGAAACGAACCAAAGTAAATCAAGTTCAAGCTTTGAGGAGAAAATGCCCCCACTTGGTGCGAATGTTGAGGATTCTGGTGATGAAGATGATGCCTGGAATTTTTCATTGGATGAACTTGCAGTGGTTGATGTACCCCAGGAATCCCTTCTGGATGTCAGAGCGATAGATTCTTCAGCAAGGTATGTTGCGGAGAAACAGGTGGATGAACTGCATGACGAAGGTGAATTGCCAAATACTGGACTTGTTGGCAATGAGACCTGTGCTGACCTTTGTAAGGAATATCTGCTGATAGAGAGCTTATGCCAGGAGAACAGAGCATTGCATGTTGAATTGCAGTCATTCAAGAGCGAAGCCCAGAGAGTGACAGAGCTTGAAAAGACATCGGTGGGTAGAAAATCGGAACTTGACAAACATCCAAATCCTCGATCTTTTCTACCCCCGTTAATGCACCCCAAGCCCACCTCCTTCAAATTCCCTGCTTTCCTTCCTGAAAGTCCCTGTAATCTCCATCTTGTATTCCCCATGTTCCCCATCCCTCTCCCTTCCACAGATCTCCTAATGTCTCTGTTCCCCACTGTGTTGTCCTTCCCACTCCCGCCCCTCTTGTCTCATGCCCCCCTTGCTGTGTGTTAGCTCTCATACGAGCCTCGACAAGGTATACAAAAAAAAAATCACAGCAGAGTGTAGAAGAACTCCAGCTATTGCAAAAATTCTTAGCTGACAAGACACAGGATTTGAGAAATCTATGTCTACCAGATCCTGGAAGAGGATGCAGGCTTCTGGGAGTGGATGAGAGAAATTTGGGTCTACCGGATCCTGGAGGGGGGTGCAGGCATCGATCCTGCTGCCTCTCGCAAGAATGTTTTTAGACAGTTCCTGTGGCTGATCTGATTCTTTGACGCCTCATCGAGGGTGTGCATAAAGTCTACAATTGCACCCTATCACTACTAGCCAGAGTGATCTGCAAGATTTTGGAGTGATAGACAAATTAAAAATAAATAAATAAATAAACAAGTTTGGGACCCAGGGAGTTTGAAAGCAACGGATCCACAGGGGTGGATTAAAAGGGTGTGAAGAAAATTAGAAGGGGTGGATGTCACTCTTAGACCCGACGAACCTGTGACGACTTACACTTAGGGTAAAGTGTTTTGAATCTACTGTCCCAAGGGTTCAATTTTGCTTCAAAATTGGGACATGGGTAATTGGTATGAGAGCGAGCGAGAGTGACTCAATGGCCAGTAAAGGGATTGGTTTGGAAACCAGAATTTTCTTGTGGTGTTGATGCCTGTTATGTGTAACAAATTGAGTTGTTTTTGGAGAATGAATGCGAATTATAACATGTAAGCAGGCCATGGCAGTGTAGGAACATGATCACCATTTTGCATTGCATTGTTTGAGAATTGAATGACAGTGGGAGAGGAAATGAGATGTTGGATTGTGTGGGTGGGGAAGATATGTGGGTCCGCAGGAATGGATCAAGCTCTGGAGGAGCGTTGACTGCGGCTCCCCCTGAGGTCATTTGGCCTTGGCAGCTGGTAGTGTCTGAGGCTGTGTGAGAGCCTGGATGTGTATGAAGCGGCGAGAGAGCCTGGATGTGTATGAGGCTGCGAAAGAGCCTGGCTACGTGGAGAAATGGAGACCTGTCATTGAGGAGGGTCTGATTTTGGCGACCAGTGGTCTCTCTCTATAGAGTGCAGCCTGTGGCTGCTGGTTGCATCATTGGTTGGGACGCCGCTATGCTGCTGATGCAGTGTCCCCCTTACCAGTACACTGGTGCTCATTTTGCCGACCTCGGAAGGATTGACAGCTGAGTCAACGCTCCTGGTGATTTTAATTCAGCGCCAACGGGGCTTGAACTCAGAGACCGCTAGGATCCCAAGCCACCACCCTAACACGTAAGCCAAACACCAGGCTTTTGGCGACCATGGTAAGGAAACCCTAGCGGCCCGTATGAGGCTGCCGTGAGAGCACTGGAATGTGAGGAGACCCTCCCTTGCGAGGCGTACAGTAAAAGAGCTGTTTTGGCTGTCAGTGACCGAATATTGAAGGGGGGGGGGTAAAGAAGTCAGTGAGTCGGGCGACTTGTTGTGGCTGCGGACACCACGACGGAACGTGCCCACCATTATTGTTGTACGGTACCTCCCCGCTGCCAGTGAGTGTGTATCCACATGTTCTAATCACATTTAAGCCATGGTCTTGCCAGGTTGGAAGTGAATGATTTATATTAGATTTAAATGTGTGAGTGAGTAAGTGAGCGGAAAGTTCACTGGATCCACACACTACCTGTACATGGAGAGACAGGGTCACGGCAATATTGAAATAGGTAAATTGGGATGGCTCTGCAGGTAATGTTGGGTATCGTGGCATCCACCAATGAACGCAGCTTTAGAAGGTGTTGTACAAACGTTAAAATGTTGTTTTTGGTTCATTCTCATACACATTCTATATTTCACACATCAGCCCCCACCCCACGCGTGTGTGTGTGTGTGTGTGTGTGTGTGTGTGTGTGTGTGTGTGTGTGTGTGTGTGTGATGTGTGTGTGTGTTTGCTTCCATCTATCTACTGGGTACACCCTTTCACCTCTGGGGCTCACTCACACTTAACATAAAGGGTGTACTCTCCCCTAAAGCATAGTTTTGCACTTTGCCCCACCTCCTGCCCCTACCTCCACTCCCATTACCCCAATCACCCCCTACTGTGTGCGTTTCTTCTGATTCACCAGCCACACCTTTTGACCGATGGGGCTCAAACTTGCCACGAAGACTGTTCACTCAGCCAGGGTGGTTTTCCACTACAATCATCACCCCAAACCCCTCACACACCCCCATACCACCCCCAGCCCACACAATGTGTGTGTGCTTACATATACCAGGTACACCCTTTCACCCATGGGGCTCACTCACACTTTGCACGAAGAGTGTCCACTTCCCCAGGAGCGCTCCCATTACCCCCTTTACTGTGTGTTTCTTCTGAGTTACCAGTCATATCCTTTGACACATGGTGCCCAAACTTGGTCTCAAGAGTGTTCATTCTCCCAAGGATTGTTTTGCACGATGTCCTGCTTCTCCAGCAATGCCCAACCCCAGCCCTCAGCCACATAAACCTATGAAGACTGCATACATCTACATAGGAGGAGGAGGAGGAGGAGATTGGGACCATACGCTGTGCAGAGTGTTGGTGATGCTTCAGCAGTCTCCTTGGCTTTTGGGCACAATCCTAGACAAGCAGTCTCCTCGCCACTCCGACGCAGGATACCAGCAAGCTGGCATTCATTTTGCCAACCTCGGAAGGATGACAGGCCAAGTTAACCCCACCTGGTATTAATTCAACAGCAAAGCGGGATTTGAACTCAGGACCCTAGGATCCAAAGGCCACCACCCGAACCATTAAGCCAACACCAGGTATATCTGCATAAACCAGCAGAAAAATTATAATTATATATTTTCACATAATTCAACCTTGAATAACACTGCATATATTTCCCAGATGTACTGAACAATGCGTGCGGCAGAATTGCCGAGACATGATGCTAACAGTGTAAGACAAAAGCCCTCACCAGCACTACGGCCATTTCATACCCCCACCCCCCCCCAAAGGGGCTGTACACCCCCCCCTAAATATCCCAACACCCCCCTAGAACTCTAACAGTAAAGTATTCATATACCCCCTAGATCCCCCCCCACCCCCCCCGCCGCCACCCCAACTTAGATTTTTGGGTTAAACACCCTCCCAACATGAATTTTTGGCAAACCACTGCCCACAGCTACGTTCATAATCTACACTACTGTGGACATCACGCACACTTGCCGCGCCTCCACACATCCTGCAGTGGATGGTGCTGGGGAGCAGTGCTGGATTAACCATTAGGCAGACAAGGCATGTGCCTTAGGGCCAGCCAAAAATTCGGGCCACAAAAATTTCAGGCCTTAGATTGCAATCTAAAGGCCCTGTCACACCTTGACGATTTAGCCAGCGTATGCCGACGTATGAAAAATTTGTTTAAAACGCT
>CM068962.1:25217330-25232629 GCA_035128595.1 Eptatretus atami | reverse complement strand
ACGTCCAACTCGTTATGAATACGTCCAAAACTGGAAAAAAAACCATCAATAGTTCAGCGTACGCCAGTGTTTTACATACATTTTTATACCTTGCCATGCGCTGGCTAAAACGTCAAGGTGTGACAGGGCCTTAAGGTCTAGTAAACTGTAAAGCAAAGTGCCAAATCTGTACGTGTTTTGTCATGCATATATTCATACACTGGCAAATTGTATAGAGGGATTAAATAAACTATTTCTTTTCACATTAAATATTTTCTTTTTTTGTATTAAATATTTTGTTCTTGAATCAGTTCATCTTTTGTCTGGGGTCCATTTCCATGAGCCCGAGATCTAATTAAAATTTTCAGGCCATTCTCTAAATTTCAAATGTGCCTGAGGGCCAGCCGAGGCTTAATCTGGCACTGGCTGGGGGGGATGGTGCTGGGGGTGGGGGGGGATGGTGGGGAGGATGGCCAAATATTTTTGTGCTCTGACTGAATATATGCTGGAAATCAAAAGTAAAACCCAACACGTATAAATAAAAAGGAACTCAACACAAATTATGTGATTTTAAATTATCAGTTAGAGCTGGAAAGGAAGGTCAACACAAGTTTATCAAAAACTGAATGGAAAATTCAAACTGCCAACTTTATAGAGCAAACGTGCCCCCAACACACCGCTTCCCTTGCTCTTCCGGCAGGTGTTTACTTCATATGTTTCCTTTTGCCCATATCTCGATCTCGATCGCAATTAATCAAGTCAACTGAACAAAACAATTAGCGCTGACAAATACAGGTAAGTCACAACGGTGTTTCTTAGATTCGCTTGACATATATAAACAACATGGCAGAATTTGTTCAAGAAATTTTGAAGACGAAGAAGCCGTTTTGGTCACAAATATACATATGTAACCAAATATGTTCGCTCCATTATAATAAGACAGACTAGTGCAAAAGCTCATTATAATGATGGGTGTTTCCAATGAAACTCTGCTTTCACATGACTATAAACAAATCCCAAGGACAAAGCCTCAATATTGTCGATGGAGGTGTCCAAGAGCCTCCGCAGTTGCATTTTATCCTCTGTCGACATTGTAGTTCCTCATTTTCATTGCGGTACATGTAATCAAAACAATTTCCTACCGTTCACCACATTTTGACTTCGCTACTCTAACAAATAGTTATTCAGGTGTGGGTGTGCGTTTATGTTCTGATTCACCGGCCACACCATCTGAACGAAGGGGCTCGAAATTGGCATCGAGTGTGTCCATTCCTCCATGATGGTTTTGCACTTTGACCTTCCTCCACCCAACACCCCAAGCCTCCCACAACCCCATGAATTTCCATCCTCACCCCCAAACTCAGGTTCACCAAGTTACTCCCCCACTCCCATTTCTACCCCCTGTTCCCTCCCCCTCCCTTCACCAACCCTCTCCCATTTCTCCCTGACCCCACCCACTCAACTTCCCCCCCCACCCACATACTATGATTTCCCCAGATGTAGAACAGCTATTTCAGCTACTATGTAATTACATGGAAGACTGAAGTGACTCCACGTTGAAAGCAAGTATTTGTGTAGACAGTTTTATAATCTAGATCAACCAGCACTGTTTCATATCCAAGCTCTGTTTCATAAATTCAAATCCGACTAATATAGTTAAACTGCATTTGTAAAAGGAATGCGAAATGAGAAACAAATAGCTGATTGTTACCTAAATCCACCGAAGGTGGACAGAGGTTATGCTTTCACAGTAACCCCTGACTGCTTGTCTGTTTGTCTGTCCGTCTGTGAGCAGGATATCTCAAAAAAGTTTTGGATGGATTCAGACAAAGTTTGGTGGACAGGTTGGATGCGTGACAAGGACAAATTGATTAGATTTTGGCGAAGATCTGAATCTAGAGACTAGAGTTTTTTTAACTGATTCTTCACCATTGAGAAATAGGGCAAAAACAATATATATAGCACGATATCTCAAAAAGTTATGGACGAGTTATGACAAAACTTGGTGGATGAGTTGGGTGGGTGACAAGAACAAGCTGATTAGATTTTGGAGGTCTGGATCCAGATCTGACCTATTATTGAGTTACAAAATGTAAAATGTTCAGCCTGGTGGAGGTATGCGCTCAACCGAGTGCCTTTCTCATTTCATATGTGGGTTGATACTATAGATTATAGAATGTGGACCAAATCACCCAATTGCTACAATTTATCATCTTGGAAATGCACCCCTAAATATTCTCTATTGTGAGTTGGAAACCTTCCAAACATTGGCAAACAAACAGTCCTTGCTGAGTCAACATAATATATAACCTTGAAATCCATTGTCCTTGGGTTCACCAAGGACCAGTTTATTGCAGAACACCAGATCAAAACCAGTACAGGCCATTTTGTACTTGTAATTACAGACAGAAACTCTAAATTTTCAGACTTTCCACCAGAACCACAGTACAAACTCAATTTATCAAACTTGGCCACACAATGGAAGGAGAGAGAAAGAGGAGATTGGGACCACACTCTGTGCAGAGCGTTGGTGCTGCCTAAGCAGTCTCCTTGGCTATTGGCACAATCCTGGACTGGTCGCCAGTCCGACACAGGATACCAGCATGCTGGCACTCATTTTGCGACCTCGAAAGGATGGCACACTGAGTCATCCCCACCTGGTATTAATTCAACAGCTGAGTGGGATTTGAACTCAGGACCCTAGGACAAGCCCACCACCCTAACCATTAAGCCAACACCAAGCATACAATGGAAGGGGTCATTTATAAATGCAGCATTTAGGTCAAGCAGGTAACCTAGAGGTGTGCGCACTCACCTTTCGTCAAACGTTAGGCTTGGCCAGCCGGTTCACGAAGAGTTGCATCGAAAACGTTCTCCGGCTAACTCCACAAGAAGGTGGAAATAATTAAAGTCGTTAAATTAGCTGTAATAGTAGCAGTGGTAGTGAAAAGAAAACGCTTGTTTACAGTATTACAGAGGACGAGTCAGATTACTCAAGTGAGACGGAAAACTCTCAAGTGTTTGGGTAGAACCAGTTCACCTCAATAGGATTTTGAAATACAGTACACTGCTAAAATTGCAATGGGACACCAACACCCCTACGCCCATTTATACGAATTCCAATGACCTTTATCTTTTGCATCAAAAATAAATTCCGCCCAAAGAACATAACCAAATGACAGAGAGACCAATATGTCCACTGTTAAAATACGACCACGTTTGTAATATTACCTCTTTGAATGTACAACCACCATTTAGGTTCTATCCCCATGTTACAAGAGTAGAACCTTGAGAAACAATGAGCACAGTTCAAAATTTCTGGTGGAATCAATCACAAAATAATCACTAAACTTAATCTGCAGAAATATGCCGTTCATTGACATCAGATGTATCTTACCTGTGCGGTATCGAGCTTTGCAATGTTTGAACAAACAGGCGGCCTCACGAGTGCATACATTTTAAAATGTTGATTATTAACCAACGACGAGAACCGTGGACCTACCTCCCAGCTTTTCACTAGGATGACACAGTATGAACTCCGTGCACCCATAACCCTTGTTTTCGATCAAGCAGCATGATGGGGTCCAACTGGCCTAACTATGCTCAGGCTCAAGGCAGCTAAAGCTTCCTTGGAGCACCAAAACTGCAGGCATGCTGGATCTGTTTGGGGAAAATTCAGTCACAATGGTATACGAGTCAGGTCCATTCAGCCCCAAAGTCTCAACCGACATGATTAATGATTCACTGAAGGTTCTCAAATCTATTTACCAAGATTCTGATAGTGTATGTAAATTTACATGCAGGATGTATCTGATCATGTCCCCCAAATGTTTGATATTTGATATGACCAAGTGAATGTAAGTGTTCCATACAACCTGCTTATCATCCTAAACTTCCCCGTCCGAACAACAGTAAACTCTATATTCCTGCACCTTAGCACTATTACAAAGACTTGATGCAGCCGACACACAAGAAACACAAGTACACAGCATACACGTACCAGACAAATCAAGAACCTCTCTCAAAATCTTGTCCCGGGTCCACAATGCAAAGCGAGCACGTTGTCCACGTCTGAATAAACCAGTCGCGAGTCTCTGTCCACACGGTGCTACATGGATGCTCTTTTCCTCTTCCTATTTTTAATCCTTTTTGACTGTATTTCAATAACTTCCTGATATTAAGAGGTTTCGTCTCGAGAATTGAACATACAGTTCAGCCAGGCAGGAATCCAAGCAAGCCGCTTTCAATTCCAGAAAATACCAATTTAAACTAAACTCAGACTCACATTTACATTGAAAAACCATAACCGGTTAATCTTAGCGAGGAATACGAAACAGATAAATGATGACACCATAAGTGTTTAATGCCAAATGATGACATCAGAAGTGAAGTGCTAAGCTATCTCGATACATGCTCATCAAGCAGATCCTGTGAACCTTTCTCAGGGATTTCACAGGATTTGAGAAAAAGTTGAATTTCTTGAAAACAACAAAAAGTATCAGCAACACAGGGAAAATTGAATGCACAGACCTCGTGATCAAAAGTCAAAGCTCTGCAGGTTCAATAGCAGCTTCAGATACAGCTAAGTGAAAATCAACCATCAGTTTTGCTCAGTTATGTTGCACGTACAGGTAGGAGCTTCTTTTGATTCACAGCAGTCAATTTGCAGTCAGTATCTCCTATTCGTTTTTCATGGCAGAAGTGTATTCTGACAGCTGAAAGCACCATTGTATGCAAAAGCTGAGTCTGCTCTTTGAATACTCCCACTGCCAAACATGTCACTTCAATTTATCCACCCCTTTAACTTGCAGGTTTCTCACTCTCCTCTTTCTTTCAACCCGATTGTAGGGCCTTCAGACACTACAAAGGTTTTGGACCCAGGATTCAGAAGGGTTTTGGGCTAAAATGGTCGAAAACAAAACAGTGATGGATAGTGCCAAGCCGATAATCGGATGGGCATTGATTTAAATACAAAAAGCCGAATAAATTCATCAGATCTATCTCTCTCTCTCTCTCTCTCTCTCTCTCTCTCTCTCTCTCTCTCTCTCTCTCTCTCTCTCCTCTCTCTCTCTCTCTCTCACCCATTCTCACAATCATTTACTTGTTGCATCTACCTGTTGCCCACAGGCCCCACTGTTAGGACATTGCCTTTTTCTTTTGTCACCTCGCTCTAGATATTAATCTGGAATTTAGATCGAGAGCCAAGATTTTGGATACAGAAGATAAAAATGTTCCCCAGGGCATCAAGAGGTGGTATACTACTATCTCATGCCATCCATCTCTCTCTCTCTCTCTCTTCTTCTCTCTCTCTTCTCATTCATTCCCTTGCTTATTGTGTCCAACTCTATTCCGATGGCTAGTACATTGCCTGTTTACCCTTTATCATTTTGCTCTTCCAAGAGTCTTGATCGTTTTGAAAAATGTTTTGACCATAAAAGAAAATTGTGGAAAACTAGCTATTTATGGACTCTTAGGAAATATGAACACCAAGGGATTCATGGTCATAAATAACCCCACCTTATACAGTGGCTTTGTGTTATTTTATATTTCATTTTTGGTCTAGTTAGTTGTGGCATCGACTATGTCAATTTATATTCACAAACGATACATCAGACTAGCGATACATTCACAAACTAGCCCAGAATAGATTGAAATTTGGAAAGCACTTCACCAACCTTTTGGAGACCTTGTTTAAACTGAGATGTTCCACCAAGTCTCATTAAAAAAAAAACAGGAACGACTGAACTTATTCTTTTTACAACATGATTAAGCAGCGAGGAAGATAGGTCATGATAGTTTCCATTGGCTAAGAACATTAGGAGGGTAGGGGAGGGGTGACACCACTCCATCAGGCCTGGTGCTCTGGCTCAGGGCAGTAATTTGTAATCTGTTCAGTGCATCACCACACAATGGCCTATTCTAAGTGAAAGACGATGGCGGGTCTTTAAAGTACACCAGCAAATTCAAACAGAAGGTACACTCCAGATTAACATCGAGTCGGAGAGACGGTGGCGTACTCATTAATACAACGAATGATCGACTTGGTTGTGTGTAAAGTTCGCCCTCTTGTGGAACATTATTCAACAGTAATGTCTAAAGAGCCATAAAGAAGCTTGGTCAAAATTTACAAAGGAATACAATCAACTGTCTAAACAGTTAAGGCAGAATTAAAAATAAAACGTAAACCCTTAAACTATGCCGGAGTGAAATTACTCCAATCTGGAAAAAGAAAGTTTCACTCAACAAACTTTTTAAACTCCACAAACTCATGAAACTCTACAAACTTTTTAAACTCCACAAACCCCTGTGACTTGACAATATTTTGAAACTCAACAAATATTTTAAAATTCGACAAACTTTTCACAGCTAAAATTCAACAAACTTTTAAAAACCCGACAAACTTTTAAAAACCCGACAAACTTTTTAAAACTCGACAAACTTTTAAAAACCCTTAAAAAAAACTCATTTAAAAAAACCCAAAAAAAACTCGACAAACTTTTAAAAACCCATCAAACTTTTTAAAACTCGACAAACTTTTAAAACCCATCAAACTTTTTAAAACTCGACAAACTTTTAAAAACCCATTTAAAAATCTCATTTACAAAAAAAAAAAATAACGACAAAGGTTAAAAAAAAAAAACACCAAACTTTTTGACTTCATCCCTACTATCTCCCAGCCGAATATTGCCTTTTCAATGTTGAACTTACCAGGCATGATGCCGAAGTTAAGACTTGTGCTGTTGCGATTTACAAAAGCACCCGCAAGTTGAACATGCCTCCACTTATAAATCTGTAGCCAAAGTGTTGACGAGGTTGGCCAATGAGGATAAGCCACAGTATGACCTTTAACACACATGCTGCTATCCCATTGAGCTTTGCATTACAGCAAGAGAGGTAATAGAACCCCCTAGAAAACTGCCAAAAGGCCAAGAGGTCAACTATCACATCAGACGCTGAGCAAGCATAATTATTTTGTAGAATATAAAGTTTCCTTCAAATTTGCCTCCTATACATCGTTCAATTTTCAGTCATGGGGTTATAACACCAGATGCAATTGGTGCGAAGTCTATTTGCTTTTAATTAAAACAATTAAACTCGTTTATAATGTCGATTCGCCTCATTGACATCCCATTATTATAAATAAGCCTGGTGTTGGCTTAGTGGTTAGGGTGGTTGGCTTGGGATCTTAGTTGTGATCTTAGGATCCTGAGTTCAAACCCTGTTGGCTGCTGAATTAACAACAGGGGTTGTTGGTTAGCCGGTGGGGTTGACTCAGCCTGTCATCCTTTTGAGTTCGGTGAAATGAGTACTGGTGATAGGGGCACAGCATCAGCGGCATCGTTGTGCCCCAACAAAATAATAGCTACCTGGCAACCAAGCTGACATCTGCAAGAAGAAGATTATAAATGCAAGTTTTGGGGATATTGGGTGTTGTAGTAAAAGTTAATATTAATGAATTATTGTTATTGGAATACGATTTTACATGTGTATCACATGCAGCACCAAGGACATGAGGAGAGCTCAATGTACCTGGACATTAATTACAGGGATTTGATTTGTTAATTGACAAATTAACAGTGTTGTATTGGGAGGCTTCACCGAATTAAGTTGGTTTGATTGTTGTGTTTATTTGCATATTCTTGAGAGATAAGTGGTGTAAGATGTTTGATGGGCTTACTCCATACTCTCTTCAACTGGAGAGAGGACAGAAATAAATAGTCCCAAGTGGGACAGATGCTCATCTCCCAATGGAGGATGGTCGTAGTTGAGCTGCATTCGGTGACAAAAATGTTTTTAGGGGTCTGGGAGAGTTTTAGGGTTCTCAAGGGTCTTAGGGTTAAAAATGGTCTTTTTAAACTTAAGGTGTTACGGGTCTTATGGTTATAAAAGTGTCTTAGTTGTGTTGAAGGCTCTTAAGGTTTGAAATGGTTTAAAGGATCTTAGGGTTCTAAAGGGTCTTAGGTGTCTTAAAGCGTCTTAAGAGTCAGTCTTCAGGATCTTAGGGTTCTGAAGGGTCTGATGGGTCTTCGTGGTTTGAAGGGTCTTATGGGTCTTAAAGTATCTTCGGGTTTTAAAGGATCTTAATGAGTCTTTGGTGTCTTAAGGATCTTAGAGGTCATGGGTTTTTATGGGTCTTAAGGTTTTTCAATGGTATCTAATTAATACACATACTCATGTTCTGTGCAGGCAAACAAACAAACAGACAAACAAATGGACCCAAATGTAATACCCTCTGCTATGGTGAGGGTAATTAAGAGGTTAAATTAAACAACGAAACATCTCTTGAGATGACGGAATCTCACTATATGTGATGGAAATACAAACATAGATTACATTTTGAGTTAATTGGCAAGTTATCTCACTACCTGGATGGAAATTTTAAAAGGGGCTCCATTAATTTTTTTCACATCGATGTCATGAATCATCATGTCGAGTTTCAAAACGATCTGTTGAGCTGCCTCGGAGTATGAAAAAACGAAAAAATATTAATGGATCCATGGACGGACGGACAGACTGACGGAAGGAAGGAAGCACTGACTGAAGGACATCATTACGGCTTTAATAGCTCATCTCGACTCCATCGTAGATGAGCTCAAATGTGGGAAAATCATATCAGGTGCAGCTGATGGACTTACTTGGGAAGTTCCAAGCTGAAGCAGTTGAGCAGGTTGAGGGTCATCCTGCATGCACGACAACAGAGTACAGACTCAAAGGTGAGCACACATACACATGCCTCTAAGTTATTCCTTTTTCCAGGTTATTGTCCCCCTCCTGCCCCCAACCATCTATTTTACTTTGTTAGGTGTCGGTTTATGGTTTGTTCCTTTTGTGGTTCATCACTGATTACCCCTTCCTCTTCTTGCTGTGTTTCGTTCAGCTTGTGTGCACCTTGTTCACCTCCACACGTCCTTCTCCCCCTCCCCTTGATCTCACTCTCACATCAACTCTGCTGTTAGTGTTTCCCCCCTTCTATTTTGTTCCCTCTATTCAACTCTAGCTCTTCTACGAGCCTTGATCATGCATACGAAAAAAAACGTTACCCTGTCAGGCCACAATGAAACTGATTGAAGTGCTTAGCCGATATGAATGGGTCTAGTTAATGGTTAGAGTGGTGTATTGGTGTTACCTGCCTCGGTGGTGTAATGGTTGTAACATCAGCTCCGAGTCTTGGAGGTCGGTGGTACTAATCCCCATCCGAATCGTACCAAAGACATAAAATATGGCACGTGCTGCTTCCTCACTTGATGTTCAGCATCTAAAAAAGAAGGATAGAGCGTGGACAATCCCCATCGGTTGGCATCCATGGGGAAGAGGAAATTCCTCCTGAGGGAAATGGCCCAGGGTGAGAAAAGTGGTGCCATTGTTGTGACATCACTGGTACCGCTGATCTCTACACCAAGGAATAGGTTGCTTAATGATAATTATTGGTCGAGTGGTCTCGAAGCCGCCGGAAGTGCGCCATCTAACATATTCCTTCACCCATACATAGCAAAGGAGATCTCGGTTGTCAGTACACATACTTGCTTCTTGTTGCATATATCTGACAAAAATTCACTTTCCTACTTGATTTTATTCTGCTCCGTTTAAAAAAGTGTTCTTGTACTTGGGAGTAATTATCCAGGGAAGTGACGGCACCCCAAAGCTCAGTGGCTGTGTATGTCTCATCTAACAGTCCTGTGTTGTCTCATGTGTCTTGTCTGTATGTCGATGTGTGTGTATGAGTGACAGCTCCATTACGAGCCTTAGACTTTGTATTCAATAAATAAATAAATAAATATACCCCCTCCTTCGGTGTGCTGAAGAAAAAAGCAGGCTTAAGCATTTGGCTCACCTTGTATGTCTGTCTGTCCACAAACGTCAGTTTATAATCAAGGAACAACTTCATTTCCATTGAATGTCACATTTTGAACACAAATCAGAAAAGAAACCCGTTACTTAGCGGTACTTTGGCTCTGAATCCATTCCGACAGCACATGCACAGAGAGGAGTGAGATAATGTTTTTTTTTTACTCCGTCTGCCTGGCTGGCAGTCAAGCAAAATTAAAATCATTCTGAACAGTAAACTTACCATTTCTAAGCACGTTATAAAGAACACAAACACCAGGAAGGAAGAATTAATGCAATGTGTTAAATAAGGTGTTGTAATAGACACTGCATCAACGGCGGTAAACTTCTGCATCATTGTTTTTCTACGACCCTTAAAATCTCTTTTTATTTCAATTCAATTATTTACGTGAATACTAGAGAACACAAATCACTTTTTTGCATTTTAAAAACCCTTCTGCTTAGCAGTACTTGCTTACAAAATTACAGAATTTTACATCATCTTGAACAATCAAATCTTCCACCGGCAGACCATGCCCATGTCCTTGTTTCGAAACACTGCGTGGGGTAATGTGTTCTATGAACTCTCAGTTTGATGTGTTAGTGAGTTCAGTTATGGGGATGGAGGTTATAAAAATTATATTAACCTCTGTTTTTAATCATTCATCATTTTTACCTCGCCACCAAGGGCAGAAGGAGGTTATGCTTTCACCCTTGTCTGCCTGTCTGTTTGTCAGTGAACAGGGTATCTCAAAAGGTTGTGGACGGATTCAGACAAAACTTGATGGACATGGGTGTGCAACAAGGATGAATCAAATAGATTTTAATGAAGATTCAGATCCGGACACTAGAATTTGAAAATTTTTAAGTCATTCTTCGAATTGAGAGATGGGGCCACAACTATGTACAGCATGATATTTCAAAAAGTTGTGGACGAGTTATGACAAAACCAGGTGGATGAGTTGGTTAGGAGACAAGGACAAGCTGATTTGATTATGGTTGAGGTCCGGATTCAGATCCGGCCTATTCAGCTATTGTAAACATGTAAACTATTCAGCCTGGTGGAGGTACAGTGGCCTGCAAAGGTATTGTCGCGGCCGTGGCCAGTTACCTTAATCCCCCAACCCAATTGTGGTGGACGGGCAGTTAATACTGACCAGACCGGATCGCTGAGCAGTTTTCCTTGGAGGCAGACACGTGATCCTCAAAGATCATGGCGCATGCGGGAGGGGCAAGACGGCATTGGCGGAGCGACAAAAGCCCAGCACAAGAGGTTTATACTCGAACCCACAACAGATACATGGACACCAGCAACTTAAAATAAACACGGGGATTTCATGAAAATAGAAGACATACTTAAAAGTCTATAATTCAAAATGTAATAATAAACGCGAGATAAATTAAAGCCAAAAGTCGAGGCGCCTCTACACATGGACTTTAATACAGACAAGGGGAAAACTAAACAAAAGAAAATCCTCCCTTTATTCTGGCACTTAGCTTTATCCAGAGATGGTCTTTATTGAACTTTGGGATCGAGGCGCTTCGTCCTGCATGGGAAGACGCACCCAAAAATGGCACTGAGCCGCTCTCTGGGTGGGAAACGTACGTGAGGTAATTCGTGAGAAGGTCATGGGGGCAATTACATACTGGGGGAAATTGGCCTTAATCCCTTCTAATTAACACAGCACCACTCCCTGCGTGGTGACAAGTAACACTTAAGCTCACAGTTTCCCTACTTAATTTACATCGAGATGTCTCCTACACGTCCACGGACCAAGCAACTCTATACAATCCTAAGTTTGCTATGAAATTCCTCCATCTACCCCCACAACCGTAATAGTATTCACCCCTTCCAATGTTTTCACATTTTGATGCCACCTGAGCTTTTTTCATGGCTCTTTCAAATCAAACTTAATATATGGAGTCTTAACAAACTACTCCAAAGTGCTAAAGCAAAAAATTCAGATAAAATGTGACTGAGTTGGATTAACAGAGAAAATCAGATGATTCTTAGTTACACAAGTATTCAAACGCTTTGCCGAATTAACCTCAAATCACTTCAGGAGCAAATTATTTGTTTGAAAGGTTACAAAATAAGTGTGATAGGTTTCACCTGTATGTGATCAGTGGTTCAACTTAAAAATTAAGCTCCCCCACTTATTCAAGGAGTTTTAAGGTGAAACTCACTTGGTCAACCAACAAGGCAAATCTGAAGACCAAGGAGCTTTCCCAAAGAAGTCAGACAAAGTGGTGGAGAAGCACAGCTCAGGAGAGGGTTATAAGAAGATTTCCGTCACTCATTATCCCTTTGAGTACGGTGACATCCATCATTAAGTGAAAAACGTATCATACCATTCAGACTCGACCGAGATCAGGTCAACCATCCAAACTCAGCAGCTGGTGATGCAGGAACCTGGTTCGGGAATACACTCTAAATACAGCAATGACTTTGAAAGATCTGCAAGGCTTTATGTCCGAGATTGGGGGGGTCATTGTTCATCAATCAACAATATCCAGTTCCCTTCACAAAGCTGGTCTCCTTGGATAAGTGGTAAGAAATAAGCCATTAATGAAAAAGACGCATCTAAAAGCTCATATGGAGTTTGTGAAAAATCATTTTAATGACACTACAGGATGTGGAGAAAAGTTTTGTGTTCATACGAGACAAAAATTGAACTTTTTGGTCTAAATTCAAAGCGTTACATCTGTCACAAGCCTAACACTGCACATAACCCAGTCAACACCATCCCTACTGTCAAGCATGGTGGTGGCAGTATTGTTGCGGATTTGGAAAACCTATCGCACACAACATTCAGGTTCCTATAGCTCAGTTATATCGGTAAGTATGTGTTTTATAGATAGCTCCCTTTCCCTTGTCTAATGGGTAATTACATGTTCATGCGCTGTGATTTATTTTTATAGTTAGGATTTTTATTGGAAAACAAATCAGCAACGACAACAGAAATGACCGTTACAACAGTTCAGCAGAGACCAAGAAACACCCTCTGCTCCGGGATTCTCCGCGGGCGAGTGGGGAGGGGTCGAGCCGGTGGGGGCGCATAAAAGGGGAGGCAGAAGCTGGTCACAAGACCTGGACATCTCGTCTTGCTGGAGCGTTCGTCTTGCTGGAGCGCTGTCTCAGGGAGCCTGTCTGGCCGTCTTGGTCGACGTCGTCCTTGTCCTCCTCACCACGACCGAGAGCTCAAGCGATGCCAGTCCCGCGCAGGAACCGCAAGGGTCGCCCGCCGTTGTCCGGGTTTGGCTCGCCTCTCGCCGGACCGAGTCAGCGTGAAGACCGCACGAGGCGGACAGGTCGAGATAGGCCTCAATAAGACCATTTGGTCCGGTCATCTTTGGGTGTGTGTTGTGTGTGTGTGTGTGTGTGTGTGTGTGTGTGTGTGTGTGTGTGTGTGTGTGTGTGTGTCCATGGGCCCGTCTGCCAAGTAGTAAATCGTACAAGTGATTTTGGCTGTATATACCTTGCATACGTGCTTATTAATATTCAGTTTAGTTCTGCCTCTTGCATGCTTCCTAGTTTCCCCCCATTATTGTATAAATAAATCCCATTTGTTCAATGTTTCGGCTCGTCCTCGTCCTTTCCTTCATTAACTTAGCGTGCTGCGTGATGGAGAAATAGTAAAAGCGGTTACGGCTGTAAGGGGACATTTGGACCGACGGATCTCGGGTGTGAAGACTCAGTAGATCGCCACGTGGCCTCTAGGTATTTTGAAGATTTGGCAAATAACCCTGTACCACGTGGCCGAAATAGTGACGCTTCACGGTCCAAAAGGGACCCGTACTCTTCGGACTTTTCCGAAAAGTACGATCTGAAATCCGGGCGATTGGTCGAGACGACTCTGCAGCTCCATCTAGCGGTCGTGCTCGTGGCCGACGTCCGGCCACGCAACAGTATCATGTATTGGGGCTGCTTTTAATCAGCAGAGACCGGCAAGCTTGTCAGGATAGAAGGGACAATGGGCAGTGTAAAGTAAAGAAGAATCCTTGATGAAAACCTGTTTGAGATTCACATTTCAGCAGGACAATGATCTGAAGCACAAAGCTAAAGCCACATTGGAGTGGCTGAATAAGAAGAAAATAAATGTTCTTGAGTGGTCCAGTCAAAGTCCTGACTTGAACCCAATTGAACATTTTTGAAGATTGCAGTCCAACAGAGTTGAAGATTGTAGCCCGTCGACAATCCTCATCAAACTTGGCAGAACAAGAGCAATTTTCACGTGAATAATGGATTTATTTTTTTACCATCTCACTGTTTTTACTATCTCACTGTGTAAAGCTGGTAGAGATACACCCAAAAATACTCACAGTAGTCATTGCTGCAAAAGGTTCTTCCACCAAGTACTGACCTAAGGCGTTGAATAGTTTTTAAACCAGTGAATTTTTATTTGTACGTGTGTTTTTACAGGTATTCCTGACATGTAACCTCCTTCAACCATAACACTGTTTAGTTTGACCTCTTCAGTTATAAATAAAAAAGTTAATTTGGAAGAATTGTTTCTACATAATTTGTAATTCATCTCAATGTGGCATTATTGTTCGGGGGTGAATACTTTTGCAGGCCACTGTACGCACTCTTACCGAGTGCCGTTCTAGTTTAATTTACGACCACCAATTCTAAGAGATTTCTAAGGGGCTTTTCCCCGTGAAAGATCTGTGGGTCGACGAACCAAGAAGGTGACGGTGGGTGGGGGAGAGAAGTGGGAGCGGGTCAGGGGGGCTAGAAAAGAGGTGACATGGAAAATGCACAAATAACTTCAAGACAGGAGATTATCTGTATGCCCACAAAGAGAACAGGGTAAGCGAGGGTAAAAGAGTTTGTTGGTGGTGGAAGAGGAAAATTGCTGTGAGGAGGAGGGGTGTGAGACCAGAGCAATAAGGCGACAATGAGCCTTGAGGCTGCCACCTGTCGTCTTAGGCCAATGCCAATGATCCTCGGGGACTTGAATTGAACAGCATCCCTCGATGGAGAAGCTGTAGTGCGCTTTTCCTGCCGCAACCGCTCCTTGACGTAAGCAATTCATTTTTCCTTTTCCCCGTTGCAAAAGGACAGCTTATAATGAAAGGGGTTTTGGACGTTCCAGCAGGGAGTTGAATGAATCATGTACTCCTTGATGAGTATTCAGTGAAAATCATTTCCCAGAATGATGATCAACATACATATTATGAGAAGTGACAAGACCGCCAACCGGTTCCTTATTTTAAATAATGAATGAAGTTCGTTTCATTTGTTTAACGCCATCAGTCCTGGTACTTCTTGTAACCGCTTCGAGTTAAAGTCAGCCGATAACAATCAATTGATGAATACCTCTTATTCTTATTGTTCTTTGAATAAGACTTTGCATTCCTTTGTGTAAATGATAGGGAGGTCGGATTTTGGGCGAGCAGGGTGGCCTAGACCTAGAGGTATGCACACTCACCTCAAAGCTGTCTAGCTTGGATTCGAATCCCGACCCAGCTATAAACTGTCATCCTGGTGT
>CM068962.1:25197936-25217320 GCA_035128595.1 Eptatretus atami | reverse complement strand
GGGTGATTCATCAATGTGTGTGCCGTCCCTCGGATGGACATTAAACTGGGCATTCGGACTGCCGGCATTGGTTGGTGAACTTTTAAGATCCCATGGTGTCCTCAGTGAAGAGAAGGCGAGCTATCGTCAGCACAATGAACTAATTACAAATTCCTGCCCTAACCTTAGTCGAACGTCAGACCTGGCCAGCCACTTCATGAAAGATTTGGGCCAAAAACTGCACCCCCACCCCCTCCGGCCAACCCCATAAGAACGTGGGAAGAATTACCACTATTAAAGAAAGAAGAAGAAGGAGGTAGATAGGCCACATTTTAAGGTTGAGCAAAACTAAGGATCAACTCAATGGTTGGCTGTAGAGAGATCCGAAAGCCGCCCCCTTTCTGTTTCTCGTGTAGTTTTGGAATATTTGGGCGTCCATCAACATTTCCTGTTGTACAGGAAACGGACACGAGCTCAGGTGGAAATCCCCGCCGTGCCACAAAATTGAGCCAGCTTGCGTCACAATCGATGAATCATCCATTTTCATGTGATGTTTTGTATTTCGTTAACGATGTTGTACAATTTGCATAGCCAGTGTGAAGCTCGGCCATTCGTGTAGTGGGAGGCATGATGAGCATATTCGTTGTGGGAGTGTGAGGCTGTTTTGTGGATCCTATCGTTTACATCATTTGTATAAACGAAGGGGAATGCCAACTCAGTTAGCTCTTCACAAGTTGTAAAAGAATCAGGACATCAAACGCTTCACTGGTGTGTTGTTTCCATCTCTTCGGCCGTTTTACGGAATGTTTTATTATTGCAGAGAATATTTTTTGAGACATTCATCAACCTTGGTTCAGGAAGGATAACGGTTTCTATAAAATCAGAGCATTATTTATTTCTCTCCCCTCCCCCCCCCCCCACCTCTAAATTATTATATAACCTGATATGCTCGAAGTGTATTATGTAAAGACGTGTTTTTACCTGTGACACCAAAGGTAGATGGAGGTTATGTGTTTTCACCCCTGTTTGTCTGTCTATCTGTCTGTGAGGCAAGGACATCTCAAAAAGTTATGCACGCATTCGCATGAAATTTGGTGGACATGTTGTTTGTGTGACAACAACGAATTGATCAGGTTTTGGTGAAGATCCGGATCCGGATCCTATAATTATTTCAGTGATTCTTAACCATTGAGAGATATAGGGCCAAAATGGAGACACAGTATGGTAATTTAAAAAGAATACCATTCCTTTCGTGCCATAAGGCACATTGGGCTGCTAAGGCAGTTTCATTGGCAAGGAGTACAGTCCTGGAAGGGTCACCACTCCGACACAGGTTACCCTGAATGCTTGTTACCTCTGTACACTGGTACTCATTCCACCAACCTCAGAAGGATGGCAGGCTGAGTCAACCCCACCTGGTATTAATTCAGTGGTCAACAGGGGCACGAACACAGCACCCTAAGATCCTTAGCCAGCCATCTTAACCGCTAAGCCAACACCAGGCTATACTGAAAAGCACGATATCTGAAAAAGTTATGGACGGATTCGGCCGAAACTTGGTGGACATGTTGGCTGTGCGACAAGGACGAATGGATTAGATTTTAGTGAAGATCCGGAGCCGGATACCAGAATTTTAACATTTTAAAATGATTCTTCAAATTAAGAGATGGTGCCAAAACCATATATGGCATGACATTTCAAAACGTGGTGGACGAGTTAAGACAAAACGAGGTGAATGAGTTGGTTCGGAGACAAGAACAATCCGACTCGATTTTGCTTCAGGTCCAAATCCATATCCGGCATATCAGTGGGATACAAATCGTGAATGGTTCAGCCTGGCAGAGGTATGTGCTCTACCGAGCGTCGTTCTAGTTTGTTACGTATTTGATCACAGGGTACCCAATTCGAAGTGTTGTTCATGGCCACACTCATCTAAGTTCCATTATTATGCATATTTCATCAACAGATACATTAGAAAGCTGAGGATTGAAGGGACAGACTCTTAGGAAGCTGTTCACATTTCAGAACATGATATTCCCAGAGGATGGAGTTAAAGGATTTCCGAAGAGGAATATGATATTGATATGATAGTCGACTGTCAGTGAGTGGGCAAATCCAACATGATGATTTCAACCTTCCGAGCGACCCTCGCCCAACCCTCAGGGAACATTAACATGAGATAGAAGACCGCAAGCAATGCTGAACCCAAAAGGCAGATCCAGGATTATGAATGCAGAGAGGACCAGGGAGAGGTCAACACGTCCTATGAATTGTCAAAAAATATTTTGGGGCCTAGCACCTCTGATCTCTGGTGATGGGATTCGTAATCAGGCAGATCATCCAGAATAACCTTGAAGGAAGAAAGCCATGCGATAGATTGTTAGATGTAACAGATGTTCGTTCGGACATTAGCCAGAACACCATGGTGTGACAAGAGAGTTCAGGAAGTCAAAGGAATGTTAGGTAAGCATCAGTACAGTAAGTAACAGCAGTCTTTTCATCACTGCGGTCAATGCACAGCATCTCCTGACACGTCGGTGCAAAGAACGGGTATCCTGGGACCCTTGAAATGTGGAAACAAGTTTTGCAGAACGAGGACTTCAGATGACCATCGTTTAAATCTGATGGCAGGGTGTGAGCTATGTTGGAACAACAACTTGGAATCAACCGTGATAATAAAATACGAATAAAGAAAAATCTTGGGGATGCACGGACAATGTAAGAATGGCGGAGAATCCAATAATGAGTGTCCAAGCTGTGATTAAGGCATTGGTAAATCATTGAATGTAAAATAATGGCGAAAACCAAGGCTTGCTACACATGGTTGGGATTTGGGGAAATATTGTGTCCAGTAGATTTTGGTTCACCTTTAATAAAGTGTTAAAGTCCACAAACTAATGCTGGCGGACGGGATGTGCGGTTTAACGTCCATCCAAGGGAGGCTCACACATTGATGAATGACCCTACCTGTGAAACACCAGGATGGCAGTTTATAGCTGGATCAGGATTCAAACCCAGGCTAGACAGCTTGGAGGCGATTGTGCGTACATCTAGGCCATTCTACCAGCCCCCAGTATTTATACCTGTTCAATATGTTTTCAGGCACATAGGAACGTCATCCAAAGTGTAAGGAGTGGGGCAACTTGTAAAAGGTTACCATCACCACTGCATGTGCCAGGAGCATGTCCTGCCAGGGGGTAAGGGGGCATGCCTCCCAAGGAAATTTTGAATTTCCAGGCTTCATTTTACACACTCTGGCGCATTATCCTGGCTTTTCAGAGGGAGCAAAGGGGGTAAAATATTCCAGGTTTTCAACTACTTTAAAGAGAGAAAATTTTTTTGATGATGGGGCTTGAACGTGATGAATACCTTTACACCTCATGTTCAGCCCCATCATCTTTACTTTTGAAAGCTGTTTATTTCATGAAAATTTGGAGAAAAATTCGAAACTTCATTCTTTTCAACACCTTAGGTCGTTTTCCACGCTTCTCAGCGATGAATGACTTATACTCGGATGTTGGCTGAGATGACTGGCACTGTGTGGTACAGCTTGAGAATTTGTGGACATACTGACTTCTTACTGACTGGATCCGTAGAAATGGCCTGGAAAATGGTCTCCGTGCTCGTTGCACAGACCGCGCTTGTCTCCGATCTTACAATATCAGGTAACATTTGTAGCTGTCAAGCACTTCATCCAGAATGTCAAGGACACCATGGGATCTTCGAAGTACACCAACGTACTCAGTTGCTGATGGACGGGTCTTCCTCTGTAACAATATCACAGAACATGGTGTTTCTGTCCAATTGAAGCCGAGGGAATTGTCCAGGGAATGTCTCCTGTGGTTACTTCTGAGGGGTAAAGCTGGCCAGGCTCAAGGCAAAGAGGGAAAACATAGCCCTCCTGATTTCACATCTTGGACGAGGTATGTTTGCTTTGGGTTTCTTTTTTCGCTCCCACACAAGCCGTACCAAGCTCACACATCAGCCGCTGGAAATCTCCGCTTTGGCCGAGGATCCAGGATATACATCATGAGAGCCTGGCATCACAAGGTCTGCTTCCTCAGCTAGCGCTCTCGGACAAAGCTTCACAAAGCTTCAGACAAAAGTAACCCTCAAGTTAACACTTCATACTTAACATGTAGCCTAAGTCCTTCCGATGGATGGCACATACATCAATGCATCACCCTGTGTTTGAAACACCAGGATGACAATTTATATGTCGGTTGGGATTCGAACCCAGGTTAGATAGCATATCTCTAAACTATCTTGCCAGCCATATTTCATATACGCTGAGATTGACCTCGTAAGCACGTCATCGCCAAAGTTAGTTCACACATTTGACTTACGATGTGTCCTGCACTGAGATGCAACTCCGCAACTCTCAGATCCATCTTCCATCTTCCGAGGTTGTCGTCACTGCTGGAGCACCCAATTCGGTCGACCGGTCAGTACAAGGTCTTCAGTCTGAAAACTCGACAGAGTAACGACATTAGTCCAAAACATAGGTCCGCTGATGTGTTTTCCAAAACTGTAAGTATCTCAAGAGTTTGCTCGAACTCATGTATTTTCAAACCATATAAGAAGATACATTACAGATGCAAGAAGAATCAACCAACCGGAACAAACCTCAAATGTATTGCTGTTGCATAATGCACATGTATCGAGGGGGAGGTGGTGGGGTCTTCCCGATCAAAAACGTGTCTTGCAAAGCTAAAGAAAAAAGGAAACATTGAAATATAAACAGGACTTCAGTGGACCGTCAGATAGGCCGAGCAAGGCCTTGTTGCCGAAGGGCTACAACATTGTTCAGAAAGTTTGCAGACCATCCATCCCCATGGCAACATTACATTGAGTGCAGGAAAAACACACTTTGTGCAGCGGCAGAAGCAGTTTTTATCTGCAATGTTGGGAGGGCCTCTTTATCCCAGAGGGAACTATTCATGGCAGGGCTGCCTGAGGAAGCAGACCTTGTTATGCCAGGCTCTCATGATGTATATCCAGGATCCTCGGCCAAAGCGGAGGTTTCCAGCGGCTGATGTGTGAGCTTGGTAGGGCTTGTGGGGGAGTGAAAAAGAGAAACCCAAAGCAAACATACCTCGTCCAAGATGTGAAACCAGGAGGGCTATGTTTTTCCTCTTTGCCTTGAGCCTGGCCAGCTCTACCCCTCAGAAGTAACCACAGGAGACATTCACCGGACAATTCCCTCGGCTTCAATTGGACGGAAACACCATGTTCTGTGACATTGTTACAGAGGAAGAGTTTTTACGGGAGGTTTTCTTTCTTTCTAGAGTTTCTCGCCACGTGCTGAGTGCTCGGGGAAGCCGTCAGGTCATAAATGTGTCAATAAAGGAGAACAAACAATTTTCAGATCCTTTGCTCTAAACTTCCCATCCATGCAGGTGTTTCACACCACATGTCAGCATATTGGTATGCATGCATTTAGTACCACATGTAAGTATTTTTGGTATGTTGGCCTTTCGTATCACATTTATTTTGGAACAAAGATATTTAATGGACACCACTTTCTTGTGGGGTCTCAAGGAAAAGTATTTGGCAAAAGTCTTTCACGAACGGGTTGGCCAGGCTTGACTTTTGGCGAGAGCTGATTTTCGGAGGGATTTTTACACTCGCCGAAGGAGAGGGTATTGCGTTTGGGTCCATTTGTCTGTCTGTCTGTCTCTGTCTGTTTGTTTGTCCGCACAGAACTTTAGTGTTTTTCTCCGCAACCGCTTGTCGGATTGAGACGAAATATCACGTAGAATGTTTTACTCATAATTATGACATCATAGGTCACGTGGTGTGGCCGCCATGTTGGTAAAAGGGGAAAAAACTTTGGATCTCTCTATCTCTCAAACCGCACCAAGGAAAACATTGAAACTTTGCACACAGCAAGTACTCCTCATGGCGAATAAGGGACTTTTATGACGTCATAGTTGCCTTCGTTATGGCGTCATAACTGCATATATAGAACGCTACATCTGATCAGTATGGTATTTTTGAGGGTCATCGACTCGGGACAAAAAAGTCCACAGATTTTTTTTGGATTACGTCTTCGGTCACGTGATTCGGCAGCCATATTGTTTAAAAAACAAAAAACAGAAAACCTTCAAAAATCTTCTTCTCTGAAGTGGCTGAACAGATTGAGGCAAAACTTTACTTGTATCACCCCCTATCCACGAGGAACAAAAGATTCACACACATGATGTCGTAGGTCACATGGTTTGGCAGCCATATTGGATTTACCCTAAAACCTATAAAAAAATTGTTCTCCAGAGCGGCTGGACAGATCGATGGGAAACTTTACACAAATATTCCCCAAGCCATGGGTGTACAAGTTTGTTAATGAATAATTGATAGGTCACATGGTTTGGCAGCCATATTGAATTGAACAAAAAATATGAAATAATGTTTTCTCTGGAACCACTTAATCAATCGACATGAAACTTCACTTTATGATCTCGTAGGGATGGGGAAAACATGGTTTAAATTTCAATTGATTGGACACATTGTCTGTCTGGCATCCAGAATTACTTAATTTTTTTGATATAGGTTCTTTTTATATATATATATATATTTTTTTTATTTTAATAAGGCTCACTTGACTGTGCCTGGATGGGTTTGATAGTACAGAAGCAGCAGCTGAAACTCGCATCCTATCCAGGTTCCTCCTGATGACGTCATCTTTGCTTTTTCCTTGTTTGGGTTCTTTCTGATTACTCCAAAGCAGGACTGTACCCATTTGGTCTTCCATTTGATTTGAATTGAATTTATTTTAATCCCATTCTAAATTAAATTGAATAATAATAAAAAAAACGTCATGGCTCAGGGTCAGGTGTCCAATCAAAGCGGGGTTGCATCAAAGCAGGACAATTTGGTACCCGGTCATCACTGCCAGCAGTTATAAAGTGACAGTTCTAGTTATGTCTCATTAATTACATCACACACCAGGACACAAACACCACACAAAACAACTTCTGGCGAGGGTCTACAATCTCTGATTGCTCTTTCTAGTTTTAATTTGTTCAGGGTGCTGGTGATAACTCACCTACTCGAACAAGCATCACCGTGGGGGTTTTTAACATCCACCAACTATTAAATGTGAGCAGACGAGATACCCAGGTGTCCACTTCATGGCAAAATATACCTGCATGTTAAACACCATCGATAGTGGTGAGATCTCAACAGATACACAAACTGGGAATAATGTCCAAATGAGTTCCATACACACATTTCGAGAAGAATCCAAACTTCACTTCGACCAGCTGTGCGCACAAACATGGCAGATTAAACATAAGTTCTGCAATGAGCAGTATGAGCATGGCATAGTAATTATATTAAAAATACTCTCAAGATGTCCCGAGGGGGATTTATGTTTCAATAGTGTGTACGAGGAGCCCTGCCAGATGGGGATGCAGAGGCTAAACATTTTCATTATGTGAGGGACATGAAAAAGGTGATTAGAAACGATGCCTACGACCACTACTACTGTTGGATGAAGCTACACGGTGCATTGAGCTCAGGAGCTAGATGCGGCATTTCAATAACTTTCCAGAGGAATATTGTTTTTGTGGTGAAAGGGAAACTATATTTTACATACACCTACAATGACGCCATCTTCAATCAATTTTCTTACTGATGAAAAACCTGCTTATTACCCTTCGGGCTTCACTTCTCTCCAACACTTTTTATCACTGGGCACCTGGTAACGAAACAAAGCAAGTCACAGGATCTCCTCGTTAACTTTATTTTTCCCTGTGTAAAAATGGCAATATGTGTATATATATATATATATATATATATATATATATATATATATATATATATATCAAAACAAGAAGGCAAAAATTGAGACATGTAGTGGAAGTTCTGTCGGCCTAAAAAGGTCTTAATACGCTCACGCATTGTTGCAGAATATTGTAACACTGTTCAAAAGTTTAAGGAAACCTGGACCATAAATAATGCACTGTGTAGTATTTCCCCACAAGGTAGTTTGGTGTTATTTGTACAAATGTGTTTACCTCTCCTTCTGTCTTGGTAGTGCTTTCTCTTTAAAATGCTTTACCTTAGCCACTGCAGCCCTGAACACGGACGAGCAGGGATGAGGAAAATGAGTGACATTAAATAGAATTGTGGCAAGTTTAACGAAAGCACCACTACTATGACTACTACAGGTCAGGTCAGGAATGGGAGCATGTGCCGGCGCAGTGCGTCGCTCCGTCCACTTTCTGCGGTACTCCAGGGGCCTTCATCTGGCCATCCCCCAGGCAGATGCCTGGCCCATCCCCATCTCCTTGAGATGCTGATCAACCTGCTGCAACCAAGAGGCAAGTGAGCGGCCCATTGGCCTCCTCCACTCACGATCTGGGTGAGCAGGATCAGCGCCAGGAAGATGAGCCACATGGTTATAGAGCCACAGCTGATGCTCATGGACGATGCAGGTAACAAATCTCAATTGAGTCTCTCTCAACTGCTCGTTGAACATAAAGTCGACCAGTGATAGCCAAGGATTCTCCGAAGAGACCTGGTACCAAAGGCATTCAGTCACCGTCTCAGATCCCTGATCAGAGTCCAAGTCTCACATCCGCAGAGCAAGACTGGAAGCAACAAGGACCTGAAGACTCGGACTTTCATCCTCCCGCACAAGTACCGACAGGAGCACACCCCATGATCCAATGAATCCATGACTCCCCAAGCCAGAACCAGACGTCTATTGACCTCTGGCTCACAGTCAGCAGAGACATGAATATCACTGCCAAGGTAAGTGATTCTCTCCTTGAACTCAACATCCTCGCCACAAACAGGTACCGACAGGATAGCAGCATCCAAGATGTCATTGAAAGCCTGGATCTTAGTTTTGACCCAGGAAACCCGTGATCCCAGCAGCTCCGACTCCTCATTCAGCACTTCGAGGGCCCCCAAAAGGATATCCAGAGTCTCTGCAATGATCACTGCATCATCTACAAAATCAAGGTCAGAGATCTTGACATTCCCAAATGATGCACCGCAGCTTCATCTCTCTGTCATCTTCCCCAGAATCCAGTCCATACAAGTGCTGAAAAGTGTGGGGGTCAGTACACACCCGATGAACTCCAGTAACAACTGGAAATAAGTCAAAGATGGTATCACCACATCTCACAGCACTCTCAGTGACAGAGTATAGTTCACACATCAGATTAATCAGATTTGGTGCCACCCTGCGAAGACCAAGAATCCTCCAGAGGGCATCCTGATTCATTGAATTGAACGCTTTACAGAGATCAATGCAGGTTGCAAGCAGCCCCTGCCGAAACTCTCGTCTGCGTTCTGTGAGAACCTGAAGGGCATCGCTACGGTCAATCATGGACCTCTTTGGTGTAAAGCCTGACTGCTTTGGATGCTGGTGCTCAACCAGATAGTGGCGAACCCCATCAATAATTATCCAAGCGAAGACCTTGCCCCGCAATGAGAGTAGTGTCACCCCTCGGTAGTGGTTGCAGTCCTGGCGATCACCCTTCCCTTTCCAGAGAGGGAAAAGGCCCCTCTTCCAGTCAGTTGGGATGATGCCTGCGTTCCAGGAAGAGCACAGAACTGCATGCAACGCCACGAGAGCAGCATTTCCACCAGCCTTGAGAAGTTCAGCATGGATGCCACAGATCCCAGAACAGCTATAAGATGCCTGTGTTTCCACAAAAGAAGGTGGAACACAGTTTATTGTAGGTTCAGCAATAAGGAGAGTAACACCCCTGACATGAAACTCAACAGCTGGTGTATCAGCCTTGTACAGCCACTCAAAGTAACCGGCCAGCGGGGCTTCACTTTGGACTCCTCTGGCAAGAGCCTACCACCCTCCACACTAAGTGCTATACACCAAGGGAAGGGCTTGGATGAATGCAATATGCAAACTTCCCTGGAAGCAAGACAAGAATCACTTGACCACAGGTGATGCTCTACCCCCCTCACAGATTCCTCACACATAGGACTCCTTGTCCACCCTTAGCGCACGTACAGTTTTATGCCTCAACTCCCTGAATAGCTCAGCTCTGCCATTCAGGCTGGCCCTGTGACTTTGGTCAATGGTATCCAGTGTCCCTTGAGAGGAAAAATTATTCTTCACCCTACGGTGAGTTCCAAGACATCTTCTGGCAACACCAAGGGCAGTGGTCTTGAAGGCACTCCACAACTCTTCAGGATTTCCCCAAGCACCCAGACCTCCCAAATCCCCACTCAGCCTGTTCACACACTCCTCAGCTACCCTGTCATCCTTGAGCTTGCCAATATCCAGCCAAGGCTGGGATGGTACCATTCTCCTGGATTTAAGGTGCAACTTCAGAGTTGCTACAACAAACCGGTGGTCAGTATTGTGGAACTGAGCACTCCAGTAGACCCTGCTGTTCTAGATCATCCTCCAGTGACCATCAACAAACACATGGTCAATCTCCTTTGCCACACCACCAGCGTTGGAATCCCAAGTCCTGCGATGAGCTTGTGGGCGCTGAAACCATGAACCAGCCACACTAAGTCCATGACTTCTTGCAAAGCAAGGAACTTATAGCTATTCAGGTTCACAGTTCCCGACCAATGGAGACCAACACATGTCTCATAACCATCCCTATCAGTTCCAATTGACGCATTAAAATCCCCCAAGACTAGAAGAGTATCTCGCCTGGAGCACTGATCAACCACAGACTCGAGCGTGGCATGGTATGCGTCCTTCACAGTGAGATCACTCGCCTCAGTCGGAGCATATACAGAGACCAGGGAAACCACACCCAAGGAGTGACGAATCCTTAGACTCATAATACGATCGTTGACCGGTGTTACCTCAATTATCATTGGAGTCAGCTTAATGGACTCAGGTACAGCAACTCCTTGGGCATGGTAACCATCAGAGCGACCGGACCCATAGTAGATGTAACCACCCGCCATGATATCGCCGCAATCCGTTCTCCGAACCTCAGAGAGTGCTGCAATACTGATGTTCAAACGTTTGAGCTCAGATGATAACAAAGACAGGTGATCATCCTCTCATCAGGATATTCCCGGCACCCACCCAAAGGGACCGCCTCAGGTTAACCCAAGGAGACCACAGTCTGGTGGATGACACCTCAGCACCACCCCGACACACACTACCGCGATCTGACCCAGGAAGGTTAACTTGTGGTTTTCCTCCTATCATGAAAGAGTGGGGGTCCCGAAGGCTTTGCCTCAATCCCATCATCCGGTGAACTGTCCTGTGGAGGGTAGGTGCACAGGGGGTACCTCCACAGAGTGGGTTTTCAGATTTGTTTTTGCTTTTAGAATGTTTTGCGGAATAAAGGGTTTTACAGTGGCCGGAGTGCAAATCCTGCCACCAACCTCCTGAGCAAAAGTAACTCAACTGCAGGAGGACGTCTGCAGACACAGTTGGGCACTAGATATGGATGGCCATTTACTCACAAGGAGCTCCTCCGCCCTTTGACAGGTTTTTTTTTTATCCTGCTGGGTGTCCATATCCATACATCCTCCTCACCAGGAAACCTGGTGGAGGAGACAGTTTAGTCGCCGACAACCCGACCATGACTACTATTACTGCTACTGCATAGCCTCAATTATTCCCACGTTGTTGTGGGGTATTTTGAGAAAGGTTTTTGGCTCAGGTCTTCCACGAACCGGCTGGTCAGGCTTGACATTCCCCTGGAGGTGTTTTGGGCAGGAATTTGGTATTGCCTGTGCACCCAAAGCGAAAAGCTGGGTTGAGCATTGTTTGGTTCACTCTATCTGTCTGTCTCTCTAGAAACATCAGTTTATGATCGAGGAACAACTTAATTTCAATTTAGTGTTATATTTTGAACACAAATCGGAACATGAATCGGAAAATGAACCTGTACTTAAAACAGTATTTTGCCTCTGAATTTGTCCTGATCACACATACGCATGGAGGTCGGAGGAGTCAGATAATATGTTTTACTCTTTCTGCCTGTCTGACAGTCAAACAAAATCGAAAATCATTTCAAGCAGGAAACTTACTGTTTGGACGTCATAAAGGACACAAACAACAGGCACAAAGAACAAATGCCAGGTGTTAAATAAGGCGTTGTAAAAGACGTCGCTTCAATGGTGCTAAACTTCCGAAATAAGTTTTTCTACGATCTTTAAAATCTTTATTTTCATTCAATTGAATTATACTAGAAGCACCTGCTCCCTACAGGAGCCGTCAAGGGGGTTATGTTATTATATTTATGCCTATTTTACTCCAAGGGGTCCCAGGATTACACACCCAAAAAATGGTTGCGATCGGTTCAGCCGTTTTTGCGGTACCTGGGAACAGACAGACGGACAGACGGTGAATTATCGAAAGATAATTGAACACTGTAGAACACAAACCGCCTTTTTGGCACTTTCAAAACCCTTCTGTTTAGCAGTGTGTACTTGCACAAAATGTTACGGCATTTTTACGCCATCACGACCAATTGAATTTGTCACTCGCAAACCCCGCTCATGTCCTTATTTCTCAAGACAGCACGGGGTAAGGTGTTCCATGAACTCTCCATAGTTTGTTCAGGGATGCTGGCAGTATCTTTTCATCCAATTGAAAAAGGCGAGAGCACCAGCTCAGAGGGGAGAGCAGTACTCCATCAGGCTGCGGACGAAAGCTTTGGATGTGGGCAAGAGCTCAGGCGTGCCAAGGAAGAACTTGGCACGACGGAGGATTCCCAGTCTGCGACTGGCTTTGGAGGCCAGGTTGGAAATGTAGCTTTCCCAGGAAAGGTCATGGCAGATAGTGAGACTCAGAAGCTTGAATGAAAGGACTTCTTCCAGAGGTTTGTTGAGAAAGTATATGGGGGGGGGGGGGGGTCCTGTCAGTCCTGTTGGAGATACATAGTGAGAGTGAGAGATTTGTCAAGATTGAAAGACATGTTCCAAGTGTTGGACCAGCTTGCCGATTTTATCCAGATCTGCAGAAAGTGAAGAGGCTGCTGCTTGCCGGTCTGAGGGATGACAGATGGTTCGGCAGAGGGTGGAGTCATCGGCGAAGAGATAAAGAGGATTTTCCAGAGAGTCGGAGGGGGCACTGCATCAATGGCACAGCTGTGCTTCCAGCAATTGTTTGCTGAGCCAGGTTGCAGAGAAAACAAAAAATTCGCACAGACAACTGAAAACATAATGCCACTGGCGACTTCATCAGCGGAAGCATAAAAACTTCCTTTGTGCTTCTTCTCTCCTCTCAACTTTGAATTCACATCGAAGTTAAATGATTGACTCAGAAGTGTAAACGACATTGTTTTTTGGAATCGGTGGCTGAGAGTTCTGTAAAAATAGAACACAGAAAGGAAACTCATATGAAGTGCCCCATCGTTGGTATGAATTATTACATTCCTCCTCAAAGAGAGCCATGAACTTAAGCTGAAACATTTTCCAAGATGTCATAATTAGCCGAATTATATTAACAATAACAATCATGTTATTATTGATAAATATAATCAGAGACTAGCTTACCATGACTGTGCCAACCAACATCGCCACTGGAGAGAAGGGGGGAGGGTCTGGAGAGGTTTGAACCAGCCTCTGAAGCCGGCTGTCCTATCTGCTTCCACTCACTCATACATTTTAAAGATTCCACGGCATCCCGTGGTCCAATTCCCAGCATGGGTCGAGCTTGTTTCTTGTCTGCTTGTCCCGTAAGACTCCATGAGTGGACGTCACATTTACATTTTAACACGGTTCGGACCTCCCTTTGTTAGCATTTCTTCTTGTCCACTGTTGGCCTAACGAGCTTGAAAGGTAATAAATTATTGGCTCTTTGTTCAGGTCATTGTTTGCTGAGCCAGTCCATCCAATTGGGGAATGTGTTTGGAAAAGTTTCAATGAAAAGCAGGTGCAAATATTAAATATATTGTTGAGATATAAAAGAGAGATACAAATCAAACGAAAACATCAAATGAATAACTTATTTATTAAAAATCGCAAAAGAAAGCGTCTTGATCCGTGAGAGTGCTTCAAGCAACTTTGCTCATGTGCGAGAGTCAGAATGAATCACAACCTCCACTCCCCCTCCCGGGCCCTCCTGGGGGGCGTGGTGGTCCAGCCCGATCCCAACGACGGGGCCCGTGGGGCGCAACCAAGCGGTTCTTGCAGCCTCCGGGGCACTCAGACTGCCACTGCTGCCGTGACGCTCAGACCGCCGGTAAGTCCTGCTGGCTCGTAATAGTTTATCACTGTTGGCTGCTCTTAGAGCACCCTTATTCTGGACATTTCCATCTGTCTGTCTGTCCGCGAAACTTTGGTCAGCTAGGGCTAAACCACTCACCGATTCCAATGAATTTGGTAGGTAGGACCAATATTTCTGGGAATCGTGTGCTTTCGAATATGGACCCCCGGCCCTAGCAACGGCATAGCAACGGCCCTTTAAAGTGGTCAAAAAATCGAAAAAATCAAAAATAAATCAATCGAAAAATCGAAGCTTAGAGTTCTGTGCGCAATCTATCTAGCTCCCTTCATGCCAATTTGCAGCCTTAACAAAAAATATTTGTAGGAGGAGATAGGTTTTGGGTGAGTACATGTCGAACATTTCAGAAACGGTTAATTGCGAATATCTCTAAGAGAAAGAGTCTGATTTTGATGAAACTTGGGTGAAATGTGTACAATGTGGCTAGCATGTAACACAAAATGAATGGTTGCTATGCACACCTCCGTTGCTTAGCAACAGCTAAAATACTTTATCGTACATCGTACACTTATTGTGGACTGACAAAAAAAATCAATACCTCCGAAACTGGACCTCCGAGGGACCTGTTTTTTTGTGCCCAAGGAGAATGTCTTACAGCATCATATAAAAAAATAAAATCTTTAGCGAATAGATAAATGGAATTACCAGGGTGCCATTTGTTAGAGTCTCTTTGGAAACATGCCTGAAATTTCACAAGGGGGTTTCTGGGCGCAAACTAAGAGGGCTGTGATAATCATATTTATTGTGCTAAATTGATTGATAGCATGTACATGAATATCGGCTAGTCGCGTCGGCCAGCTTTCCATCTAGAGCGAGCAGCCATGTCGCCTACCGGCTTGTCCCGATATGCAGAACTTTCTTTTCCAGGGAAAAAAACTAAATTAGATCATAACTTTACAGGTGAAGTTTTTTTTTTAAGTGAATAAAAATTTACAAGCCAGTTATTTGACCGACATGAGAGGGAGGCTCAAAAGTTCTCGAAACGAGAAACACAATTGTCCAATCAAAAGCCATCTTTTTATTTCTCAACATGTAATTAATTTTAAAAATACTTATATATATATATATATATATATATATATATATATATATATATATATATATATATTATATATATAATATATATATCGTTGGCCTCTTTTGGATTATTGAGAGTTCCTGTATCTCGTTCCTCGAACTTTTGAACGACCCTCATACTTGCTGCATTGTTTGTGTAAATGATTGTGTCGAGACTTGTGTGTCAGCCACAGAATTTTAGCCACAGACCCAAAAGCATTTTATTCCTCATCATATGTAGACCATAAGGGCTGGTGGAGTCAATGAGGTCATTACCCCCCACCCACCCCTCTTCCAACCCACCCCTGATCTTTCAAGGCAAAAAAAGTTCAATCAGAGGCAGGAAGTCCACAAATGTGATGCTGGGCCCTCTTACTCAATGACCTGCACCCAGGAGGACGGCTTAATTGAGAAAATTTCAATTCGAAAGGGAGCGATAGGAGAGATAAAGTTGTGGAGCTAATTCCCAGTTGTGAAAACTTTTGAGCCTCCCTCTCGTTGTGGTCAAATAACTGGTTTGTAAATTTTTATTCTCTTAAAAAGATTGTGGGAAGATTGGGGAAAGTAGGAAGAGCAGTTTGGGTGGGGATAGGAGGAAGCATTGGAAGGGAAGGGAAAGGGCATGTGTAGAGCATGTGGGTGAGGAGGGGTTACCATGGGGGGTGAGAACAAACATTCAGCCGTTTTTGCATAGGTAGTAAATATATGTGGCCCCGAAGGGATAGTTAACAAATGCAACTGTTGAAGTGAACAAAAAGACCTTGGAAACATGATCAAATACATAGGTGTGCTCAACGTCAGAAGACATTGAGCATATAGTTTCACTGTTGGAGCCGCACCTGGTTACATTGATTGGTAAACTCGCAAACTGCACCTGGTTACATTGATTGGTAAACTCACAAACTACACCTGGTTACATTGATTGGTAAACTCACAAACACCTGGTTACATTGATTGGTAAACTCACAAACCTCACCTGGTTACATTGATTGGTAAACTCACAAACCACACCTGGTTACATGATTGGTAAACTCACAAACCGCACTGAGTGATATTGATTAGTAAACTCACGAACTGCACCTGGTTAATTGATTGGTAAACTCACAAACCGCACCGAGTGACATGATTGGTAAACTCACAAATGCACCTGGTTACATTGATTGTTAAAACTCACAAACTACACCTGGTTACATTGATTGGTAAACTCACAAACCGCACCTGGTTACATTGAGTGCTAACTCACAAACTGCACCTGATTAAATTGATTGGTGAACTGCCATAAACGCACCTGGTTACATTAATTGGTAAACTCACAAACCGCACCAGTGACATTGATTGGTAAACTCACAAACCTCACCTGGTTACATTGATTGGTAAACTCACAAATTACACCCTGGTTACATTGATTGGTAAACTCACAAACCACACCTGGTTACATGATTGTAAACTCACAAACCGCACCGAGTGATATTGATTAGTAAACTCACGAACTGCACCTGGTTACATTGATTGGTAACTCACAAACCGCACCGAGTGACATTGATTGGTAAACTCACAAACTGCACCCTGGTTACATTGATTGTTAAACTCACAAACTACACCTGGTTACATTGATTGGTAAACTCACAAACCGCACCTGGTTACATTGAGTGCTAAACTCACAAACTGCACCTGATTAAATTGATTGGTGAACTCATAAAACCGCACCTGGTTACATTAATTGGTAAACTCACAAACCGCACCCAGTGACATTGATTGGTAAACTCACAAACCTCACCTGGTTACATTGATTGGTAAACTCACAAATTACACCTGGTTACATTGATTGGTAAACTCACAAACCACACCCTGGTTACATGATTGGTAAACTCACAAACCGCACCGAGTGATATTGATTAGTAAACTCACGAACTGCACCTGGTTACATTGATTGGTAAACTCACAAACCGCACCGAGTGACATTGATTGGTAACTCACAAACTGCACATGGTTACATTGATTGTTAAAACTCAACAAACTACACCTGGTTACATTGATTGGTAAACTCACAAACCGCACCTGGTTACATTGATTTGTAAACTCAGAAACTTCACATGGTTACATTGATGGGTGAAGTTTACAAACCACACCTGGTTACATTGATTTGTAAACTCACAAACCGCACCTGTTACATTAACACCAGGTGGGTTGACTCAGCCGGTCATCCTTTCTGAGGTCGGCAAAATGACTACCAGCCTACTAGATATGGGGGCACTGCATCAGTGTTGTTTCATGCTGCTTCCTTGCCTTGATGCTCAGCATTTAAAAGGATAGACCATGGAGTATATATCAACGCTGGAAGGCAATGGGCAAACCTCCCCAGTATAACCCTTATTAGGAAACTGCTCCAGCACACCAACACTCTGCACGATGGTACAGATATATATATATATATATAGTATTATACTGTATATATATAATATACAGTATATACATATACGTAGATAAAAATAACATATATACATACAATAATTAATTATATATATATATATATATATACTATATAATATATATATAATATATTATATATACCTATACATGCATATACATATACATTATATATACATACAAATAATATATACATATATACATATAAATTATATTACTATCATTTATGTATGTATATAATGTATATGTGTGTGTGTGTGTATTATATATATACAATATATATATATGTATATATATTATATGTTCTATGTATGTATATATGAATTGTATTGTATGTATATTATAACTTATATGTGTGTGTATATTGTAGTATATTTGTTTGTGATATGCATGTGTGTGCATAATATATATATATATGTATGTATATAATTTATGTAGTGTGTGTGTATATATAGATATATATATTATATAGTATATATAATATATATAAATAATTATAAATATATACATATATATATACTAAATATATTGCATGGTATGTTATGCAATATATGTCTGCATATCATTAAATTTTTTTTGTATATATGTATGTATATATGTATGTGTAATATTTATGTTTATACATTACATATATATATATAATATGTATATATGCTATACATATATATATATATATTTAATATGTATATGTATATGTATGGACATATATTACTATATAATACACATGTATATGTTAGATATCATAATATATTTTTCTTGATTCAAGCTGGCAGGTTATCTTTTCTGTATGCGCACGCGTAAGCTGCTCTAGCCATTGGTTCGAATCACGACCCAGCTATCAAACTGTCATTCCTTGGTGTTTCGCAGGCAGGGCGATTGCATCATGCCGTGTGCCGTCCATCCGGAAGACACATCTGCCAGAACTGGTCATTAGTCACATAAAATATCCAACGGGTGTCTTTTACGAAGAGTTGGTAGTTATTGCTGGACATCCGAAAATTTATTTTGAATCCTTGCGGACTTTCCATTAAAACTATCAATCCTTCTGGCCGTCAGATCGTGAAAGACTTGCGTACAAAAACGTTTTCCGGTCAAGTAGTAGGCAGTTGAGTAGTCGTGTTATTATTTAAATAATTAGAGTCGAAAAAATGTTTTGTTATCAGTTTATGGGATCTGATACACAAATGAGGGCATTGGTGCAAAATTGTGTTGTAAGGATACAAAGTGTTGTTAGTTTTTTTTCTTTCTCTCTTTGCAAAGCTCAGTTTGAACAGCTGCACAGTGTCCAAGAGATGCTAGGTTGAGGGTGAAACTCACTCAGGGGGGTTTAACCATTAAAAGAAATCTTTTGGGCATTACCATGATGTTTGAGAGCAATTAACGAGGGCTACTAATGACCAATTCAGTAAGAGTAACAAACAAGTAAAATTAAAAGTAAAGTTTTAAGAGCCATTTATCAGTGGTAATTTAAGGTTAAATTGTTGTTAAAGGAGTGAAATTCGTCAAACAATGTTTAAATGGTTTTGGGCTGACCTGTATACTATGTTATTTATTTTTCGGTATGCAGCCTGTGGGCTGCTGGCTGCTCATTTATGGTGGCACAGGCTTGCCGCTGAAGCCAAATGTCCAGCTCCAGCATGCCTGGTGCTCATTTCACCAACCTGCAGGAAAGGATGTCAGGCTGAGTTCAAAACGCCACCTGGTGTTATTCATTCGCATTGGCATGGACGAAGTTGA
>CM068962.1:25166426-25189295 GCA_035128595.1 Eptatretus atami | reverse complement strand
GATCGAGAGAGGGAGAGAGAGAGAGAGAGAGAGAGAGAGAGAGAGAGAAGAGAGAGAGAGAGAGAGAGAGAGAGAGAAGAGAGAGAGAGAGAGAGAGAGAGAGAGAGAGAACGGTCTCTGTCGAGAAAATCGTAGGCCGAAGGCCTGTCATGGCCGCCGAGGAGGTTTTTCTCGTTACTGCGACCTTGTTCTTTGTTAATTCTCAACTTTAATCGTTGATTTCTTGGTATTTGTGAAAACGCCTTATTTCTCTCGATAAACTTTACTAACTTGTTTTCTTGAGTTAGAATGGCGGGTGAACGTTTCCGTGTCGAGATGTTCGAGTCACTAACTTGTAAACTCGCTGTTTTTTTCTTCCCTCCCAGTGAGGTGAAACTTAACGATGTGCTTTCGCCATTGGTAACATCGTTGGTTTACATCATATTCGTGCTGCTTCTCGCATGAATAAGAAGTTTGTGGTGTTTGTGTCGGAGGAACACATGGTCGCCACGGTGGTTGAGCATGGCCTGTTCATCGAACCGAACACTTACCTCTCTGTGTTCGCTTTACAGGCCCCAACAGTTAAAGTTAACATTAATAATATCCACCATTTGTAAGGAACCAGGACTTGTGTAACCAGTTTAACAAGTTCGGTAAGGTTGTGTCGAGGATCTCAATGGTGCCGACGCGTCATGTTAGCGATAAATGTAAACACGTCATGTCCTTTAAAAGATGGTTTATATGATACCACCTGAAAATGGGAAAACACTGAATGTTGTACTGGTGTAAAAACCGACGGGTTTGAATATAAAATGTTTGCCTCCTCAGAGGTTATGACGTGTTTTGGGTGTGGAGCTTACGGGCACGTGAAGAGGTTTGTCCCAATGCGGTTACACCGCCAGAAAGTGAAGGTTCGGTGAGGGACGATTCTTCCTCACACACAAACTAATGGGGAGGAGGTGAATCGGGAGCCTAGCCCCGCCCCCCCCGGCTGAGGTGTTCGACGAATTGGACTCGTCCACCCCGACCGGCGTTGGAGAGAGGGTGTGTAATCGTGACGTAATTAATCCACCCCCACAAACGAGGAAGTGAAAGTGGTTGCTTCCTCTCCTTTGCCATCCACTGTACAGGACAGTGTGGACGATATGGAGGTATCTGTTAAGGATACCAGGAAAAAGGCCAAAAACGGTCAAATGTTGATGCCTTTGACTAAGGAGCAGAATAAGGTCCAGATCGTGTCAGGCTCGGTGGACCTCCAAGGTACGTCTCCATTGGAAACCCCTTGGTGGTACCGGAGTCGTGTTGCGGATGTGGAAACTTCGCTTGCTCCACTGCCGACTCCGAGCGGGACACAGAGAACAGTGAAGTATCTCAGGATGTTTTAAGTGTTTGTCCTGTTACCAAACTTGTTCAGACGAGTTAACAGCTATGTCTGACAGTGATGGAGAAATAGATAAAGGGGAAATCCCTGTGAGTTAAATGTCAACCCTCCCTCACAGATGATGATGTAAGGCTTGTAGAGGGAAGGACATGGGCAAGGCAAATTCGGAGGGGTCGTAAACAGAGCAGAACTTTCTGTTGAGCCAAAAGTAAGTGTTCCACAAGTAATAGGAGAGGCCATCGATGAAGCACTTGATTCAGATGAATCCTCTTCTACCCCACATTTTAGTGCTTTAAGCTCTCAAGAGGATGAAGGGGAAACGACACAACCTTAGTGTCTCAAGAAAATGTGATTAAATCCTGGATGATACATTCAGGAAAAGATACGTAAAAATCAAAGATTACTTCCCGAATTTACACGATTTCATTAAAACTGCAAGAGTATGATTGTGATCCTTATCAGGTTAACATGTCAGATCCTAATTCCAAAGGTTAAGGAAATGTGTTACTCGGCTGGTAAAGAGCTTCAAGAATAACTAACAGAATGGAGATAAAAGTAGCATCCCTGAACATCAATGGAGGCCGCAGTTGTGTGCGTCGCCTCCAGGTATTTCAGCTCTTCCAAAATGAAAAAATGATGTGCTAATGCTACAGGAGACGCATGCAAATCAGTCTTCTGAGGATGAGTGGTGTAAAATCTTTAAAGGTTGTCTTTTTTTCTCGAGTGGCTTGTTGAGGCCAAGGCTGGTGTGGCAATAGTGTTGCATCCTCGACTCCAGCCTTCGGAGATAACTTGTAAGGAAATTTGCAAGGGTTACTTACTGTCTGTGCAATTTGTCAGTAGTAACCTAAAGATTTGCATGACAAATGTTTTACTGTCCTAGTGCTAACTCTGAAAGAGGTGCCTTTCTGTACAAGTTGGCAGAGTTTGTAAGCACCATTGACTTAACCATGTTGTTGTGTCTGGGGGGTGACTACAGCTGCACCCTCAACCCACAACTTGATCGGAACACCTGTGAGCCTCATCCACCCAGTGCAAGGCATTTGGCACAGCTAGTCAAAAAGTTTAAACTGGTGGATGTGTGGCGGGTACAAAACCGTAATATCCGTCAGTATACATGGGTTTGTGCATCAAGAAATGTTTTGACGATGGCTGCCTAGACAGATTTTATGTTAATCATGAAATGGTAAACATTGTTAAGAACTCGTATATAAGGCCGTCTGGTTTTTCCGATCATCACATGATTGTTATGGTGTGTGGCTTTCCTCATCATGTCTGTGGAAGTTCATATTGGACTTTTAATTTGAACTTTACAAAGTGCACATTTATAGAAGCTTTTAAAATGGTATGGGAAAAATGCGAGTCACAAAAGGGTTCATATTTGAACTTAAGACAATGGTGGGACTGCACAAAAATCCAAAGCAAATGTTTTTGCCAACAATACTGCTCTTACAGCACATACAACGTTTTGGTGTGATATCTGCTTTAAAAAACGATATACTTATCTGTGAGCAGAAAGCTGTATTGTCTAGCGTGAATGTCCAGCAGTTGTCGGAGAAAAGGACCCTTCTGGCTGAAAAGGTGAAAGAGCGGGCGGCCGGTGCATTCGTCCGACTGCGGAACGAAAAAAATCCAACTTGACACACCAAACAAAGGGTTCTTCAATTTGAAAAAACGGTCAAGACTCTCAACAATTCTATGCTTTGCCTCTTCTGGTGGTGATTTGTTGACCTCCAGAGTGTATCAAGCATGAACTACAAGACTATTTTTCTAAAATCTTCGCAAAAAGAGCTGTGAATGAGGAGAACAGGAATGCGATGCTTGAACAGCTCCTTCTCTGTCTGAAGACAACAACAATTGCTTGAGCCTGGCATTCTCTTGGAGAACTTACTGCTGCGCTCAGGATAGCAAGGATGGGAAAGCCCCTGGACTAGAGGCCTCGGCTGAATTTTATAAGGCTTTCTGGGACATTCTAGGCCCTACCTTCTTGAGGTCTTTCAGGAGAGTGTTGAACAAGGTGAATTGCCATTGAGCTGCCGGAGGCAGTTTGTGTCTCCTTCCGAAGAAAGGAAACCTCATGAGACGCAAATTGGCGGCCTGTGTCACTCCTCAACACGGACTATAAAATATTGTCAAAAGCACTTGCAACCCGTCTAAAGGAAGTCATCTCTTTCTTGATTGGCACTGATCAATCATACTGTTTTCCAGAACGTTCATATACGATAATATTTTTTTGGTGAGAGACTTGATCAGTCTCGGTCAAACCACATCTCCTGGTTTGTTTATTACTTTTAGATCAAGAAAAAGCTTTACAGTGTTAACCATTCTTTTTTGTTTGATGTATTAAGGAGAACAGGGTTTGGGGAAAATTTATTGCTTATGTTAGTTATTGTACAAAAATGCATCTTGTCTGCTGAAGGTTAATAATGTCTTTGTTACCCTTTCCCCTTTCAGCGAGGCATCCGTCAGGGCTGTGCGCTATCAGGCAGCTCTACAATCTATCCGTTGAACCTTTATTAGTTTACTTCGGAACTCAGTGTTAGGAGTCTCTCTTTCACAAAACTCCAAAGTCATCGTTTCAGCTTATGCTGATGATATTTGTGTTGCTATTGCAAATCAAAAATATGTTTCTGAGGTCTCTCGTTGCCTTACCCAGTTTGAGCTTGCTTCTACTGCAAGGGTAAATTGGAAAAAAAGTGTAGCTTTTGGGTGGGCCCAGATCGCCTTCCTCGTCCCTGCCTGTTTAAAGGCCCTGTCACACCTTGACGTTTTAGCCAGCGTATGGCAAGGTATCAAATGTATGTAAAACGTTGGCGTACGCTGAACTATTGATTTTTTTTTGATTTTTTGGCGTATTCATAACGAGTTGGACGTATGCATAACGTATTAGTAACGTACACAGAACGTTTCGATAACTTATAGATAACTTATACCAACGAATGCTTAGCGTGTTGTCGGCGTTCACAACGTATGCCAACAATAGTCTAACGTATGCAGAGCGCGCGCAGCGTATCGCCGACGATCACATGGCGTAGCCTATTAAAAGTTGCCGCTCGACGATTCAAGCCGCTGTCACACCTTGACGTTTTAGCCAGCATATGCCGACGTATGAAAAATTTGTCTAAAACGCTGGCACATGTCGAATACGTTATGGGTAAGTTTGTATACGTTAAGAGCACGCTGAAGCACGCTGGCATACGTCGTAGTACGCCGAGTACGTCGACAAATTTTCAGCAGTTGAAAATTTTTCGACGTATGCCAGCGTATGACTCACACGTTCCGCATACGCTGGCCATAAGTTGTAGGCACGTTATGCGATCGTTGACACACGTCGACACACGTTACTGGTAAGTTACTCATAAGTCGAAAGACGTCGAGGTAATGTTTTTTTTTTTTGTTTTTTTTTTTTCTTCGGCATGACGGTGATGTTGACACTTCGATTCTAGTGCGGTTATGATTTAAATCGTTGAGCGGCAGCCTATTAATATATTATATTATAACCGCTTAGAAATCGAAGTGTCAACATCACCGTCATGCCGAAGAAAAAAGAAAAAAACACATGGAGTCTGGAACACTGACGGGTTCCTCCTGTGACCCATTTTTATATACCATTCCCTAAACGCGCAATACGCCATTATACGGTGTTAAGTTAGAAACACGTTCTGTGGTCGTCCGGAAGACGTTAAATACGTCTACATACGTCAATATGCGTTGGAGATACGTTACACATGGTTCAAAGCACGTTACTCATAGGTTCAAAGCACGTTACTCATAGGTTAGAATAAGTTTCGGGTACGCTAAACATTACCTCGACGTGTTTCGCTATGAGTAACTTACCAGTAACGTGTGTCAACGATCACATAACGTGCCTAAACTTATGGCCAGCGTATGCGGAACGTGTGAGTCATACGCTGGCAATACGAAAATTTTCAGCATGTTAAAATTTGTCGACGAGCTCGGCGTACTACGACGTATGCCAGCGTGCTTCAGTGTGCTTCAGCGTGCTCTAACGATTACAAACTTACCCATAACGTATTCGACGTGTGCAGCATTTAGACAAATTTTTCATACGTCGACATACGCTGGCTAAATCGTAAGGTGTGACAGGCCTTTACAGGAGATACAGTGGAGAAGTGAGGGTTTAAATATTTAGGCTTATTTCTAGGAATTGAAGCGTATGAACAAAAAATTGGGAGAACTTCCTGGAAAAAATTAAATTGAAACTGGCAAGGTGGAGAAGATTGTACCAACTTCTCTCCTTAAGACACGGGTGTCAATCATAAATAACCTGGTGGTTCCTTTTATTTGGCATAAAGTTATTCCACTGAACCTCCGAGATACTTGGTCACAGCATTCAGAGGTTCTGACTGATTTTTCTGGGTGGCCACCATTGGCTGGGCCCAGACGTGGTCTGCAGACCCGAAATGCGGTGGTCAAAATCTGATGCATATCCCAAGTCGGATAATGGCATTCCGAATTTCCACGATTAAGCGCCTACTGTACAGTGGTGTGTTCCTTGGCGACCTCTCACAACACCTGGTTGCAGAAAGTGGAAGGTCTGAAATATGACCGTGAACTTTTCCTCATCGACCTGCAACACGTTGACATGTCTCAGCTCCCCAGTTTTCATCAGCGCCTTTTGAATGCTTGGCAAGTCCTCGGAGTGCAACGTTTAGAGGTATCATACGATGCCCAAAGTTTTGTACAGAGCCATTAGTTCGAATCCTTTATTCTCTAGAATTTCAACCTCCAGGTCGTTTATGCATTGTTTCACCAGTGTTGGAATAAACAGTGCGATACCTGTTTCAGCCATCCTTGAATGCCTGGGCTACCTGTAGCTCACTTTCATTAAAAACTGGTGTTCGTTCTGCTCGTATTGTGGAAAATGTCTTGAAAGCAGTAATTCAAACCTGTCATAAGACTAAACATCGGATGGACTGGGGTGGATGAAGTGGTAGACTCACGTCTCTATTTCCTGAACTTCAAATTGCCTCAAAAAAACAAGAGGGTGTGTCTCCTCAAACTTAGAGGAATGGTGTGTTCCACGTCATGGGGAAAACGGCTATCTACACATATGTCTGAAGCATGTATAACTGTTTTACAAAACTGTTGAAAATCGGTGGAATGAGACCTTACCTGCTGGAGCTTTTTTAACTCCAGTGTGGAACAAAATGTATAGTTCTCCAACTCTTGGGCGAACTGGAGACCTGAATTGGAGACTAGCATCAAGCCCTGGTCACACAGACATTACTCAATAAGTTAATTTCTGTTCTAATTTCTTGTCCTTTTGTGATTTGATTGAAAGTTGCCCACGTTTTTATTGAATGTAAGAGATTGGTACCCTCTTTCCTTCCTTCAACAGTTTCTATAAATTTAATTTGTTTTTTCCTTTCCATCTTTATTATGGAATTTGGGGAATTATAAAATAAACAGTCCTCTCGTTTTTGTCTTTTCTGTTGGGCATGATTGCTAAACTGGCGATTTATAAAACCAGGAAAGCATAATTGAAGGGAAAATGCAAATTGTGCTTCTGTGCTTAAAGGTATGGTTTCGGCACGAGTAAAAATGGAGCAGCTTATCTTTTGAGCCTGGATATTGTGGGTTCAGTGGTACACTGATGAGGTTTGAGTTTCTTTTCGTGATGGAATCTGTTTGTAAAAGTGTAAAGTACTTACACTTACTTTTGCATATAGTATATTCTGTGGTGTTTTGAATGAACAGACACCCTTGTTTGTATTGCTTTGTTAAATTTATTTTTGCTGTAAATCGTTTGGATTTGTTTTTATGGAGTGTGCTTTTTCTGGTGTGTTTGATACTTTTATAATAAAGACACAAAAGTGTCTCTGTCTCTGTCTCTGTCTCCTCTCTCTCCTCGTTTATAATATATATTATAATATATATATATATATATATAATATATATATATATTATAATGACTGGGCTGAGAGAGGAAGCAAAGGGGTAAAACAGGAAAACTACGATGAGGGGGAGATGAATACTCCATAGTGGTATTTACAAGGAAAGTGGGAGAAAATGAAAATAAAAAGTAGTCGTATTTCACGGAGGATAAATGAATCCCATGATAAAGTCGTAATTTCCTCGAGATACAATGCACAGACGGTGATCCGCTAGGCAGATGGCAGTCTTGTACACATCCAGGGTTGGGTGAAAAAGGGGGCGTAAGCGAGGAAGCATCTATGTCTGCCTACACAAATGGCTAGTACTGTATTCACAACTGGTGAGGTTCATACCTGCAAATTTCTACAAACACCGAGCTTGGGCATGCAGATGCTGCTTCTTGCTCGGGATCTGATCTGTGTCCTGTGATAAGGGGGAGTTGGTGGTAGTTAAATAGCCATGGTGCCGCGATAGCTTGCCGACTCAAGAAGGATCTTTAACGTCATCCACAACCAGACACTTCCTTGATATCCAAGTTGGGTGGAGTTAACTAGTTCCGTGTTTGAAACTTGGGCACTTTAATAACAGATTTTAATGCTTTGGTAAAAATTTTCACTTGAGTTTTAACTTATTTAACTTGAGGACCGAAATTTGAACTTGAAACTTGAACGGAACTTGAAAACGGAGGACTTGAAACCGAAACTGAGGACCGAGGTCCTTTACTTGAGGACCGAAAGTCAAAATGAGTCAATGCCCGAACACCTTTACTCCTAACTGCCCCTTCCAGATGTGATGCGACTTTGTTGAGCAATCCATACACATGCAACATTGCAAATAAATATAATTAACGGCAGGAAACTGGACTGTCGGATAGCTTTGAGCTGTTTACATAGGTTTGAATCTTGACCCAGGTATAAACTGTCACACAGGTGTTTCGCATGCGGGTGATGCGTCAATCTGTGCGCGACCATTGGAAAGACATTCAGCCGGAGGACATTCTGCTAGCACTGGGGGCATTGGTGGACACTAACTATCCCACAATGTCTTTTTGGCGAGTAGGCGAGTTATGCCCAGCACCTGGAAAAATTGCAAATTCCTGTCACCTTCAGTCGAACGTCAGGCCTGGCCAGCCTGTTCTGAAAGACCTAGGCCAAAAACCTTCCCTGGCCGACTCCAGAAGGGGGTGGGTTTAATTGGGGCTGTTAAAGAAGTAGAGGTATGCTGCAACCAAGATGTCTTTGCCAGGGTTTGGATGCGTGCGAATAAGGATGTTTGGAGACGTCTGATCTGAATGCCACAGAAGTAGAACACAACTTACAGAATAGATAACTGAGTAGACTGGAGGAAACTGTGTACCACTTGAGTGCTGCTTTATTTCAGACAATGCCACTGATTGTGGCTGGTAGTCGGTGGAAAATTATGTCTGTGTGAAGTCATAATCCACCAGATAAACATTTGGTATGTAATAATGTGCACAAATGTGCTTTTGTACTTTTAGATGACCTACAAAGAGGAGATGAGCAAAAGCATGAGCCAGCATGAAGAAGCCAATCATGTAGTACACAAAGGCCTGGTGTTGGCTTAACGGGTCGGTGGCTGGCTAAAGATATTTGGGTCTTGAGTTCAAGCTTCTGTCATGCCAATGAATTAACACCAGGTGGTTGACTCAGCCTGACATCTTCTGAGTTGGTGAATGAGCACCAGCATGCTGGCAACGGGACTTGCTTCAGCGGCAAGCTGTGCCACCATAAAATGTGCAGCCAAGCGCCACAGGCTGCATACGAATTAATAAATAACATAGTATACAGTCAGCCAACATTTAACATTGTTTTGACGAATTTCTCCTTTTAACACAATTTAACCTTTAATTTACATCTAAATGCTCTTAAACTTTACTTTTATTTTACTTGTTTGTTACTCTTACTGACTTGGTCATTAGCCCTCGTTTGCTCTCAACATCATGGTAATGCCAAAGATTTCTTTAATGGTACCCTGTGAGTTTCACCTCAACCTAGATCTCTGGACACTGTGCAGCTGTTCAAACTGAGCTTTGAAAGAGAGAAAGAAAAACTAACAACACTTTGTATCCTTCCAATTTGACACCAATGCCTCAATTTGTGTATCAGATCCCATAACTGATAACAAACATTTTTCGACTCTAATTATTTAATATAACACGACTACTACAACTGCTACTACTGACCGGAACGTTTTTGACGCAAGTCTTTCACGATCTGACGGCCAAGGATTGATATTTTATGAAAAGTCGCAAGGATTCAAATAATTTCAGGATGCCAGCATAACTCACCAACTTTCGTAAAGACACGTTGGATATTTTATGTGGACTAATGACCAGTTCTGGCAGATGTGTCCTCCGGATGGACGGCACACGCATTGATGCATCGCCTGCCTGCGAAACACCAGGATGACAGTTGATAGCTGGGTCGTGATTCGACCAAGGCTAGACAGCTTAAGGCGCGTGCGCATACAGAAAAGATAACCTGCAGGCTTGAATCAAGAATATATATATATATCTAACAATATCATGTGTATATATAATAGTCCATACATAAATATACATTAAATATATAATTTATATATACATATATAATAATATATATATAGTATGTATACATAATATACACTACATATATAATACATATATACAAAAAATTAATATTGTATATGCAGACTATATGCATACACATATACATGCATATATTTATATATATATATGTATATATATTATATATTATATTATATATATATATATATATATATATTAATATACACACACACATACATATATTATATACATATATATATATATATATATGCACACAATGCATATGCCAAACAACTATACATACATATACACACACATATAAGTATATATATACATACATACATTCATAATACATACTAGACATATATATTATATACATATATATATATGTACTATATATATATACACACACACACACATATACATATATACATACATAATGTACATATATATACATTTATATGTATATATGTTATATATTTTATGTATATATTATGTATATGTAATGCATGTATAGGTATATATAATATATATATAATATATATATATTATATATATTATTCATGTATTTGTATGTATATATGTATGTTTTTTATCTACGTATATGTTTATACTGTTATATATTATATAATATATATATATATAATATATATTATATATTGTACCATACGGTGCAGAGTGTTGGGCTGCTGGAGCAGTTTCCTAATAAGGGTTATACTGGGAGGTTTGCCATTGCCTTCCCAGCGTTGATTATATATCCATGGTCTATTTTTAAATGCTGAGCATCAAGCAGGAAGCAGCATGAAAACACTGATGCAGTGCCCCATTATCAGTAAGCTGGTAGTCATTTGCCGACCTCAGAAGATGACGGCTGGTCACCCCCTGGTGTTAATGTACCAGGTGCGGTTTGTGAGTTTACAAATCAATGTAACCAGGTGTGGTTTGTAACTTCACCCATCAATGTACCATGTGAAGTTTCTGATTACAATCAATGTAACCAGGTGCGGTTTGTGAGTTACCAATCAATGTACCAGGTGTGTTTGTGAGTTTAAACAATCAATGTAACCATGTGCAGTTTGTGAGTTTACCATCATGTCACTCGGTGCGGTTTGTGAGTTTACCAATCAATGTAACAGGTGCAGTTCGTGAGTTTACTAATCATATCACTCGGTGCGGTTTGTGAGTTTACAATCATGTAACAGGTGTGTTTGTGGTTTACCAATCAATGAACCAGATGGTATTTGTGAGTTACAATCAATGTAACCAGGTGAGGTTTGTGAGTTTCCAATCAATGCACTGGGTGCGGTTTTGTGATTACATAATGTAACCAGTGCGGTTTATGAGTTCACCATCAATTTACAGGTGCGTTTGTGGTTTCAGCTCAATGTAACCAGGTGCGGTTGTGAGTTCATTCATCATGTACCCACGGTGTAGTTTGTGAGTTTAAATCAATGTAACCAGGTGCAGTTTGTGAGTTACCAATCCAATGTCCTCGGTGCGGTTTGTGAGTTTACCAATCAATGTAACCAGGTGCAGTTCGGAGTTTACTAATCAATATCACTCGGTGCGGTTTGTAGTTACCAATCATGTAAGGTGTGTTTGTGAGTTTACCAATCAATGTAACAGGTGTAATTTGTGAGTTTACCAATCATGTACCAGGTGGTTTGTGAGTTTACCAATCAATGTCATGGGTGCGGTTGTAGTTTACCAATTAATGTAACCAGGTGCGGTTTATGAGTTCACCACAATTTAATAGGTGCAGTTTGTGAGTTTGCACCAATGTAACAGGTGCGGTTTGTGAGTTTACCAATCAAGTAACCAGGTGTAGTTTGTGAGTTAACAATCAATGTAACGAGTGCAGTTTGTGGTTTACCAATCAATGTACTCGGTGCGGTTTGTGAGTTTACCATCAATGTAACCAGGTGCAGTTCGTGAGTTTACTATCAATATCACTCAGTGCGGTTTGTGATTTACCAATCATGTAACAGGTGTGTTTGTGAGTTTACCATCATGTAACCAGGTGAGGTTTGTGAGTTACCAATCATGTAACAGGTGTTGTGGTTTCAATCATGTAACCAGGTGTAGTTTTGGAGTTTACCCAATCATTAACCAGTGCAGTTTGCGAGTTTACCAATAATAACCAGGTGCGGCTCCAACAGTGAAACTATATGCTCATGTCTTCTGACGTTGAGCACACCTATGTATTGATCATGTTTCCAAGGTCTTTTGTTCACTTCAACAGTTGCATTGTTACTACCTTCGGGGCCACATATATTTACTCTATGCAAAACGGCTGAATGTTTTTTCTCACCCCCATGGTAACCCCTCCTCACCCACATGCTTACACTGCCCTTTCCCTTCCCTTCCATGCTTCCTCCTATCCCACCCAAACTGTTTTCCTACTTTCCCCAATCTTCCACAATCTTTTTAAGAGAATAAAATTACAAACCAGTTATTTGACGCACAACGAGAGGGAGGCTCAAAAGTTCACAACTGGGAATTGCTCCACAACTTTATCTCTCCTGTCCCTTTCGAATTGAATTTCTCATTAAGCCGTCTCCTGGGTGCAGGTCATTGGAGTAAGAGGGCCCAGCATCACATTTGTGGACTTTCCTGCCTCTGATTTGAACTTTTTGCCTTTGAAAGATCAGGGTGGGTTGGAAAGAGGTGGGGTGGGGTAATGACTCATTGACTCGCACCCCCTTTGGTCTACATATGCATGAGGAATAAAATGCTTTTGGTCTGTGGCTAAGTTCTGTGGCTGACACACAAGTCTGACACAATCATTTACACAAACAATGCAGAAGTAGAGGTCGTTCAAAAGTTCGAGAACGAGATACGGAATCTCATATCCAAAAGGCCAACGATATATATAATATATATATTATATATATATATATATATATATATATTATATATATTATATATATATATATTGTATTTTAAATTAATTACATGTTGAGAAATAAAAAGATGGCTTTTGTGGACAATGTGTTTCTCGTTTCGAGACTTTTGCAGCCTCCTCCTCTCTCGTCCCTCTCTCGTCCCTCTCTCGTCCCTCTCTCGTCCCTCTCTCGTCCCTCAGTAGAAAACGAACACATGGGAAACGAAAAATAGGGAAAGTGCAAACAGCAGAGGAGGGGTACTCACGACACGAAGCAAGGAGCGGCCATGACGAGAGAGATAGAGACAGAGAGAGGTAGAGGTTCTTTCCCAAAACAATCTGATTTGAAAATGCTCTGTTCTGAATCTGGAATTAGACTCAATCTGAATCTGGCATTAGTCAAGAATTAAGTGGGCTGGCAGGATGGCCTGGACCCAAGAGGTACACACACACTTGCCTCAAGGCTATCTAAGGTACACACACACACACTTGCCTCTAAGCTGTCTTGCTAGCCTGGTTTCGAATCCTGACCCAGCTATAAACTGTCATCCCAGTGATTCACAGGCAGGGTGATACATCAATGTGTGTGCCATCCTTTGGATGGATGTTAAATGGGAGTCCTGTCTGGCAGCATTAGTTGGTGGATGTTAAAGATGCCATGGTGTCCTTTGCAAAGAGTAGGTGAGTTATCACCAGCACCATGAACAGATTACAAATTCCTTCCATAACTTCCTGCCATGGAGTGGCTACCCCTCCAGGATTGTGCTCCATATCTAATAAAACTTCCCCGTCAGCCATAAACATCTGATAGAGAGAGAGAGAAAGAAAGAGATAATTAAATTTAAAAGTCCTTTTACCTCCTTACCCTTTTGTGAAAATCTCCTTATTTACACATTTGTACACCTTACCCTTTGCAAAGCACACTTTTGTGAGAAGTCGGAGTATGTGATTCCTTTCCACAACTTTGGCTTACAGTCAGAAATGTTCTTCTGCAGATCCTCAATATTGTTCTGACCCTTAATTATGCAATTCTTCATGTGACAGACACTTCCTTGGGATAGAAGTTCAATATCTGCTCGGTAATGCAGGTAAAGTGATTTGACCTTATTACGTAAATACTGTATATGCCAAGTATCCACGTATGAGTACAGCCAAGTATTGCCCACTGGTTTAACTAATGAACCTGTGGGTAGCTCTTGACTACTCAGGTGTGGATGCTTGCTTACTTGCTTATTATCCAATCATGTAGCCTGACAAATGGAGCTTCTTATGAACTTTCACCACTTTTGTCAGTCTTGGTCACACATTTCGGTCTTATTCCAGGTGACGTTCATTTATTTCATCTCCTTCTCAACGGGGGTCTCTCTTGGCCGTCCAACCCTCCTCTTTTTGACAGGTTCCCAGCATATTGCTCTTTTGGCCACATCTTGATCCTTCATATGCAACACGTGACCAATCCATCTGCACATCCTAATTTTGATCTCCTCAATTGTGTTTTTCATCCCTGTTAGCCAAATCTGGACAACTGAACACGTTAAGCGAACTTATGACAAGCGTCCATCTCTGTTTCTTTCTTTCCCTCTCATTTGGATTTGTGGTTTCGTTGAGCCTCCGTTTTGGGAGGTACAGGTTTGACTTTTACCTGAGTGTGCTCACACACCTGGTCAAGGAACATTCCATATCAATTTGCTCATTTGTCTATTTTAACAAAAGAATGTGTTGCACATTGCCAAATATTGTGCAGTGGTACATGGAAAAATTTCAATCTCAGATAAGACATCTATTTTACGATGGTTCAATAAAATGACCTGCGTTGACTTTTTAAATCCTTGCCACAGTACAACCGAGATGATAAGCCTGGTGTTGGCTTAGTGGTTAGGGTGGCTGGCTTAGGATCTTATGGTCCTGAGTTTGAGCCCTGTTAGCTGCTGAATTAACACCAGGTGGGGTTGATTCAGCCTGTCATCCTTCCAAGGTCGGCGAAATGAGTATTGATGTACTGGTAGAAGGGCACAGCATCAGCAGCGCAGCAACGCTTCCAAGAAATGATAGCTACCTGGGAGCCAAGCTGACATACGCAAAAACAGAAGAGAGCTGAGATGATTGCAAAGATAGTGGCCTTCACACAATGCATTGCCAGGAGTGTGTACATTCTCGACTCCGTTATACCAATCATATAGAGGTTTCCACCTTGATGAAACGGAGCAAGTCATGGAATGACAGATCAAGTTGATGTAAAAAGACACCTGCACAAACCAGACCAGGTGTGAAGTTGCATTCCAATGTGTGTATAATATTTATTTATTTATTTTTGGACAATGCTTTGTAACCAGTGCAAGACTTTCCAGATAAGGTCTACAGTTATCCTTGAAGTAGTTTGGTTGAAACCAGATTATAACTAAAGGTGAATCTTTCCAGTGTCTTTGTACAGATTACTGTCGAGTTTGAACAATGGACGTACCTGGTGGAGGACTGGGTGACAACTCCAAGCAGATAGACCGTGTGAAGGAATCCATTGCCGACATCATTGGACAGCTGGGGGACATCGGCCCAGGACGGTTTTCCTTCTCGCCCTTCATAGATATCGACACTCAAGTTTCCTTGGCATCAGTTTCTGAAAGTGTCAAGTCTTCTGCATCTGAACCTCATTCGATGCCATCCGCTGGATCATCTAGCTCTCCTGCAGTGCAAGATTCTACCGCAGTCCATGCGGAGCCTATGAAACTGCAGGGCACTCTTCATAAATCTACACCCGTCAAACCACCAGCTGTTGACAACTTACTGAAGAAGTCCGCTGATGCCAATAATGGGCGGGTGCAGCTAGTAGGTGCAAACCAAGCCAACAAATCACCAACAGTAAATGGCGGCCTACATATGACTACATTTCATAGAACACCTGTTAACATCATTAAACCAAGCCCAACTGACAAGGATGAGGTGTGCATCATTCCCACAGAACTTGATGAGCCCAACCAAGACCACAACGGAGCATCTCCTACTAATATGGGATCAATTTCTCTGCTTTCCATGAACTGCTCCAAGCATGAAGAACTTTCAGGTAATGGAAGCAGGCAAGCAGTGTGCTGTGCCATACAACAGGGACCTTGTCAGTGCTGTTTGGCTTGTGCTGGACTACTCACTGCTTTGTTGGTGGCAACGGGTCTCCTTTACACTACCTATGAATTTTTACCATACGAGGCACCACTGTGTAGTGACATCGCCAGCCGGCTGGCGTTTGGGCTCCGCTGTGCTATATTTACCCTGCTGCCATCTGTGCTTGGTGAGCAACCGTGTAGTTTTTGTTTTTTAAAGTGTCTGAGACTCGTGGTGGAGCTGATTATAAATATACATAGATTGCATGTTGGAGACGGATGTTGAGAGATATCAATATACTTTTACACCACTTACAAAGACGATGGACAAATCCGTTTATGGGATTTGAATCGAGGATCCTACTAATGGAAACTGTGTGTTAAGTATTGTCTGTTCTCTGATGGGGGTTTTTTTTTTAAAGCATGGACATATCTACTTTAGAGATATTCAATATTTGGTCTCCGTTTGTCATGCCCAAATCCAACCAAAGCATTCACGTTTTAAAAGGCCAGGAAAAGGCAAATGACTAGAATGAAGGCATTCGGCCAAAATGCCACAACACAAAATCAGGCTTGCCCTTTTCTACGATCCCACAAAACGCCGTTTCAAATTTTGTACTCTGTGTTATTATGAGGTGTGCACCGCTCTCGCAGGGAGACGGTCACTTGTTCGTTTGTGACAGGGATGGTGGCCGGTGGTTTGTCACAACTGTGCAGACCCGTCCCCCCGCGATGCTCCTCCGGTGCGTGGCACATTGGAACCAACGACCATTTTGTAGCAGATTCAATGGAACACCTTACACTTTATCTCCTGAACCTCCTCATGCTGGCCACTTACCTACAACAAGAAGACCTCAAAGTCCTACCCATGCTTGTGGGCCTTTTTATTATTGGAAGGTAAGATTTTATTTTTTTTTCATCATCCCCACTTTCCCCCTAATCGTAAGAAAAGAAGAAATCATGTCTCCTCTTGTGTGGGCAAAATTTATCAAGAACTTGAAAACTTTTTGATGAAGTGAAATTACATTGGGGGTAATTTCATGTAGATGTATTGGCTCTCTTCAGGAATTTTTTTTTTAAAAACCCACAAAATTGTCCCCCTTCACCCCAAGGCTCCTGTATTGGTCCGCGTGTGTCTTGTGCCCTCTCTACCGGAGCTTCGGAGCAGGCCTCACTTTTTTCCCCACACTTGGTATGATGGTGTACAACCTGTATTGTCTGCTCACCATTCCCAGTGGCCTTGTGTTACCATTACCATCGTCCAGCCCTGAAGCAAGCCCTTCACTACGTTTCTGGGGATGAGGCTTGTTGGAAATTCCAGCGATGTACCGGAGAAACAGGAGTCAGCCATAATGGATTTAATTACTCGTTGATGGAATGATGCCTTCTCATGTTTGTGTGTGTGGTTTCTGAGAGTCAGCCATTATTTGCAGATTTTAACTGATCTCGATACAACCTTTTTTTTTTTTAACACCTGACCTGGTCGCACGTCAAATGAAACACCAGTGAACACGCTTGTGTAATTTTGCTCCGGGTCCACGACGACGACGACGAGCTACGTGTAAAGACGAAGATGTCTGGGAAGAGAAATGAAGCTTCTTGAATGCTTATGTACCAATTCTACATGGCGACCAATTTAATGATAAACGGTTTTCCTTTCTTTGCAAGTTGGTAAGCAATTAATTTTAGTAAATATACCACTGTACATCAAACGATTCTTGTGGAAAACTGAACAAGAAATTGATAGACGCAGCGACTGTTAAGCTTATGGTATTGTTGGTCCCACGTACATCGAAGGGACAGTTAATTTGGCAGGAAATTTTGCCAGGCTTCAAAAACGACTTTCTACCTTGTTTGCGGAATAAGGACTTAGACACAGACACAAGATGGTTCCTTCAAGACAGTATAACCTCCCAAATTGTAAAAGTAACGAATCACTTTCTCCATGAAACTTTTGAAAATTTCATCTTTTTTTTTTCATGTTTTTCAGGCAGGTAGGAATTGGGCCAAATTTTTTTTTTTTTTAATCACCGAGTCTTTGCATAACAGCACGAGATGTTTAACGTCCACCGCTGCGATGCTAGTAGATGGGTACTGACTTTATTTATGGATACAAAAGTTTGATTTATGGGAAAGCAGGTGGGGGAAAAAAAAAAAAAGGCAACACTGATAGTGCAGCAACAGGTGAACACGACAGGTAAGAAAATTAATAAAGAGAAAGAGAAACAAGGTTAGAAAGAGAAGAGAAAGGGAGAGAAGGGATTGGAAGAGGAAAAAGAGAAAAGAAAGAAAGAGAAGAGGTGAGGTAGAGATATGAAAGGAGTTTATGAGGATAGAAATATGATTGTGGGTAAGGATGGGGGATGACATGACATGAGATGGTGGTATACCACCAACTTGAATCTTCAGAGAGGAGAGTGGGATTGAACAGCCCTCAGGAAGAGCTCCACAAACGGGAGAAACAATGAACAAAGGCGTGTCGGTGGAGAGCAAACCTGGATTTTGGGAGTTAAACCAGGAGGGGGTTACTCGACGAATGGAAGCGCCCTGGAGGAGCAGTGTAGGGTCGACAAGAGGGAGCTAAGACCAGAAAAATAGATACCCTTTCATCAACATGAACCATCACTTCCGAAAGAAGGTGCAATTTTTATGGTTCTCGAAGGGAAGTATTAAGTGTTTAATCTTGGTGTCCGTGGTGACCTGCTTTTTGAAGAACAAGCTCAAACATTTTCATTGGGCCTTGCCAGGATTCGAACCCGGAACCTCTCGCACCCGAAGCGAGAATTATACCCCTAGTTTATTTCACATCTTGCCTGTGAAGCAACCATCTTAGAGTTTATTGCCGGGTCAAGAAAACAAACTCAAACTCGACAGCTCAGTGTCAGGTATATGCTACCTGCGCACCTTCCTGTTGGTTCAATGCAACAAAAGCTCAGCTTTTGGGTCCTCACTGTAGATGCAATACGAAATGGCCACTTTCATTTTGTCTTTGATTCTTGACAGTGTTAAATATGAACAAATATTATTTCAAAATACAATATATTGCTTTACACAAAGTTTGTTGAATAAAACTTTACATTTATAACTTTTTTGATTTGCCAGATCCAATGCATAAAATGGTTGAGCGTGCAATCTACAAATAACACAAAGCCCAACGGGTCGTCGTTAGCAACTGCATATTGCACCAGGTTCAGTTAATTTGTCCTGCTGGTTGCATCATTACTGAAGTGTGGATGTGCTGCTGATGGTGGGGCAGCAATTCCACCAGGGTTTTGTGCGATTAAGTACTTTCATCGTCAGAGGATACCTTGGGACATTTAACGTCGACCAACTAATGTTAGAAGATGGGACGCCAACCTTCACGTCCAGCCAAGGGACGGCACACTTATTATGCGATGACCTGCCTGCGAAGCACGGTTTACAGTCCGGGCGAGAATCGACGGCTGATGTCACAAAATGAATTCAACTGACAAGAACTGCCATGACCTTCACTCCACCCAGCTTGATAAGAAGTTCCAAGTTGTAATGGAACCGAGTAGCGTGATGGTAGTTCCTCGCCATCCTATGAAACTGGACCATCTAGACTCCAAAGCGTTTGGATTCATGGACCATCCCGAACAGTGGTTTTCCATCTGTTTCCAGATGGGTCCCCCCCCCCCCCCCCCCCCATGAGAAGAACAAGAAGGGGACCACGGTGGTCACAATGCTTATAAAAGTGACAAATTATGGGCAGCAGTTGACATGTTTCCAAAAAGTGAAACGATGAAAGGACTAGTTGAGCCAAAAGTGGGAATTTGCGTTTATTAACATTTCAAGATCACATTCAGAAGACAAAATAAAGAAAGTCAAGATTCTGTTCAAGGTTAAAGTACATCGAGAGGAACACCCTCGTTACTGCATTTTGTAAGGGTGGAGGTAAATTGATGTTTGTAATTCTCCTGTTGAGGTGGGAAGGGAAGCTTGACAGAGGACAAGTTGAAAGGGCAGTGCATAAGAACACACGTCAACAAACAACTGCACACCGATCAAGATGGGGGTAAAACGCCTCGGTCAGAAAGTTTTAAAACAACTCTCGTGAACAATTCAGAACTTGTATGGATTAAGAATTCTCCACAAGAAAACATTGAGTGCGATAATATTGCAGCCTCAGTGTTGGCTGGTTTCTTTCTCTGATAGCTGGCTGCCTTACACCAATGTACAACAAACATAGGCCTGGCTCTGCAGTGGAAACAGCCCAAGTGCCAAACATGGCTGGCGTCCTGCTGTTCAAATGCACTGGGACAAATGAGTCATGAAATGAATAACTAGAAGGACACTCAGTAGAGCGCATACCTCCGCCACGCAATGCCTGATCCACAACATATCAGGCCAAATACATTTTTGAAATATTATTCTATATATCATTTTTGGCCCTATCTCTCAATGGTGAGTTTAAAAATTAAATAATTCTCGCATCCAGATCCGGACCCGGATCTTCACCAAAATCGAATCAATTCATCCTCGCCACACACCCAGTCTCCACCAAGTTTCATCTGATTCTGTCCACAACGTTTTAAGATATCATGCTATATATTGGTTTCGCCCCATCTCTCAAAGGAGAAGAATCACTTTTAAAATTCTAGTAGTCGGATCCGGATCGTCAGCAAAATATAATCAGTTCATCCTTGTCACACACCCAATCTGTCCACCAAATTTCATCCAGATCCATGCACAACTTTTCGAGATATCCAGCACACAGTCAAACAGAAATGGGTGAAAAAATAACCTCTTCCACCTTCGGTGGTGGAGGTAATCAATGGAAACCTGCGACGAGAGTTTGCATTTCGGTGAAAACCGAATTGTGTATTCATAAAATCAAGAGTGGCTAAAAATATATATTTTTCTTTGCGTCGTTTGCTTTGGACCAAATAACAATGTTATCCTTTCGTCCGAGTACGTGCGTCATCGTGCACTTGCTCCAAGTATCAGAAATGTTCTAATTTCTGCGGGTACAATGCACACATCAATAACATACCACACCGTACAAAAAGGAATAATTATGCAGAAAACAAGGTGTACAATGCATAAATTTATAACTTTAAATCCCGTTTTAGACGAAAGCAATACGATTTACAGAGAAGCACCGGCAATGAGGTTGTGAATGTGAATTGGACCCGAATCTTTCACGGGAGGCTAACATGATTCAAACTGTAAATTCACTATTTCGTGGATGAAGGAATAAAAAGGAAAGTAAATTTGAACTCTCGTCCAAATGCATGTAAATCACGGATAAAACTTACATACGTACAATGCAACCCATAAACGCATGTTAACCACTTCCGAGCCACAGCCAAAACCATCAAGCCGCATTTCCACGAGTCCAAGTACAAAACACATGACACAGTAATTCACTGTTTTCATTATTATTAAATTTTGATAGGATTAGGGGCACGAATAACTTAGATGGGATTTTTATTTTATCCTTCAATAGGCCAGGAACATTGACCTCAGCCACCTAAGGTGGACAGAGGTTGTTTTCACCCCTGGTTTGTCTGTGTGTCTGTCTGTCAATGAGCAGTATATCTCAAAAAAGTTCTGTATGGGTTCAGACAAAACTTGGAGGACAGCTTGGGAGTGTAACAAGGACAAATTGATTCGATTTTGGTGAAGATCCGGTTCCGGATTCGAGAATTTATTTTTATTTTTAAAGTAATTCTTTACCATTGAGAGATAAGGCCGAAAACTATATAATCGCACGACATTTCAGAAAGTTATGGACAGATTATGACAAAACTTGGTGGATAAGCTGATTAGGTGACAAGAACAAGCCGATTCGATTTTGGTTCAGGTCCGGATGCAGATCCGGCCTATCGGGATACAAAACGTGAACTGTTCAGTCTGGTGGAGGTAGGTTCTCTACTGAGTGTTGTTCTAATTTATGTTGTGTTTGCCACCAAACAAACAAAGCCTCATTCGGTTTGGGTCCGATACTGTCAAAATCTTCAGGTTGAGAAGCAAAATTGTGACTTTCGTTGAGAACTTTTACGCACTATGCAAGTGAAGGGATTTAGGATTTTTTTGTTTTACAGCATTATTGGGTGGTCGCTAGACTATTGGGTGGTCGCTAGACTACCCTTATTCTCAGGTTTTCCATCTGTCTGTTTGTTTGTATGTAATGGACAGCTCTGGAGGCCAGAGGAGTCAACCGATTTTGATGAAACTTGACTGGTAGGTTCATACCTAGTTGTATGCTCTTGTATGACTAGTTGTATGACTGGATCTAGTTGTATGCTTTTGAGCACCGTTGCTATGGACGCCACTGTTGCCTTGCAACGAGACTTTGAAATTTTAGAAAAAAATCCGAAAAAAAAAAATCGGCTTCCGTGCTTTTTTGCGGACTATAATCAACATCTTTGTCAAAAAATTCCAGCCCGATCCATCAAAAACTGTATGACTAGTATGCAATTATATAGTGACCACCCATGTCGCCTACTGGCTTGTATCCTTTTTCACTTTGGTTTGTGCTCTGACAGTATCTTTATATCTTTATACGATGCACTCATTGTTGGCATGATATTGCAGGAGACCTTCTGTTAAATAATGACGTTTGCAAAAATGCTGTCGTACAATATTTAACTGCCATCACTCCCCCTCCCTGCCTCTTTTACTTTACCATGATTATGTAATACATTTATGGCCTCAAATGCAATGTAAACTTAGAGCAGGAGACAAGTGAGATTTAATGGTTGCGAGAGTTCCAAAAGGTTTGAGATGATTGAGGTTTAAAGTGACCCTAAACTAACCACAAAAACCACATTCTTAAGTAAATCTAATGCGGGATGAGATAGGGGGCGCCAATCGAATTACCCCCAAAATGCCATTTAATTGTTGTGAAAGTTCCAAGCATAATTCCTTTGCTATTTGGTAGAGGACATATCACTGATCCCAAATCCATTACTTAAGAAAAAGTATTTTGTGGGAAAGCTCATTTAAGACACATGCTAATTAGGGCTAATTAGCCATTTCATTGCTCTTAAAGATCCATCATTGGAACCAAATGCAAAATGTAGAGTAAAGTCCCCCGATTTAG
>CM068962.1:25130152-25154906 GCA_035128595.1 Eptatretus atami | reverse complement strand
AGGTTTTACTGTTCAACTTCATCTGCGACCAATCTGAGCGAAGAAGTATTAGAAAGAATATTGCATTCAACAGATAAAGGCCGGAAGCCCTCAAGACCTTATGTTATAGGTATTCCGAGGTACAATGCTGCAAGAACGTGCGGCAGGAGGTTGAAGAGGAAAATTGACATGCATACTGTCAGGCCTCCATCTGTAAATCTCTCCCTCTGTTGTTTTCCGTCTCACTGTCTTCACAAGCACAACAGCCGCAGTCATCTGTGATCGCTGATACCTGACGATACTCCTTCCTGATACTGGGTTGCCACCACTCGATCAGCAGAAACATTCCGGTGATTAGAAGTGTAATGATGACGCAACCCAAAATTGCCAAGGTCACCAATGCAGCTGTCGATAAGTACCTGGTCGACGGGTTCAGTTTGTTCCTCAAAACACCATACCTCTGCTCTCCATCGCCAGGCTGCAAAGCATGCTGTTGCTTCCCATTCGCCAGTCCCTTTTGTGATCGATGGAAGCAACCACCGTGGTCCTCGTTTGTGATGGGGCAAGGACAGGCCGTGCAGACGCGCACCCCGTCTTTCAGCACTTCGCAGAAACCAGTTGGACACGTCTCCACACACGTGTCAAAGTGTGCATGCAAGTTCTTGTTACACTCTGTGAAGACACACCAGTAACCAACCACCTGTTGGACGTTGTGGATTCCATTCACAGACAGCAGCAGTTTTACAGAAACATTTGCTTTTTACTCGATTAGAGGATCGATCAAGCGGGGATAATAAATCGCTCTTACAAGCTGGTAGCACACGAGTTCCATACGTCCAATGAAAACACTTATTCCATCGGTGCCAAGTATCGGTGGTGGGTGCCTGGAAAAACCCAGTGAAAGAAACTAAGCCATCATCCCACTGGCACAGGGTGAGACTCAACTTTCCAAATATCCTTCAACCCATTTGGACAGTCCACTGTTTACGAGAACAGTTTGAATTTTTTTTTAATAACTGATACACAAGGCATATGTGTAGATCAATTCCAGGCACTCAAGCATGAGGAGTTTGAACGAAGAGGTCGATAAATTAAAAAATATCAACAGCATCTCGGCAAGGTTGGAATTCCTTTGAACTGAGGCTCGAGTCTTCATATCGATGAGGGAGTATGGCTGTCATTTTAACCCGATGAACGTGTCTTTCGGTGGTAAAGGCAAGTTCATTTCTGGGATAGGGCTTAGCAGGATATCCTCGAGGTATGTACACTCACTGCTGAGCTGTCTAGCATGGGTTCAAATCTCAGCCCAGCTATAAACTGTTTTCCTGGTGTTTCGTAGGCAGGTTGATTTATCAATGCGTGCATCGTTGCTCCGAGGGGCGTTAAACTTGGTGTTCCACCTTTTAGCATTAGTTTGTTAACGTTAAAGATTCCATGGCATCCTTCGCCAAGAGCGGGCGAGATATCGCTGGCACCACGGCCAAATTCAAAATTCCTGCTCAAATCTGCAGGAGGCACTGCATCAGCCGCACAGCTGCACTCCCACCAAATGATGCCACCCGCAGCCTTGCGCTGAAGAAAAAGATTGCTGGGACATCTCGGCAAGGCTACGTGACGTCGGTATGAATACCAGTTCCTGATACACAGGTTGCAACTGAAGGAGCTCTGTAATGCGCACTTGTTTAAGAATCATGAAACTTTTTGGGAACAAGGTGGTAATGACAGAGGACAAGGTCACGGTGTGCATCAGCCTCTCTTGTGAAGCATCATCGGTTATACAACGTGAGTAAAAGATGTTCTGCAAGTTGCAAACCTCATGGCAATTGCAAAATTAAAATAAACCAATGTCACCCTTAGGGTGACCCGTATCTTGCCAAAAGGTTGACCAGTTGTGACTTCTTTAAGGTCACACTGAGGTGAACAGAGCTGCTATCCACCAGGAGCGACTCCTTAGGAATATCTGCCTACGAGAGATTCCGATGAGAATCGTTCTACAGAGTAACCATGAAAATATGCGTTTGCCTCATAACGTCACCAAATCACGTCATAATGTCTCAAGCTTGATATATCTAGAAAGCACTCATCGAGATGTTCAATTTGAGGTACTACACGATATGGTTCCTAAAACTTGAAAATTTGACCTTGGGGTCAAATATGTTTGACCTTAGGCGCTAACCATGAAGGTCAAGGCCAATCACCACCAAAAATTAATCAGCTGAGCGCCAGACCATGAACTATATTCCATGAAGTTTGAAGACGATCCGATCAAAATTACTCAAAAATAAGGTTTCGTCGACTCCCCTGATTTGCGACAAAGTGACCTTGACCTTTGACCTTGACCTTCAAAATTTTATGCGCTGAAAGGGACCTCTATAGGCCTCTGATATGCGAAGTTACAAAAATTCAATGATAACTGTGCTCTGCAGAATTTTTTATACGTGATTACAGACAAAAAAATAAAATAAAAAAAACATACAAGCTGACTAACATATTGTTACGGCTGTGGAAATTCGCAACCACCATTCAGGTCCCGTAGTGAGATATCTTTTAAGTACATGTATAGTTAGCCCAAACCCATTGTTTAGAGGAATTTATGTGATTCATTCGGGCTGCGATCCTTTGAGTTAGGCGTTTTTCTGTTCTACCTTTGTTTTCGAACCAACCATTACAACAACGCCAACCCACCACCACTACAACAACGCCAACCACGCCGCCATTACAACAACGCCAACCACGCCACCACTGCAACGGCCACGGCGTTCTGACTCGGCACGCGGTTGCCGGAGGCCTGGCCTTCGGGGGAAGCAGGCGGCCCCGTTCCCCCTCCTCCCCAGCGTCAGCGATTGGACGGGGACCACGCCCCTTCTGGAAGTCCAGCATGTTCTGAAGGAGGGGTGGAGCCAAAGGCGGGGCGGAGTGGAGGGCGGGCCCCCGCGATAAAAGGGCGGTAAAGGCGACGAGGAGGAGGGAAGAGGATCTCGCGTCTGTGAAGGGAAGGATTTCGGGCCCGCGATATAAGGACGGACAGGAGAAAGTGGCGCGGAAAGTGCGCAGAAAGTGGTGCAGAAAGTGGCGCAGAAAGTGGGCGAGAAAGTGGACGGTGAAGGCGACGGAGTGAAAGAGGATCTCGCGTCGTGTGGAGCTGAAAAGGATCTCGCGTCTGTGGAGCTCCCTGGGTTTTCCTCGCGTCGTGTGGAGCTGAGGGAGTCGTCGGTCGCCAGGACTCGACACGACCAGGGAAGTCGCGACTTCCATTTCTTTGGGTTTGTGTGAACGTGTGTGTGTGGCGCCGTGTCTTAATAAGTAAATTGTATAAGTGTTGCCGAGTGTTCGCGTTAGTCGGTTGTAGCTCTGTGTCGTCGTTGTCTATTCTTTATTTGATATATGTGCATTTCTAACTGTATGACTATATGTGTGCTTTGTGTCCGTGTGTGTAAATAAATGCTTGTTGTTGAATTGTTCCCCCGTTTCGCTGCGTCCTTTCCTTTGTTGGGTCTCCATCTGCTTCACGTAAAGGTTCGAGTGGGCGGGATACGCCGATAATTAATCTGAACCGTCAAGGTCGACGATAACTCCGCTCGGTTATCCCTGTAGCACGGAACGAGCCGCTTAAGCGGTTCGTGTCCGAAGTCGACCTGTGCGTGGTGCAACCCTCGGTAGGTTACCCGTGCGAGTACTTAGGTATATCGACTTTCGGCGATTCACCCTACCTCGCACGGGTAGAATGCGGACTGGGTTGGTGAGGTTAAACCCCCACCCGTGACTGGCTCCCGGCGTTAGTCCGAGAGGGTCACGACTGAATTGTCCGTCCGGTGGGCGAGGCGGTCGCGATTCGAGTCACGTGGCTGATCGCACGCCGGCGGGCGCGAATTCGCAACAATATCTTGCAAAAACTTCGTTTTGGCAAGATAATAAATAAATAAATCACTGGACTAAGCATCACAGAGGTTTTGGGTTCAAATACAGTTTAGGGCACGTTCTAACCAGCTGAGCTAATCTTTTGACAAAGGCCTCTTCTCCATTGGGTAACATGTCAGCACATCTGGTGGAAACCAAGCTGGATCATTAATGCCCTTTAAGGAAGTAGAGAATCTGCCTTCCCTGCCTCATCTGGTTAACATGTAACAACAGTCCACGCATTGTTGTTGACTCTTATCTGAGTGGCACCTTTGCCACCCCTTCCACCATTGATTGCTGGTGACTAGGATCCCTAATTACCTGCTGTTCTGTGGGCTGTGGTTTCATGGAAGGGATGAAGAAAATAGTTATATGGAATGTGCAAACAACATTGATCAGTTTGGGTTTTTAGCTCGCCTGTTCGAAGAACAGAGAGCTATAGCGATACCCCCGGCGTGAGAGTCAGCGTGAAAATGTTAAATTTTTTGTATTACGGAAAAACTCCTCGACGGATTTCGACGAAACTTGGTGGGGGGGGGTTAGGTATGGTCCAAGGATCATGCCATTAGATTTTGGACTTGGTCCCCCCCCCCCAAAAAAAAATTGTTAGAGAATTTTTTTTTTTTTTTGCATTTCTACATGTTTTAAGTGATTTCAACCCCCCCCCCCCCCCCCAAAAAAAAAATTGTTAGAGAATTATAAAATATATTATTAGACGTCTTTTAAAAACGATAAATGTATAAACAGGTGAGCATTGGGTGGCTTTGACACCAACTCTGGTTATATTTGCAAGGAGAAACTGAGCGGGCAAGGACAGCATTGATATACACACTCGCCTCTGGGCTGTCTCACCTGGGTTCGAATCCCGACCCAACTATAAACTGTCACCTTGGTGTTTCTTAAGGGAGGATGATTCATCCATTTCGTAGGGAGGATCAATGTGTGTTCCGTCCCTCAGATGGATGTTAAATTAGGTGTCCCATCTGCCGGCATTAGTTGGTGGACGGTAAAGATGCCACGGTGCCTTTTGTGAAGAGTAGACGAGCTATCTCCAGCATTCTGAACAAGGTTCAAATTCCTGCACACTCAGTCATGTATTCTGCATCGGAGTGGTGACCTTTCCAGTGTTGTAACTTAAGCCAAACGAACTACTTCGGCAGAACCAACGCTCTGTATAAACTATAAAGCATGGTATATGAATGAATGAATGAATGAATGACCTGACCTACTCACAATAAAGTGGTCTATTGATGCCAAATAGTTTCTGTTTCAGACTTGCGATTATCCTTTACTGGACATTGAATGACTTGCATTCAGACAGTCGATACTGAATAATGGGAGATTAAAGTGACGACAAGCGGAGCATGGTACTCACGGGCCTTCCTCGGAACAACGGGAATCACATGATGATGATGCTTTGACGTCGACATCACCGTGCTCGATTTCAGTACAACTCTGAGTGTGCAATTTTAGCAGGCCTGACCAGCTGCGGTGTTTTGGACATTCTCACCACAACTCATTGACTCAACATGGTGACAAGAACCGTGCAAACTTTGCTGGAGAGTAGACACAGCATAAAGGGCAGAGAAATATAAGAGGCAATTTGGAAATGAACTTTACCCAAGCAGGTCCCATTCGTATCGTAGAGCTTGCATTCCGGGTCTCTGTAACTCGTGCCGAAGAAGACTAATGAGAACCGCTTCAATGGGCCTGTTAATGACAAGTCACAGTTTCAAAAGTTTATTATTATTATTATTATTATTATTTTGTCTACAACCTGTGGCTGCTGATTGTATCAATACCGGGAGCACGATTGTGTCGCTGATGCATTGCCCCCTGTTTCCAGTAAGCTGGTACTCATTTTGCCGACCTCAGAAGGATCACAGGCTGAGTCAACCCACCTGGTGTTATTTGACGGCACGACAGGGGCTCAAACTCAAGACCCTAAGATCTTAAGCCAGCCATCTTGACCGTTAAGCCAACACCAGGCTTTGTTTCAAAAGTCAGAGTAAAAGTAAGCCCTCCTAGCTGAAAGTAGACACGTGGAAATGTTACCTTCAAACAACTACATAATCAATTCAACTAAGCACACTACCCTCCGAATTACAGTACAACATCGTTGTGCGGTCAATTCTAAGTAACCAACTTTGAGAAATGCGCCATCTCCCCATACATGTCATCACGAAAACTATACAAGATGTGCACAACAATGTGTTTTCTCAATGCAGCCTCTTTCAATCCCAATACCCATAATGCACTTGAACTGCTGCAGCTGCAGACGATCTACAAGGGTATGGGGAAGCAATATGGCATCATGGCTTTGTGATATTATTAAATTATAGAAAGCATGTTAATAGCAAGGAGAAGTTGAAAGTCGGCTGTTGTAAAGACTGGGTATAAGTACCGCGGTTTTTAGCGAAGCCTGTGTTTTTGATCTCCAGCGTCCACTCTCCCTTCGGATTTTCATCCCAGCTGTGAGTCGTCATGAAAGGCCAGTTGTCAAAGCCACCAGACTGGATATCATTTGGCCTGTTCGGACAAACAATCCCTCATGTTCATCATGTGACAGGCAGAAAACCATTGTACCACCATGTACCAACAGAATTTCCTTGCACAACATAATATTTCCACCAAGAATATCCCGACCTATTATTAGGAAAAAAAAGAACACCGCTACTTTCACGAATTACTCTGCCTATGACGTCATTCCCACGTAATAACACACCTGCAGTATAAACATGAGTGCACAATGGTTGAAAAAGTCTTCTTGATAAAGTACAGAGATGCTACGTACATCTTATGTGGTTTTGTCTCGACAGGGTCTGAGGCTATAGACAATGTGAAGCATTCATACAAACTACAGAAATAAGGAAATAATGGCCCAACAGAGAAACCTAAAGGATATTGGATTCAAACATGGCAATTGTCATGAAATCAAGTGCGCAAAGCAAGCCTCTGGTACAATTTCCACCAAACCATGATCAACCAATCGTGCTCGCAATGGCATGCCAAATGCTGAGCGAAACAGACGAGGTAGATTTGGAGTATCAAAATACTCGCAAGACCAAGTTCGTATATCTTTCATACTCAGGTGAACCTTGAACTTTCACTCAATTCTGCATGTCGTCCGAGTGTGGTCACTTCGGCCTGGAATGCGAGAGAGAGAGAGAGAGAGAGAGAGAGAGAGAGAGAGCAGAGAGACAGAGAGACAGAGAGACAGAGAGACAGAGAGACAGAGAGACAGAGAGACAAGAGAGACAGAGAGGACAGAGAGAGACAGAGAGACAGAGAGACAGAGCAAGAGACAGAGAGACAGAGAGACAGAGAGACAGAGAGACAGAGAGACAGAGAGACAGAGACAGAGACGCTGAAGACACATGTGGGCGGTGTCGTGCAGAGCGATCGGGGCTGTGGAGTAATCCAGTCTATAAAATAACCAGACACAGCACTGCGTCAGTGTAACTAATCCAACTGTGAACCCTACAAACTCAGTCCAGCAAACAAGAAACATTCAACAGTGTTTTAAAAAAGCACAATGGAGGCGGCATAGCTGATTCATATCCGTGCTTTGCGGTTTGAAACTTCTTAAATCGGGAATGGAACAACTGTTTAAATACGGTGCATTACACAGCACAAGTCATGTTCCAAAAACACTTTCTGCTTGCTATTTATTTAAAACAGACTCCACAAAATGGTGAGAAACATTCTTTGGAAAAGTTGCCAAAATGCCAGACAGATTGTTACAACTTCATGCGGGACGATTTGGGGCCATATATTTATGACATCTGCAAATTGATCCCACCTCCATCATCCATGTACACGGCATTAAACGGCGGTCTAAAGAAGCCGAAAGAACCTTCTACACCCCTCTCTGACCATACGACGTTGGCAACGGAACCGTGTCTTCACAATGTCATTCCACACTGACAGAGCATCTCCTGCGATTGATCGAGCTTGACTTTCAAAATGATGTATGAATGCTAAATGAGGCCTTTCTTCTTCGCATGCGTTTACTGTGACTCTGTTCGGCTCGACGGGCACTTTTAACCCGACGTTGCGAGAGCGAAATCTGTAATTCAAATTGTATTTTAAACATAATTTTCCTGCATTTATACAATAGAGTGGAAATTTCAAAAACGGTTAACCATAATTGTTCTGTTCCCGAATTCAAATCAGACTCACGGAAATATAGGAAACGCGAGAAATATACGTGATAGGAGTCGCGTTCGTATAATTTCCTGTTAGTACAATTTGCTAGCTGCGGCCACGGTTAAAACGCACATACACACACGCACACACGGACGCTTCTCCTTTCATCAATAGATGCAAAAATCGAGCATAATTTATTCTGTGGCCCCGGAACCAAACACAAAATATATATTTATGGCACACACACACACACACACACACACACACACACACACACACACACACACACACACACACACACACACACACACACACACACACACACACACACACACACACACACACAACTCCCACTTCCACTTTCACCCCCTCCCTCCCAAACATGATTATTAGTAAATATCATCATTTAAAATCTTACCCTGTGCATCGACACGCCCCAGATATGACCTTCCCAAGAAACATGAAGGTTTGGGTTTAATGCACATCTACGAACTTTTGGCCTTTCACGGGCGCACATCGTCGAGAGTTTCTTCAATATGGAATACAAGATATCAACTTTTTAGACGAGTTGATCAGCAAGTTTGCCAGCTGTTTTGTGATGCAGAGGCACACCCCTTTCTCACAGGTATGCTTGCGATCACCTTTGGCTTCTTAAAAAAAAAATTTCGTCATTTCATTCTCCAATTCTTATCTGGAAGGCATGAAATATGTCCAGGCCATCCCGATGGATTTTGTTACTCGTGGTTTCAGCTCATGCGTGACAAGCAATCTGGGGTGGATTACATCATTTTCAAAGTGCCGTGTTGTCTTTCTGATTCCGTTGTCTCGTGATCTTCCCCACAGGAGTTCCAAGTTTGCTGTCCTCTGACACCTCGTAATCTCTCAAGTTTCCACGACTAAGCTTTACCTCTCTCGTCCTTCTCCTACAATTGCCTCTAATTGTGCTGTCATGCATCTGTTGCTTGTCCGATTGTTTTCCTTTCACCACATTTTGTCTGTTGGTTGGACACCATCCTCAACATGAGAAGAGGTCGGCACTGGCTCAACATCTATCCTAGAGTTGTAAGGCCCTGGTCCATTGTCCTACCCCTCACCCCCTCCACCACACTCCAGCGCATTTCAGGCATTGACCACCATGGCGCTGATGCAACAGACTGAAGCTCCAGACCACCGCAGTGGACGTGGTAGCAGTTTGGGATCGTGAAACCATCCATTGGTTCATACGCAGCCCCCTGTGACACACACCAACCCAGCGTCCAGATCCACCCCATCAGATCTTCGCCCCTGGCGTGGCTGGGCAAGACCATCTGCCCATAGCTATGTGGGACATGGAACTCACTGGTATGGCTGAATCAGTGGGGCAAAGCTCACAATGCTTCAGCGCAATGATTCATACATCCCTTCCCTCTTGTCGTTCTGCTTGCTCCTCCATGAGCCTCAATACCTGAATAAAAATGAATAATAAAAAGCCTCAAGCCGAAGATAAATTACTCTCCTTGTTTTATGTAACAGAGCAGTGTGATGGAGAGCTTGGGAACTCGAATAAAATTATCTGATTTATATATTTCATGAATGACAGAACCGTATCGAAATCGAAACATCTCAAACATGTGAAGAGTCCAAAAAAAAAAAAAACTCTCGGATCCGGATCTTCAGCAAAATTGAATTAATTGGTCCTTGTGACACTCAACCAGTCTACTAAGTTTCGTCCAAATCCATCTAACTTTTTGAGATATCGTGCTTATGGACAAACAGACAAACAGACAGACAGCAGTGAAAACATAACCTCCATCCACCTTCGGTGGTTGTGGTAAAACAAGAAAACACACACACAAACACACACACAAACACACACCTGCTGAGTGAATAGCTTCACCCAAGAACTCCCCACCTTCTCCCCAAAAAGACAAAACCTCAAGTTGGTTGTAATTTTGCAATCTCTGTGATATGGTTCTAACAATGTTGGTGAATATGGATTCCTAAAACGACAAGCTGTTGCAATTGTTTAGAGGCTGTTACAATATTGTGAGCACGACGTCATTTTGGAGATGCAATGAACACTGATAGTTTCATGAACAGTCGGATATTTGTTCAATTTCCAACAGTATTTTCCACAAGAGTAACCCGGCATTATTACCAATCTCTGTAGAAAGTCAATAAATTGGGATCTGCAAATGAAATAAAAGTTATGTTCAGTGAATCAAGTAATCATACAACAAGTGAATAAATAGATATCTGGTCGAGGGCAGTCATACATCACACATACAGTATGGTCGTTGACGAACCTTGGGCCCAGAAGCATGGAAAGTGTTCCCAGTGGGCTGCGCAGGTAGATTGCCAGATCACCGCGCCGGCTGTACGACAGGGTCAGGCGTGCTTGTACGTGTTCCAGAGTGTGTACATGCTGAACCGAGCCGAGACAAGCATTCGTGTGCACGCGCAATAGCAGGCCCGAGGCTGAAATATTCCTGGTCCAGAAACAATTGGGGCAGGTGATTAATAAACTTAGTAAAGCATTACATTTAAGAAACTTAATAAAGCATTACATTGTAGAACCAAGCATCTGGATCAGAGCAAAGAGTTAATAATCGAATATGACTCATCCGAAAGGAGGTGATTCCAATTGGATCTGATTGAGATGTTGAAGATAATTAAGCGTGTGGACAAGATCGGCGAAGTGGAGTTTTTCAGCAGAGTGGACAATGTTCGGACCGCAGGCCATAAGTTGTGGGTAAAGAAGATGAGAGTTAGGACAGTTTTTAGGCAGGGGTCTTTCAGTCGGAGAGTGGTTCATGCATGGAATGGTCTCCCCGTGCAGGTAGTGGCAATGGAGGGGTGGATACGTTTAAATGTGAATTAGATAGGTACCTGGATGCATTGGAGATGGAGGGGTGTGGGGATATTGGCAGGATTTGTAGATAGGTAGGTTGTGTGTGGATGGGTGATGGATACCGGTGTTGGTTCAGCGCAGGCAGGATGGGCCGAATGGCCTCCTCCTGCATCAAAATTCCTTGTGTGTGTGTCCGTTCGTCTGTGTGCCCCCATAATAGTAATGACTGTTGGTGCACCATACAGGTTGTGTCAATCTCAATTTTTCAGCCTGCATCGCCACCCCAAAATGCAGATCTCCTCTGCCTCATGCTCATCATGTGTTCAGCAGCATTATCTGTGCACCGAAGCATGTGTGAACACATCATGTGTGCACTGAGGCATGGATTTGGAATTTGATCAGGGTAGCACTACAGAATGGCCTACTATTTCCAAAAGGCACCGTGGTAACTTTGTAAATGCTAGCAGATGGGATAGCTCGTGTAGTAGAAACACCCCCTGAGAAAGGATGGTACTCTCTCATGCAGCACTCTGCCTGTGAAGCACCAGGGTGAAAGTTTGGAGTTTGGATCTCGTTCACACATGAATCATAAAAGGAACGTCATATTATTCAAAAGAAAGTTTCACGAGTTTAATAACTCTTGGAAAATAGATATAAAATTAGCCTTAAAAGTATATTGCTCACATTTATTAAAATCAGAATGATGTTATTTGTACAATTGTTCTCAAACTAAACGCAGAAAAATTTCTACTGTTGTACAGCAAGGTCATACAAAGTGCGTCCTCTGCTGGCAATAAGCGAAAGGAAAAACACATGGTTCACCCAGCATCACCTTGTCTCATTCACGACCACGATGGTGCATATCCGTTGTGGGCCAACTGTGCTCCAGTTTCGAGCTGTAGTTACAAGGTCACCGGCATTCATAAGCCCGTAGCCAAATGAGTGGCTCACTGCACGCAGACAAAAGCACAAGCACATCGTCCTCGTCAAACTTCAACGACGCACCGGTCAAAGTCAGGTAATGTGAGCAGCAAATGTTCACGCGTTCACTCTGGCTGTTGCCATTCACGATTTGAAAATGCTGCTGGCACAAAGGCTTTATAAGGAACTTTCAAGTGAAATACTTGAAGAAAGGTTCTTCCTGAAAGGTCTCTGCTGCTGCACGAACAAAAACTAGGGGTGGTAGGGGACCATAAAATGCTGAACTTCTATTAGTGGTTTGCATTCCAGACAATCTTGGAGAGTGGAAGGGGGAATTTTGTTGACCTTACAAGACCATTGTCTAGACCCCATTAAAGAGATTCTAAAGGCAGGCGAGTCAATTTTGTGATTGCATTGTAAACAATTCCAGACTGAGGGATTCTCTAGAAGTTTGCTTGGTACACCTAGTGGCCATAAAATGGAACTGAGATCCATCATCCAATCACAAGCTCTTACATTATGACCTGAACATCCATTCAGAAGTGTTTCTGCTATCTCATCTGTTTTACTGCATCCAAACAGACAAATGATAGATGGTACAATTAATTATTTGGTCGACAACTTTGTGAGCATCCGGTGAATGCTCCCAATGGCACAGGAAGAGACAAATAAATATAACTCTCTGAGTAACAATGAACTTCTAACATTCATTTTAGACTCCACCTGAGATTCACGATTCAGGTAAGCATCATGACCAAACAATCTATCCAGTGGTGGAGGTTTTTCTACAACGAGGTATATTCAAAAACACAGCGATGGGAAACATTTGATGGTGATATTGCAAGAATATAAAAGGCATTGGGTGGAGATTGAAACAACCAGGTAATTTTACATTGAGCTCACCTGCACGGCCGACACCATTCATCTTCCAGTCATTGGCTTCAAGGAACTGAGGTCTGGAAGTTTGAACCACCAAGTGCTGCATGTCACGCCATGTCAGCTCAGGGCTGGAAGGTTACAGTGATAACAAGAAGTCACAAATATTGAAGCCCACGTTATCAGTCACCAGTGCTACCAATAAATAAACAAAAAAAAAAGACTCATGACCTTCAGCAAAGCAATTGAGACCTCTCGAGGACAATTTGCTCTGAACAGGGCTATTGTAGTCGTGGTACGACAAAGGTCTAAAAACGACAGAAGGTTACATTGCTACAAGAAATTTGCAGTCAAAAATCCAAACATGACTGCAAACGGTCTGGGATAAAGCAGTCAGACGTTTGCAGGAGGGTGGGGGTTTTAAAACCGGTGCAAAAGCACCGACATGATGACCCATAAACAAGCAGACAGTAATTAAGGCTGCACAGCGGTTACAGCATAGAGAGCCAGACGACACAGGATCGCCTTTCAAAAACCGAAGGTTGCGGAATCGGTGGCCAATGCAATGTCCGATTACGGCGCTGGTCTTTAATACTTGGCTTCGAGCGCGAGGGCGAATATCCCGGCAGCAAGGGGCGCTGAAGCCGACGTCCCAGTGTGGCTTGTAGTGCAGCGCTGGTGCAGGTCTGTTGTTACCTGCACTTCGACAAATAAAAATTTAAAAAAAAACAACAAGAAGGAAAAACAGGAAATGAGAGCTGAAAACGAGGGCATTGACAAAATCCTCCATTACACAATACCAACATCAAGTGAGAGGCAAAACTTCGAATCAATATTTCAATAAAGGGGTAATGTGCAAGCAAGGCCTTCAATTCTGACGAGTACATTTCTTTAGGTAGGTTGAGTAATCCAGCAGTTACAGCAAAACATCCTCTGGGGGGTGCAGGTAAATAAATGGCTGTTCTCATGACCACTTCTGGCTAAAGCACTTGATACATAGCATTTCTTCATCACCGCACAAGGCCTGCATTGATTAAACAAGGGCTCATAAGTTATAAGCGACAAAAATTTGAACAAAATCGCTTCATTGGCCAAAAAAAAACAACAATAAAAAGAAATCACAAACATTTTAACACTGCCGAAAGTTCAAGCTGGTAGCACCAGGAAAACAAGAAAAAAAAGGAAGAATAAAGAGAAAAGTGAACGGATTCGTGAAACTAGAGCTTTGCCGTGAACATCACGCAAAAGACCTTTGGCACTGCCGTGTTCTTTTCCACAGTATGCACAGAATTTTGTTGACTTATAGCTTATCTGTCATCATTTCAATGCAATCATTAATCACCGCTAATTCTGTATGGCGTGATGAACCCCGTGGTGGTGTCTTTCTTTCCGTGAAGGTGATAAAGTAGTTGATGCACTAGTTCAGAGGGTGAAACAACAACAGACTGCGGCAACGGCAATTAAATAGTAAGAGGATTGCTCAATGTTGCGCTATTCTTAACGTGTATGGTCTTGCATAAGGGCAGGAGGAAACCTCGGGAATATTCTGGCAGTTCCAGCTTGTCATGGCTCCATAACATAAGTGGTGGGGAAAAGGTTTTTCACTTGAAAAAGCTGGCAATTTATGATGGCAGTTAGGGACAGTCTATTCTGGAGTCATCCAGACAACCTTCTCTTAGGGTGTTTACAAACATGGTCGTCAGAGTGAATATACTGTCAGGCTTACAAGACAGGAACCCAACTGCCAGAGAGTTGATGCAGTTAGTACTAGACGGATTTTCCAAAAATATTAGCAGCAGCACAACTTAAGGGGCAGCACTACCCTTAAGGGGCAGTATTCAAGGCAGCATTTCAAATTGTCTGTCTTGGATACCTGTTTATACCTTCATGACATCACCAGAAAGACAAAACTGAACTTAAAAATGCGAGGCCATTGGGGAGGTCTGCTCGAAAGCATGCACTTCCGTGAAGGGGACAAGCTATTGATACGAATGACCCAACGGGCCAAATCCGACTTTGCAACACGGTAAGAGTAACGAAGTGAACATTTTCTTTACAGACTAATTTCACAGTCAATCTCGACTTCAGTTAATTTTATTAATTGCCGCACTGTTTGTTAAGTCCCGTGGACCTCCAGGAGAAGTTTCTGGAATAGTCAGCATCATGTTGAACTAATCTCTTTTTGAGAGGAGGAGACGGGGGGGGGGGAGACAAATATGTAGGAGAAGAAGCAACGCCAGACAGGTTGAGAGCCAGACAGGTTGAGCAAACAAGGGGGAAAAGAATGTTTGTTTTGCTCACAATTTTTCGCTCTCCTAAAGTCCCGCTGCTGAATGTTGCGGCAAGTGTCGAGGAACACGGCTCGCTGTACCATGGAACCAGTCCATTCTCAGTCGAACTGCTGATGGACAGTGTATAGATGCTGTTGGTGTAGCCATCGCAGTTGCAGTTGTCCTTCCTTGTGCCACCATTTCCCGATGCCCACACAAAGATAGATCCAAGACCTGATCGTCCCTGCATGGTGGTTTTCAGAGACATAATCGCATAGCACCCTCAGAAGGTCATTCTATTGTAAAACAGTAATTCATTTCGACAAAATAAATGACAAAGGATGAAAAGAGGCCGACAACTATTACTACTAATCCACATACCCAGCTAAGGGAGGGGGTGGGGGGGGGAGCAATTTTTTGGCCATGATGCCGGCGATAGTTCGCCTCCTCTCTTTGCGAAGGACACCATGTGATCTTTAATGTCCACCAACTAATGCCAGCAGAGGGACGCCCACTTAACATCCTAAAGACGACACACCACACACATTGATGAATCACGCTGCCTGTGAAACACCAGGACGACAGTTTATAGCTGGGTCGAGATTCAAATCCAGGCGAGACGGCTTCGAGGTGAGTGTGCGTACCTCGACACCATCCTCCTGCCAACCCATGAAAAGAGGACGCCGAGCTGAATTGCCATTTATATAAAGAAAAGTATTAACCCGTTTCATTCCTCTTCGACCAACGATACAAAGAAGGCCAAAAATGAAAAAAAGCAATTTCCAAATAAATTCTGGATATTTTTCCACATTCAAAAAAAAATGAAATAAAAGGGATAAATAATTATCTTAATGATAAATTGAAGAGATATTGAATAAAACACATTCATTTTGTACATTTTTCAGAAAAATTCCAAGTGGAGCGATTGCGAATGCACAAACCGAGGATAAAATAACTTGGTGTTTCAATTGTAAAAACAATGGTATCGAGAAGTCAACGAGAGCAAACTTTGCACCAAAAATTCCTCTTTGTGATTGGTTACCTCAGTAATTCCTCTTCGAAAGGCTTCCAGAGCCAGGGGTCCTGGACCATCAACCGTGAGCCCGTCGTCCTCAGGACCCCAGCTGGCACTGTAGATGTGTACATGCTGAGGATTGAGGCTGAGAGATCCTGCCTCAATTACGTCTGTTACGTCCCCATCCAGCATCCGTACTCCTAAGATGAGAGGCAATTATAAAAGTGATGGTGGGTTGGAACAGAGATGGGATGGCAAAAACTGAGCGAGAAGCAACTGAACACCCGTAGATACCTATGATTGGCATGGTAGATAACTGAGGTATGGATCGAGGATTGGATACCTGTATAGGGATTGTGATGTCTGTGAGAGGGTCTCATCAAAAGGTGAATGTGTGTGTGTGTCTGTTCATCGTTCATCCCCACACCCCAAAAACCACCAAACAAAAACAAATTAACCATGAAACCGAGCATCCTGAAACTTTGCATGCACACTAGAAAACTCCAAGGAAGTGCACGAGTGAAAATTGGGTGTTTGGGTTCATTAAATCACCTCTTTTGAAGATAATAATCAATGGCCTTATTTAATTATTTCCTTTATAAGGAGCATCCTTGGCCACCTCACTCTCCCTTAAGGTACATCCTCGGTTACCTCGACTTGGGTCTTAATTCGCCATTTATTTTTGGCCTGTTCAACCATGCCTCGACGTGAAACAGGCCGCAACAATTTCTTCATGATAAAGTTGTTTTTTTCCCACTTTCTTCACTCATATTATTGAATGATTGATCATCATACCTACGAATCGTGGGATACATTAAAATACTTATAAATACCCGGAGACGCCAGGATTTGTAGCTTTATTTCATTTCACACATGTCATAAACTTGAGAATCTATAAAGCTAATCTGAATTACAAAATTGAAGCTCCAGAATTGAACTTAGCAGCAGTTCGAACTGCTAAAAAAAAAGTGTTCATTTGTCCAATTCGGACATAGTTTGATATTTTGGGCGTCTCCGGGAGGTGTCAATTGAATATGACTGAGCGGCGATCGCCAATTGCTTGCCAAGACAGCCATTCCTTTTCAACTGTTTCGTTGGAGTGCTTAAACCACTTGGTGAGTGATCTACAACATTCACACTATTACTGAATACTGTATATTGATCGACTTGAACAATGTTCAAGGGGCACTCACCTGCATTGGCCCAGCATTTTTGTTGTGTATCAAGTGGTTGCTAGCTCGCTGAAAATATGAAAATATATTTTACACCACGTTTCCCATTTTTGTACGATCTTTTATTATACGACCCATCACTTCGGCATAGATAAATACAAATAAAAAAAATGAAACGTTTTGTTAACATCACGGCAGGATAGCCAAGAGGTACGCGCTCGCACTAGGCTCTCCAGCCTGGTTTTAATCCCGACCCAACTATAAACAGTCATCCTGGTGTTTCACAGGCAGGGTAATTCATCAATGTGTGTGCCGTCCCTCAGATTGACATTAAAATGGGTGTCACAGCTGCCAGAATCCCCCTCTCCTCTCCCCCTACACCCTCTCTCACCCCTCTCCCTCTCCCAACCACTTCCCTCTCCAACCCTCTCCCTCTCTCTCTCCCCTCTCTCCCACCCCTCTCCCTCTCCCCTCCTCTTCCCATCTTCCCCATCTCTCCCCTTCCCCTCCCCCCTCTCCCACCCCTCTCTCCCCCCTCTCTCCCCTCCCTCTCTCCCCTCTCCCCCTCACCCCCCTCCCACCCTCTCCCATCCCTCTCTCCCTCTCCATCCTTCTCTCCCCTCTCTCCACCCCTCTCCCCTCTCCCCCTCTCCTCCTCTCTCCCCTCTCCCCCCTCTCCCTCCTCTCCCACCCCTCTCCTCTCCCCTCTCCCTCCCACCCCTCTCTCTCTCCCCTCTCCCCCCTCTCTCCCCCCTCTCTCCCTCCCCACCCCTCTCCCCCCTCTCCACCTCTCCCCTCTCCCCCCTCTCCCTCTCCCCTCCCCCTCTCCACCGCCCCTCTCCTCTCTCTCTCCCACCCCTCTCCCCTCTCCCACCCCTCTCCCCTCTCCCATCCCTCTCTCCCCTCTCTCCCTCTCCCTCTCTCTCTCTCTCTCCACCCCTCTCCCCCTATCCACCGCCCCTCTCCTCTTCTCCACCGCCCCTCTCTCCCTCTCCACCTCTCCCACCATCTCCCTCTCTCTCCATTCTCCTTCCCTCCCCTCACTCCCTTCCTTCTCTCTCTCTTCCCTCTCCACCCTTTATTTGCTAGTTTTAAATGATAATGTAGCACAGGCTGGATGGGCGATATGGCCTACTCCTGCATTCTAGTTCCTTGTGTATATGTCACATTGAATGATGCGGGGTCATTCACCCTTAGGCCTGACAGGATGACCAAGAGGTATGCACACTCGCCTCTAAACAGCCTAGACTGGGTTTGAATCCCGACCCAGATATAAACTATCATGCCGGTGATTCACAGGCAGGGTAATTCATCAATGTGTGTGTGTGTGTGTGTGTGTGTGTGCCGTCCTTCGGATGGACGTTAAACTGGGCATACCGTTTGCCAGCATTAGTTGGTGGACGTTAAAGACCCCATTGTGTCCTCCATGAAGAGTAGACGAGCTATCACCGGCACCGTGAGCAAATGACAAATTCCTGTCCTTACCTACAGAGGGCTCTGTGTCAGCAGCACAGTCGTGCTCTCAGCCAATGTTGTTACCTCGCAGCCTTGTGCTGCACACAAACGGAGAAGATTAACCCTTAAGCACCAATAATTGTGGAAAGACTGACTTAATGCGTGGAGATCATGCCAGCAAAAACTCCCTTCGATGAGATATCGCACATACGGGTACAAAGGTGTTTCAGTGATAACAATGGGTTTGAGGGTTGTGGAGTAGCGGCTGAAACCCGAATCCTATCCAGGTTCCTCCTGATGATTCCATCTTTACTCTTCACTTATTCAGGCTCCTTCTGATGACTCCAATGCAGTATTTGGTCTTCCGTTTGATTTCACTACAGTGCAATTTTAAGTCAACCACTTATTATTTCAACCTCAATGAAATGAGGTGTCCAGGCCAGAGAACTGGTAGACGAGCCTTGGTGTGCAACCATCAAATACCTTGTCTGACCTCACCATTCCATAAACAAGGCATGGATCTTCAGTGTAACATTTCCTAAAAGTTTGTGATAGGTTGTAGATGAATCCACTAGTTCTTTCAGATTATGTGATTGTTGATGTCAAGGCCGCAACTTGTGTTACAACATTGCACAGACCTTATCCTGAAAGACTTGAATGAACTGGAAATGCTTTCAATCCGTGAAAAAAAATTCCTTCCAGTATTGATGAGTCTACCACTTTTAGGCTCTGCCGAAGGGCTCACACTCAAAACGTCAGGTGCTGCTTGCTTCTCACGGTAGTTAATGTACTCTTATTAACATTTGATTCGTAAAAACCAGTGTTCCCTTGCTTTCAGAGCCGCATGTTGATGAAGCTTGCTTTCCATTTGCAGGGTGTTCCAAGAATCTCATCAGTGATGTCTCTTGCATTCCGACTTTCCATGTAAACTCCTTCGTGGAATAGTGGGAAATACAGAAGCTGCGTCTGAGAGTATTATTATTATTATTTTTTTATTTCACAATATTATGGCAGAAGTTTATTTGTTTTTGCATTTTCTACTGCTGGTGTGATTCGTTCTGATCTTTTCTATTCGGCTTCCAACCCCCGTAGCAAGAATCTTATCGAAAGATGCTCTTTATATATATATATATATATATACATACATACATATATAGATATATATATATATATACATACATACATATACATATATACATACATACATATACATATATACATACATACATATACATATATATACATAGATACATATATATATTACAGATAGAGCTGATGCAAATTGAGTGGTAGCCAAGTGTTTCCTTATTTACATAAACTCATATGACTGACATAGCGACCTCCTTCAAAAACAAAGAAAGCTAAGACGAGGTCTGTGAATGACGGGTGAACGACACATAATAAACAATGGTTATAGTTAAACCATCTCCTGGGGTTACCTAACATTTAGCTTCAGTTAAGGGCAAATGTCAAGAGGAGTTGATCTCTTCATGCCCAATGAAAGCACACAAACAATCTCAAGGGAGTGTGCACAGATTGGTTACAAGGTAAGGTAAGGTGTCGACCGAAGTTGAAGGAGACTTGAAAACTCCTCTTTCAATGCTTTCCACCCCCCGGGTGGAGTAGAGAGGGTGTGTGTGCCACTGCTATCCTCAAATCAACTGTTACTGATCTCTTACCCCTTGCAATCTGGTACTCATTTTTCTGACCTAGAAAGGATGACAGGCTGAGTTGATCATTCTGGTGTTATTTTCACACAGCTGGGGTTTGAACTCAGGACTATCAGATCTTAAGCCAACCGCCTTAACCATTAAGCCATCACTTGTCATCGATTGGTTATGAAACAGGAAATTAAGTGATTACTGACATTGGTAAGAATTGTTGAGGTTTTTCTTTTGTATCTGACAACGCCACCTTAAATCAATAAGGATGGGTGTAGAGGAGGGCACGTATGGAGGGGAACTTTTTAATCACACTGAAAAAGTGTTGCGTCACCTCATTCATGCCAACAACTTTACGATTAAAAACGTTTTTTTTTTCTTCAAAAAGATATTCGGTGATCAGCACTGACACAAGCTCGAGAGGGAGTGACTTGCCAACACGAGTACAGAACAAGATTGTCCACAACTTCTGGTGTCATTTAAAAAAAAAAGAAAAAAAAGTCATATAAAATGTCATATAACAATATAAAATATCTAATTATCCATTCGCACATCCTTTCTCTGCTTAAATAAATGCATATTCCAGGACGTAGATGGAATAGTGGGAATACGTGAGAATAACTTTGGAGTTCACAAACAATGACGTCATAGACCAATAAGTAATACTGTACATTGGTATTCAACAAATGTTAATCACAAAGCTCGGGATCCACAGCCATTTGATTAATGTAAGTGAGTAAACCACACCAAGTGGAGGTGGAGTTACAAACTGGACAAAAATATACTACAAGGAACTTTGGAAGAGGAGGAGGAGAAGGAGACCATGCAGGCCATCTTGGCTGCACTGCACCAACCACAGAATGGGGTAATTTAATTGTGATATCGCATATGCGTTGTTTTATGTGTAGAAAGCTGTTGTCAACCTTCCCCACATGTGTCTGAAACTGTTTTCCCTTCATACCATTATTTTTATGTTTCTACCTTCGTAATCCGTCTTTTATGTCCTTGAAAAAGGTCCAATAGGCCATCAGGCACTAGTTTAGGTGGGAAAAGCCGATCCAACATCACCATCCGACCCATGCCGATCTTGGTGGTGTTAACACCATCTGGGTAAACTGTCAGAGGTTCACCCTGCCCATGGACCGTGCAAGGGACCAATAGCAACCAAATGGGGAGGGTCTAAGTACATCACAGATTATGGTGGGGGCCGATGATGCAAAATGGCATGTCAGGCTCAGCAGGAGAAGATGCCAAAGAAACTTAGCCAAGCTTAGCTTGTGCATTAGAGACATCGGGGGTCCTCCACAGGACAAGCAGTTGCTGCCGCTGCTTACAGCTACGCCCCCACCCAAGCAAGCTGCACCTTACTCTCCCCCTCACGCAAGCTCCACTCTGTGGCCTGAGACCATTCCTAAACAAGCCGCATCTCCACTTGGAACTCAGTGCATCCTGTTGGTTTTGTTGGGATTCTTAGTCATATAATTACAATCGGCAAATGGCCCCGATAGGAAGCATAGAAAAACTCCAGGTTGGAGTCATTTTCAGGAAGTTACTGAGTCAAACGTCAAAATTGGTCATGACGTTAAAGTTTTTGACTTTCCGAGTTTCTGTACTTCAACCAATCCAGAGCAGAATTCAAAAAAATGATAGCTTACCTCAACCTTTACAGTCTAAAGTAGTTAGCAATTGGTCTGGTGTGCTCCTTTCAATTTCACAGGGGTCAAAGTTGAAATTTGGTCACAAAATTAAGAGTTTTTATTTGCTGAGCTTTTATGTCCAACCAAATCCAGACAAGAATTGGCACACACATACCTTGCCACAGCACCTTCAAAATAAAGCCGGAAAACATTGGTCGAAATAATTTTCTTAGGGGCGAACGTGGACGTAGTTGAGGTGACATTGCACTCGCTTGCAAATGTCTGACATTTTAGTTTTATTTCCACCGACAATGAAGGAGGACGTGGTTATGTTTCCACCAATGTTTGTCTCGCCGTTTGTTTGTCTGTGAGCAGGATATCTCAAAAAGTTGTGCACGGATTCAGATGAAACTTGGTGGACAGGTTTTCAAAGTGATTCTTCACCATTGAGAGATTGGGCCAAAAACGATATAGTACTGTATAGTTTGATATTTCAAAAATGTATTGGGACCGAGATGTTCTCGTGGATCAGGCATTACGTGGCGGAGGTATACGCTCCACCGAGTGCCCTTCTCGTACGAGACGTTTCTGTATTTAATTTGATTATCCTGTTAATTCACCATAACTCTGTTCAATATGAGTTTACATTTCTTCGTTTTGTTTTTGTTTGCCTTTTGTAGTCTATTTGGCATGTATGCAAGTGTGTGTTTGAGTAAGTGTTTGTAAAAGACAGTTCCTTCAAATGTACAGACAAAAGTAACAAAAATCTATATTTTCATAGGGCTGTTGTGGCAAAATATAGACAGCATGAGAAGAGGCGTCATTTGGACAAATACCGACATTGAGTCACGTTGAATAAAATGCAGCACCGAAGGATGTAGGATTCAGCGATTAGATTGCATCGAAACATAGGAATGAATGCATGAAACAAGATGTGTTGTTCGAGCTAAATGTACCAAACGGATGGAGGAAGGCAGATAGCTTGGACTTAGGAAATATCTTCACGGGGTATAACCATGGATCACTAACTAAAAATGAGACCGTGCAATGATCATAAGGAGTTTTCCAAGTTTATGTTGAGACTAGTCCGGTGTGTGTTGAACCACCACAGGTGTTCGGTGGAATCAGGCCAAAAATGAACCAGGTAAGAAAACGGTGAACTAGCACAACACGAGGAGGGACATTTCATTTTGCCCGAGATGAAGGCCATGTGGACCGGCCAGTCCGTTTTTTTTATTTTGTTTGCAGCACAAAGTTGCGGTTAGCATCATTTGCTCGGGGTATGGTTGTACCGCTGATGCAGTGCCCCCTGCAGCAGGTGTTTGGAATTTAGCTAGGGTGTCAGCAATAGCTCATTTACTCTTCATGAAGGACTCCATGGGATCTTTACCTCCACCACCTAATGTTGGCAGATGGGACCACTCAGTTTAACGTGCATCCGATGGACGGCACACACAATCATGCCATGCCCAACCAGTGAAACACCAGGATGACAGTTTATTGCTGGACTGAGATTCAACCCTAGGCTAGCCTGCCCGGACTGGCTGGTATTAAGGAAGGACTTGGCACAGTGAAGGAAACTCTATCGATGGAAGGCAAATCAATGGAGGCTCGCTAGCTTTGGAGGCCATCCTGTAGATTTGTTCAGTTCAGAGCAGATGACAGTAGATAAGGAAGTGTGTGGAGTTAGTCTATATGTCAAAGGATGGCCAATTAATATGATTTCTGGTTTTGAGAGGCACTCCTTTCAAAGAGAAAGGGTGAGGATGCAAGACTCGATTGGCTTTGAGCAACATGGTTTGGAATCATCGAAACGTCACAATGATGGAAAGGAAACAACTTTGCGCCACAGTTCACCGAATAACACTCAGAGCGAGTCTGTTCGAGTCATATTCAGGCTGTCTCGAAATCTGTGGTGGAAGTAAGAAACCGTGTTCATGAAACCACCAACTTGTTTACTTTGAATGTTTACTGTTTTGCAAGAAAAGTTAACTCACAAACTTTGCCTCTCAATGCTTTAATACAATGTCATGCCATAACTTATTTGCAATCCATTTACTTGCATACCTAGTTGTTCTAACCAGAGTTGGTGTCAAAGCCACCCAATGCTCGCCTGTTAATACATTTATCGTTTTTAAAAGACTCGTCTACAAATTAATATTTTTTATAAAGCATTGCAGTGAAGTCTGATCCAAATAATTTTAAAGCAATATATGTATTTGTATATTGTAATCAGTAACAAGAGCTCAAGTGAGCACAATATACGCCCGAACAAGGTATATACAGAATTGTGCTACTACATGGAAAACAGCATCCTGGTTGCCATGGCAACCACTTTAGATGACGAACGTATGTCACGACACACCGTCTCCACAGTCTGTACCTATGTACCAAATATGAAACGTGAAAGTTGAAAACTTTGGGAGCTAGAGTGCGGACAGGAACGGACGGACGGATTACGGACTGACAGACAGACAGACGGACGGACGGACAACAGGTATCACATAATATATCGGGTGTATAAAAAATAGTGTGGTAGATAAAAACATTAGAAAGGAAAAAATAACTTGCACCAAAAACTTTAACATTTTCACGTTCACGCCGGGGGTATCGCTATAGCTCTCTGTTCTTCGAACAAGCGAGCTAAAAACTGGTCCAAGCCAAATAATGCAGTCAATTCTGCACACTACCCCCTCCACAAACCATCCTGCCCACTTGACATGTTCTGCCACAATATTTTTCCTGATCAGTATAAATATACAGGTTTTGTTATTCAAAAGAACAAATCAAATAATTGGGGAAAGGTTGATTCTGTAATGAGGAAGAGGAAGTTAAGGCAGAACATTGATCACATCTGGCATGGTGAAATGGGGGTAGGGGTGGGGGGGGGAT
>CM068962.1:25105975-25129550 GCA_035128595.1 Eptatretus atami | reverse complement strand
TATATATATATAAATATACAACATATAACATATAAATATATATAAAAATATATAACATATAAATATATAACATATAACATATAAATATATATATAAAAAGCAATAGGGCTTTCAAGCCAGCTTGAAGAAGCCCTAAATATATAACATATAAATATATAACATACAACATATTGTTACGGCTGTGGAAATTCGCAACCACCATTCAGGTCCCGTAGGTGAGGTATTTCTGAAGTACATGTTTAGTTAGCCCCAAACCCGTTGTTTAGAGGGAATTAATGTGATTCATTTGGGCTGCGACACTTTGAGTCAGTCGTTTTTTCTGTCTTTCTTTATTTTTGAACCAACCACGTCTCAACCACAACCACGCCATCCCCACCACAGCGCCGACCGCGCTGCGGCCGCGCCGCCTCCGCCATCTGCGCGACTGCATCTTCGCCACCCGCCATTTCTTCTCCGCGCTTGGTGTGGGGGGGGGGAGACGCGGGAGGCGCAGCTGGGCCCGATTGGTGGACGCGCGGTGTGACGCGGCCAGGGAGGAGGAACGCCCCTCTTCGAGACCTTTCTCGAAGCGCCTCGAAGGGGGGTGGAGCAAAGAACGCGGGCGGAGCAACAGGGCGGAGCTCCGTGGTATAAAAGACGATACGGGTGAAGCAGTTTTGGTTTTTGGTGGTGCTCTTGCTTCTTCGTCCTCTTCCTGACTTCTGGCTCGCTCGTCCTTTTCTCCTCGTGGTGGCCGCTGGCCTGGTCCCTTTGGTGGGCGTCGCAGGACCCCGTGGCGGAAGGAGCGTCCGCCATACCCCCCCTCTATCCGCGCTGGGATAGCGCCGAACCTCGGTCCGGGGCGTCGAGTGCTCAACACGGGCAGGCGCGAGGCACGCAGGAGAGGACTCGCCTGCCACGCGAGGCACGAGTCGCGGCCAGGCGGGACCACGTCGGCGGACTTCGGGTGGGGCTCGACGGCCCACCAGGGAAGTCGCCACTTCTTTTCTTTGGGGTTTTTGGGCAAATGACTGTGGGAGGCGCCTGTCTTGTGAAGTAGAACTGTTATAAGTGTTGCCGTGTGTCGGTCTTAGTCGGTAGTAAATCTGCATTGTTTCTATTGTTTTAACTGCTATATGTGCATTTGTGATTACTGTATGGCTGTATGTGTGCTTACGTGTTTTGTGAATTAAACGTGCTTGTGTGAACTTGTTCCCCGTTCCGCTGCGTCCTTTCCTTCGTTGAAACTCCATCTTGCTTCACGTAAAAGGGTTCGTAGTGGGCGTGATATGCCCGATAATTAATTGGAACCGTCGAGGCCGACGATAACACCGCTCGGTTATCCCGATAGCACGGAACGGACCGCTTAAGCGGTTCGTGTCCGAAGTCGACCTGCGGCGAGGTGCGATCGCCCGGTTTACCATCCGCGTGGGTACTTGGGTAGGTCGAGTTTGGCGAACAACCCTATCCCACGCGGTGGCCGATTGGCACGATCGTGGTGAGGTCGAAAGGCCCACCCGTGACTGGCTCCCGGCGTTAGTCAGAGAGGGTCACGACAGAATTGTCCGTCCGGTGGGCGACGTGCCGCGATTCGAGTCACGTGGCCGTTCGCACGGCCGGCGGCGCAAATTCGCAACAATATAAATATATATATAAAATATATAACATATAACATATAAATATATATATAAATATATAACATGTATGCCCCGGTTAGAATAGGTTGTACCATATCCCTGTTGTCGTAAGAGGCGACCAGGGTTGCGTCAGGAAGGGCATCCGGCGTAAAAACCTATGCCAAATCATTATGCGGACAACAAAACGAATTTCCATACCGGATCGGTCGAGGCCTGGGTTACCAACGACCGCCACCGGTACCGGTGGTCAGCAGGGTACCAGTGGAAATTGTGCTACTGCTGGGCGAAGGAGGAGAAGGAGACGGGGAAGGCGAGTCCGGAGGAGTGGGAGAGGGGGGGGTAGAAGTGTGCAGGTGAGAGTTGGAACTCTGAATGTTGGGACGATGACTGGCAAAGGGCGAGAGTTGGCTGATATGATGGAAGAGAGAAAGGTGGACATACTGTGTGTACAAGAGACCAAGTGGATGGGGAGTAAGGCTAGGAGCATTGGAGGTGGTTTCAAACTGTTCTACCATGGTGTGGATGGGAGGATAAATGGTGTCGGGGTAATCCTGAAGGAAGATTATGTCAAGAGGGTATTGGAGGTGAGGAGAGTGTCTGACCGAGTGATGAGTGTGAAGTTGGAAATTGAAGGGGTGATGATGAATGTCATCAGTGCATCTGCCCCACATATGGGTGTGAGATGGAGTATAAAGAAGATTTCTGGAGTGAGTTAGATGAAGTGGTGGAGAGTGTATCCAAGGATGAAAGAGTGGTGATTGGAGCAGATTCAATGGCCATGTTGGGGAAGGGAATAAGAGGATGAGGAGGTGATGGGTAGTTACGGTCTCAACAAAGAAAATGTGGAAGGGCAAATGGTGGTAGAGTTTGCAAAAAGAATGGAAATGGCAGTGGTAAATACGTATTTCAAGAAGAAGGAGGAACACAGGGTGACATACAAGAGTGGAGGAAAGTGCACACAGGTGGATTACATCTTAAGCAGGAGATAACTGAAAGAGATTAGTGACTGTAAGGTGTGGCAGGGGAGAGTGTAGCTCGACAGCATCGATTGGTGGTCTGTAGGATGACTTTAGAGGTGAGAGTGAGGGCTGAACCAAGGACTAGATGGTGGAAGCTGAAGGAGGAAGACTGTTGCGTGAAATTTAGGGAGGAGGTGAGACAGGCGTTGGATGGTGGTAAAGATGGTGGATAATTGGGCAACTACAGCAGAAGTGGTGAGGGAGATAGCTAGGAAGGTACTTGGTGTAACATCTGGACAGAGGAGGGAAGATAAGGAGACTTGGTGGTGGAACGAGGAAGTACAGGAAAGTATAAGGAAGAAGGGGTTGGCGAAAAGGAAGTGGATAGTCAGAGAGATGAAGAAAGTAAGGCAGGAGTACAGAGAGTGGTGGCGAAATGCAAAGAGAGGTGGCAAAGCCAAGGAAAAGGCATATGACGAGCTGTATGAGAAGTTGGGTACAAAAGAAGGGAAAAGGATTTATACCGATTGGCAAGACAGAGGGACCGAGCTGGGAGGATGTGCTGCAGGTTCGGGTGATAAAGGACACAAATGGGAATGTGCTGACGAGCGAGAGAGTAGTGTGTTGAGAAGGTGGATGGAGTACTTTCAGGAGCTGATGAATGAAGAAAATGAGAGAGGAGAAGGTTGGAAGAGGTGGAGATAGTGAATCTGGAAGTGGGGTGGATCAGTAAGGATGAAGTGAGGACTGCTATGAAGAGGCTGAAAAGTGGAAAGGCGGTTGGCCCAGATGATATACAGTGAAGCATGGAAGTGCTTAGGAGAGATGGCAGTGGGGTTGTTAACCAGATTGTTTTAATAAAATCTTGAAAGTGAGAGATGCCGGAGGAGTGGAGATTAAGTGTACTGGTTCCGATTTTCAAGAATAAGGGTGATGTGCAGAGCTGTGGAAATTACAGAGGGATAAAGTTGTTAAGCCACACCATGAAGGTGTGGGAAAGAGTAGTGGAAGCTAGGTTGAGAGGAGAGGTGACGATTTGTGAGCAGCAACATGGGTTTATGCCAGGAAAAGACACACTGATGCGATGTTTGCTTTGAGAATGTTGATGGAGAAGTATAGGGAAGGCCAGAAGGAGTTACATTGTGTGTTTGTGGATTTAGAGAAAGATTATGATAGGTGCCAAGAGAGGAGTTGTGGCATTGTATGAGGAAGTCGGGAGTGGTGGAGAAGTATGTGAGGATCGTGCAGGATATGTATGAGGACAGTGTGACAGCGGTGAGGTGTGCGGTAGGAATGACGGACCGGTTTAAGGTAAAAGTGGGATTGCACCAAGGATCGACTCTGAGCCCTTTCCTGTTTGCAATGGTGATGGACAGGTTGACGGACGAGATCAGACTGGAGTCTCCATGGACTATGATGTTCGCGGATGACATCATGATCTGTAGGGAGAGTAGGGAGCAGGCTGAGGCGAGCCTCGAGAGGTGGAGGTACGCACTGGAGAGAAGGGAATGATAGTCAGTCGGAGTAAGACGGAGTACATGTGCGTAAATGAGAGGAGGGTGGTGGTATGGTGCGGTTGCAAGGAGTTGAGGTGGGGAAGGTGGATGGGTTTAAATACTTGGGATCAACTGTCCAAAGTAACGGAGAGTGTGGGAGAGAAGTGAAAAAGAGAGTGCAGGCAGGATGGAGTGGTTGGAGAAGAGTTGCAGGAGTGATTTGTGACAGAAGGGTAGCTGCAAGAGTGAAGGGGAAAGTATATAAGACGGTAGTGAGACCAGCTATGTTGTATGGTTTGGAGGCAGTGACGCTAACAAAAAGACAGGAAGCGGAGCTGGAGGTGGGAGGTTAAAGATGCTGCGATTCTCGTTGGGAGTGACGAGGATGGACAGAATAAGGAATGAGTATATTAGAGGGACAGCGCAGGTAGGACGGTTTGGAGACAAGTGAGAGAGGCGAGATTGAGATGGTTTGGACATGTGCACAGGAGGGAAGCGGAGTATATCGGGAGAAGGATGTTGAAGATGGAGCCGCCAGCAGGAGGAGAAGAGGAAGGCCAAGAAGAGGTTCATGGATACGGTGAGGGCGGACATGCGGGGTGGTTGGAGTGTCAATGGAAGATGTGGAGGATAGAGCGAAATGGAGACGGTTGATCCGCTGTGGCGACCTTAACGGGAGCTAGCCGAAGAGAAGAGAAAGAATATATAACATACAACATATAAATATATAACATATAACATATAAATATATAACATATAAATATATAACATATAAATATATAACATATAAATATATAACATACAACATATAAATATATAACATATAACATACAACATATAAATAAATAAATTAATATATAACAAATAAATTATATATATATATATATATATATATATATATACACATATATATTGTTGCGGTTCTGCAAAACCGTATGCCTCGAAGGCAATGGCACCCAACATACAGTGATCCCCAGGCAGTTATTTGGTTCGTCTCCACGCAGTTCGACCTTCCCCTCATGTCTAGTGGGTTCACGGGACGAAGTGCATTGCGTGGGTCTTGCAGCTCGGTCTATTAACTATATCTCTGTTTCCTATTCTGATTTCTAATTCGACACTTTCCTTTCAGCCATGGTACAAATCAAGCGAGCAAGCACACCACGATACATATCACGAGCACACAATAGCAAGCAGCCTCCCGTGGCTGGGAATCAACAGAAGCACAACCATACTGTACAGCACGCGCATGGTGCGCCATTATTTCATTCAAATCTGCACGCCATTTTCCAATGGCGTCTCACCTTGCTTCACCCCTCGCTCACCAAACTTCACCACTTCGACCACCAACACCACCCGCACATGGGAAAAATATTCCCGCACCCCCTCATATCTCTGCATCGCTACAATTCGCCACTAAACAGAGGTGTGCCACATGACTCAGGCTGTATGTGGACCGCGTGATGCAGGGATGAGCAACGGACGTTAATAGCACCAATAGCATCTCGCCAGGAATGTCCCGGGTGAGCACGCGGGATTGATACAACCCTCGTCCAGTCGCCAAAACACAGTAAGACGGGCGGCAAGGAGGGGTCGCAGGAAGGGTGATCCAGGAGTTTGGTCTGGGGCCCGAGTGTGTATTTTGGCTCATGAGAGGGGGGGCCGTGGGTGGCAGGTGTTCATTGCTATTCGACCTTCATACTGCACTCGGAGCACGTTCAGGCCAGGTTGCTGGCTTATACACTATGTTGAGTTAGGAGCTCCAGGCCATGGTGAGCTGGATGGGTAAACGACACCGTTTCTGGTCACTAGAGCCTGGCGGGGCGTGGCTAGGGCCGCTGTGGTCCAATAGAGGAGCTGGATTCGGGTCACAGTGCGTCACCTTCCGGTCGTCATCCCACCCTTCGCCTGGAGCTTACAAAAGGAGGAGTGCAAAGCTGCTCACTCTCTGCTTCACCCACTTCTTCTCTGCCCATCTCGGCTCTGTGTTGGCTGCTGCTCGTTGCCTCCGCCCTTCGCTGGCTCTTCACTTGCGGTTGGTGTGTGACTGAGATGTTCTTCTTCCTGAGGAACAGTGTGGAGCACACGTTGCCACGAGCCCCGGCAAAGTGACTAAGCCGGAGATAACATGCCAACTCTGAAGGTGGGAATGCTAAAGCAGAGCATCCCACGGAGGTACACGCTACACTCACAGACCTATGTACGGCTCGGTTAGGGATCTGTCGCCTCACGCATCTTCTCTCCTCTCTCTCTTTCCACCCCTCTATCTCATCCCCTTTGGATACACAAAAAGGCATCATTACTGACTCGCAATCACAGTTTCCTCTGGCATGACACCACACCCCCCCATATTGCACTACACCACACCTCCCACTTCCTCACCTTAGATACCAGTATTTCTCCCTCCTACCTCTCCCTAAGCGTACTGGGTAGCGTTGATCGGCTGACCGCGTCAGATATTGCGAGGCCGTTTATCCTTCCTGCTCTTTCTTTCTGGCTATCTAATCTTCATCGTGTGTGTGTGTGTGTGTGTGTGTGTGAGATGGCACCTGTCGTAGCACAAGTTAAGATTGTAGAAGTTCTAATGGGATAAGTCTGCTCTGTGTCTGCTTTTGTAAATTGCTTGCCTATTGCCACATCCCACAAATTCCTTGCTGTCCTCTGCTGTACATATGAATAAACCCAATTTAGTGCCACATACCTTTCCTCGCTTAATTGTAAATAAATGTTTTGTGTACAAAATGTTCCCGGCTCATTTTTGTGTTTTCCTTCATTGGTCCAGCATGGTTCGTATCCTATAGGTCTTAGGGGGAGATAAGGGGGGGGAGGGGAAAGGGGGGGGGGGGGGGGAGGAAGGAGGGGGATCTTAAGGGGGGGGAAGGGAGTAGGGAGAAGAGGGGGGAAAGGAAATGAGGAAAGGGGGAGGGAGGGTTAGGGAAAGAGGGGGGGGGGGTAGGTGAGGGGGGGGGGGTAGGGCGGAGGGGGGGGGGGGGGGGGGGGGGAAAGGGGAAAGGGGGGGGGAGGGGAGGGGGGGGGGGAGGCAGAAAAGGGGGGGGGGGGGGGGGGGGGGGGGGGGAGAGGGGGAGGGAAGGGGGGAGGAGGGGGAAGGGGGGAGGGAAGAAAGTAGGGGGAGGGGGGGGAGGGGGGAAGGAGGGGGAAGAGGAGGGGGGGAGGGGAGGGAAGGGGGGGGGGGGGGGGGGAAAAGGGAGGGGGGGGGGGGGGAAGGGGGAGAGGGGAAAAGAGGAGGGGGAAGTGGAGGGGAGTTTAGGGGGGGGAGGGGGGGGGAAGGAAGGGGGAGGGAGGGGAAGGGGGGGGGGGGGGAGGGGGGAAAGGAGGGGGGGGGTTGGGAAGAGGAGGGAAGGGGGGGGGGGGGAAGAAGAGAGGGGGGGGGAGGAGGAGGGGGGGGGGGGGAGAGGAGGAAGGAGAGGGGGAGAAGGGGGGGAAAGAAGATAGGGAGGGAGGTAAGGGGAAAGGGGGGGGGGGGGGGGGTAGAGGGGGGGGGAAAGAAAGGAGGGAAATAGGGGAAGGGAGAAGGGGGGGGGGGGGAGGTAAAGGGGATGTAAGGAGGGGGGGAAGGGGGGAGGGAAGGGAAGTAAGGAGGGAGGAAAGGGAAGGGAGGGGAGAGAAGGGGGGGAAAAATTAGAGGGAAGGGGAAGGGAGGGGGGGAGGGAGAGGGGAGGGGAAGGGAGGGGGGGAGGGAGGAGGAAAAAGAAGAAGGGGGGAGGGGGGGGGCGAGGGGGGTAGGGAAAGGGGGGGGGAGGAGGAAGAGGGAAAGAGAAGGGGGGGAAAAAGAGAAGGGGGGGGGGGGGGAAGGGGGGGGGGAGGGGGGGGGGGGATTAGTGGGGGGGAGGTTAGGGGGAGGGGGGGGGAAAGGAGGGAGCGGGGGGGGGGAAGAGGAAGGGGGGGGGGGGAAGGAGGGGGAGGGGGGGAGGGGGGAGAGGGGTAGGGGGGGGAAGGGAAGAAGGAAGGAAGGGGGGGTGAGGAGGAGGGGGGGAGGGAAGAGAGGGGGGGGGGGGGGGGAGAAGGGGGGAGGCGGGGGGGAGGGGGGGGGGGGGGAGGGGGAAGAGGGGGGGGGGGGGGGGAAGGCGGAGGGGAAGAGAGGGGGGGGGGGAGGAAGGGGGAGAGGGTAAGGGGGGAGAGAAAAAAAAGGTGGGAGGAGAAGGAGGGGGGGGAGAAAGGGGGGGAGGAGGAGGGAGGGGGGAAGGGAAGGAGAAAAGGGGAAGGAGGGGAGGGGGGGAAGGGAGGGGGGAGGAAAGGAGGGGGGGAGAGGAGGGAGTGGGAAGGAGAGGGGGTTAGGGCGGGGGAGGGGAGGAGGGGGGGGAAAGGGGGAAGGGAGGAAAGGGGGGGGGGAGGGGGGGGGGGGGGGGGAAGGGGAGGGGGGGGAGGGGAAAGGAGGGAGGGGGGGGGGGGGAGGAGAGAGGAGGGAGGGAGGAAGGGGGGGGGGAGGGGGGGGGGGGAGGGGGGGGGGGGGGGGGGGGGGGGGGGGGGAGGGGGGAAGGGGGGGAAGAGGGGAAAAGGAAGGGGGGGGGGGAGGGGGAGGTAAGGAGGGAAAGGAGGGGGAGGAAAGGGAGGGGGGGAGAGGAGGGAGGGGAGGGGAGAAAGGGGGGGGGGGGGACAAGGAGGGAAGGGGAGGGGGAGGGGGGGAAGGGGGGAAGAAAAAAGGGGAGAAGGGGGGGGGAATGGGAGGGGACTAGAGGGGCGGGGGAGGGGGGGGGGGAAGAGGGAAGGGGGAGGGAGGGGAGGGGGGGGGGGGGGGGGGGAGGGGGGGGGGGGGGAGGGGGAAGGGAGGGGAAGGGGGGGGGGGAGGGGGGGGAAGGACGGGAAGGGGGAGGGGGGGGGAAGGGCATAGGGGAAGGGGGGGGGGGGAGGGGAAGAGGGGGGGGAGGGGGGGAGGAAGGGGAAGGGGAGAGAGGGTAGGGAGGAAATAGGAGAGGAAGGGGGGGGGTAGGGGGGGGGGGGGAGGGAAAGGAGGGAGAGGGGGAAAAAGGGGAAAAGGGGGGGGGGGGGGGGGGAGGGGATAAAGGAAAGGGGGAGGGGGAAGGGGAGGGGGGGGGGGGAGGGCGGGAAGAAGGGAAAGGAAAAGGGAAGGGAGGGGGGGGTAGAACGTATAAGGGAGGGGGGGGGGGGGGAGGGGGGGCGAGGGAAGGGGGGGAAGGGGGAGGGGGGAAGGAGGGGGGGATTAGAGGAGGGGGGGGGGGGGGGAGGAGGAAGGGGGGGGGGGAGGGGGGAAGAGAGGGGGGGGGGGGGAAGGGAGGGGGGGAGGGGGGGGGGGGAGGGGAAAGGGGGGGAGGGAAAGGGGGGGAGGGAAGGGAAGGGGGGGGGGGAAAGAGGGGGGGAAGGGGGGGGAGGAAGGGGGGAAAGGAGGGGGAGGGGGGGGGAAGGGGGGGGGATAGGGGAAAGGGGGGGGGGGGGAGCAGAGGGGGGAGAAGGGGGGAGGAGGGGGGGAGGGGGGGAAGGGAGGGGGGACGGGGGGGGGGGGGGGGAGGGGGGCTTAGGAGGGGTAAAGGGGGGGGAGGGAGGGGGAAGGAGGAAGGGGGGGGAAAGGGAGGGGAGGGGGGAGGAAGGAAGGGGGGGGGGAGGGGCGGAGAGAGCAAGGGGGGGGGATTAGGGGGGGGAGAAGAGAAGGGGTAAGGAAGAGGGAGGGGGGGGAGTAGGGAGGGGGGGAAAAGGGGGGGGGGAGAGGGGGGGAGGGGGAGGGGGGGAGGCCGGGGGGGGGGGAAAGAGGGGGGGAGAGGGAGAGGAGGGGGGGGGGGGGGGGAGGGGAGAAGGGGGGGGAAGGGGAGGGGGGGGGGAGGAAGAGGGGGGAGAGGGGGGGGGGGGCAGGGGGGGGGGGAGGAGCGAAGGAAGCGAGGGGGAAAGGGGGGAGGAGGGGGAGGGGGGGGGGGGGGGGGGGAGGACGGGGAGGGGAAGAGGAGGGGGGGGGGGGGGGGAGGAGAAAAGGGGGAAGGAGGGGGGAGGGGGGGGAGGGACGGGCGGGGGAGAAAAGGGGGAAGGGAGGAGGGAGAAGGGGGGGGAGAAGGGGGAGGGGGGCGGTAAGGAGGGGGGGGGGAAGAATTTTTAGGGGGGGGGAAAGGGGGGGGGGGGTTTAGAGGAGGGGGGGGGGGAGAAGGGGGGGGAAAGGGAGAGGGAAAAGGGGGGGGGAGGGGGGGGAAGGGGAAGAGGGGGGGGGGGTTAGGGGGGAGGAGGGGGGAGAGGGGGAGGGGGGGGAGGGAAGAAAGGGGGAGGGGGGGAAGGGGGGGGGAGGGGGGGTGGGAGGGAGTTAGGGGGAGGAGGGAAGAAAGAGGGAAGGAGAGGAGGGGGGGGGGGGAGAGAGGGGGAGGGGGGGGGGGGGGGGAGGAGAGGGGGGGGAAAAGAGGGAGGGGAAAAGGAAGGAAGGGGGGGGGAGGAGGGAGGTGGGAAAGGAGGAGAGGAAGGGGGGGGGGGGGGAGGGAGAGGGAAGGGCCTTAGGGGGGGGTAGGGGGGGGGGGGAAGGGGGGGGAAGAAGGGGGGGGGGGGATAGGGGGGAAGAGGGGGAGAGGGGGGGGGGGGGAGGGGGGGGGGGAAGGGAAGGGAAGGAAGAGAAGGGAGGGGGGGGAAGGGGGGGGGGGGGGGGAGGAAAGGGGGTAAGGGGGGGGGGGAAGGGGAGGGGTAGAGGTAAGGGGGGAGAAGGGAGGGGGGAGAGAGAAAGGGGGGGGGGAAAGGAGGAGGGAATAGGAAAGAAAAGGGGCAGGGGGAAAAGGGGAGAGGGAGGGGGGAGAGGAGGGGGGGGGGGAAGGGAGGGGGGGGGGTAGGGGGAGGGGGGGGAGAGTAAAGGGGGAAGGGGAAGGGGAGGGGGGAGGGGGGGGAAAGAAGGGAGGGAGGGGGAGGGAATAAGGGGTGGGAGGAAGGGGGGGGAGGGGGGAAGGGGAGGGGGGGGGGGGGGGGGAGGGGATTAGAGGGGGGGGACAACATAAAGGGGACAAAGGGGGGGAGGGAAGGGAAGGGGGGGGGAAGGGGGGGGGGGGGGGAGGGAGGGGGGGGGGGAAGGGAGGGGGAAGGTGGGGGAAGGAAGGGGAGGAAAGGGGGGAGGGAGGAGGTAGAGGGGGGGGAAGGAGGAAGGGGGGGGGGAGGGGGAGAGAGGGGAGGAGAGGGGGTAGGGGGGGGGGAAGGTAGGAAAGGGGAAGGGGGGCGGGGGGGGGGGAGGAGGGGGGGGGGGGAGGGAAAGGGAGAGGGATGGAGGGGGGGGGGAAAGGAGAAGAGGAGGAAGGAAAGGGGGGGTAGGGGGGGGAAGGGAAGGAGAAAGGGGGGGAAGAGGGGGGGGGGGGAGGAAGGGGGGGAGGGAGAGGGGAGAGGAGGGGGGGGGGGGGGAGGGGGGGGGGGGAAAAGAAAAAGGGGGGAGGAAAGGGGGGAGGGGAGAGAAGGAGGGGGGGAGGGGGGGAGGGGGGGAGGAGAAGGGGGGGAGGGGAAGGGGGGGAGGGAGATATAGGGGGGGGGAGGAGTAAGAAAGGTAAGAGGTGGGTAAAGGAAGGGAGGGGGAGGGGAAGAAAAGGGGGAGGGGGGGGGGGGGGGGGGGAAAGGGGGACAGTGGGGAAAAAGAAAGGGGGAGGGGGGAGGAGGAGGGGAAGGAGGGGAGGGAGGGGAAAGGGGGGGGGGAGAGAGGGGGGGGAACCGAGAAGGAGAAGGGAGGGAGGGGGGGGGAAGGGGAAAGGGGAAGGGGGCGGGGGGGGGGGGGGGAGGGGGGGGGGGGGGAGGGGGGAGGGGAAGGAAGAGAGGAAGGAGAAGGGAGAGGAGGGGGAGGGGGGGGTAGGGGGGGGAAAGGAAAGAGGGAGAAGAAGGGGGGGGGGAGAGGGGAAAAGGGAGGGGGAAGGAGGGGAGAGGGGGGAAAAAAAAAAGGGGGGGGGAGGAGGGGGGGGGGGGGGGGGGGGGGGGAGACGGAAAGGGGAAAAGGGGGTAAGGGGAGGGGGGGGGGGGGGGGGGAGGAAAGGGGGGGGGAGGAGGGGGAGGGACAGGGTAGGGGGGGAGGGGGGGGGGAAGGGGGGGGGGGGGAAGGGGAAAGGGAAGGGGGGGGGGGGGGAGGGGGGGGGAGGGGAGGGGGGAGGGGGGGGGGGGGGAGAGGGGGGAAGGGGGGGAAGGGGGAAGGGAGGGGGGGGGAGGGGGGAAGTAGGGAGGAGGGGGGGGGGGGGGAAGGAAAAGGGAGAGGGGGGGGGGGAGGGAGATAGGGGAGGGGGGAGGGGCAGGAAGAGGAAAGGAGGGGGGGAAGGGAGGGGGGGGGGGGAGGGGGAGAGGGGGGGGAGGGAGGAGGGGAAAGAGGGGGGGGGGGGGGGGAGAGGGAGCAAAGGGGGGGGGGGAGGGAGGGGGGTGGGAGGGGGGGGGAAGGGAAGTAGGGGGGAGGGGAGGAGAAGAGAAGGGGAGGGGAGGAGGGGGGAGAAGGGGGGGGGGGGGAAGGGAGAAGGAGAGGAGGGGGGGGAGGGGGGGGAAAAGGGGGGGGAGGAGGGGGGGGGAGAGGGGGGGAAGGGGGGGGGGGGAAGGGGGGGAGGGGGGGAGGAGGGGGAGGAGAAGGGATAGAAGTAGAAAAAGAGGGGGGGGGGGGGAGGAAGGAGGGGAACGGAAGGGGGGGAGGGAGGGGAAGGGGGAAGGGGGAAGGGGGGGGGGGGATAAGGGGGGGGGGAGGAAGGGGGGGGAAGAGGGGAAGAGGGGGAGGGGAGGATTAGGAAAAGAGAGAGGGGGGGGGGGGGGAGGGAGGAGGGGGGGGGGGGAAGGAAAGGAAGGGGAGGGGGGGGGGGGGGGGGGGAGGAGGGGAAGGAGGGGGGGGAGAGGCGAGGGGGGGGAATTAGGAGGAGGGGGGAGAAGGGGAGGGGGGGGGGGAAGGGAAGGAGGAGGAGGGAGGAAAAAGGGGGGGGGGAAGAAAGGAAGGGGGGGGGAAAAAAAGGGGGGAAGGAAAGGGGGGAGGGGAGGGGGAGAAGGGAGAGGGGGGGAGGATCTATAGGGGGGAGGGGGAAGGAAGGGGGGGGGGGGGGGGGGGGAGGAGGGGGGGGAGGAGGAGAGGGGAAAAAAAGGGGGGGGGGGGGGGGGAGAAGAGACAGGGGGGGAAGGGGGGAGGAGGGGAAAGGGGGGAGCAAGGGGGGGGGGGGGGGAGAGGAGAGGAGGGGGGGGAAAGGGGGGGAGGGGGGGGGGGAGAAAGAAGAAAGGGGAGGGGGGGAGGGGGGGGGGGAGGGGGGGGCCGGGAACGTTATCCCCAACGATCTGTTTTCTCTAGCCGGTATAGTCTTGGCAGTTATGCTCGGCTGCATCTGATCCGGTAAGGTGATCCGGTTTGAACAAGGTGTACCGAGGGCATGTCCCGGTAATTAACCAGTGACTTTTAGGTAAACGGTATCAGACCAGAGGACCCCACATCACGTGGTTGAGATATTGGCGTTCACGGGCGAGTGACGACCGCCGTGTCACAAGTTATTCGTGTGCGACGACATGCCGATTCAGAGAGTCTGGTGGGAACAGAGGTAGTTTTCCCCCCGCTCCATCTCACAAGCTCAAACTACTTTACAGGTGAGCTAAAACCATCCCTGGTCCTCTCGCCTCCGACCCCGGGTCCTCAAAAATATACTAGCAAATACAACCCGTCGCTTTGCTGGCGGGGGAATTAAAGACAGAGACAGAGACAGAGAGAGAGGGAGAGAGGGAGAGAGAGAGGGAGAGAGATTAAAAAAAGAAGAGAGAAAGATGAGGGTTAGTAAAGAGAATGATATGTTATGCTTAATGGCCGAAAACAACACACACACACACACACCCACACACACACACAACAACAACACAACACACACACACACACACACAACGGCAACCATGGTGAAGCATGGATGATCCACAAAATTATATAATGGAGAAGAAAGTAAATTACCGATGGATTGTTTTTTTTTAATGCCATAAAAACAAACCTTGGTACATTCACGGGTGATAAAGTTGTGGTCAAGTTTCATCGAAATTGTGTGTGTGGTTTCAGAAAAGAAAGCAAATACATATTTTGGGGGGCAACCCTTCCACTCCCCACCCTTTCCCTTCTAGAACCCCTTAGACCCCAATTTGTTTTTTAATGTCATGAACAAACTTTAGTACATCATGGCTGGTGAAGATGGTGGTCAAGTTTCATTGGAATTGCCTGTATAGTTTCTGAGAAGAAAGCAAATGTATATTTTGGGGGGCAACCCCCCTCTCCCCATAGATCCTCCGAGATCCCAATTTTTTTTTAATGTCGTTAACATACTTTAGTACATCATGGGTGGTGAAGATGGTGGTTAACTTTCATCGGAATTATATATATAGTTGTGGAGAAGAAAGCAAATACATATTTTGGGGGGCAACACCCCTTAAATCCCCTTAGAGCCAGATTTTTCCAATGTCATGAACAAACTCTGGTATGTCTTGGGTGATGAAGGTTGTTAAGAAGTTTCATCAGAATTGTGTGTATCGTTTGAGAAGAAAGTAAATACCTCTTTGGGGAGGCAAACCACTCCACCCCTCCCAAACGTAAACTCCCTCTGTAGACCCCTTCAGACCCCCTTTTTTTTATACCATCATGGGTGATGAAGATCATGGTCAAATTTCATTGAAATCGTGTGTGTAGTTTCTGAGAAGAAGTTGCAAGTATTTGTGAATGAACGGAAGGACGACGCTCCATCCCACAAGCTCCCCAGAACTACTTTACAGGTGAGCTAAAAACCATCCCTGGGAATATTATAACAAACTAACTACTATTGGAAGCTGTGCGGGGCTCAGCGACGATCCTGAAGAGAGCCCTCGGCACAAAACTTTGAGAACAGAAAACTTCACAGCTTGGTCCATGAATCGGACCTTACTGAATGAAGGTGGACTGCTTGACACCTGTCTGGGAGGACTCCATTCCACATTCTGAAACCCACATATGTAGATATCAATCAAACTACAACACACACACACACACACACACACACACACAGCACCAACACACACAATCGTGTCTGTTTCACCTCCAAAGATACAAGGTAGTACAGCATGCACATGAGATTTTTTGAATGTGCCGTATATTTTATCATCTCGCATTTTCCAACAAGCCATGGATGTCCCTTCTTTTATTTTGTTCAGCATTTACTCAAGGTAGCAATGTCCTTCTTTTCTTAGTTTGCACATAGCACATACCATATAAAGGGGCTTTTCTATGCCCTGGATTTTTCAAGACATATATATATATAATATATATATATATATATATATATATATATTGTTACGGCTGTGGATTTACAGAACACCATTCAGGTTTCCGAGATCAGTTATGTGATAAGTGTGTGTTCAGATTAGATTTCCCCACTGATGTTAAAGGGAATTATTCGTGTAACCGGGCTGTGATCTTTGAGGTAGGATTATTCTTTTGCTATCGTTATTTTGGACCAACCACATCTCCACGACGCCAACCACGACATCTCCTCGCCATCTCCTCAAAAACATCTCATCAAACCTCTCCACAACGAAAACATCGCTCTCATCAACCATCTCCACAACGACAACCACGACATCTCCTCACCACCTTCGCCACAACAAACATCGCCTCACCTTCATTTCCACAAACGCCGCCATTTTATTACCGACAACAGCGTCTTCATCGAGCAACATCTCTGCCAACAGACGTGAGGGTTCCCTGTTGAGGCGGGAGCCGATGTCTTCTGCAACGTCCGCGTGTTAAGGCTAATCTCTGCAACGTCCGCTTTCTTTGCGTTTCACGACGATCGGATCAAAAACACAAAAAGGGCGGAGCCAGCGGGGGGTGAAGGGTGAGAGGTCAAAGCTCAAACCTCACCCACGGACCCGATAAAAAGGCGCGCTGAACGCCAAGCGCGCGGTCGAGTCGGGAGTCTGGAGTCGAGTCAGTCAGTCAGAAGTTGCGGAGTAGGTGGAGGTCTGGGTTCGCCGTGGAGTTCAGTCGGAGAGAGCCGAGGAGACTGGAGCTGGAGCCAAGGAGCGAGTCCAGCGGAGGGCAGTCGGAGCGCAACCAGCCTGCCGTGCCGCGCAGAACCACGGGTCGGTGGAGAGAGCCGGAGAGAGGTCGCCACCCAGCGAAATAGCGGTCCAAGGTGATCGGGCCTCGGGATGGTCCGAACAGACGCAGAGGAATGGGCGGGCTCTTAAAAGAGCATCAACTCGAAAAGAGCAGAAGCCCGTTCATTCCCCTGAGGCGTCATCGGCGAGGCCAAATCACCAGGCCGCACGGCGGGGCCTGGGCCGACCAAGTCGCGTGGTGCTACTTGCCGTGCTGCCGGAATGTCGAGGGTCGCCCAGCGGGTCACCATGAAGGTGGCAGGTAACCAGCGCGGTCTCTCGAAGTTCCTGCGGTCTCCACAGCTCCGTGAACTATTAAAGACCCACGAGGTCCAGTTCTGCCCTTGCCTTTCCTGGGGTTTTTCTTTGTATGAATGTCGTGGCGCCGTGTCCTTGAAGTAATGAAATGTTAAGTGACTGTGTGTAAATAACCATAGAACGGTAGTAGTTCTTTTGTCTTGCTTTATTCCTGCATGATTGCATACGTGTCTGATTGCATACGTGCATGCCTGCATACGTGTCTTTGGAAATAAATGTCATTGTTTGAATGTTCACCTGTTCGTTGCGTCCTTTCCCTCAATTGAGCTGCCATAATTGCGTTCGGAATATAGTTGGTTTTTAAATAGCCGATAAGAGAATCGGGTCCGACGGGCTTGGTGATAATCCGCTCGGCAATCGCAAACGGAGCGAGCAGCTTAAGCGGCTCGTCTCCGTACGGGTTCCGTCGAGGTGTAAATCCCCGGCATTTCTGTCTGCGCGCATACTTAGGTAAATCGATAGTTCGGCGATCGGACCGTCACGCGTGGACAGAATAGTTGGCTGATCTAAGGTGTGGTTAAAAACACACCCGTGGCTAGATTGCTACGTCGGTGGGCGAGAGCGGCCGCCATTAGCTAAACGCGGCCGCCCGCACGCCGACGGGCGGAGATCTACAACAATATATATATATATATATATATATATATATATATATACAGTGGCCTGCAAAACGTATTAACCCCCCCTCCAAAGTTTTCACATTTGATGCCACCTGAGCTTATTTAATGGTGATAAGCGTGGTTCGGCTTGCTACGCTCACCTCTCCACACACTGTTGCAGAGATTTACGTCATAGAATTGCTTTGTTGGCACGATTTACAGTTTACACCAATCATAATGCAAACATTTCTTTTCTACAAATTTCATTTGTACTACTGGTGATATTGTATATATTTGAAATTTCATTTGTGATATAAGAAGATCCAAGTAGTGTACAATAAGTGGTCAAGGGTCTCAGCTGTGTAATCTGTCTGAAAGGTGTAAGGTGTCGAAATGGTGTTGAGGTCTAAGGGGTCTGAGGTGTCTTAGGGGTCTTTTGGGTCTTTTGGGACTTTTGGGGTCTTTGGGTTTTCAGGGGTCTTTTTGGTCTTTTGGGGCCTTCAGGGTCTTTTGGGTCCTAAGAGTCCTCAGGGTCTTAGAGTGTCTTCAAAGGTCGAAGGGGTCTCGGCAGTCGAAAGGTACATTCCAATTGTATGGAAATAACAGGCATATAGTCACACGGCTGGACAGATGGACGGACGGACAGACGGAGGGAGGGAAGGAAGCACGAATGCATGCCGAGACAGAGCTCTTTTTTTTTTTAAGATTTCAAATCAAACTTAATATCTCGAGTCTTAAGAAACTACTCCAATATGATGAAGCTAAATAATGCAGATAAAATGTGAATAAGTGAGATAAACAGAGAAAATTAGATGATTCTTAATTGTATAAGTATTTAAACCATTTGCCTAATTAAGTGTAAATCGCTTCAGGAGCAAATTATCTGTTTGAAAGGTTACAAAATAAGTGTAATAGGTTTCACCTGTATGTGATCAGTGCTTTAAGTTAAAAAATTAAGCTCCCCCACTGATCTAAGGAGTATTATGGGGAAACTCACTTGGTTAATCAACAAGGCAAAAATGAAGACCAGGAAGCTTTCCAAAGAACTCAGACATAAAGTGGTGGAGAAGCACCGTTCAGGAGAGGGTTACAAGAAGATTCCAAAGTCACTCATTATCCCTTTGAGTCACTCACGGTGAAATCCATCATTAAGAAGTGGAAAACGTATCATACCACCCAGACTCTACCGAGATCAGGTCTCCCATCCAAACTCAGCAGCTGGGCAAGCAGAAACCTGGTTCGGGATGTCACTGTAAATACAACAATGACTTTGAAAGAACGTCAAGGTACTGTGTTTGAGATAAGGGTCAGTGTTGATCAATCAACAATATCCAGTTCCCTTCACAAAGCTGGCCTCTTTGAACAGGTGGCAAGAAAGAAGGCATAACTGAAAAAGACGCATCTAAAAGCTCGTATGGAGTTTGTGAAAAATCATTTTTATGATAGTGCAGGATGTGGAGAAAAGTTTTGTGGTCAGATGAGACAAAAATTGAACTTTTTGATCTAAATTCAAAGCGTTATGTCTGGTGCAAACCTAACACTGCGCATCACGCAGTCAACACCATCCCTACTGTCGAGCATGGTGGTGGCAGCATCATATTATGGGGCTGCTTTTAATCAGCAGGGACTGGCAAGCTTGTCAGGATAGAAGGGACAATGGACGGTGCAAAGCACAGGAGAATCCTTGATGAAAACCTGCTCGAGTCAGCCATGAATCTGAAACTGGGTAGGAGATTCACATTTAGAAGGGGTACGATGTGTTTCAGAGCATGGAGCTCCAGGACGAGCTTTGTAAGGTCCACCATTTGAGATTGCAGTTGGGCGAAGTGCTCTGGTAGAAGTATCACAGTAGACACTGTCGGTGCAACGGTGTCCATGAGATAATGAGGCAGGTCCAAGGTGGCAGGTTGTACCAGTTCTGCATTAGCTGTGAGTATCATGCAGACATGTGGTGGTTGACGCTGCAATAACAACTCACGAAGCAGCGAGTAGTCAAAGGTGGCATGGTGGTCACTGAGAAGCTGCTAAATGTGACTAGTCGTTGTGTGGGTCTTCAATCTCCTAAATCCTCGGCTATAAGACGTTTTTGATGACAGTCGTACATTTTATCATGCACTTTATGAATGTGGTCTTCAAAGTTATGAATGGGGCATTAGTTGTAGGTTGGAATTAAATATCTCTTATCCGTTCATGTGAACATTATCTATCTATAATCCAGGCAATCTGTGTGTGTGTGTGGTGTGTGTGTGTGTGTGTGTGTGTGTGTGTGTGTTGTGTGTGTGTGTGTGTTGGTGTGGTCTGGGACCGCTGTTTCTCGCCAACCACTGGTCAAACTAATTGAAACTTGCCAGCTATATTCTGGGACCTGAGTATGTGCCTTTTCAAGGTTTGATATTAATCGGACAAGTGGTTCCCAAGTTATGGCCATTTATTTACCAAACCAATGACAGGACACGGTGCTGCGGCCATTTATTTACCAACCAATGACAAGACACGTTGCTGCCTAGGCCTTGGCTTGCGTAGGCCGGTGCGCGGCCGGCCGACGATGACGTCACGGGACGTGCCGGTTCCGATGGGGATCGGTGCCTTAGTTACCGCGGCGTAGGAGTGGCAATGGTCAATGGCAGCAAATGTCATGGCAAGCAAAGACAGGGAGGTAAACTTGATTTTAATTTGGATTTTAATTAACTCTGTGTGTGGAAGTATCACAGCAGTTGTGACTTCAATACAAACGATAATCATGGAATGCATGTGAACATTCCGTACGGGCACGCACCACTTCCGGATAGTGATGACTTAGTGTATTCTAATAATTTCTCGATTTCTTATGCGCATTTATAGATAAACACATGCCCCAATCCAGTCGTCATTTAAACGAAGAAGTGAAGGAACGGCCCGTTGTAATGTTTTGAAGTTTTTTTTTTCTTTTGGTTTGCTCGTACGGCACGCGAGAGCGAAGGAACGGCCTGTGTGGTTGTTGTTTCTGGCTCGCGGTTTGAAAGTTTTTTTGCACGTACGGGCACGCACTAGGACTTCAAAAACATGGTTCAGTCTTTCGAACACATTCATACAACACAGCTGTTTTTGAACATACCCACACCAAGTGTTAAAATGCAGGAAATCGGACTTCGAGAGTTAATTGCACATTCACATCTTCACAACTTCATTCACACCTCATTCACAAGGGCTTTTCTCAAACACTCTTCCGCCATTTCACATGCCATTCTCTCCAATTTTATTGGCCTATGTCGACCTCAAAAATAATTTGTGGTTGCATTCAGTGACCTGATATAGAAATCCTGATCAAATTTCTCGTCAATCGGATGAAAATTGATGATTTTAGAAATTTGACACAGTTTTTGACCTTTGGCCAATGTTGACCTTTTGATCGTTTGACCTCAAAATCAATAGGGTTCTTGCTTATGACCAACTCTACCATTTCATGAAGTTTTGTGAAAATTGTGACCTGGAGGTGAATGACATACAAACAAACAGACAGACAGACAGACAGACAGACGAATCACAGACAACACCAACCAATATACTGTACAGTACTTGTGAATGTTCAATTTCACAAATAACAGACAGACAGGGATGAAAACACAACCTCCGTCCACCTTTGGTGGCAGAGGTAATAATACGTATCGCAAAAATAAAACGTTTTCAATTTCATAATATATTTTATATACATAAAGGTGAGTGTGAAATTAAAATTGACTTTCACAGCAATTTGAATTATTATCTACCTATATTGCACAATTCTTACTTCCCACAAATGTTGATGGGGAAGAGCACCACAAAAGTGAAAATAACTCAAAGTTCCAACTTGACGGACAGCAAAGCACAGATCAAGTCCCGTCATAGCGCTTTCTTGCTGCACGAACTGTGAGCAACAAGTGTCGTCTGCCACATGAACATATTGTCTCTGCTTTGCTGATCACCAGTTAGGAGGCGGTGGGGTTGCAGTCAGGAATGATAAATTAAACGAAAGAAGCACCACTGACCATAGATGCAACATGACACAAACATCATACATATGAATTATGCCACAGGGATGCCATCCTAGTTCGGAGGTGATGTGTCAGCATAATTTATGTGCATGATGTCAGTGTCATGCAACATCTCGGGTCAGTGTTGCTCCTTCCGTAAATAAATAAATAAATAAATAAATAAATATATTCAGAGTACAGAAGCATTTTTAGAAAGCTGAAGCATGTGATGAAAAGCATGTGAAACACCAGGGTGACAATTTATAGTTGGGTCGTGATTCAAACCCAGACGAGACAGCTCAAAGACGAGTGCACACACAACGAAGAAATCCTGCCAGTCCAATGGATTTTTTAACAGAATGAAATTGCCGTGTCAGTAATAATGTCCTGTCCATGTTTTTAAATGTCTTGGAACTTTAGCCATCTCATTATAATGAAGTTTATCAATCTTTATCCACCCCCCCCCCCTCCCCTCCCCTTGCACACATGGGAAGCGATCCAAGTTGTCAAGGAAACTACTGTATTTGAATGTGAACAACAGCCACCTTCAAAGTAAGAGCATGAAGACCTCAAAGGTACAGTGGAATATTATGTTGAGCCAGAGACATTCACATCACTCACCGATTATTGTCGTTTTTGGTTTCACGAGCTTCGGGATCCGGATCATTTCCGTTGAGGTCGTAACTAGCATCTGGATCCTGGAAAAGGGAGGAAAGCAACAATTACCTAAATCAATGTTCCCTGTCAAAACGACAAGCAGAATTGCCCCAACAAAGAAATGTTGACCATGTTTAGAACAAAACCGCACAGAATTCACAACCTGTTTGTGCAAAGACAGCTCTAAAGATAGCCATATTCTAGTCAAACGAGCATGATGCACAGCCAAGCATATATTTGGCCAACGAAGTCAAATTTCCAAAATATAATCATTTGACCTGATTATTTCATTCAATTTGAATTCACATCATCAAGTGGAAAATAACAATCTCCACTGAGCGAGAAATGCAATTCCTAATTGACACAGCGGAGAAATAATTTTGTTCATTGTGGTCTGTGTTTTGCTCTCTTGAATGATTTGCTCCGATACCTTTATGTCTTTGATTTTGCCTCAAAGCATTATTAATATATTTAATATTTGAGATTAGACCATCATGTTGTATTGAGAGATGGTTCATTGTAAGAAAATGAGATTTGTGCAATGTACGACCTCATGGTGCTGTGTCTGCAGATGACTTGTGTACAAACACATCCAGCATGTTCTTTGGGCACCCAAGAAGGAAGAAGTGAAAGTAAAGTTTCAGTTGAAACAAGAGTCAAGACGGATTTGCTTTTTCACCCAAATGCTGCAAGATGGTGACATTTAATAACTAGAAGGGCACTCGGTAGAGTGCATACCTCCACCACGCAATGTCTGATCCACGAGAACATATTTGTGAAATATCATGCTATGTATTAATTTAGCCCTATCTCTCAATGGTGAAGAATCACTTGAAAAATTAAAAAAAATTATCAGATCCGGATCCGGATTCGGATCTTCACCAAAATCAAATCAATTCTTTCTCGTCACACACGCAACCTGGCCATAAAGTTTCGTCCGAATCCGTCCGCAACTTTTTGAGATATTCTGCACAAAGACAGACAGAGAAACAAACAAACAAACAAACAAACTAGTGGGGCAGATAACAGCAATTTTTGAGAGGAACCGAGCAAATGATGATACAAGCATCAAATTTGGCACATTTGTTCTCCAGGGGGTTCTAATAAAATCTGCCTGATTGGCCATTTGAAAATCCAAGATGGCGGCCATTTTTCAAGATGGCCGCCAAGTTATCCTCCCGAAGTTGACTTTTTGCTTAGAAGTATTTGTAGTTGTCTGATTTGCATGATCTAGGCGTGGAATCCTATGTTTTCAAGCCTGCTGGAGTGGATTTTCCTGTTTTTAAAGCCCCCCGACACGCACTTTTTCTGATTTTGCACCACTTTAATGATTGTCATATGAAGCCAAGGCCTTTCTGCAACCGAGCCCTGGCTAGTAAATGTTCAAAGTTATGCATACCATGCGAATGTTCCTCAGCTGCTACTGTCCACAATATGCAGCTGCAGAGTGCTGTGCAGGGAGCCCTGACTGAAAGCACTTGCATCTCGCGGTTGCAACCTTTCTACAAGAACACTTGTCAGTTCTGACAGCTGGCTGCAATAGGGGTAGTGTTGTCCCAACATATCTGCCACGTCTCTCCTTTCTGTGTCCATCCCCATTCAGCGGACTGCTCATGTCTGGACTGGAGATGGTTGCCTGGCCCAGATGATCCCAGCCTGATAGGCCACGTGCTTTGCCATGTTCTCTGAGGGCTGCCTGTGTTGGTGGAATTGAGTTGTACGGCCTCTGCTTGCGGGCAAAGATCCAGTCTTGCTCCGTCCACACCAGTGGCTGCGCTTGATCTGTCATACATGAGGACAACGAATCTCTCCAGCCTCTGCAGGTCAAGATCACGAATCAATGTTAGATACTGGCTGAGATTGGTGAATGTTTCAGAAACATCATCAAAGACGTTCCAAATCTGCCATGCAGTTTTCTTC
>CM068962.1:25062886-25087929 GCA_035128595.1 Eptatretus atami | reverse complement strand
TATGTTAAAAAGTCATGTTCCCAACTTTTACTAAAAAATGCTTCCAGAGCCTTATACAGGGCCCTTTTCGAGAAATAATTCTAGTCTATTGTGCGCAGGATGGAACACATCGTAAACTAGAAGGACACACGGTAGAGTGCACACCTCCACCAAGCTGATTAGTTTGCATACCACCAATGGGCCGGATCTGGATTCAGACCTGAACTACAATTGAATCGGTTTAATCTTGTCACCTAACAAACCCACCACCAAATTTCATCTGAATCCATCCACAACTTTTTGGGATATCATGCAATATATCATTTTTTGGCCCCATCTCTCAATGTTGATGAATCACTTAAAAAATTATAGTAGCCAGATCCGGATCTTCACCAAAATCTAATCAGTTCGTCCTTGTCACACACCCAACCTGTCCATAGAATTTCCTCCGGATCCGTCCACAACTTTTTGAGATATCTTGTTCACAAGCAGACAAACAAATAAAAATGGCCCATAGGGCCGGGACTTGACGAAATTCATAAGTGATCATGACTACCATGAAAAACCGTAGATAGCACTTACCATGCTTAAATTAAATAACCTGTCACCTCCGTAATCCGTAACGGATGTGACCAATTTTTAATCCAGTCAAAGATACTCCCCTCTACGTCGTGTTTCAAATTTGAAAGGAATCCGTTAAGATTGCGGAGACATGAATTTTGAAAATCGGCCCATGCTAAAAGATACGGATTTTCGCGATTTTCAGGAATTTTTCCTGACCTTGACCTTTGACCTTGACATGCCAAAAGTTATAGGGTTCTATTCTGGTGGCCAATAAGTCCATTGGTGAAGTTCCATGACATTCCGACTTGAAATGCGACTGTAGAGCGAGACGTACACACAAACAAACAAACTGAACCGACCAACATACTTGACAAAATCGTAGATTTCGTCAAGTAACAAACAAGCCGGTAGGTGACGGGTGGTCGCTACATAATTGCATACTAGTCATACAGTTTTTGACGGATCGGGCTGAAAATTTTTGACAAAGAGGTTGATTATAGTGCGCATAAAAGCCTGGAAGCCGATTTTTGAAAAAAAAATTTCGGATTTTTTTCAAAAATTTCAAAGTCCCGTTGCTAGGCAACGGTGGCGTCCATAGCAACGGTGCTCAAAAGCATACAACTAGATCCTGGTATGAACCTACCAGTCAAGTTTCATCAAAATCGGTCGACTCCTCTGGCCTCCAGAGCTGTCCATTACATACAAACAAACAGACAGACGGAAAACCTAAGAATATGGGTAGTCTAGCGACCACCCAACAGACAAACAGAGGTAGAAACATCACCTCTGTCCCCCTTTGGTCACAGATGTAATAATTGCCTTGGCTCTTTTAATACACAGCTTTTCATACAGACCATCTACCGAAAGCAGGTCCCTTCCAATAACTACCGATGACGTTTTAACAACACGGCGCAATTCTGTCCTTGGATCTTCTGTGCTGCTACCAAGCCACACAGTGATGGAGAGTGTCAGTGCACCCTCAATCACGACCCGATAAAATTTCACAAGAACACACGAAAATTTCGACCTGCTGGCGGTAATTACCTTCAAAACCATTGTGAATGAGTACCACAACGGTTGCATTATCTGCAAACTTTACAATCAGGCAATTTTCAAGAGATGGCACGCAATCAATCATCGGTAAAAAGAGAATACAAGAAAGGGCTCGGTAAACATCCTTGATTGGAGTAGCAATATTCAATGTGATTGGATTTGAAAAGTGAGATCATATTCTAACGTCTTGTAGCTTATCAGATGAAAAAAACAAACAAACAAAAAAATCCATTTGCACAAATAACCATCAAGACCAAGAGCAAGTCATTTCATATGCAATTTTAACAGTAAAAATGGTATTAAAAGCAGAACTAAAATCAATAAAATGAAGCCCAGCATAGGTGGAGCAAGGTTTATCAAGATGTTGTAAAACATAATGGAGAGTGAGCGAAACCACGTCATCGGCAGAACAATTCACACGGTATGCGAACGGAAAAGAGCCCAACGATGCAGAAAGGACACATTGTAAACGTGAAGGGCACTCGGTGGAGCGCATACCTCGGCCAAGCCGATTCGTTTATGTTTTGTATCCCACTGATAGGCTGGATCTGGATTCGGACCTGAACTAAAATTTAACCAGCTTGTTCTTGTCAACTACCCAACCCATCCACAAAGTTTCGTCTGAATCTGTCCATAACTTTTTGAGATATCCTGTTCAGAAACAGACAAACAGACAGACAGACAGACAGCGGTGAAAAGATAACATCCATCCACCTTCAGTGGTGGAAGTAACAACTGAACACAAGACGTTCAAATTTATTAATAATACTATATGTAAATACCACTGGCCTGTAGTCATTCAGGCAACTTAACCGGACATCGCTTTGGAACAGGTACAATGATCGATTTCTTTAAAAAAAACATGCGGCACTTGACAGACGCAAAGTGACCGATTAAATAGGAAAGTTAGAATACGAGGTAGTTCGTCAGCACGCAGCCTGAGCAATCACGGGGTGATGTCAAGTTCCAGGAGCTTTTGTCATGTGCAACCTTAAAATCACATACCTGGTGTCAGAAATGGGGATCGTAAAAGACGAACGATCAACATCACAACATATATTGCGCGAAAATCTCAGGTGATTAAAACACAGCTGTAGAACTGGTTCAATTGGTCGGGTAAGGTGGTATCACCTGACACGACAGGTTTGAACTTTGTACGACAGCGGTGGAAAAAAAAAGAAAGAAAAAGGAACGTAGTATTAAGAGATAGGGCGAGGGGTGGGCGGGGAATGTCAAACTAAAAGGTAAAATTAAATAAAAACATCAGGCCATACTCATGTGGTTTTCATGCACTTTGTCACAGTCTGTTTTCTAACGTGATTGCATGATAATGAAAAACACAAAAGATTCCCCTTTCAAACCTCCGCCCAACGTGAGCGTACTCACAGAGCTGCCTTCCGACAGGGACGCACGACCATACAAGGCCCAGTCAGGGCTCCCACACGACTTTGGACGTAAATAAATGAGTCACACTTGTGGTTCACTCTAATTTGAGCTACGATGAGAAAAACATACTTTCCTGGAATAAAATTAGTATTTCCATAAGAGGCCATCTACATCTTGTTGGAATTCTGACCCTCTCCTTCCCCCTAATTCTCTGCATTCCACTTCCTTCGCATCTCCTCATTCATGACTCCTTTTTTCCTCCGAACCTCCAATCCCATGACTTTCCTCTTTTCCTCAACGTCCCACCCCTTCTGTAAATAATAAGGAAATTAATCCCAAATGAATGAAATGTTACCAATTCTCTTTCAAAAGTACAAAGGCTGGCTCAAGGTGGTGTGAATACAATCGAGCGTCTTCAGCAACGTCGCGCCACACCCCCGGTGAACGATAGTTGAGCTTCAGGGGGGTCTTCGTAGGGTATAATCACAGACCTGACTTCAGCTTTTGGTAAAATATAAACACATTCCATCAAATCGCCATCACTGTACTGTGCGAGTTTCTAAAGTCATGCAAAACATTTACGTTTGTACAAGAACACGGACGGTACACTCAATTTTCAATAAATGTACAGTCGAGCTCGGCAAGTATACAACGCAGTGATCGACATCACAGCATTCTTTGCAGCTGGTAACGCAGCATGAATTACAACACTGTGTATTTAACCAGAGTTGGTGTCAAAGCCACCCAATGCTCGCCTGTTTATACATTTATCGTTTTTAAGAAGACGAGTCTAATAATAATTAATATTTTTAATAATTCTAACAATTTTTTTTTTTTTGGGGGGGGGGGGGGTTGGAAATCACTTAAAACATGTAGAAATGCAAAAACAAAAAAAAAATTTTCTCTAACAATTTTTTTTTGGGGGGGGGGACCAAGTCCAAAATCTAATGCCATGATCCTTGGACCATACCTAACCCCCCACCAAGTTTCGTCGAAATCCTAATCTTAAAACATGTAGAAATGCAAAAAAAAAATCGAAATTTTGTTGAAAAAAAGTTGCAAAGAAATTTTTTTTCTCTAACAATTTTTTTGGGGGGGGGGGTTGGAAATCACTTAAACATGCAGAAATGCAAAACAAAAAAAAAAAAAATTTCTCTAACAATTTTTTTGGGGGGGGGGGGGGGGGGGTTGGAAATCACTTAAAAACATGTAGAAATGCAAAAAAAAAATTTTTTTTTCTCAAATTTTTTTTGGGGGGGGACCAAGTCCAAAATCTAATGCCATATCCTTGGACCATACCTAACCCCCCCCCCCACCAAGTTTCGTCGAAATCCTAATCACTTAAAAACATGTAGAATGCAAAAAAAATTGAAATTTGTTGAAAAAAAAGTTGCAAGGAAATTTTTTTTCTCTAACAATATTTTTTGGGGGGGGGGGGTTGGAAATCACTTAAAACATGCAGAAATGCAAAAAAAAAAATTTTCTCTACCAATTTTTTTTTTTGGGGGGGGGGGGGGGGGGGGGGGGGTAGGGGGGGGGGGGGGAGGGGGAGGGGGGGGGGGGGGGAGGGGGGGGGGGGGGGGGAGCCAAAATCGCAAAGAATCTAATGGCATGATCCTTTCCTTGGAAAAACGCAATACCTCACCTTCCCCCCGCACATGGGATTTCGTCGAAATCCGTCGAGGAGTTTTTCCGTAATACAAAAAATAACATTTTCACGCTCACGCTGACGCTGACGCTGCCGCTCACGCCGGGGGTATCGCTATAGCTCTCTGTTCTTCGAACAGACGAGCTAAAAACAGAACTCGGAGTTTTACAATATTTTCAGATCATTTTTCTTTTTTCCCATTAATCAATAGCTGCAGGTACATACCAAGTATGGGAATAAAAGATCGAAGGCATTAAAGATAATAAGAGTCCTTCGAATAGAAGTGAAGGCCGACATGAGAAATGATATATTTTCGGGAAATGTTCAAGCTCGACTCGGATTTTGACGCCACCTTGAAAGTTTTGAATTTTCCATATTTAGGCAAATGTACGCACGATCAGATGTAAGCAATAATTGTGTTCAATACCGGTTCGACGGGTTAAGCTTGTGGCTGAACAAATATGAATACCATTCAATGCTGGGACACAAAAAAAAAAATCTACATCTTATTTTATGCATTCGGGGCTAGATGGCATTGAGTAACTTTTACTTAACGAACCTTCGGTGTAGAGAAGGGGATGAAAGAGTTACATCATGTACGGGATGAAGAAACCTGCAGGGTGTGTGGAAGACCAAGGTAAGAAAAATACTTAATTGATGAAATGTCAGATGTAAGGAGTCGGTGAGGCCTACACTTTTTAGCTCGCTTGTTCGAAGAACAGAGAGCTATAGCGATACCCCTCGGCGTGAGCGTGAAAATGTTAAAGTTTTTGGTGCAAGTTATTTTTCCTTCTAATGTTTTTACTACACACTATTTTATACGTCATCGGCAGAACAATATATATATATATATATATCGGGGATATATATATATATCGGGGCGTATAACGTGATACCTGTCGTCCGTCCGTCCCTATCCACAGTCTAACTCCCAAAGTTTTCAAGTTTCACGTTTCATATTTGGTACATAGGTACAGACTGCGGAGACGGTGTGTCGCAACATACGTTCGTCATCTAAAGTGGTTGCCATGGCAACCAGGATGCTGTTTTCCATCCGTTCCTGTCCGCACTCTAACTCCCAAAGTTTTCAACTTTCACGTTTCATATTGGTACATAGGTACAGACTGTGGAGACGGTGTGTCGCGACATACGTTCGTCATCTAAAGTGGTTGCCATGGCAACTAGGATGCTGTTTTCCATGTTGTAGCACAATACTTGTATATACCTTCTTGTTCGGGCGTATATTGTGCTCACTTGCACTCTTGTTACTGATTACAATATACAAATACATTATTGCTTTAAAATTATTTGGATCAGACTTCACTGCAATGCTTTATAAAAAAACTTATTATAGACGAGTCTTTTAAAAACGATAAATGTAAAAACAGGCGAGCATTGGGTGGCTTTGACACCAACTCTGGTTTCACAATGCATTGCGGTGCTCACCGCAAGTCAGGAATGTTTCCGCGGCTATAATCAATCCCGGACAGGTTGCCACTCCATCGCAGGGTACGGAAAATTTTGATCGAGCAGTCATGGAAATCAAATCGATACCGGTGAGGGCAGTGCAACAAGGCTTCACCCACTCAAATGGTGCAAAGAGTACTCTCGTTAATTTTTCGTCGCATTACAATATCTCTTGTTTTTCCATTATTATTAAAAAATAATAATACCAAATATATTAATTGGATATGGCTGTGGCCGCCCCATGCAAGGAGCGAGCGGAGGTGTTGCTAATGACGTGGACAAATTGCGTACTTTAAACAAGTACAGACCACAATTAAATTACCCCGCCCTTGGCAGGAGAAATAACTCTGCACCACCTTTTTTTTTGTTTCCTTCTTCTCTCTTGTGAACAGAGTTGAGGTTCGTGGAATAGCTAGAAAACTGAATAGATCAGGACGCAACATTACAGAGAGGGGAAACACCAGAAAGAGTGTTAAAGGACAAAACAGAGAGATACAATAACAGTGTGGTGAGGAATGAGGGGTATGAGAGGATGCATGGGGTGGACAAGATGGATGCAGAAGCAAACTCTCAAGAAGGAAAAACTGGAAACTTGGAAGGAGGTGGGCTTGGGGGTCGGGCATGGGGTTGACTGGGGGAGAGGAGGTCATGGTTTTTGGTAGGATAAGATGATGGTGAATAGCCATCTTGAAGGCCTGGAGGGAAGAATGAAATTGAAGAGAAGTTGGTTCCACAGATGGGAAAAAGAGAAAAGAATGAGTGTAGGTAAGCAGTGATTCTGGATTTTGGAAGTTTCACTAGAAAGGGATTCATGGCAGACTGTGTGCACCCTGCAGAGACCTCTCGCCATGCTCTGTCCCCCCTGACCCCCCCCCCCCCATGAGGGGGGTCGGGGGGGACAGAGCACAGCAATAGCAGAGTGTGCAAGACCAGAAAGGAGGCAGTTGAAGACAGAGAGACCACCGACCTGTCTGTAATGGGAAAATGATGGGCCCATTGACTCAGCTTCATCGTGGGAGATTCCAATAATCTTGAAGGCCTCGGTCTCCACGGCATCAGGCTGAGGAACGTGTGAGGTTGGGGCATCAGTCGAGAGGGGAGAGCAATAATCCATCAAGCTGTGGATGAAGGCCTTTTAGGTAAATAGGAGCTCAGTTGTGCCAAGGATGGCCTTTGTATGATGGAGGATGTTCATTCGGTGACTGTCTTTGGAGGCCAACTTTGAAATATGGCTTGCCCAAGAAAGATCATGGTTGGTTGGTTCTCCATCCCCACACTGAAGGTCACATGCATGCATACACAGTCACCCATTCCTTGTTGAATACCATTTCACTTCCCAAAAAGTCAAGGTCTTTACTCACTTCCATTTATCGGTTGAGTTGTAAAATCACATCAGCCTGTGCCCATCAAATCCATTTTCTCCTCCAATACTTGATGGCTTCACCTCAAGGTTATTGAAATATCGAAATCCAATAATACCCACAACTACCACCCCAAAGATTGAAGACTAACAAGCCCTTTACTATGGTAGCTCAAGTTTATATCACAGCAGATGATGGCCTGAGAAAACACACGTGACAGATGAAGGAATGGCATACCTACCGACCCGCCTACAACACTTCCCCTGTTCCAACCGGCCCCCTATTTTGATCTGCCTCGGAAGGAAGAGTGTTCCCTTAACCAGCTCCGAAGAGGTGTTGGCAGATTCCATCACAACATGTTCTCCTGAGACCTTGCTGACTCAGCCGACTGCGAGTGTGGTCTCCCCCAGACTGCGGATCATCTTGTGCAAGACTGCCACATACATCACCTAGACCCTAGACTCCTAGAGGGAGGGTGAGAAGAAAGATAGCACCTGACCACAATGGCCCGAGGCTGGCTCTAAACAGCTAACTTGACGTCATAGACCAACAACTCAGAGACATGCCACACGAAAAAAGAAGAAAAATTCCCACATCATTGTATAATTTTGCCGACCTCACATCCACCTGCAATTTCTCAACTCTTGCTGATCTTCTTTGTCTGTATGCCTTTGGAAGTCCGTCTGCCCATGTTAAAATAGGTTTCATGTGATAAGGTGTTCCAATTATTCTTACTCCCTCGATGTCGATCTTAACCTCACTTTTTACTCCGTCATCCGGATGAACATCCGGGCCTAAGACCCGAGGCATGCCGATCTGTGCTGCCTCATGGAATGGTGGTGCACGATTTTATTGGGGTGGAGTCAGGGCAGCTGTCCAGCCAATGGGTGTTAAGCAGTGGAGTGGAGAGCTGAACACTGACCCATGTTGTGTTGTTATTCTTTCGGCTGCTCCCGTTAGGGGTTGCCACAGCGGATCATCCGTTATGATCCGCATACTGATTTGGCACAGGTTTTACGCCGGATGCCTTTCCTGACGCAACCCTGGTCGCCTCTTACGACACAGGGATAAGGATTGGGTTTCGCCACGATTCCGGGCTGCCCTACACCCTCTCATAGCGCGGCCCAGCGCAGAGCTCCCGTCCTCAAGCGATCCTCCAACCCAAGCCTCCGAGTAGCCGGAGTACAGGCGCACGCCACTACGCCCGGTGAACACTGACCCATGTATAATGATATTTTCTATGTTTAAAAGGGCATAACTGTGAAAAATTGACGAAACGACCTGAAACTCCAACTTGCTCTGTAACTTATTTTAGTAAAGCCATGTACCAAGTTTCAGTTCAATATGTTAAAGGGTATGGGGAAAAAGTCAGAAAAAACCACAGGTGGGATGGACGGACAGACGGACAGAGAGCAAACCAATAATCCCCAAGAAAACGTGAGATGTAAGGCAAAGAAATTAACAAAAAAATCTTCATCAAAGAGTGAGTGGGTGGATTTATCAGAGATATAAATGATCATGCAGCAGAATGGAAAAAAAAAATGCAAGAAGATGGTGACTTTCCACCCTGGAGCACTGGAGGTAAGTTTATCGTTCATTTCACCTGTGTTTAAAAAAAATAAATAATCAAATAAATAAAGGAGTCAAGATGATCGTGGAGTCTTTAAGGCCAACTTGATGATGTGGCTTGCTTAAGAGAGGTTACTGACGATAGTGAGTGTCAAAGAGTTCAAAGAATTTAACTTAAAGGCTTGGGCAAATAAATAAAAAAACTCATACAAAGTCACAAATTAAGAAGGGCATCAAATCACTGCAGAGAATGGGAACAAAAAGAGCTTAGGGTACGTGGCGTGCTCGTGAAAGCAGCTTTATGAAAGCAAGTCCGGGTTTAAACGTAACCATAATACGAGGTGCGTTACAAATACATATTATAAAGCAAGCACCGTATTAGAAAAGATATACGAGCCAGCCAAACAAGCTTGAATATGGTTTATAGCCTCTTGAGTTGAGAAACAAATGTGGAATTTTTGAGAAACGAGAAAACATTATATTGGTAAGATGAGGAAGTTCAAACATCAAGATGTTTACACAAAGTCTATCAATTCCCAAAGCATCACAAGTAACTTAAGGCATCGGTAAATGACACCGAGCCATCATAATACCGCCATCCATATCCCACACACTGAAGGTGGTGTGAATTATACAGCTGACCGCAAGCATGGAATTAGACCAGGGTATTAACATATAATGTTCAACTCTTTTTGAAAGATGCCATGAGATTTTTTTTTAACCAACCTTAATGTAGCAACTCAGGTAGCTGTACATCCTATTTAAAATGATGGTGTGCTCTGTCTGCAGTGCTTCCTGCTGGCACTGCACCAGAACAACAGCAGTTTGAATCAAACAAAATTGACCCTACCAGGGACTGAAACCAATAGGCAAAGCCACCACTAACTTAGCTATTCTGCTGCTACAACAAAAGCCAAGGTGGAAGCAATTGTATAAAAAAAAGCCCATGAAAAGGTGAGATGTAAAGCTTAAAATATGAGTTTTAATCACGAGGGGCATTCAAAATGTTAAACGAACGAGAAACACCATAATTAAAAATAAAAAATTAAAAATACAAGTATATACTTGTTACGGTCACGGGTCTCTAAGACCTATGCGCTCACGGGGTGGGAAGGGAGTGAGGGGTCCCACATCTGCCGATAATTTTCGTACACGCCGGCGATTAAAGAACCGCACTGCCATGCCGAATCTACTGACAGGAATAAACGAGCAGAGCTTTGTTGGCAACTCGCTTTTGCTGATGGTGACTCAATTGTCCGAATCACATGTTACCCACTTACGGGTTTACGAGCCAATTCATTATGAGCTTATGGAGTTCCACCGTACCCAATGGCAATGACACAGGTTCTCCTTAACAAACAGGGTATTTACTAACAATAAAGTGGGTGTGGGGAGGGGGAGGGAGAGGAAGAGAAACGGCTGCCAGCAGTAACAAATCAAGACGGTAACCAATGAATGAATAATAATATCCGTTGCCACCATGACAAAGGCGTCATCCACCAGACGGCGTTCTCCTTGGGTTAACCTGAGGGAGTCCCTTCAGGTGGGTGCCTGGAATGTCCTATCCCTAAGAGAGGATGATCACCTGTCGCTTATCATCTGAGCTCAAGCGTTTGGACATCGGTATTGCAGCTCTCTCTGAGGTTCAGAGACCGGATGGTGGCGAGATCATGGCAGGTGGTTTGGACTCTGACCAAGGATCTGAGACGAAGACTTAATTCCTTTGGTACCAGGTCTCTTTGGAGAATCCTTGGCTATCGCTGGTCGGACTTTTTGTCCGTTAGAGAAAGATTCAAATGAGATTTGTTACCTGCATAGTCCGTGAGCATCAGCTGCGGCTGTATGGACATGTGGTTCGATTTCCTGATGCTGATCCTGCTCACCAGATTCTCTCAGCGAGGGAGCCTCATGAGTGGAGGGGGCCAATGGGCCGACCACGTGCCTCCTCTCAAGGAGATGGGGATGGGCCAGGCATCTGCCTGGGGGATTGGCCAGACGGAGGTCCTTGGAGTCCCGGCGGAAAGTGGATGCAGCAACGTGCTGCTCCAGCGCATGCTCCCATATCTAACCTGACCTGACCTGTTTCACCTACTATTGGTCTGGTCGCTCTGATGGTTACCATACCCAAGGAGTTGCTGTAGCTGTGTCCAATAAGTTGGCTACAATGATAATTGAGGTAACACCGGTCAACCAGCGTATTATGAGATGAAGGATTCGTCACTCCTTAGGTGTCGTTTCAATGGAAGACCAAATACTGCTTTGGAGTCATCAGAAGGAACCCAAATAAGTAAAGAGCAAAGATGGAGTCATCAAGAGGAACCTGGAGAGGATTTGGGTTTCAGCTGCTACTCCTGTATCCAGGCACAGCCAAGTGAACCTTACAGAAAAACTTTCTGCAATAATTTTCTTCTCCTGAGACAGATAGATAAATAAAGAGAAAAGGAGATAAGATAAAAGAAAAAGCAAGAATTAGAATGAAGAAAGAGAAATGTGAAAATGTAGAAAGTAGTGTGAAAGGAACTAAGAACAAAGATGTTGGGAAGAACCCATATACAGTAAGATAGATTTCAGGAGTTACTCCCCAATATATATTACATCCCTAACTTGATGGGGCATCAAGGCACAGACAGCCAAAACAATATATATTTTTCCCATAAGAACTGAAACTCCGCGAACTATGAGCAACAATGGCTGTCTGCGACACGAGCACATCGTCTCCACCCTGCTGCAAACCAGGCAGGAAGTGGGATCACGTCGGGCGTAATAATAATGCCACAACAGGCCCTTCCGACCCGATAAATGACACGACACTAATCATCATGTTCGCATGTGCACCACTTCGCCTCCAATTTAGGACAGCTTCCGTGGACCCCACGCGAATCTATTTTAAAGACCAAATATTTTAAAGGTTACAAACCAAAGACAGTAGAGCCATCGACATGGTTTTGCCTTATTACAGGCTTGTCAGGCCAACACACCACACAATAGTTTCCTTGTGACCATGCAAACCGAGTCGTTAAATAACGTATTAAACCCCCTAGCTTGATGGAGCAGCATGACACAGATGGCATCCCATAAAAGCCAAAACTACACAAACTATGAGCAACAATGGCCGCCTCGAGCACCTTTTTCGGTATGTATTCGTCAACTCCAAACCAAAATGTCACGTTAACAATACAAGGAAGTCAAACCAAGTACGTTTGACCACGACAGGAAATTTTGAGTGTGACCAAGGCAGGAGAGGCATACAGAATACATCATGGGATCTTGAAAGTTAACTTTGTCTGGGAAAAAGGTCTCATCTGGTGTCAAATAGGCTGCATAGAGGAGCATCCCTGCTACCTGTTCAGAGGGTAGCTTGATGTAGCATTTTGGATCATAAAAAGTAAGTAAATGCTATTAACAATCCACTATCGATTTGATCGGCTAATGGCAGCTTAGACATACCGCAGGTTCCTGGAGCAGGTTTACGTGATGATGACCCTTGTAAATGCGTAATGATCTTTTGTGCACTTTCTGATGTTGGAAATGGTAAAGATCATCAAAAACCTTTGGGAATAACAGGAGGGAAACAAGAAAACAAAAATCACATGTTGACAGCAAATAATGTTGGAAAGCAGGTTTAAAAAACAGTTTTTTCAATAAAACAATGCCCTTTTGAACATCAAAAGTGAAGAAATGTTTTTACAAAGCTATGGATGAAAATACAAAGTTGGACTCTAACTCATGTTCACCTCAATATACCACACAACCCATTTACCAATGTATTCATAAACAACAGAGAAGCTCATTGACTTAATAAAGACCAAGTCAGCAATAAATGAAGACTATGGCGAAATTGATGGCGTGCCATCGCAAATCCCTACTTTTTCCCATCTCAAGCAAAGTTGAAAGATGGCAAAAAGTTCCACCAGGATTGACGCAATATCACATTTTGAGTTTTTTAAAAAATCTTCTGTTTTGACCCCTGTGGCCCTGGGTCCCCCACCCCCTGGGGTATGAACCGGAGATCAAATTCGAAAAAAACATCATGACATATTTCATACATCCCCCAATGTTGATCGCATACAAGGGTGTTTCATTAAAAAATGCAACCCGATTAAAGTTATGTGAAATATTTATTTTTAATACATTTTTTTTTTCTATTGCAGGTTTGTATGAAGCATTGTTTGGAGGAAAAACTACAAACATCAGAGTCACACTGATAATTTTGAAGATAGCATGGACAATTGAACAAAGGATCTTTGTTTAAATGACTTTGTGGCAAAGTAAGACTCCCCGATCGACTCAAACACGATTCAGAAAGTTCGAGACCACATTAGCCCCAGATAAGTTTGCTATTTTTTGATTGATAAAGAGGTTCAAGAACAAAATCTGCATTTCTCAAAGTCTAATCACCCGAGCACCGCAAGATCACGAGGAAATATTGAAGCGGTCCATGAAGCAGTTTTGAGGAGCCCCAGGAAATCACTGCATCATTGATCTCAAGAACTGAATTTATCTTTATCAAGTACACCAGAATTCTGAAGCAGGAACTGAAAATGTACCTGTATCACATACAAGTGAAGCTAAAGCTAACAGACGATGATAAACAGCTTTATGTGACGATGTGTAAATGGTTTGAGGAAAACAAAATGCCGATGGCTCCAAATTTTCTGAGTAATGTGTGATTTTCTGATGAGGCCCACTCTCTTTTAAGTGGTCAAGTTAACTAATAAAAAAACAACAATCTGTTTTGGGGTTCTAGTTCTCCTGATGAAGTTCTTGAAAGGCCGTTGCACAGCCAGAAATGCACTGCATGGGTTGCCATAAACAAATCTGGCATCATTGGGCCTTTCTAGTTTCAAGATGAAGAAGGGAAAAATCGGTAACCATAACTACTGAATGGTACTTGAAAGTTATCCAGAAGTTCTTGGTTGCCTTAGCGAGGAAGCACCACATCAACAGGGCTGTAAAATGGTTACAGCAAGATGGGGCCACACCTCACACTTCTAACAGATCAATACAGTGGCTACAACTGAAATTCAGTGATCGAATCATCTCTAGGACAGATGTTGAATGGGCACCCCATTCTCCAGACCTCAACCAACCTGACTTGTATCTTTGGGGTTATCTGAAGAATCGAGTGGACCAGAGGAGACCTCAGACTATTGACGACCTAAAAATGCAATTGTCACCAACATCAAAGCTATTCCGGTTCAAGAATGCAGCCGAGTTATCCACAACTCCATCAGGAGGATCCATTTGTGCCTGCTGCATCAGGGCAGCCATTTAGAACACGTTTTGTGAACTGTTTTCTGAAATCACTAATTTCATTTTTGTGTGTTACTTTCTTCTACATGCTAGCAAATACAACCCGTCGCTTCACTGACAGGAGTATTAAGGGGGCAGGGGGGGGATAGAAACAGGGACGTGAAAAAGAGGAGGTTGGGGGAGGAGAGAGGAGGGAGAGGGGAGAAAGAGGAGGGAGAGGGGAGAGAGAGAGGGGAGGGAGGGGAGAGAGAGAGAGAGGAGGGAGGGGGAGAGAGAGAGGAGGGAGTGGGGGGGGAGAGGAGGAGGGAAGGGGAGAGAGAGGAGGAGGGAAGGGGGAGAGAGAGGAGGGGGAAGGGGAGAGAGAGGAGGGGGGTGAGGAAGGGGGGAGAGCAGGGAAAGGGGGAGAGCGAGGAAAGGGAGAGGCCTCACCAAATGTTACTATACATTCCAGGAGGGGTGGGAACGAGGAGGCTGGGAGAGGAGGAGTGGAGGAGGAGTGTTCTGGACTTTCGTTTGGTAGGGGCACAAGAGGGGGAAAGAGTGGGGGGATGGGTTCTCAACTTGCATTTTCTAGAGAGACTTGTGGAAAAAAGGAGGTGGGGTTTGACTTGAATTTGGTAGGGGGTATTGAGGGGAAGTGGGGGAAGCAGGAGAAGGGAGGATGGTCCCGTCTGCCAGCATTAGTACAGGATTGAACAAAATGGGGGTACATTAAAATAGCACACGGACACCACACCGAGATGTCCATGGGAGTGGAAGAGGGAGGTGGGAGGGGTTTTGGGAGGAGATCAGCATGAGGGGAAGGCAGTGTGAGGGGAGGGGAAGGGAAGTCTCAGCATACCAGGGAGATAAAAAGTGCCCAAATAACAAACTTTTCTTTTTAACCACAGGGTTCTATATAAAGCTGGGCAGAAGCATTTAAAACCAACGTTATCTACCTGGAAAAGGCCTGCCTGCATGCATGCATATGCAGCAATCTTTGCACCCCTCTGGTCAGCTCACTCCCAATTGGATTCGTACATGCTACACTCTGGAGGAAGCCGTTTTAAGTTCAACACTATACAGTCAGTCCTTAACAGCCCACCATAAGTGTTCTTACAACCCCCTCATGGTCCCTGCTAACCGTGCATGTGCACCAGCAATATACTCATTCTTTCACTCGCATACATGCAGAGATTCTCACCAGCATGCTCAACTTTCCCCACACCCGCACTACACGGCATGTTCAGTGTGGCTTCGGTGTTGCAGCACATCTGCTCCCTGCGTGCCAAAGCACATGGTTCGTGAAACGGCCATGTAACCTCCAGCACGGCGCCACAACCACGAGCCCGGGTATGAGTTTGGTCCGTGTGTTTGCGAAACCTGCGCACACGTAACGAAACGTGCAGGCACGCATACACCTCTATGGAGAGCCCCTTTACAAAGCCCAATCTCCCCATTTGTACCACATCAGTGTGTGCTGTCTACATCTTTGTGCTTGCAGCAACTGCCGACTGTACCTCCCGATCGGGAAACGAACTGTGTGCGTAATACCACAATTGACTGTAGGGCATTTGCCAAGTGGCTTAAGCACTCAAGCAAGCACTCCAATGAAATGGTTGATAAGGAATGGAAGGCTTGGAAAGCGATTAGCGATGGGTCATACTAAACACCATGTAGAGACGGCCAGAATTTCAAACAATACGTGAAATGGAAAAATGAACACTTTTTTTTTTAGCAGTCGGAACTGCTGCTAATGTCAATTCCACAGTTAAAATTTTGAAATTTAGCTTAGTTTAAGAGATTCCAAAGTTTATCGCACGTGTGGAAATTAAATAAAGGCATGAACACTGGCTTCTCCAGGCATTTTTAAGCATTGCGATGTATCCAGTGATTCGTAGGTATGAATATCAGGGATCAGCGTTGTATACAGCTATTCGTAGGTATGAAGCTTTATCCTCCAGAAACCGACCTGTTGCAAGGCAGAGCAGCCAAAATGGCCGATTAAGCTGAGTGAGCTGAATGCAGGTCAACCAAAGGCTGCCTGCGTTTCTTGTTTTACCACAAGTTCTGTTTAAAAGGGGTATTATATTTAACCCAACCACCCAATTTTCACTCATGCACTCCCCCCTTTGGAGTTTTCTTAGAATGTATGCAAAGTTTCAGGCCATTAGGGTTTCATGATTTTGGAGTTATTGAGGAGACACACTGACACACACACACACACACAACTTTATGGATGACAAATATTATTATTGATAAGGTTGTTGATGTTTCAATGGAAAATTCAAAAAGTATAAAAACAACCTTGGGGTGCATTTGCTACGAAACACCCTGTACAAAGTTTCATTTTAAAAATGTTCAAAATGTGCCCATATTGCATTTTGTTTTTTGGTATTTCACATTTTTACCCTGCCCCAGGGCCCCAGGGGACGGAGCCAAAATGATACAACTCTCACACCTTATTGTCGTGTTGTGATCACTGATCATAACTACCATATTTGGTAAATTTCTGCACAACTGTTTAGGAAGAGATAGCATGACAGACAGACACAGACAGACAGACAGACAGACAGACAGACAGACGCGCTGATTACAATATCCACCTCCCCTCGATTTTTATTTTTATTTTTATTTAAGTGTGAGGATAAAAATTGGAATCCTTGGATCCACACGTATCATGAACCGATGTGAATATGCCAGCCTGACACAAACAGCACAACTATCTCCATTCAAAAAGAACTTTGACCTTGTTATCAGTGCATTCTTTACTGGAAATGGTTTGTTTGGAAGGAGAAAAACTATTTTGAGATTAAACAAGACACTTGGCACCACAAACACCAAATTTTTTTCATTGGAAAACTATAAAATTAAAATAGCCAAAAAAAAAAGAATTGGTGGGAAAAATATCTCAAAAGAAGGAATGCATTCGGATGCAATCATATATTTATTTATTTATACTTTACGAGTCCTATGAAAAGTTATGGAGCAAAAATTGCCGAAATGTCTTTTTTCCTGAAAGGTAACAAAACAGCTAAATCAATTACTACTACTACCACAACTTTAGTGGCACCACTCATATTCAAACATTCTTATGGGTCGGCAGGATGAAAGGCGTGGTGGGAGTCAGGGTCGGGGAGGCGGGCAGGGAAGTACAGTAGTTTTGACCCATCCTTCAGGAATCAGGTGGCTAGACCTGATGTTCGACTGAAGGTGATTTGGGTGGGAATTTGGAATTTGTTCACCCTGCCAATAATAACTGGCCGACTCTTCACGAAAGACACTGTTGTATCGTTCACATCAACCAATGACTAGTGTTGCAAGACAGATCCTCCAACTTAACAACCTTCCGATGGATGATGCAAAAATTGATGGAACTAGCTGCCATAAATGTGAAACACCAGGGTGACAGTTTGTTTATACAGTGCCTTCAGAAAGTATTCACACCCCTCGACTTTTGTCACATTTTTTTGTTTCAGCCTGAATTTAAAATGGATTAAATTCAAGTATTTTGTCACCGATCCACACAAAATATCCTATGATGACAAAGTTAAAACATGTTTCAAGAAATTTTTACAAATTAATTAAAAATGAAAAATTTAAATGTCTTGCATCAAAAAGTATTCAACCCCTTTGCTACGACACTACAAGTTGAGCTCAAGTTCATCCAATTTCCTTTGATCATCCATGAGATGTCTCTACAACTATTTATATATATATATATATATAAAATATATTATTGGTTATATATATATTATATATTTATTGCGGTTCTGGAAACGCTTCCCTCCAACACCAATAGCAGCCAACATACAGTGGTCCCCAGTCAGTTATTTAATTAATGTATGCTCAGATCGACCCACTAGTCAAGAAGAAGGGACTAACGGGACAGTGCGTTGTGTAAATCTCATAGTTAGGTCTGATATATATATATATATATATATTAGCATAACCCGCGCTCTGCGCGACATGTTGGGTGGTGTGTTTTGAGAAAGGAACTGATGCAGAGTATCAGTAGTAATTTTACTTTAATGTGCAGTAATCGATTTCACTGTTTCAGAACCATTTTATTTACTTTTTTTTGTACCATGCACCTCATATGGTCTTTGAGTAAGCAAGCCGAATATCACGTTACTCGAGCGCAGAACAAAGTCAAGATAGCGCGACACGAAACCACAAACTCGGAATAATATAAAGATGAAACACACATATATATATATATATATATATATATATGAAAACACACATATACTGTATATATACAAATATGAAACACACATATACTGTATATATATATATATATTGTATATACGGTTGTGGAAATTCGCATTACACCATAAAGAGTCCTCAGGTGAGATATCTCGGTAAGTCCATGTGTAGTTAGCCCAAACCCGTTGTAGAGGGAATATGTGTGATTCATCCGGGCTGCGACGCTTTGAGTTAGCCATTTTTCTTTCTCTATTGTTATTTTCGACCATTAAGCCGCCAACAACGCAAACAGCCACTACCTTTACCTTCACAACTCCATCCCGCAAACATCTGCTTCACCGCCATTCCAAACGACACCATAACCATCAAACCACCACAGAAAACCCTCCACCACCTTCGCCTTTCTCCTTCACAACCAACAACGCACCACCTGTGAACACTGAACGTCGGGCTGTCTCGGGCCGTTTGCGAATGGTGCCAAACGCACCGAGCCGCGAGCGCGAATGGCGGCCTTCCGAGGGAGAAATTCGGATCCAAAATGCTTCACGCCCACTTCCCCTCCGTCCAATGGGCGAGCGCGAGGCGCTTGGCCCGCCTCCAAGCGCGTGTATGTGAAGTCTGTTTATGACAATATGCAGATCAAGAGAGGTTCACGCCCCTTTTCCGACCAATGGCTGAACAGAGGGTGGCGTGCCCCGCCTCCAATCGCGTTTTGATCCGCATATTTGCATATCGGCTCCTCCTGAGTCCTATAAGATGCGAGCGCAAGCGACTTGCGAGAAGAGTTGGAGAGAAGTTGCGGAGGAGTTGCAGGGAAGACGGCGGACGGCGACGAGGGTTGCGGTGTGGGGTCGCTCGATCGTCGCGGGATCCAGGCCAGCCAGCCATACCCCTCCCCTGAGCATCAGCGATTTCCCCCCCCCCCCATTCGCCTGAGATAGTGCCGAGGGGGCCCCCGTTCCTCCCCCACCCTAAACGTGGTGCCAACAGACCGCTCGCGCGGAGCACGCCAGAGAGACTCGCCGACCACGCCAGGGCACGGAGTCGGGCGCAGCGGCGCGAACATTGCGGCTTGCCCGCCATCGCGTCACGAGGACGCGGGTAAGACCTCCCCGGTCTCGTGGACCTGCCGATCCTCCAGGATCCACGTGCATTTGGTCTAGCACCTGTCTGCCTCCTCGCCTATGAGGGTGGCTTTCTTTTTTCTTTGCTTTTTGTGTAAATGCTTGTGGTGGCGCCGTCTGTTAGGTAGGGCTGTGTAAGTGTTGCCGTGTGTCGGTCTTAGTCGGTAGTACTCTCTTTTACTATTTCTTTCTGTGCTTGAATACGTGCCCTTTTATTATATTACTGTGACTGAATACGTGCCTTCTGTGCTGTCTGCGTGTGTGAAATAAATGTGCTTCTTTGTATGTTCCCGCTTTGCTTCGTCTCCTTCCTTTTGTTGACTCTCCATCCTGCATCGATAGAAATTGGTAGTGGGTGTAAGTTCCGGTAACTAATCTGAACCGTCGAGGTCGACGATAACTCGCTCGGTTATCTCTGCAGTACGGAACGAACCGCTTAAGCGGTTCGTGTCCGAAGTCGACCTGCGGCGAGGTACGATCGCCCGATTAACCATCCGCGTAGGTACTTGGTAGGTCGAGTTTGGCGAACACCCTATCCTACGCGGTGGCCGATTGGCACGATTGTGGTGAGGTCGAAAGCCACCCGTGACTAGCTCCCGGCGGTGTTTCGAGAGGGTCACGACTGAATTGTCCGTCCGTGGGCGACGTGCCGCGATTCGAGTTACGTGGCCGTTCGCACGCCGGCGGCGCGAATTCGCAACAATATATATATATGAAAACACACATATACTATATATATATGAAACAACACATATACTATATAGTATATATGAAAACATATATGAAAACACACATATACTGAAAAAAAATAATATACACATATTATATATATATGAAAACACACATATACTGTATATATATATATATATATATATATATATATATATATATATATATATATTGTTACGGCTGTGGAAATTCGCAATACACCATAAAGGTTCCTTAGATTAGCTATGCCGGTAAGTGAGTGTTCAGATAGGTTTCCCCACCGTTGTTTAGAGGGATTCTTCGTGTTCACCGGGCTGCGACTCTTTGAGATAGCGTTTTCTTTACCCATCGTTATTTTGAACCGCCGCAAACAACAACGCCACAAGATCGCATGCAGCACGAAACAACAACACGCCACCAAGTAGCCGCAAGCCAAGCACGCACAACAAACAACAACCGCCACCAAGTACGTCACAACGCCAACCACGCTACAATTTCCCTCACAACAACCACACACCATCTTCACCACTACCCCCGCTTCCGAACGCCATCCTCCACGGTCCACGCTACGACGGTTCCGCGTCGGGAACCGTCCGAGAACGCGGGCAGGATTGACAGAACAAAAGCTCTTGCGGAGCCTGTGGGTTTTTCGCGCCTATTTTCCCGCGCTTGGTGTGAAGGGAAGGGGCAGGGCAGCTCGCTTCCGATTGGGGATGCACGGCATGAGGCGGTCGGAGTGAGGGCACGCCCCGTTTCGAGAAGCTTCTCGAAGGGAGGTGGAGCCAGAAGCGGGGCGGAGCGAAGGGCGGAGCCCGACCTATAAAGGGCGTACGCACCGAGGCTCGCTCTCTCGCTCTCTCGCTCTCGGTCTCGTGGCGCTGGTCACCCCTTGGGGCTTCGCTCTGCCTCTCGCTTGGTTCATGCTCTGTTGCGGACTTTTCTTCTCCTCGCTCGTGGTCCGGCGAGCGGCCTGTTGGTGGAGACGCGGACGGAAGGCGCAGCAGAGCCGGCTGTGTGGTGGACCTGCGCGTCCGGACGAGGGATGCCGGAGAGGGTTCGCCGGCCGCGTGGGAGGCCGGAACAGGCGCGACCACGCTGACGGTCGTGGAGAGGGACTCGACGACCATAACGGGGGGCAGGTAACCTGCTACGGTCTCGTGGGCCCATTCGGTCATCCACGGCCCATGACCATAAAGGTCTACGAACCCCGTTACCCCTTGCCTATGGGGGTCTTTCCTTTTGTTTTGTATGACTGCTGTGGCACCGTGTCCCTGTAAGTAGAACCTGCTAAGTAACTGTGCTGTAAATAACCCTTGCTTATAGTCGGTCGTAACGTTTTCTTGTTTCTTGCTTGTACATTGCATGACTGCCTTGGCTGTATATACGTGTGCTTTATAATAAATGTCCTTGTGTGAAATGTATCCCGTTCGTCGTGTCCTATTCCCTTTTGAAAGCCATTTGCATCGTGGAATGAGTAGTGGTTTTGAACGCCGGTAAAGAGAATCGGATCCGTCGAGGTCGGTGATACACCGCTCGGTTATCACTTTAGAACGGAACGGGCCGCTTAAGCGGTTCGTGTCCCAGGCCGACCTGCGGCGCGGTGCAGCCCTCGGTAGGTTACCCGCGCGGTACTTAGGTATATCGACATTCGGCGATTCACCCTATCGACGGGGTGAATGCGGACTGGGTGTGGTGAGGTTAAACCCCCACCCTGACTGGTTCCTGGCGGTAGTTCCAGGAGGGTCACGACTGAATTGTCCGTCCGGTGGGCGACGCGGTTGCGATTGGAGTTACGCGGCCGATCGCACGCGCGAATTCGTAACAATATATATATGAAACAATATACTGTATAATATAATATATGAAAACGCACACATATACTGTATATATGAAAAACGCACACATATACTGTATATATGAAAACGCACACATATACTGTATATATGAAAACACACATATACTGATATTATATATATATATATTATATATTATATGAAAACACACATATACTGTATATATATATATATTATATATGAAAACACACATATACTGTATAATACATATATGAAAAACACAATATACTGTATATATATATATATATATATGAAAACACACATATGCTGTATATATACATATATGAAAACACAATATATATATATGAAACACCATATACTGAATATACAATATCATATATACACACATATCTTATATATATATATATATAATATATATATATACTTATAACATATATGAAACACACATATACTGGAAATATATGAACATCACATATATATATATATAAATATATATATATATATATATTTATATATATATAATTTTATTGCGGTTCTGGAAACCGCTTCCCTCCAACACCAATAGCAGCCAACATACAGTGGTCCCCAGTCAGTTATTTAATTATGTACGCTCAGATCGACCCACTAGACAAGAAAGAAGGGCTAATGGGACAGTGCTGTGTAAATCTCATAGTTAGGTCTGATTAAACTCTGAACTTCATTCCTACTTTGCCCTTTCTCTATTCCTGAGGTAAATCCAAGCAAGGGGTCCTCGCGTGAGCCAGCAGGCGCTACGCTCGAAGCACAAATAAAACCACAGCGCGTCTTTCGTACGTTCCTCACTGAAGACCAAGGGCAGTAGTAGAAACCAACAATAAACGCCAGCGCTGCATGGAGCACGTGCAGCGCAACGATGACCCCCGACCCACTGTTCAGGTGATCAGAGGCATGACCAACACCTCATTGTGCTAATAACATACAGTATGCATGAGGCGCACTCTTCTTCAATCCAATTCCCAATGAATAAATATATATGTCCCCTTTTCAATCCGAATCTCCATCTAATAATTATATCCAATCCTTTTCCTCAATTCCCTGACAGATCAGGGCTGGCACTGTGCACCCCACCGCCTCTGATAACCACAAACACGATGCTCGATGGTGGGCGGACACACCCACTGACTACATGTACAATGGCGGACTCGCCCACAGCCCGTAATACTTTATCATCGTACAGAACGGGGCACGAATAACACACATCTTTGGTCAGGTCTGCGTATGGGGGTAACGTCCTATCATCGGTCTTCGCTCACCACGACAGCCACAAATGTCTCCTGCGGACGGCAGACATCCTCCCGCACCTCCGCCTCAATGCAGCTGCTACCAGGCAGAGGCATGCTGTGCGGCCGGATCGCTCAGGCTGCGTGGCGCACCACGGAGCAGGCACATTGACCAGTGCCAACCGTGGGTCGCTGGGGCACAGCACGGGGTTCGGTGCAAGGCGATTCATATCATGGAGTTCGGTGCAAGGAAATTCATATCAAGGGGTTCGGAGCGAGACGATTCCACAGCATGGAAAAATCTGGCCGAAAAAGGAGTGGAGCCGCTTCCGGCCATCACAGCCTGGCTGCGCAGTAGCCGGGGCCCAACCAGATCACCCAATTCGGGTGACGACACCGCCTTGGGTCGTCGCCCCCGCCCCGCACCGCGGGGTCTATAAAAGGACAGGTCACGGAGCCACTAGCGTGTCCTTCCTGCCCGTCGTTCCTGCCTGCCGCCCCTGTCTGCCAGTCCTGGGCTAGTGGTTGTCTTTCCTGCGCTGCGTTCCCGTCTGCTGGTGGATTCCAGTTACAGCTCCAGCTCCAGATCCAGTTCCAGTTTAAGTGCCAGTTCCTGTCGTCGTTCCTGTCAGCTTGTTCTGTCTGGCTTGAGATCGACAGTCTGCCAATTCGCCTGCTGACTCCGCCTTCTTCACCACCTCGTCGCCTCAATCCACCCACTCGCTTTTGACTTTGCCTCTCCCCCCCCTTGCTTTGGACTCCGCCTTTCTCCACCCACTCGCTGCTGGCTCCACCCAAGTCCCTCCCTTCACACCTCATGGTCGCGTCTCATTCTCTGGACTGACGCAAGCTGCACAAAGTGCCACGAAGCAAGAGACGACGGGCCAGCTTGTCCAGAGGGGTATCGCCCAGCAGAGCCCCCAAACATACTGGTGGCCAGTTCGTGGCAATCGTGCAATTATTGAGAGACCGTAGACCTCATCTCCTCTCTTATTTCTCTCTCATTACTCCTCTTCATCGGTGTGTTTGGTGGGTGTGTGTGTGTGTGTTGGTGTGTGTGTCGCTGTGTCCTGTCGCTCGCTTCCGTTAGATTGTACATATATAATATCGGTTATAACTCGCTCCTTGTGTCTCTTTTTAAGTGCTTGTGTATTGTTCGCACTAACACTTTCTTGCTATCTCTTCTCATCACACAAACCATAAAGTATTAACTTGTGGCCACATATATCTTCCTCGCCTGCCTTCAAAAATCCTTTGTAGAAATGTTCCCAGCTCCGTTTCGTCTTTTCTTTCATTGATCCAGCATGGTCCGAATCCTAACCTAGCTGGGACTTTATTCCTAACGATCTGTTCCTTTTCGCCGGTACGTCCTCGGCAGTGTCGCTCGGCTGCATCTGATCCGGTAAAGTGATCCGGTTCGGTCAAGGCATAGCGAGGGTGTGTCCTCGGGTAATTAGGTCACGTCATTAATTAGGTAACCCGATTAACCCATAGACGGGAGGACCCTAGGTCACGTGGTTGAATTATTGGCATTCATGGTCGGTTAGCGACCCGCCGCGTCATGGAATTATTCGTGTGCGATGGCCTGCAATTCCGGGGAGTCTGGTGGAAACCTGAGATAGCTTCCCCCTGGTGGTCTTCTTACCCGACCCGCAACAATATATATATAT
>CM068962.1:25049137-25061685 GCA_035128595.1 Eptatretus atami | reverse complement strand
CAGTTTTCCAATACGCAACAGTAGCCATTGCCTAGGGCCCACCAGTAAACTAGGCGGGCCCACGGGGACTTGTGGGTATCTCTGCTGGCTAAGGAGAGGTGATGTGAGGCCCTATATCTTGCAAATATCTTATTGTATATCAGAGTAGGTCTAGTAGCCAAAAAATAACATCTCTTTTTTTTTTTTACATATACAATATTACGATATATTATATATATATATTATACTTTATATATATATTGTTGCGAATTCCGCCCGCCGGCGTGCGACGGCCACGCAAACTCGAACGCGGCACGTCGCCCACCGGAACGGACAATTCAGTTCGTGCACCCTCTTCGGACCAACCCGGAAGCTAGTCACGGGTGGGGATTTAACCTCACCACGATCGTGCAATTGCCCACTCCGCGCAGTGATAGGGTTGCTCGCCCAAATTCGATCTACCTAAGTACCTGCGGATGCTCGACCTCAGGCGTAGCCACGCCATCTAGGCCGACTTACGCAATACGAACCGCTTAAGCGGCTCCGTTCCGTGCTTAACCCCAGTGATAACCGAGCGGGTTATCGTCCGCGCCTCGACGAGTTCGATTATTGCTGGGGCATGATTAAGCCCACTACGAGCTCCCTACGTGAAGCAGGATGAGATTCAATTAAAGAAAGACGAAGCGAACGGGGAAAACAGTCACACAATGCACGATTTTATACACGACACACGTAAAGCACCGATATACAGCCATAGTCTAAAATGCAAAATAAAAGCAAAGAAAATGTTAACACCGAATGACGCGTACACACAGGCAACACTTATACAGTTTACTGTTACAGACGGCCCCAACACACATTTACATCAAAGCACAAGGGAAAGAACCACCCTCAAAGACAAGGATGGCAGACAGGCCCTAGCCCAAATGTGCCGCAAGGGACTAGAGTAGCGGCCAGGTCCGCGAGACCTGAGGGGTCCTACCCCGTCCTGGTGACGCCTGTTGGCGGCGCGAGCCGCAAATTGGCCGCGGCGGCTGTTGTGCCCCGTATTCGCTGCTGCCTTGGCGTTCTTTAGGCAGCACGTGTGTGCGTGGTGTGCGGAACGGGCCCCTTTTGCACTATCTCAGCCGCGGGGAAAAGGAAAGATTGTTGATGCCCTGGGAGAGGGAGTGTCTGGCTGGCTTGAGGTCTCCGCCTGAACAACGATCCACGCCGCGACCTCGTCGCGACCGCTTCGTCCTTCCTGCTCGACCCCTGAGCTCCGTTGCCCGCCAGTTCCATCCGCGTCTCCCGATGACACTCTCTCGGCGACTCCAGAACCCAACTGGATGACACTCTCCTCAGCCGACTGCAGAACCCAACTCCCTCAGCAACAATCTCGTTCATTCGCCTTGCGCTCCCTTTATAGGCTGGCAGGAGCAGCCTAATATGCAAATAATTGGAATGCAGATGACCTCGCGGCGAGCACCTCGCCCATTTGGTCGAGGAAGCGGGCGTGAATACTTCCCTGATCCTAGAATTTGCACTTATACGATTTCACACACACGGCGCCTGGTGCGGCCAAGCCGCCCCCGCGCTTTGCTAATATTGGGACGAGGGAAGTGGGCTTGAAGCGTTTCTTGCATCCGATTGTTTTTCCCTCGGAAAGGCCGCCATTTGCGCTCGCGTCTCAGTGCGTTCTTGCACCAACGCTGAACGGCCCGAGACAGTCCGACATCAGTTTCACAGGTGGTGCGGCGAATGGTCCGTAGAAGGAGTAGAGTGTGAAGTGTGGAGGTGTTTTCCTGGGGTTGCGAGCTGTCATCTCTAAGATCATTGCGGTAGTCATGGCATAGTGTAATGGTTAGTCACCTTTTAGATGGTAGTTTCGGCCTCTCCAGTCGCGGCATAGACAAAGAACAGAGGAGACTGAATCATGCGATGATGTCATCTTTGCCAAGTATGAATAAATCAGTCCATGCATGTCCAATATTGATTGCGGACGCACATTACGACACGGAAATCATGACAATCCATAAGCCCCCGCTTTTGGACTAGTCCAATGGGGGCTAATAATTTAATTGGTGGTGTTGTGGGAAGCGTTTGTGATACAGGAAATGTGAAAAATATCGTTCCTCTAAGTCTTTGCAAATCTATAGGATGATAATTGACAATTTAGAATTTGGCCTTTGTTGACTTTTTCGCCTTATGTTGACCTCAGAAAAATACTTGTTCGTTTGAAATCAGTGATCTGAAATCAAATCCTCTTCAATTAAGTCAATGGAATGAAATTGAGGTTTTTTGGAAATTTCCATCATAAGTTGTTGACCTTTGTCCATGTTGATCTTTTGATCTATGTTGAATCTTGTGTCGCCTCATGGCTGGTTCATCAAATAATTTGGTTGCTGCGCTAAATAGAAATACAGTGAACACATAAAAAAATATGTGATACATCTAATCTCTCTAACCAATTTGCTCACAGTCCACAGATGCAGAATTTAGAAATCACAATTTAAGGATTCCTCTCCGCAAAATTATTGACAACGGTCTTTGATGTGAGCATAACTTTCTTGGCAAACGAGTGTTACTCCTCTAAAGTAATAAATACGTAGTTGGCGTCTTACCATTTGACAGTGAGCCGGCTGCATATGCTATGGACGAATCTCTGTTTCAAGACTCTTACGGTATAAACTACGAATAGAAAATTGAACAATTGGAATTTGAAAATGTTGTTTGTCCCTTATCGTCACTGATGTATTGACCTTTTTTTAGACCCTTAATATATACATAGATTTCTCTTCTGCTGGGGGGGGGCAATTATGAGACGATATGAGACCTCTTCTGGCTAGCCTCTGACGATAAGCATATATTCAAATGTCAAAGTTCTCGGTATTTGTTAAAATTTGCTGTGCTGTTAATGTGCTGTATCTTCCATCATCGCTGGATAATTCTCGGCGCCAAGAATCAATATTACGAAATACAGAGAAGTGACGACATAGCAATTGACATTGACTTGTCAAAATTTTTAATTCTACTATGTGTTTTTGCAAGTAACAACTACAGACAAACAGCCAGGCAGGGTGAAAAGTACTCTCATCCACCTTTGGTGGACGGGGGGGGATGGTTTAAAATTAGGAAATAAATAACTAGGTGTTTGTTAACAGTTCTTGTTTAATTTTTAGACAACCCTCTGTGCGGTTGATAAAGTCCCTCCCTCGAAGGAGTTCGACAGACGAGTATGAGTAGCAACTTAATTTCACCATGTTCGATACTCCATCAATATGCTAATATACTCGATAATTACTGGTAAGGAGAAACTGCACAAATACAGAATTATTATTTTGGAAACAAAAAGTGTTCTTGCATTTAAATTAATTTTCGAGAATTTTGTGTAGTTAAAGCATAAATGATTAATTGGGGTTTTTTTGTGGCGTGAAGTGAGGATAATCATCTCCTCGGTGGCCCTGCAAATGAGGCTCCCAAGCATGTACCACGTGCAAACGTCAAAAGCAGTCAATATATAAATAAAGAAAGATTTATGCGTGCACTATGTGTGAATGTCTTTTATAGTTGTTGAGGAACTCGAGGAAGGGTTCGAAACAGCGTTAGCACTTACCTTGTGTAAGTCTTATTGGGGTGCTTTATGCAGTTACTTCGGCTCGAGGAGTGTGGAAGGGTCAATCATTTATATAAACCGAAACACCTGGGTGTTGTCGATTAGGTGAGAGCTGATTGGCTATTCCCTTCATTCACAGGTGAGATATGTGGGTGGGGTCTCTTAAACACACACACACACACACACCACAGCACACACATAACAACACACATCTCCATTCGATGTTGATCGTTCCATCATATGATTTAGTAAATACAGACAAAAGATCAAATACCAAACTGAAGAGCCATGAAAGTTTCCACACCATGAAATACTGCATAATTGTCTTGCCCAATCAACAGTGACGCGCAGGAAGCGCTGATGACGTCCATATTGCCAAACAGGACACGGATGAGACGACAAAATGACGTGAATAAGTTTGTTCAATTCACCAATATTTCGTACCGTTTATAAGTATTTCACGCACAAGGTATCGCAGGTGAGTCTTATCCACGCGTGATTGTAAGGAATGATTAAGGCAGTTCTGGGGGTTTAAAAAAGATGTTTTGGTTCGTTTGGTTAAAGAGTTTATAAAGTTTCCTTCCTTAGGTTTTGTAATAACACATAACATGTTTTTTTTTTGTTTTTAATTATTTCCTTCTTTTCGCACTCAGGTAGATAGATACAGTGCAGCAGCGGGATGAATGAGCAGCAAATGGATCAACGCATTCTTTTTTTTTTTTTTTATCAGGCTACAGTTTCCATGGAAACGCCGTTACTCGCTATTTATTAAAGCCACTTTGAAGGTTTGGCGCGTTAGCAAATGACAAATCGTATCGTCATCAAAAAAAAAAAAAAACACAAAGAAGTAAAATTGGATAACAGGTAGACAGACTCACCTTGCCCAGGTAGGTGTACATCCGTGTTTCGATGCAAGCTGCGAGCCCACGTCCGCTCGCCGTGCACTCGCACAGCCCAGCTGTTACTGTACACCTTGTTTGTTGTGGACGGCGCAAGACGCAGATGCGAGGAACACGCTCTCAGGGGGATGTGAGGATCGCATGCCCGAGTCGTGCACCTACCTGGTCCGCGTCACCGGCCATCACATTAAGTCCTGGTGCTCGTTGGCCCCCGAGTTTTTTGAATGGAGGCGCGGTTGTGAGTCAGAGCGCGAGGCGACGGAGATTACGGGCAGGAGGGCTCGTCTGGCCACTGGGTCTGGGTGGAGACCGTGGCAGGTGTTGTGGGAGTGGTCGGGGTTGGAGAGAATCGCACCGGCATTGCCCGTGGCGGTTGGTGAGAATCACACGCCACAAGTCACACTGTTTGATGCTTCGGGTTGCGTGAGTTTGGGGTGCGCACCTCAAGTCGGCCTTGTGCGACGTATCGAACCTTTGGCTCCAATTTTTGGGTTTTCATTTATAAATGATGTAAAAAGTTGCTTAACAATAACATGAGGAGAATTGATGTCGACGCGTTTCAGATTGCCTTGGCCTGCTGCACTCAAACACACCCAACATTTTCAGGGGCACACCTTCCCAGAGTTCCTTTTCAGCACGTTGCGCGAATATCAACAACAATCACCTGCACACTTTTTTTTTTTTTTTACCTGGGAAGCGATTTTAATTTGTTAATTTAGAGCACGAGTCACTACTGGGAAAAAAATTATTATTTGTATTATATATATATAGATATATATATATATATATATTTATTATATATATATATATATATCATATTATATATATACACAGGGGGCTGCAAAGTAGGTATACAGTGGATTATATACAGTATTAGCAGTATTATACATAGTGGTGCTAGGATTCATTTATAACTAGATTCATTAAATTCATTAAAAATCATTATTACCATTTTTATGTTTATTTTGGTATGGTTTTAATTGGTTATGTTATTATTTGATATGTTTATTATTGGTACTGATTATTGATATGTTTATTATTGGTATGGTTTTTATTTGGTATGTTATTATTGGTATGTTATTGGTATATTAATTGATATATTATTATTGGTATGTTTATATTGGTATGTTATTAATTGTATATTATTGATATGTTTTTATTATTATGTTTATTATTGGTATGTTATTATTGATGTTATTATTAATGTTTTATTATTAATGTTTTATTATTGGTATGTTATTATTGTATGTTTGATATTAAATGTTTATTATTGGTATGTTATTATTGGATATGATTGTATAATCAATAAAATAGTTTTGTCGCACGTTTGTTTTTCATTACTGTATACCTATTTTGCAGCCCCTGTATATGTGTAAATGTATAAATATCGCTGATAACTGCATTAGGCATGAGCGATTAGGCTGCAACGGTTTCCCTTGGCTTGGGTTCAGTTAGCAAGTTTCCTTGTAAAGGCTCGTCAAGCGGCTTAAGCACTCAAGCAAGCACTCCATTCGAAAAACCGTTGATAAGGAACGGCTGGCTTGAGGCAAGCGCTAGTAGCTGCTTGGTAAAGAACACAACCGCTGTGTTCACCTTTGAACCTTTCTATTGCTCAGAGGTAGTGCGTTCACCTTTCAACCTATCTTTCTTATATGCGACCCCACCATAAAATGGTTGATCGGTGCTTTACAACACGGCAGAAGGTTGCATCACAACGCCGCCGTTCCATCAGATAGACGTAAGCCGGGTGGTCCCCTCTGCAAAGCATTCGTGATTCCGGTGTCCTTTCAATCAAGAGTCGGTGAGTTATTCCGGCATGTTGAACATTTACAAACAACTTGGTGGCACCCGCATCAATATCGGGTTACTTCGAATTGAGTGAAGCATCAAGAAGCAATTGTTGTTTGTGAAATTGCGCATAAATAAGAAAAGCCATAGATACGTCCAACCACGGTGGGAGGAGCGATCGAACATTTGGAGGAACAAATCGGCGAGGGAAAGAACACTCAAGAGAAAAAACAAGTGAAGCCCAGAAATAAACGTTTTTTTTTTTAACACACGATGGCAAAATTTAACTAGGGAGTGCAACACGGTTAACTGATGGTCCAAATGGCCTCATTTCCTTCAAGGTTCGTTACATCATGTGAAAGTCGTAAGACTGAGTGTAGTAGCCACAGTAGAATGTCGACCTTAATGTACATTCATTTCATTCAGTGTACGAAAAATTAATATTTCCAAAGCACAGGTTCATTTCCCAAACAGAGCATCAAACCTTTCAAACGCGCAGGCGCAGTCCAAGCTCGCCCCCTCTCCCGCCAAAGGCAGTCAGACATCGACAAAAGCGTCTCAACCGCCGTTATTTAGTTTTTAACATTCTAAAGATATATAGTATGTAAATATTACTGTGGACGTGATTCCCACATGTTGAAAATAATGTGGGTCCAAGCATTTTTTAGGGAAATTGGCACAGGGGTTTAGAAACGTATAAGAAAACAAACAAACCCGATTCACTTTTATCTGTATTACATGTTGGGCTCAACCCGTCAATATTGGGGTTTTTTAGCGGAACATGAAGAAGATGATTGATGTTTCGTTTGAAGACTGTTTGCAAATTAAGCTGAGGAAGTGCACATGGCAGTGATGGCCCAAAGGGCCTCATTTCCTTGTTTGAGGTTGCATAGGATCGTGTGAATGACTATTCACTCAGTGTAGTCTCATGGAGACCTGTGCAAACCGTTTGTATATTACTTATATTCTCATCATGCGAATCTCAACAATTAAAATTGAATTGGTTTGATTTCCCAAACAAAATTCACCCTCAAATGTACAACAAATTGCCGCCCTAAGGAAGCTCCTTCCCCCTCCCGCGCAGACCAGAGCACCGTTATTTATCTTTATTTTTAAATCGAATCTGATGACTAATGACCCTTTGTCTATAAATTATTTCATTTTGCATATGGATCCATATAATTATAATTCATTGGTGATTCTTGCAATAATTCTTATCAAAGAGGACAGCACAGTGTGGATGGACGGACAACCTAACACCAAGCTCGACCCTTCTCACACCCACCAAAGGGACAGGCATAACCGTCGATACAGCCAAAAACGCCGTTTTTTATTTTACTTAAATTTAGAATTGAAGTGTTTTAATATGATGTTAAACACTATCCCAAGTGTGAAAAATAATGTGGTAAAATTTCAGGGGATTGGCCCAGGGAGTCTGGAATTGTCTAGAAATCAAGAAAACCACACACACACACACACACCAACCACTAACACACAGCCAACACAACACACGCACACGCACAACGCACACACACACACCTTGCTTTTTCCGTGCTCTTAACCAACCGTCTGCTTGAAGCCCTTCAAAGATGATCCCTGGTACAAAGTACGTTTAAACCGGAGAATGGAGGGGAAGTGGGAAGTGTCTCTGAGCGATAGCAGTGTTCCATGCAGCTGTGGAAATAATAACTGGTAACAGCAGAAATCAACACTTCATATCAAACAGAACTCATCATCCACAATGTTCCAAAAAATCAGTGCATTGCCCGATTAATGTACCTGCCCGAGCGAGCAGCAAGGGTCGTTGGCTTGACCGGACTCAACCAATGCCAGAGTGACACCTTGAAAGATTGCTAAGAGTGAAAGTTCACTAGACTAACCGAAACCAATTTGGACCATAAAACATGAAGAAGCAATCAGAAAAGGTATCCCTAACCACTTGCAAAAAAATTGCAAAGACAGGTGCAAAAATAGAGGGAGTGACCATGAAAACCAAAAAGCAATGAATACGCTCCATTGATAGGAAAAAGGACAAATAAAATATAAAGTGAATAATCAACAGATAACACTGAACAATGGGATAACGATAAGAGTCGGAAAGGTTATTAACACACAAAAAAAGATTGGACAGATTTGGAGTTAGACAGAAGGGCTTATTGAATGGGTAAGAGGAGGTCAATTGAACTGGGATGGAGAATGAATATTATAATGCCCAATAGACCAGGGACAACTAATAATGGTTTAAAGAAAGTTTGTGGAAACGTGAAACCAAAGCAATCATTGAAAACAGGAAGTTGACACTCACGTACAACTGATGAGCCATGCTGCGCTGACAGAGAACGCAAAGCATTTGTGGACCAGATATAGTACTGAGGTTAAATAAGAAGACAGATTGCTAATTGTGGTTTCAAGTAACCGCCAGCGATTTTTGGCCTAACTGCAGAAAATCAAATCCAAAATAACACTCAATGATCTCAAACTGAAGAGAAAGATCCTGGAAGCTGCAAGAGCACCGAAATTGCCCCAGTGATACTTGAGCGATGCAATGATGAAGAGAACCTTATGGAGATCTAAAACCATCCTGGGAATATTACACAACGAACTACAGTTGGAGCTTGTCGGAGCCCTTGACACGAAACTTTGAGAACAGAAACGTCACAACTTGGTCAATGATTTGTGAATCCCTTATGTAGATGTCGATCAGATTACTGCAGGAACCATGGGGACACTGCATGGTGGCACAGCCACGCTCCTGCGAAATGAAGCACATGCTGCATACACTCGGATCGGATCTGGGAGTTTCATAATGGGGCATGTCAAGATATCAATGGGGAAAAAATGTGCAAAAGATGTGGGTGTAGTTTAATGCGTGAAACCAAAGCCACACCAGCCTTTTAAAGTGATGCTACGTTCAGAGCATTTTCATCCAAACCATTACACACGATAGCCTGATGGAACAAATGTGATTCAAGTTGATCAAAGGTAAGTATGCTTACCTCGAGCTGTCATGCCAGCCCTCAGGTTAAAATCGTCATATCTACTACTTTTTTGTTCATTGTTTAAAATAATGTCCCTTATTATTTCTGTTATTTTGTACCATTTAGTCTTAATGTCCTTCGTCCTTGTGATTGACGAATGTAAAAGCTCCTCGGCGAGCCTAAGAACTGCAGAAAATTAATGAATTGATAGCTGTTTAATGTCGCCTGAATGTGTACTCATGCAGTCCATTTTAGTCTTAGCTATGCCAGGAGGAGCAGAGATAAATTGTTTGTTTGAAAAAGAAAGGCAAAGACAGTGGAAATTAAAAGAATGAGAAGGGGGACAGGTCAGAGGGGGGTTTGGAGTAAAGGTGAAAGGAGATCTAAATAGAATTAGTCTCATCCGAGGGGATGCGGACTATTTGCAACATCCGTGTGTGCTTCCGCTCGTCTCGTTTGTCGTTATTCTCCAATTTCAGGTTTGGAGGAGGTGGAACGAAAGTCCCCCAGGAGTTCAAACATCATAATATTTGATCACAAGTTCATAACGGACAAGCTGTTTCAACTTTGTTGTTCTCAGAGTTTTGTTCCGAGTGCTCTTTTCAGGATAGTCACGACCGCCAGACTGCCTCAATTGGTAGTTCGTTTTGTGGTGTATTAAACGGGGATAGCACTTGATTTCAATCACAGTGAGTTCTTCTTTTATTACCACTGGTACATTTCGACACTCTCACCTTCCAGATCTTCTTGATCTCATTTTGGGGTCCTGTATTGTGGTCATTTTCATTGATTTCTGCATATTTAACTGGGTCTGATATGTCAATTCAGCATGCTGTCTTTTCTTTTGTTCCTGAGAATGACGTCCATCAACAGGCCTTTTTTCTATTTCCGCTCGATGGATCATTTAGTCGTTACATAAGCATGACATCCTTTTATTCAATGGATTCCTTGGTTGTGTTTTCCATGGGAGTTTTCTGGAACTGCGATGTTGCATTTTTTCTGCCGATATCCATGAATCACTTTGCTGTGACTGTTGTGTGTAAGTGTTCTGATAATAGTTCTATATACGAAACGCAGGTGATCGTACTTTTCTGTTTTTGGTCTTGGCAGAACCTACACTTGTCCGTCAGTCTGGCTCAGTCCTGCCATCTGTTAAATCTATTGGTGTAGTGTCCTTTAATCTTCTTCGGCATTTTTAAAATTATTATTATTATTATTATTCGTTCTCCGTCCCAGTTGAGCTGACCTCTTCTTACCCATTCCAATGTGAGCCTTCTTTTGTCGATCACCAACTCCAGTCCAATTAGTTTTTGTATTTTCCTGCTCTTTTGTCGTTCTCTATGAATCCAATTCCAGTTGTTGGTTGGTATATTTGTTTGATATTTTCTTTTGTATATATTTATTTTTGTCCCTTTTTTGCAATTGTGGGCGTATTTGTTACTGTTTCATTTCCTTGTGCGGTATTTTCTAACTTCGCACCTGTTTTTGGAAATTCCTTGCAAGGTGAATTTGGGATACTTTTTTCAAGGTTTGGTGTGTTCAATGTCGTTTACAAATGAATCCAATTGGTCTGTGAGCATTTTCACATACTCAGCTAGTCTACCTCGTCGCTCTGTTGCACTGGTTGAGTTCCTCAGGTTTGCTCCTCCTCTCGCCTCAGCAGGTCTTCTCGGGATGCACCTCGTTTTGGAGAAACATTTTGTGGATGGTGAGGATTTTCTACTTGTTTTGATGTCTAATTTATTGATTCTGATTTATTATTGTGTTTATTCTCACAGGTGTATCTGGAACACTGGTACTCAGCGAGTTGGTTTCATGGCTTTGATTTTGTTTCTTGGGGAGAGGTACATTTACGGATTTGCTTCATTCTATGTAGTATTACTTTTGGCGATTGTTTGCGCATTTTGTTTGGAACTTTTGTGAATATTTGGTAGCCCTCTTCTACTCCGAGTTTTTGTCTGATTCGCTTCGTTTTCGAACTGCCATTTGTTGTTTCAAGGTCAATTTTATGTTGTCCCTCTTATTGTTGGTTTACCTGATACAAATGTGCAACTGGAGCACTTATCTATCCAAATTCCATTGAATGTTCTTCAAAGAAACCGTTTTTAACTGTTTCAGCTGTTCTGTAAATTTTCATCATTTGGTGCGAAGAGGCTTTAATCATCTATGTTATATGTAGATGGACCCTCTGAGTACATCATCATAAACAGGAACACGGATACCCCTAACACCAAAAAAAGAACAATCAAAGAAATTGCACCAATATCCCTTGGTGCATTTCTTTCGGATGTTCTCTTTTGGTGTTAGGTGGTAATCCGTGTCCTCGTTTTATGATGATGTTACTCGAGGGGTCAGAGCCAAACAAAAGGGGGAAAGACCTCTCCCTGGAGATCCACCACACTAATCTTCACATCTTGTATTTTGATCTTTTCCTTCTGAAATGCTGTAATTCATGTGGTGGTTCATCGTCATGCTTTCTCATTCAGTTGGATTTTTGGGGATTGAGTTGTGTGTGTGTTGTGTGTAGATGTGTGTGTGTGTGTGTGTGTTGTTTGTGTGTGTCCGCCTGCATTCTATATTTTTCGCTGTAAAAATTATTTCCTCTCTGCAACGCTTGTCCGTTCTTGTGAAACTTTCAAATAAGTAGGGACTCCCCATGGAAATATTGTGTTTGATAACTCTGACTCATATGTCACATGGTAGGGAGTCCATATGGTTAAGAGGAAAAAAATTGGAACGACTTCTTTCAAATCGCCTTAACAAAAAAATTGTAACATAGTCCGTGGATATATAGGATGATATCGATGAACCGGCTAACACAATCTTTGGTGAAGTGGTATTACAGCTATAATTGGTTTTAATCAAAATCCTTATCCAAACATCTTGAAACTTCATAGAATTGATCTAAAGCTGATGAGAATGAAGATTCTCAAATTATGATATCATACGGTCTTGTTGGTCTGATGGCCATTATGGATTTAAAATAAAAACGTAAAATCTTTCTCCGACGAGCTCACAGATCGTGCGCCAACTTCATACATTGATGGACTAGTCATGGGAAACAAAATTCATCTTCCACGCTGCATTGATGCCTTTAGCCTTAATGTGCCAAATGGTTGTTAATATCCTAATAATCCAATGCAATAATAATAACTAAAGTTTACGGATAATGCAATGTATGTGACATAATAGAGTGCATGGATGATTTGGGTATATCGGGCGTAATAGCAGCGTGCTCCAGTTCAATGGTAATTTTTGTTCAGATGAGCGGTGAGGTGACTATGCACTCTGGCGATGCCGTTTGTTAGC
>CM068962.1:25029982-25040480 GCA_035128595.1 Eptatretus atami | reverse complement strand
CACATTAGCCTGTGCTCGTTGGCCCCCCGAGTTTTTATGGAGCGCGGGTTGTGAGTCAGGACGCGACGAGGCGACGGAGATTACGGGCAGGGAGGGCTCGTCTGGCCACTGGGTCTGGGTGGAGACCGTGGAGGTGTTGTGGGAGTGGTCGGGGTGGAGAGTATCGCACGGATTGCCCGTGGCGTTGGTGACGATCACACCCACAGTCACACTGTTTGATGTTCGTGCGCACCTCAAGTCGGCCTTGTGCGACGTATCGAACCTTTGGCTTCCATTTGGGTTTTCATTTATAAATGATGTAAAAAGTTGCTTAACAATAACATGAGGACAATTGATGTCGACCGTTCAGATTGCTTGGCTGCTGCACTCAAACACACCCAACCTTTCAGGGGCACACCTTCCCAGAGTTACCTTTCGCACGTTTGGCGCGAAATATCAACAACAATCACCTGCACACCTTTTTTTTTTACCGGGAAAGCGATTTAATTTGTTATTTAGAGCAACGAGTCACTACTGGGAAAAAAAAATTATTTATTTGTATTATATATATATATTATATATATATATATAATACACAGGGGCTGCAAAAGTAGGTATAGAGTAAGGATTATATACCAGTATTACGCAGTATTATAATAGTGGTGCTAGGTATTCATTTATTCATTAAAATCATTATACATTTTATATGTTTATTATTGTATGGTTATTATTGGTATGTTATTATTGATATGTTTTATTATTGGTATGTTTATAATTGGTATGATTATTGATATGTTTATTATTGGTATGGTTTTATTGGTATGTTATTATTGATATGTTATTGGTATATTATTGATATATTTATTATTGGTATGTTTATTGGTATGTTATTATTGTAATTATTGATATGTTTATTATAATGTTTATTATTGGTATGTTATTATTAATGTTATTATTGGTATGTTATTATTGGTATATTATTGATATGTTTATTATATGTTTATTATTGGTATGTTATTATTGATATGTTTATTATTAATGTTTATTATTGGTATGTTATTATTGATATGAATTGTATAATCAATAAAATACGTTTTGCGCACGTTTGTTTTTCATTACTGTATACCTACTTTTGCAGCCCCTTGTATATGTGTAATGTATAAATATTGCTGATACTGCATTAGCATGAGCGAATTAGGCTCACGGTTTCCTGGCTTGGGTTCAGTTAGCAAGTTTCTTGTAGAGCGCTCGCCAAGCGGCTTAAGCACTCAAGCAAGCACTCCATTCGAAACCGTTGATAAGGAACGGCTGGCTGAGCAAGCGCTAGCTAGCTGCTTGGTAACAGAACACAACCCTGTGTTCACCTTTGACCTTTCTATTGCTCAGAGGTAGTGCGTTCACCTTTCACCTTTGACCTATCTTTCTTATATCGACCCCACCACAAACTGGTTGATCGGTGCTTTACACGCAGAAGGTTGCATCACAAACCGCCGTCCATCAGATAGACGTTAAGCCGGGTGTCCCCTCTGCAAGCATTCGTTGATCCCACGGTGTCTTTCATCAAGAGTCGGTGAGTTATCTCCGGCATGTTGAACATTTACAAACAACTTGGTGCACCCGATCAATATCGGGTTACTTCGAGTTGAGTGAAGCATCAAGAAGATTGTTGTTGGTGAAAATTGCCATAAATAAGAAAAGCCATAGATACGTCACCACGGTGGAGAGGAGCGATCGAACATTTGGAGGAACAATGGGCGAGGGAAAGAAACACTCAAGAGAAAAAACAAGTTGAAGCCCAGAAATAAACGTTTTTTTTTACACACGTGGCAAAATTTAACTAGGGAGTGCAACACGGTAATGATGGTCCAAATGGCCTCATTTCCTTCAAGGTCGTACATCATGTGAACAGTCGTAAGACTGAGTGTAGTAGCCACAGAGAATGTCGACCTTATGTACATTCATTTCAATTCAGTGTACGGAAAATTAATATTTCAAAGCAACAGGTTCATTTCCCAACAGAGCATCACCTTTCAAACGCGCAGGCGCAGTCCAAGCTCCGCCCCCTCTCCCGCCAAGGCAGTCACGACATGCGACAAACGATCGTCCAAACCGCCGTTATTTTATGTTTTTACATCAATTTGATTAAGAATTGAAATATTACTGTGACGTCGACTTCCCCACATGTGAAAAGAATGTGGTCCAGCAAATTTTAGGGAAATTGGCACAGGGGTTTAGAAACGTATAAGAAACAAACAAACAGATTCACTTTTATATGTATTACATGTTGGGTCACCCAGTCAATATTGGGGTTTTTTTTAGACCGGCAAAACATGAAGAAGATGATTGATGTTTCGTTTGAGCTGTTGCAAAAATTAAGCTGGGAGTGCAACATGGCAGTGATGGCCCAAAGGGCCTCATTTCCTTGTTTGAGGTTGCATAGGATCGTGTGATGACTACTTTCACTCAGTGTAGTCTCATGGAGACTGTGCAACCGTTGTATATTACTTAATATTCTTCATGCGGAATCCAAACAATTAAATGAAATTGGTTTGATTCCAAAAACAAATTCACCCTCAAATGTCACACAAAATTGCCGCCCCCTAAGGAAAGCTCTGCCCCTCTCCCCGCCGACCGACCAGAGCACCGTTATTTCTTATTTTAACATCGATCTGATGACTATGGAACCTTTGTCTATAAATTTTTCATTTTGCATATGGATCATAAATAATTATATTCAATTGGTTTGATTCTTGACAAATAATTCCCCTTCAAAGAGGACACACAAGTGTGGATGGACAGGACACCTAAACCAAGCTCGACCCTTCTCCCCACCAAAGGGGAAACCCGGCATACACCGTCGATCAGCCAAAACGCCGTTATTTCATATTTTTACTTAAATTTAGAATTGAATGTTTTTAATATGATGTTAACCTACCAAGTGTGAAAATAATGTGGTAAATTTCAGGGGAATTGGCCCAGGGGTATGGAATTGTCTAGAAATCAAAGAAAACCACACACACACACACACACACACGCACACGCACACACACACACACCTTGCTTTTCCGTGCCTCTTACCAACCTGTCTGCTTGAGCCCCTTCAAAGATGATCCTGGTACCTCGATTTTACCGGAGAATGGAGGGGAAAGTGGGAAGTGCTCTCTGAGCGATAGCAGTGTTCCAATGCAGCTGTGGAATAATAAACTGGTAACAAGCAGAAATCAACAACTTCAATATCAAAACAAGGAAACTCATCATCCACAAAATGTTCCACAAAAATCAGTGCATCCCGATAATGTACCTGCCGAGCCGAGAAGCAGGTCGTGGCTTGACGGAACTCAACCAAATGCCCAGAGTGACACCTTGAAAGATTGGCTAAGGAAGTGAAAAGTTCAATAGACTACCGAAACCAATTTGGACATAAACATGAAGACAGCAATCCAGAAAAGGTATCCCTAACCCACCTTGCAAAAAAATTTGCAAAGACAGGTGCAAATAGAGGATGTGACACATGAAACCAAAACAGCAATGAATACAGCTCCATTGATAGGAAAAAGGACAAAATAAAAATATAAAGTGAAATATCAACAGATATACACTGACAAATGGGATAACTATAAAAGAGCAGGAAGGTATTAACAACAACAAAAAAAAGAATTGGACAGATTTGGAGTAGACAAAGAAGGCTTATTGGAATGGGTAAGAGGAGGTCAATTGAACTGGGATGGAGAATGAATCATTATAAATGCCCAAGACCAGGGACACTATAACAATGGTTTAAAGAAAAGTTGTGGAAACGTGAACCAAAAGCAATCATTGAAAACAAGGAAGTGACACTCACGTACAACCTGATGAGCCCATCCTGCGTGAACAGAGAAAGCAAAGCATTGTGACCAGATATAGTACTGAGGTACTAAAATAAGAAGACAGAATTGCTAATTGTGGTTTCAATACCCAGCGATTTTGGCCTAAACTGCAGAAATCAACAAAATCACCAAATACCATGATCTCAAAAATGAAGAGAAAAGATCCTGGAAGCTGAAGAGCACCAAAATTATGCCGCCAGTGATACTTGAAGCGATGCAAATGATGAAGAAGAACCTTATGGAGATCCTAAAAACCATCCCTGGGAATATTACTACAAACGAACTACAGTTGGAAGCTGTCGGAGCCCTTGACACGAAACTTTGAGAACAAGAAAACGTCACAACTTGGTCAATGATTTGTGATCCCTTATGTAGATGTCGATACAGATTACTGCAGGAACCTGGGGACACTGCAATGGTGGCACAGCCACGCTCCTGAGAAATGAAGCACATGCTGCATACACTCGGATCGGGATCTGGAGTTTCATAATGGGGCATGTCAAAAGATATCAATGGGGAAAAAAATGTGCAAAGATAGTGGGTGTAGTTTGAATGCGTGAAACAAGCCAACACCAGCCTTTTAAAGTGATGATACGTTCAGAGCATTTCACTCCAAACCATTACCCGGATAGCCTGATGGAACAAATGTGATTCAAGTTGATCAAAGGTAAGTATGCTTACCTCGAAGCTGTCATGCCAGCCCTCAGGTTAAAATCGCATATCTACTACCTTTTGTTCATTGTTTAATAATGTCCTTATTATTTCTGTTATTTGTAACCATTTGTCTTAATGCCCTTGTCTTGTGATTGACGAATGTAAAAGCTCCTCGGCGAGCCTAAGAATGCAGAAAAATAATGAATTGATAGCTGTTTTAATGTCAGCACTGAATGTGTACTCATGCAGTCCATTTTAGTCTTGCTTATGCAAGGAGGAGCAGAGATAATTGTTTGTTGAAAAAAAAGAAAAGGCAAAGAAGGGAAATTAAAAATGAAGAAGGGGGAACAGATCAAGAGGGGGGTTTGGAGTAAAGGTGAAAGGAGATCTAATAGAATTAGTCTCATCCGAAGGGGATGCGAGACTATTGCAACACCCGTGTGTGTGTGTGTGTGTGTGTCGTTGATCGTTATCTCAATTTTCAGGTTTGAGGAGGTGGAACGAAGTCCCCCCAGGATTCAAAGCATCCATATATTTGGATCACAGTTCATGGACCAAGCTGTTCAACTTTGTTGTTCTCAGAGTTTTGTTCCGAGTGCTCTTTTCAGGATAGTCACCGAACCCCAGACTGCCTCCAATTGTAGTTCGTTTGTGGTAGTATTACTGGGGATGCACTTGGAGTTTCAATCACAGTGAGGTTCTTCTTTATTACCACTGGTACAATTTCGACACTCTTCACCTTCCAAGATCTCTTGATCTCATTTTTGGGGTCCTGTTATTTGGTCATTTTCTTGATTTCTGCATTATTTATCACTGGGTACTGATATGTCAATCAGCAATGCTGTCTTTTCCTTTTTGTTCCTGAGAATGACATCCAGTCACAAGGCTTTTTTTCTATTTTCACGCTCGATGGGATCATTAGGTCGTACATAAGCATGACATCCTTGTTTTCAATGATTTCCCTTGGTTCGTGTTTCCATGAGTTTTCTGGAACTGCGATGTTGAATTTTTTGCAGATATGCCAATGAATCACTTTGCACACTTTGTTGTGCCGTTGTGTGTAAAGTTGTTCTGATAATAGTTCTTTATATTCCGAAAGCACGTGACTCGTACTTTCTGTTTTTGTCTTGCAGAACCTACACTTGTCCGTCTGGCTCAGTCCTGCCATCTGTTAAATCTATTGGTGTAGTGTCCTTAATCTTCGGCATTTTTAAAATTATTATTATTATTCGTTCTCCGTCCCAGTTGAGCTGACCTCTTCTTACCCATTCCAATGAGCCTTCTTTGTCGATCCCAACTCAGTCCAATTAGTTTTTGTATTTTCCTGCTCTTTTGTCGTTCTCCCAGTTGTTGGTGGTATATTTGTTGATATTTCTTTTTATATATTTATTTTGTCTTTTTTGCAATTGTGGGGCGTATTTGTTACTGTTTCATTTTCCTGTGCGGTATTTTCTACTCGCACCTGTTTTTGGAAATTCCTTGCAAGGTGAATTTGGGATACTTTTTCAGGTTTGGTGTGTTCATGGTCGTTTACAAAAATGAATCCAATGGTCTGTTGAGCATTTCACATACTCAGCTAGTCCTACACTCGTCGCTCTGTGCACCTGGTTGAGTTCCATCAGGTTGCTCCCTCCCTCTCGCCTCAGCAGGTACATTCTCGGGATGCACTCGTTTTTGGAGAACATTTTGTGGATGGTGAGGAGTTTTCTTGTTTTGATGTCTAATTTATTGATTTCTGATTTATTATTGTCGTTTATTATTCCACAGGTGTATTGGAACACTGGTACTGCGAGTTGGTTTATGGCTTTAATTTTGTTTCTTGGGGAGAGGTACAATTTCAGGATTTGCTTCATTCTATGTAGGTATTCTTTGGCGATTGTTTTTGTGCATTTGTTTGACTTTGTGACATATTTGGTAGCCCTCTTCTACTCCGAGGTATTTGTATGATGCTTCGTTTTCTAACTGCCATATTGTTGTTTCAAGGTCAATTTTTATGTTGTCTCTTATTGTTGGTTTACCTGATACAAATGTGCACTTGGAGCACTTATCTAATCCAAATTCCATTTGAATGTCTTCAAAGAACCGTTTTACTAGTTTCAGCTGTTCTGTAAATTTTTCATCATTCGGTGCGAAGAGCTTTAAATCATCTATGTATAGTAGATGGACCCTCTGAGTAACATCATCATAAACAGGACACGGATACACCCTAACAACCAAAAAAAGAACATCCAAAGAAATTGCACCAAATCCCCTTGGTGCAATTTCTTTGGATGTTCTTCTTTTGGTTGTTAGGGTGTATCCGTGTCCTCGTTTATGATGATGTTACTCAGAGGGTCCAGAGCCAAACAAAACAAGAGGGGGGAAAGACCATCTCCCTGGAAGATCCCACACCATATCTTCACATCTTGTATTTTGATCTTTCCTTCTGAATGCTGTAATATCAATGTGGTGTTCCATCGCTCCATTGCTTTCTCATTCAGTTTGATTATTTGGGGATTGAGTGTGTGTGTGTGTGTGTGTGTGTGTGTGTGTGTGTGTGTGTGTTTGTGTGTGTCCGCCTGCATCTATATATTTTCGCTGTAAAAATATTTCTCTCTGCAACGCTTGTCCGTTCTATGTGAAACTTTAAACATAAGAGGGACTCCCCATGGAAAATATTGTGTTGATAACTCTGACATCATATGTCACATGGTATGGAAGTCATATGGGATTAAAGGGAAAAAAAATTGAACGACTTCTTCAAAATCCGCTTAACGAAAAAAATTGTAACATAGCTCCCCGTGGGATATATAGGATGATAATGATGACATCTTTGGTGAACTGGTATTACAGCTATAATTGGTTGAATCAAAATCCTTATCCAAAAATCTGAAACTTCATAGATCTGATCTAAGACTCGATGCGAATGAAGAATTCAATTTATGATATCATCGGTCATGTGGTCTGATGGCCATATTGGATTTAAAATAAAAACGTAAAAAAATCTTCTTCTCCAGAACCGCCTCACAGATCGATGCGAAACTTCATACATATGATGGACTAGTCATGGGGGAAAAAAAAAAAATTCATCTCCACCTGCATTGATGCCCTTTAGCCTTAATGTGCACAAAAATGGTTGTTAAATATCCTAATAATCAATCAATATAATCAATAAAGTTACGGATAATGGCAATGTATGTGACATAATAGAGTGCATGGATGATTTGGGTATATGGGCCGTAATAGCAGCGTGCTCAGTTAACAATGGTATTTTTGTTCAGAATGAGCAGGTGAGGTGACACTATGCACTCTGCGAATGCCATTTTTGTTAGCCCCTCCCTACGCAGCAGAAGACAGGGTTTTGCAATCACTTCCATGTGTCTGTGTGTCTCTCCAGGCCGTAACTTCTTTTTTGACCTTTTGTCAGCATACCATTTGAGCTTTTGTCATCAAATTTTCAACAAAGCTTCATTATGAGAATATGGAGAAGACAAATTAATAATTTTGTAAAAATAATTTTCATCATTTTATTGTTATTATTATTATTGTTCAACCCGTTTTTAGCCTTTTTTTTTGCTCTAATTTTTTTAACATTATTTTTTTTTTCCTCAGCAACCACTTGCCCGATTGGCACAAAGTTTTCAGGGTAGGAGCGACCCCCCCCCCAATGGAGCATATTGTAGTGATAATCGTGATGTCATAGGTCATGTGGTATGGCAGACGTCTTGGATTTAACGCAAAAAATTAAAACATATCTCTGAAACCTCTGACCGGAAAAATTTGAAACTTGGCACATCAAATTTTAAGGATGACATCATCGGTGAGGTGGTATGGTCGACCAGCCATAAATGTTTTAATTGACATCCATGTTTACCATTGAGATTCAGTGTTTATTTCCAGGCCATAACATTTTTACCAAATCGAGCTTTTGTCATCAAATCTTAAACAAACCTTTATTATGAGATTGTGGAGAACACAAATTAATAAAACTAGTACGGGCCCGTAGGGGCGGGCCCGTAGGTGCGTGCCTGTAGGTGAGTGCCAGTATGTGCCAGCTCTCTCGCCCCCCTCTATTGCCCCTCTATCCCCCTAGTCTCGCCCTTCCTCTCCCCCTCCTCTCTCGCCCCACTCTCATCCCCCCTCTCCACTCGTCCCCCTTCTCTCTCAGATATTGGTCGACAGATAAATGGCGTAACTTGGGAACTGCTCGTCCGATTAATATCAAACCTCGAAAAGGCACATCGCGGTCCCAGCAATATCCTGGCAAGTTTCAATTGAATCGGACCGTCAATCGTGAAAAAAAAAAAAATAAAAATTTAATTGTGACGTCATAGCACCGTGTCTTGTCATTGGTCGACAGATAAATGGACGTAACTTGGGAACCGCTTGTCGATTAATATCAAACTTGAAAAGGCACATCAGCGGCCCAGCAATATTCCTGGCAAGTTTCAATCAGATCGGACGGCGGTCGTCGAGAAACGGGCGCGCAGACAGACAGACAGACAGACACGAACACACACACACAGATTGCTGGAATTATAGATAGATGTACAATTTTTTTTTCAGCTGTCGTTTCTTCAAGTCTGAGTAACAAAAGCGGACGTGGATGGGCTTTGCATTTTCAGATGCTGTCTCGTTTCATATGCCATCGATAGATGACCACGTATTGTATTTGTTTCCATGTTGGGTTCAGTTACCCATGAATTGTGAGTATTCGTTTCCTCAATCGCATTTGATCTCAGCACCAAAAAGTGTCTGTTCTTTCAGTGCACTGCAAATGTTACAGCTTGTGGCGAGATCAGATTTCGAACACAGCCACGACTCCATGGAAAATGACCCCACAGTCAGGTCATCAATCACCTGTCGTTACTCTAAACAATCGCTGCAGATCAAAGAAGTAACTGTGAATGCCACGAGCAGGTTTCTTTGAGGGTTGAGAGGAAAGGACAATGTAATATGAAATTGCTTGTTCATTCTGCAGGTGTTTCTGCTGTTGATCCACACGGCAAGGCATAGCAAATGGCTGCAAAGTGAGTTGATGTTTTCTTCGAGACAAAGATTCTTTGGATAGTAAAATTCATGACCTTGTGAGAAAATGGTTTGATATTGAAGTGAATCAAAACTTGGGAATATATAGGATTGTGGCACCCAGACGTTTTGGGGCATCTTTTATCTTTTATCGGGGTACCCAGAAGTTAGAAATGCTTTCTTGGCTTCGGCCAAAACGTGGACAGGTAAGCAACCTGTTGCAGTGCTCTGTAGGTTAGAGCAGGAATTTGGAATTTAATAAAGGTGCTGGCACACATTGGCTGACTTGTAAAATACATTGTGGAATCTTTAAAGGTCATGAGCAAATAATAGATGGGATGCCCAGCTTAACATCGATCATAGGGACGGCCAATGGCAAACGTCAAAGTAACAGCCAACTTCAGCTTACTGGCTCTCATGTCCTCCCACTCATAGCACCCTCTTTTCAGGGCTGAATAATCTCCATATATATATATATATATATATATACAACCATGTGCAAATACAACCCGTCATGTCGTTGATGGGAATAATAAGGGCGAGGGAGGGAGAGAGGAGGGAGGAGACTGAGAAAGAGGGGGATGAGGCGAGGAGGGAGTGTTGGAGGTTCGAGCAAGGAGGGGTGGGGGAAAGGAAGGCAGCATGAGGGGAGGGCAAGGGAAGGCAGCATAATAGGAGGGCAGTGAAGGCAAGGAAGGCATTGTGAGGGGAGGGCAGGAAGGCAGTGAGAGGAAGGTCCGTCCGGACATAACCACCATCTGGACAGAACTACGTCCTAACACGTATGGAGATAACCATGTCTGTAACATCCGGAGATAACCATCATCTGGATATGTGCAGAGATAACCACCATCCAGGCATAACCACTGTCCAGATACATCAAGGAAAGGCAGTGTGAGGGGAGGTCTGCCCAAAATAACCACCATCATGACAGGTATACTAAGAGGGTGGGGTGGGGGGGGAGAGCGGTTGAGGTGTGAGGTGGTATGGAG
>CM068962.1:25019302-25029957 GCA_035128595.1 Eptatretus atami | reverse complement strand
GGGAAGAGAGATCGATAATATCGGTTATTAGAATTGAGTGAAGCAATCAGAAAGATTTGTGTTGTGAAAATGCCATAATAAAGAAAAGCCATAGATACGTCCACGGTGGGAGGAGCGATCGAGACATTTGGAGGAAAATGGCGGAGGAAGAAACACTCAAGAGAAAAAACAAGTTGAAGCCAGAAATAACGTTTTTTTTTACACACGTGGCAAAATTTAACTAAGGGAGTGCAACAGGTAATGATGGTCAAATGCTCATTTCCTTCAAGGTCGTACATCATTGTGAACAGTCGTAAGACTGAGTGTAGTACCACAGAGAATGTCGACTTATGACATTCATTTCAATTCAGTGTACGGAAATTAATATTTCAAAGCACAGGTTCATTTCCAACAGAGCATACCTTTCAAACGCGCAGGCGCAGTCCAAGCTCCGCCCCTCTCCCCCAAGGCAGTCACGACATGGAAAACGATGTCCAACCGCGTTATTTTATTTTTTACATCAATTTGTTAAGAATTGAATATTACTGTGACGCGCTTCCCCACATGTGAAATAATGTGGTCCAGCAAATTTAGGGAAATTGGCACAGGGGTTTAGAAACGTATAAGAACAACAAACGATTCACTTTTTATGTATTACATGTTGGGTCACCACTCATATTGGGGTTTTTTTTAGACCGGCAAAACATGAAGAAAATGATTGATGTTTCGTTTGAGCTGTTGAAAAATTAAGCTGGGAGTGCAACATGGAAGTGATGGCCCAAAGGGCCTCATTTCCTTGTTTGAGGTGCATAGGAATGGTTGATGACACTTTCACTCAGTGTAGTCTCATAGGAGACTGTGCAACCGTTGTAATATTACTTAATATTCTTCTCGCGGAATCCAAACATTTAAATGAAATTGGTTTGATTCAAAAACAAATTCACCCTAAAATGTACACAAAATTGCCCGCCCTAAGGAAAGCTCTGCCCTCTCCCCGCGACCGAACAGAGCACCGTTATTTCTTATTTTAAATCGATTCGATGACTATGAACCTTTGTCTATAAATTTTTCATTTTGCATATGGATCATAAATAATTATATTCATTGGTTTGAATTCTTGACAATAATTCCCCTTCAAAGAGGACACACAAGTGTGGATGACAGGAACTAAAACAAAGCTCGACCTTCTCCACAAAGGGGAAACCCGGATATACACCGTTCGATCAGCCAAAACCGCCGTTATTTCATATTTTTCTTAAATTTAGAATTGAATGTTTTAATATGATGTATAACCTACCAAGTGTGAAATAATGTGGTTAAATTTCAGGAATTGGCCAGGGGTATGGAATTGTCTAGAAATCAAAGAAAACCACACACACACACACACACACACCACACCACACGCACACGTCACACCACACAACACACTTGCTTTTCCGTGCCTCTTCACCTGTCTGCTTGAGCCCCTTCAAAGATGATCCTGGTACCTGTCGATTTTACGGAGAATGGAGGGAAAGTGGGAAGTGCTCTCTGAGCGATAGCAGTGTTCCAATGCCACTGTGGAATAATAAACTGGTAACAAGCAGAAATCAACAACTCAATATCAAAACAAGGAAACTCATCATCCACAAAATGTTCCACAAAAATCAGTGGATCCGATAATGTACCTGCCGAGCCGAGAAGCAGGTCGTGGCTTGACGGAACTACCAAATGCCAGAGTGACACCTTGAAAGATTGGTTAAGGAAGTGAAAAGTTCAATGACTACGAAACATTTGGACATAAACATGAGACAGCAATCCAGACAAAGGTATCCCTAAACCCACCTTGCAAAAAAATTTGCAAAGACAGGTGCAAATAGAGGATGTAACACATGAAACCAAACAGCAATGAATACAGCTCATTGATAGGAAAAAGACAAAATAAAATATAAAGTGAAATATCAACAGATATACACTGACAATGGGATACATAAAAGAGCAGAAGGTATTAACAACAACAAAAAAAAGAATTGGACAATTTTGAGTAGACAAAGAAGCTTATTGGAATGGGTAAGAGGAGTCAATTGAACTGGGATGGAGATTGAATCATTATAAATCCCAAGACCAAGGACACTATAACAATGGTTTAAAGAAAAGTGTGAAACGTGAACAAAGCAATCATTGAAAACAAGGAAGTGAACTCACGTACAACTGATGAGCCATCCTGCGTGAACAGAGAAAGCAAAAGCATTGTGACCAGATATAGTACTGAGGGTACTAAAATAAGAAGACAGAATTGCTAATTGTGGTTTCAATACCAGCGATTTTGGCCTAAACATGCAGAAATCAACAAAATACAAATACCATGATCTCAAAAATGAAGAGAAAAGATCCTGGAAAGTGAAGAGCACGAAATTATGCGCAGTGATACTTGAAGCGATGCAAAATGATGAAGAAGAACCTATGGAGATCCTAAAACCATCCCTGGAATATTACTACAAACGAACTACAGTTGGAAGCTGTCGGAGCCTTGACACGAAACTTGAGAACAAGAAACGTCACAACTTGGTCAATGATTGTGATCCCTTATGTAGATGTCGATACAGATTACTGCAGAACCTGGGGACACTGCAATGGGCACAGCCACCTCCTGAGAAATGAAGCACATCTGCATACACTCGGATCGGATCTGGATTTTCATAATGGGGCATGTCAAAAGATATCAATGGGGAAAAAAATGTGCAAAGATAGTGGGTGTAGTTAATGCGTGAAACAGCAACACAGCCTTTAAAGTGATGATACAGTTCAGACATTTCACTCCAACCATTACCCGGATAGCCTATGACAAATGGATTCAAGTTGATCAAAGGAAGTATGCTTACCTGGAAGCTGTCATGCCAGCCCTCAGGTTAAAATCGGATATCTACTACTTTTTCATTGTTTAATAATGTCTATATTTCTGTATTTGTAACCATTTGTCTTAATGCCTTGTCCTGTGATTGACGAATGTAAAAAGCTCCTCGCGAGCCTAAGAATGCGAGAAATAAATGAATTGATAGCTTTTTAATGTCAGCACTGAATGTGTACTCATGCAGTCCATTTTTAGTCTTGCTTATGCAAGGAGGAAGCCAGAGATAATGTTTGTGAAAAAAAAGAAAAGGGCAAAGAGGGAAATTAAAAATGAAGAAGGGAACAGTCAAGAGGGGGTTTGGAGTAAGGTGAAAGGAGATCTAATAGAATTGAGTCTCATCAAGGGATGCGAGATATTGCAACACCCGTGTGTGTGTGTCGTTGGTCGTTATCTTACCAATTTTCAGGTTTGAGGAGGTGGAACGAAGCCCCCAGATTCAAAGCATCATATATTGGATCACAGTTCAATGACAAGCTGCTTCAACTTGTTGTTCTCAGAGTTTTGTCCGAGTGCTCTTTTCAGGATATCACCGAACCCCAGACTGCCTCAATTGTAGTTCGTTGTGGTAGTATTACTCGGGGATGCACTTGGAGTTTCAATCACAGTGAGGTTCTTCTTTTACACTGGTACAATTGACACTCTTCACCTTCCAAATCTCTTGATCTCATTTTTGGGGTCCTGTTATTGGTCATTTTCTTGATTTCTGCATTATTATCACTGGTACTGAATATGTCAATCAGCAATGCTGTCTTTTCCTTTTTGTTGTCCTGAGAATGACGTCCAGTCACAAGGCTTTTTTCTATTTTTCAACGCTCGATGGAATTAGGTCGTACATAAGAATGACATCCTTGTTTCAATGATTTCCTTGGTTCGTGTTCCATGAGTTTTCTGAACTGGATGTTGAATTTTTTGCGATATCCAATGAATCACTTTGCCTTGTTGCTGCTTGTGTGTAAGTTGTTCTGATAATATTCTTATATTCCGAAAGCAGTTGACTCGTATTTCTGTTTTTGTCTGCAAACTACACTTGTCCGTCTGGCTCGTCTGCCATCTGTTTAAATCTATTGGTGTAGTGTCTTAATCTTCGGCTTTTTAAATTATTATTATTATTCTTATCGTCTCGGTCCAGTTGACTGACTCTTCTTACCATTCCAATAGCCTTCTTTGTCGATCCCAACTCAGTCCAATTAAGTTTTTGTATTTTCCTGCTCTTTTGTCGTTCTCCCAGTTGTTGGTGGTATATTTGTTGATATTTCTTTTATTATATTTATTTTGTCTTTTGCAATTTGGGGCGTATTTGTTACTGTTTAATTTCCTGTGCGTATTTCTATCGCACTGTTTTTGGAATTCCTTGCAAGGTGAATTTGGATACTTTTCAGGTTTGGTGTGTTCATGGTCGTTTACAAAAATGAATCCAATGGTCTGTGAGCATTTCACATACTCAGCTAGTCCTACACTCGTCGCTCTGTGCACCTGGTTGAGTTTCATCAGTTGCTCCTCCCTCTCGCCTCAGCAGGTACATTCTCGGATGCAATCTTTTTGGAGACATTTGTGGATGGTGAGAGTTTTCTTGTTTTGATGTCTAATTTATTGATTTCTGATTTATTATTGTCGTTTATTATTCAACAGGTGTATTGGAACACTGGTACTGCGAGTTTGGTTATGGCTTTATTTTGTTTCTTGGGGAGAGGTACATTTCAGGATTTGCTTCATTCTATGTAGGTATCTTTCGGCGATTGTTTTTTGCGCATTTGTTTGAATCTTTGTGACATATTTGGTAGCCTCTTCTACTCGCGAGGTATTTGTATGATGCTTCGTTTTCAAACGCATATTGTTGTTTCAAGGTCAATTTTATGTGTCTCTTATTGTTGGTTTACCTGATAACAATAGTGCACTTGGAGCACTTATCTAATCCAAATTCCATTTGAATGTCTTCAAAGAACCGTTTTACTAGTTCAGCTGTTTGTAAATTTTTCATCATATCGGTGCGAAAGCTTTAATCATCTATGTTATAGTAGATGCCTCTGAGTAAACATATCATAAACAGGACACGGATACACCTAACAACCAAAAAAAGAACATCAAAAAAATTGCACAAATCCCCTTGGTGCATTTTCTTGGATGTCTTCTTTTGGTGTAGGTGTATCCGTGTCCTCGTTATGATGATGTTATCAGAGGGTCCAGAGCCAAACAAACAAGAGGGGGAAAGACCATCTCCCTGGAAGATCCCACACATATCTTCAATCTTGTATTTTGATCTTTCTACTGAATGTTAATATAATGTGGTGTTCCAGTGCTCCATTGCTTTCTCATTCAGTTTGATTATTGGATGGTGTGTGTGGTGTGTGTGTGTGGTGTGTGTGTGTGTGTGTGTGTTGTGTGTGTCCGCCTAGCATCTACTAATATTTCGCTGTAAAAATATTTCTCTCTGCAACGCTTGTCCGTTTCTATGTGAAACTTTAAACATAAGAGGGACTCCCCATGGAAAATATTGTGTTGATAACTCTGACATCATATGTACATGGTATGGAAGTCATATGGGATTAAAGGGAAAAAATTGAACGACTTCTTCAAAATCCGTATTAACGAAAAAAATTGTAAATAGCTCCGTGGGATATATAGATGATAATGATGACATCTTTGGTGAATGGTATTACAGCTATAATTGGTTGAATCAAAATCCTTATCCAAAAATCTGAACTTCATAGATCTGATCTAAGACTCCGATGCGAATGAAGAATTCAATTTATGATATCATTCGGTCATGTGGTCTATGGCCATATTGGATTTAAAATAAAAACGTAAAAAAATCTTCTTCTCCAGAACCGCCTCACAGATCGATGCGAAACTTCATACATATGATGACTAGTCATGGGGAAAAAAAAAAATTCATCTCACCTGCATTGATGCCCTTTAGCCTAATGTGCACAAAAATGGTTGTTAAATATCCTAATAATCAATCATATATAATCAATAAAGTTACGGATAATGGAATGTATGTGACATAATAGAGTGCATGGATGATTTGGGTATATGGGCCGTAATACAGCGTGCTCAGTTAACAATGGTATTTTTGTTCAGAATGAGCAGGTGAGTGACACTATGCACTCTGCGAATGCTTTTTGTTAGCCCCTCCCTACGCAGCAGAAGACAGGGTTTTGCAATCACTTCATGTGTCTGTGTGTCTCTCCAGGCGTAACTTCTTTTTTGACCTTTTGTCAGCATACCATTTGAGCTTTTGTCATCAAATTTCAACAAAGCTTCATTATGAGAATATGGAAGAGACAATTAATAATTTGTAAAAATATTTCATCATTATTATTTTTATTATTATTATGTTCAACCCGTTTTTAGCCTTTTTTTTTTGCTCTAATTTTTTTAACATTATTTTTTTTCCTCAGCAACCACTTGCCCGTTGGCACAAAGTTTTCAGGGTAGGAGCGACCCCCCCCCCAATGGAGCATATTGTAGTGATAATGTGATGTCATAGGTCATGTGGTATGGCAGACGTCTTGGAATTTAACGCAAAAAATTAAAACATATCTCTGAACCTCTGACCGAAAAATTTGAAACTTGCCCATCAAATTTTAAGGATGACATCATCGGTGAGTGGTATGGTCGACCAGCCATAAATTTTTAATTGACATCCATGTTTCATTGAGATTCAGTGTTTATTTCCAGGCCATAACATTTTTACCAAATCGAGCTTTGTCATCAAATCTTAAACAAACCTTTATTGAGAATTGTGGAAACACAAATTATAAAACTAGTAACGGGCCGTAGGGCGGGCCCGTAGGTGCGTGCCTGTAGGTGCGTGCCAGTATGTGCAGCCTCTCTCGCCCCCCTTATCCCCCTATCTACCTTCTCTCCCCTCCCTCTCGCCCTTCTCTCCCCCTCCTCTCTCGCCCCACTCTCATCCCCCCTCTCCCCCACTCTATCCCCCCTCTCCGTCCCCCTCTCTCGCAGATATTGGTCGACAGATAAATGGCCGTAACTTGGGAATGCTCGTCCGATTAATATAACCTCGAAAAGGCACATCGCGGTCCCAGCAATATCCTGGCAAGTTTCAATTAGATCGGACCGTCAATCGTGCAAAAAAAAAATATAATATTTATTGTGACGTCATAGCACAGTGTCTTGTCATTGGTCGACAGATAAATGGACGTAACTTGGAACCGCTTGTCCATTAATATCAAACCTTGAAAAGGCACATCAGGGGTCCGGCAATATTCTGGCAAGTTTCAATCAGATGGACGTCAATCGTGCAAAAAAAAATAATAATAAAAATAATAAATAACCATATTGAAATCATTCGTGAACGTCATAGCACACAGTGTCTTGTCATTGGTCGACAGATAATGGCCGTAACTTGGGAACTCGTCGTCAGATTGATATCAAACTCGAAAAGGCACATCCGCGGGTCCCCGGAATATTCTGGCAAGTTTCAATCATGGACGGCGGTCGTCGAGAAACGTGAGGTCGCAGACAGAATCAGACAGACAGCACACACACACGATTGCTGGAATAATAGATAGATTCAATTTTTTTTTCTCAGCTGTCGTTTTCTTCAAGTCTGAGTACAGAGCGAGAGCATTTCAATGCTGTCTGTTTCATATGCCATCTGATAGAATGACCACGTATTGTATTGTTTCCATGTGGGTTCAGTTACCCATTGAATTGTGGTATTCGTTGCCTCAATCGCATTTATCTCAGACCAAAAAGTGTGTTCTCTTCCAGTGCACTGCAAATGTACAAGCTGGCGAGATATAAGAGCCACGACTCCATGGAAACGCCTCAGGTTCAATCAATACTGTGTTACTCTAAATCGCTTGAGATCAAAGAAGTAACTGTGATGCACAGGCAGGTTTTTTTGAGGTTGAGAGAAAGGACAATGTAATATGAAATTGCTTGTTCATTCTGCAGGTGTTTCTGCTGTTGATCCACACGGCAAGAGTGCATAGCAAATAGTAGTGATTTTTTCTTCGAGACAAAATTCTTTGGATAGTAAAATTCATGACCTTGTGAGAAAAGGTTTGATATTGAAGTGAATCAAATTGGGATTATATAGGATTGTGGCACCCAGACGTTTTTTGGGGCATCTTTTATCTTTTATCGGGGTACTCAGAAGTAGAATGCTTTCTTGCTTCGGCAAAACGTGGACAGGTAAGAACCTGTTGCAGTGCTCTGTAGGTTAGAGCAGGATTTGGAATTTAATAAAGGTGCTGGCACACATTGGCTGACTTGTAAAATACATTGTGGAATCTTTAAAGGTCATGAGCAAATAATAGATGGGATGCCAGCTTAACATCGATATAGGGACGGCCAATGGCAAACGTCAAAGTACAGCAACTTCAGCTTACTGGCTCTCATGTCCTCCACTCATAGCACCTTTTTTCAGGGCTGAATAATCTCCATATATATATATTTATATATATATATATATACAAGATAATATATATATATACAAACATGGTAGCAAATACAAGTCATGTGTTTGATGGAATAATAAGGGACGAGGAGAGAGAGGAGGGAGAACTGAGGAAGGAGGGGGAGTGAGGCGAGGAGGGGAGTGTTGGAGTTCGAGCAGATAGAGGACAGCATGAGGGAGGGGAAGGGAAGGCAGCATGAATAGGAGGGCAGTGGAAGGCAAGGGAAGGCATTGTGAGGGGAGGAAAGGGAGGCAGTGAGAGGAGGTCCGTCCGGAACTAACCACAATCTGGACAGAACTACCGTCCTAACACGTATGGAGATAACATGTCTGTATACATCCGGAGATAACATCAGAATATGCATCAACATCAATCGATAACTACTCGTAGCAACACAGAAACAGGCATAACCATGTCCAGATACATCAAGGAAAGGCAGTGTGAGGGGGTCTGCCCAAATAACCACCATCATGACAGGTATATAGAGGGTGGGGGTGGGGGGGGGAGAGAGGTTGAGGTGTGGGTGGTATGGAGACTGAGGAGGAGTGGGTGAGGGAGGAAGGAGGGGGATAGAGGAGGGGTGGACAAGAGAAAGCAGGGTGAAGGAGGGGAGGAGAAGTCAGCATGAGGGAGGGAAGGTAAGGCAGTGTGAGGGAGAAGCCCATCTGGAAATAAACCATCCAGCGAGATAACTGCCATTCATACATTCAGAGAGAGTGAGAGAGTCAGGGGGAGAGAAATGGAGAGTGTGGAGAGAGATAGGGGTGGAGAAAGAGATAGGGTGGAAGAAGAGAGGATGTGGTGGGAGGAGAGACGGAGAGTGGAGAGAGATGGGAAGGGGGGGGGGGAATATAAGGGGTGGGGAGAAGAGAAGAAGGGGAGGGATTCCGGCAGACGTGATGGCCAGTTTGAAGGCACACGCATTGATGAATCACGCTGCCTGTGACATTACATGGGATGACAGCTTATAGCTGGGTTGGGATTCAAACCCTGGCTAGACAGCTTAGAGTGAGCATGAGTACCTCTTGGCTTTCTTGCTGTGATGTGGCAATTCATTACTTCAAAGCAACTGAAAACATTTTTTACTCATTGTAATCATATAATTTATTTTGCCTTCCTACCTCCAGTACCGACTTTGAAGCTTGAAGAACGTGCACCAAGTGGTTTCACCAAGCACTTCATGAAACGGTTGAAGAAACTTTGAAAAGCAAAACCTTTAATTTTTATTTGTATTTATCTCTGCTGAAGTGATGGGTCGTATAATGGAAGATCATACAAAAAGGGAAACCGTCATGTAAAATACAATTTCACATTTTCAGTGAGCGAACCACTGCCTGTTGCATTGCAGAACACATGGCTAACGCAGGCGAGTGGCCTTGACCTTTGTTCAAGTCGATCGATATGCAGTATTCAGTGACAGTGTGAATATTATAGAGCGCTCGCCAAGTGGCTTCAGCATTCCAATGAAACGGATGATAAGGAATGGTTGACTTGGCAAGGAATGATTCGTCATGAGAAACACTTCCCGGAGACACCCAAGCAATGTCCGAATTGGAAAAATGAACACTTTTTTTTATCAGTTGAAAATACTGTTGATGTCAATAAAGAAGTTTAAATTTTGAAATCCGGCTGAGATCAAGAGATAGTCTTGAGGTTATTTATGGAATGTGCAGAAATTAAATAAAGCCACGAACGCTGGTGTCTCCTGGCGTTTATACGCATTGCAATGTACCCAGCGATTCCTAACTATGATGATCAGGCATTCAATAATATGAGGTCGGAAAGTGAAAACAAAAAACTTTTTAGTTTAAGAAATCGTGGCAGCCTGTTCCAAGTCAAGGAATGCTTGAGCAGTCCAAAAACATGGCGCCTTCAGACCCCAGCTCGGTAACCCAGGATACGCCTGAACACCTCATAGAGAGTGAGGTGGCCAAGGATGCACCTGACAAAGGATATATTTGAATAAGGCCATGAATTATCTTCAAAGGGGGTGTTTTAATTTACTCAAACACCCAATTTTCAGTCAGGTACTTCCTTGGAGTTCTGAGACATAATCTGTGGCGATGCTCACCATAACAGTCAGGAGGTGCATCTGATGTTTAAATGATGAATGTGGTCATCAATGATGAGATATTTATTGGTATGCTGTCCTGATGAGGGCAAACAATTCCCAAATCCAGATTTGGGGCTCCGCTTCATGGTCAACTGATGTTGACCATGTAATCTTTGTCTGTTTGAAAGAGTCGCCAGACTGAGGGCTCCGGATTGGAGGTGACGCTTTGGTGTAGGACTATGTCCATTGGAGATCAGGGGAGTATTCTTTACATCGACATGTTTCAGTGTGTATATATATATAT
>CM068962.1:25001626-25014668 GCA_035128595.1 Eptatretus atami | reverse complement strand
TATGGAGGATACCACACACCTTGCCATATATATAATATATATATATATATATATTATAATATATATAATATATATATATATACTATATATATCATATTAGCTGTCCAAATCATAGGGAAAATTCAAAATTTGAAATCTTTGGGCATGGACTTATTTGTTCTACCTGATAGAAAATACTCCTGGCCAAATTGCCACAGTTCAAAATATTTAGGCGGCATCAAAGGAGGAAGTTACAGTCTGTGGGTCATCATGGATAGAGAAACGTCAGTGGAAGAGGGAGAGTCAGTTGAGCTTTTCGCTGTCCGTCGGTGTAAAAGTACCGTTTATTTTCTTTTTTTTACTCTAATTTTTTTCTTCTTCTTTTGATTCCCAGAGTAGTGATATATGGCGTATTTCTACCGGAAAAGCACGAACTTTCCTCTTGGATCAACATTGAGGAATTCACCGAACCGCCAGTTCCCCTGCCTATGAGAACATATTTATGCTCTTTCCTTTCATTTTTCCTTTTAGTATTGTACACCCCCCCCCCCCCCCTTTATAAATGAATCCGTGCATACTTTGATGGACCCCTAAACCACCTCCAAATCTGCTAAATTTTTTTTCTTTGCGTTTTTTCAATCTAGAACGATGGCAAACATTTGCCCTCGAAAATTCGAACTTTCATTTTTTGGACCCACCTAATATATATATTACTACAGGGGATACCGTGCTCCGCGACAGAATCCCATGGAATGACGGCGGTCTTGAAGAGTATATGCACAGTTAATTGTAAAATTGTAAGCTGCCACCATATTATTTTTTCATCCCACTTATAAATTATATTTTCCCCGCCAATGTTTATGCAGAAGACCGAGTTCAAAATGTTAAATTATTGACCGCATCAGAATAAAAACCATAATGCCTCAACAATGTGAGCTGGTTTCATCGTCATCATTTAGCGACTTAATTAATTCTCATTCTCTAGCAAATTCCGATTGTGTCCCATGTCAAATCGCTTGAACTTGAAAAATTAACGCTTACTCAATCAGTTATGACTTCATAATTCTGAAACCAGGAAGTCGACAGCATTTCTCAATTTGATCGTACATTATTTTCATTCATTGCAAATGGCGTTGCCCCATGTCAATCGGCTGAACTTGAAAATCTAACTTACGAAATCAGGTCATACCTTAATTAATTCGAACCGCAATCGAAGTACAATTCGTTTACATCGGACACTCCCGGTCATTTCGTCAGCATGTACAGTTATGTGAGGATCAGTCCATTACTTTTCGCGTCATAGGTCACAAGACAAAACACACAGGACACCACAGACAACACACTTCAACTTATATATATATATATACCACACGAAAACATGTCATGAAAAGAATACTCCCTTGAATCTCCAATGACATAGTCCTACACCAAAGCGTCACCTCCAATCCGGAGCCCTCATCTGCCACTCTTTCAAACAGAAATAATTACAATTGTTTCACATCAGTACCATGAAGCGAGCCCCAAATCTGGATTGGAATTGTTTCCCTCACAGACAGCCATACCAATAAATACTATCATTGATGACCACAGCATCATTTAAACATCAGATGCTACCTCCTGACTTAGTTCAGCATCGCCACAGATTATGGTTCTCAAACTCCAAGAAGTACCTGATGAAAATGGGTATTTGAGTAAATTAAACACCCCCTTGAAATAATATCGCCTTATTCAAATATATCCTTGTCAGTGCATCTTGCCACCTCACTTCTCTATGAGTTTTCAGCGTATCCTGTGCTTACGGAGCTGGTCTGTAATCGCCATGTTTTTGACTCTCAAGATCCTTGACTCCTCTTGAACAGGCTGCCACGATTCTTAAACTAAAAAAGTTTTTGTTTTCCACTTCCCGACCTCATATTAGTTGATGCCTGATCATCATAGTAGAATCGCTGTACATTGCAAGCGTAATAAACCCAGGCAACACCAGCGGTTCGTGCTTTATTTAATTTCTGCACATTCCATAAATAACCCTCAACTATCTCTGATCTCAGCCGGCATTTCAAAATTAAACTTTTTATTACATCACAGTATTTCAATCTATTCAAAAAAAACTTTTCAGTTGTTCCAAACCGACATCGGTGTCTCCGGAATGTTTCTCATGACGAATCCATTCCTTCCAAGTCAACATTCCTATCATCCGTTTCATGAATGCTAAAGCCATTGCGACGCCTATAATATTCACACTTCACATGAATACGCATATCGATCGACTTGAACCAAAGTCAAGGCCACCGCCTGCGGTTAGCCATGGTTCTGCAATGCAAACAGGCCAGTGGTCGCCCACGAAAATGTGAAATTGTATTTTACCATACGTTTCCCTTTATGTATGATCTTCCATTATTACGACCATCACTTCAGCAGAGATAAATACAAATAAAATTTAAAGGTTTTGCTTTATAAAAGTTCTTCAAAACCGTTTCATTGAAGTGCTGTGAAACACTTGGTGCACGTTCTTCAAGCTTCAAAGCGGTACTGGAGTAGAAGTCAAAAAAATTTATATGATTACAATGATAAAAAAATGTTTCATTCTTTGAAGTAAGAATTTGCCACATCACAGCAAGAAAAGCCAAGAGTAACTCATGCTCACTCAACTGTCTACCGGCGTTAGAATCCCAACCCCAGCTTATAAGCTGTATTCCCATGTAATGTCACAGCAGGCGGATCTCATCAATGCGTGTGCCTTCAAACTGGCCACACGATCCCGGAATTCCCTCCCCTCTTCTCTTCTCCCCACCCCTTATATTCCCCCCCCCCCTTCCCATCTTCTCCACTCTCCGTCTCTCCCTCCCACCCACTTATCCTCTCTTCTTCCCCCTATCTCTTCTCCACCCCTATCTCTCTCCACACTCTCCATTTCTCTCCCCTGACTCTCTCACTCTTCTCTGAATGTATGAATGCAGTTATCTCGGCTGGATGGTTTATTTCCAAGATGGGCTTCTCCCTCACACGCCTTACCTTCCCTCCCTCATCTGACTTCTTCCTCCCCTCCCTTCACCCTCTTTCTCTTGTCACCCCTTTGCCTCTATCCCCTCTCCTCCCTCACCCACTCCTCCTCAGTCTCATACCACCGCACACCTCAACCTCTCTCCCCCCCCCACCCCCACCCTCTATATACCTTCATGATGGTGGTTAATTTGGGCAGACCCTCCCTCACACTGCCTTCCTTGATGTTCTGGACATGGTTATGCCTGGGATTATATATCACTGAGAATGTAAAGGGTATAATTTAAGAACTTACGAAATTGTTGGTAGGAATGAGTTAAAAATGAAACGGATTGTAATAATAAAGATTGGAAATTTGAAAACAATTCTTATTCCAATGAATGGTTATCTCCGATGTATACAGACATGTTATCTCCGCATACGTGTTAGGCGCGTAGTTCTTCCAATTGTGGTTATTCCGACGACCTCCCTCACCTGCCTCCCTTTCCTCCTCCCACAATGCCTTCCCTTGGCCTTCACTGCCCTCCTATTTCTCCTTCCTCCCTCCTCATGCTGTCTCTATCTCTCGAACTCCAAACACTCCCCTCCTCGCTCACTCCCCCTCCTTCCTCAGTTCTCTCTCTCTCTCTGTCCCTATTATCATCAACTACTATGACTTTGTATTTGCTACTCATGTTTTGTATATATATATATTTATTTGTATATAGTAGTATATTATATAAATATATATATATGAACTTATTTCACCCTGAAAAAAGAGTGCTATGAGTGGAACATGAAGCAGTAAGCTGAAGTGCTGTACTTTGACGTTCCATTGGCCGTCCCTATATCGATGTTAAGCTGGCATCCCATCTATTATTGCCTCATGACCTTTAAAGATTCCACAAGTATTTTACAAGTAGCCAATGTGTGCCAGCACCTTTATTAAAAATTCCAAACTCCTGCTCTACACCTACAGAGCACGCAACAGTTTCTTCCACTTCTTGCCGAAGCAAGAAACAATTCTACTTCTGAGTAACCCCGATAAAGAAAAGAGCCCCAAAAAACTCTGGGTGCCACAATCCTATATAATCCCAATTAATTCAACTTTCTAATATCAAACCTTTCTCACAAGGTCATAATTTTACTATCCAAAGAATTTAAAATTCTATCTTGCTATGCACTTTGCCTGTGGATCACAGCAAAACACCTGCAGAATGAACAACAATTCATAGTTACCATGTCCTCTCTCACCTCAAATAAAACCTTCTCTTTGCATCATCAGATTACTTCTTTTGATCTCTAAGCGATTATAGAGTAACACATTTGATTGAACCTGACTTTCTGAGTCGTGGCTCTATATTCTCGCCATCTTTTACATTGCAGTGCACTAAGAAACACACTTTTGGTCGAGATAAATGCGATAGCAAGAATACCACAATTCAATGGGTAACTGAACCCACATGAAACAATACAATACGTGGTCATCTATCAGTGCATATGAAACATGACAGCATCTAATATCTCTTCGCTCTTACTCAGACTTGAAGGAAAACGACAGCTGAGATTAGGAAGGAAAGAAGAGTTTGAATCTATCTATTTTATTCCACAATCTGTGTGTGTGCTGTCTTCTGATTCTGTCTGCGACCTCCGTTTTCTCGACGACCGCCGTCCATGATTGAAACTTTGCAGAATATTCCGGGGACCGCGGATGTGCTTTATCGAGTTGATATCAATCTGACGATCGAGTTCCAAGTTACGCCATTATCTGTACGACCCCCAATGACAAGACACTGTGGCTATGACGTTCACGATGATTCAATAATGTTATTTCATTATTTTTATTATTATTCTTTTTTTGCGACGAATTGACTGTCCTATCTGATTGAACTTTGCCAAATATTGCCGACCCCTTGATGTGCCTTTTCAAGGTTTGGATATAATTCGGACAAGCGGTTCCCAAGTTTACTCCATTTATCTGTCGACCAATGACAAGACACTTGTTGCTATGACGTCACAATAAATATATATAATATTTTTTTTTGCACGATTGACGGTCCTGATCTAATTGAAACTTGCCAGTATATTGCTGGGACCGCGATGTGCCTTTTCGTAGGTTATTATTAATCGGCACGAGCATTCCCAAGTTACGGCCTTTATCTGTCGACCAATATCTGCGAGAGAGGGGGACGGAGAGGGGGGGATAGAGTGGGGGAGAGGGGGGATGAGAGCTGGGGCGAGAGAGGAGGGGGAGAGAAGGGCGAGAGGGAGGGGAGAGAAGGCTAGACTACGGGGGATATAGGGGGGCGAGAAGTGCATGCACATACTGGCACGCACCTACAGCACGCACCTACGGCCCGCCCCTACGGCCCGTTACTAGTTTATAATTTCGTGTTTCCACAATTCTCAATAAAGGTTTGTTTAAGATTTTGACTGACAAAGCTCGATTTGGTAAAAAATGTTATGCCTGGAAATAAACACTGAATCTCAATGAAAACATGGATGTCAATAAAACATTTATGGTGGTCGGACAGTACCAAACTCACCGCATTGATGTCTCCTTAAAGAAATTTGATGGGCAAGTTCAAAATTTTTCCGGGTCAGAGGTTTCAGAATATGTTTTTAATTTTTTGCTTTTTTAAATTCCCCCAAGGACGTCTCCATACCATCATGACCTATGACAATCACATTATCACTACAATCATGCTCCATTGGGGGGGGGTCCTCCTACCCTGAAAACTTATGTGCCAACGGGCAAGTGGTTGCTGAGGAAAAAAAATAATGTTAAAAAAATTAGAGCAAAAAAAAAAAAGGCTAAAAACGGTTGAACATAATAATAATAAACAATAATAATGTATGAAATATTTTTACAAATTATTAATTGTCGTCTTCCATTATTCTCTATTAATGAAGCTTTCGTTGAAAAATTTGATGACAAAAGCTTCAAATGGTATTGCGACAAAGGTCAAAAAAGAAGTACGCCTGAGAGACACACAGACACATGAAGTGATTGCAAAAACCCCTTCTTCTGCTCGTAGGGAGGGGACTAACAAAAACGCATTCGCAGAGTGCATAGTGTCACCTCACCTGCTCATTCTGAACAAAAAATACCATTGTTAACTAGCACGCTGCTATTACGGCCCATATTACCCAAATCATCCATTTTGCACTCTATTATGTCACATACATTCCATTTCCGTAATCTTTTATTGTATTATATATGATTGATTATTAGGATATTTAACAACATTTTTGCATGCACATTAGGCTAAAGGGCATCAATGCCAGGTGCGACGATGAATTTTTTTTTTTCCCCCATGACTAGTCCATCATATTTGTATGAATTTCGCTCGATCTGTGAGCGGTTCTGGAGAAGAAGATTTTTTTACGTTGTTTATTTTAAATCCAATATGGCCATCAGACCACATGACCGAATATATCATATTGAAATTCTTCATTCGCATCGGATTTAATCACGATCTATGAAGTTCAATTTTTGGATAAGGATTTTGATTCAACCAATTATAGCATGTTTAATACCACTTCACCAAAGATGTCTCATTATCATCCTTATATATCCCACGGACTACTTTACAATTTTTTTCGTTAATACGGATTTTGAAGAAGTCGTTCAATTTTTTCCCTTTAATCCCATTGACTTCCATACCATGTAACATATGATTCAGATTATCAACACAATATTTCCATGGAGTCCCTCTTATGTCTTAAAGTTTCACATAGAAACGGACAAGCGTGCAGAGAGAAAATATTTTTACAGCGAATATTAGAGATGCATAGCGGACACACACAACACACACACACACACACACACCACCACACACACACCACACACACTTCAATCCCCAATAATCAAATCTGAATGAGGAAAGCAATGAGCGACTGGAACACCACATTTATATTACACATTCCAGAAAGAAAGATACAAAATACAAGATTGAAGATATGTGTGGGATCTTCCAGGGAGATGGTCTTTCCCCCTCTTGTTTTGTTTGGCTCTGGACCCTCTGATAACATCATCATAAACGAGGACACGGATACACCCTACACCAAAAGAAGAACAATCCAAAGAAATATGCACCATAGGGGATTGGTGCAATTTCTTTTGTATGTTCTTTTTTTGGTTAGTTAGGTGTATCCGTGTCCTGTTTATGATGATGTTTACTCAAGAGGCCATCTACTATAACATAGATATTGAAAGCCTCTTCGCACGATATGATGAAAAATTTACAAACAGCTGAAACTAGTTAAAACGGTTCTTTGAAGACATTCAAATGGAATTTGGCATTAGATAAGTGCTCCAAGTTGCACATATTGTTTATAGGTAAACCAACAATAAGAGACAACATAAAATTGACCTTGAAACCAACAATATGCAGTTCTGAAAACGAAGCACTCATACAAATAAACCTCGGACGAGTAGAAGAGCTACCAAATTATGTCACATAAGATTCAAAACAAATTGCGCAAAAAACAATCGCCGAAATTACCTACCACTAGAATGAAGCAAATCCTGAAATTGTACCTCTCCCCAAGAAACAAATCAAAGCCATAACCAAACTCGCGGAGTACCAGTGTTCCAATACACCTGTTGAATAATAAACGACAATAATAATCAGAATCAATAAATTAGACATCAAAACAAGAAAACTCTCACCATCCACAAATGGTCTCCAAAAACGTGATTGCATTCCGAGAATGTAGCCTGCTGAGCGAGAGGGAGCGAGCAACTGATGAAAACTCAACCAGGTGCACAGAGCGACGAGTGTAGGACTAGCTGAGTATGTGAAATGCTCACAGACCATTGGATTCTTTTTTGTAAACGGACCATGAACACACCAAATCCTGAAAAAGTATCCCCCAAATTCACCTTGCAAGGAATTCCAAAAACAGGACGACTAGATGAATACCGCACAGAAATTAAACAGTAACAAATGACGCCCCAAATTGCCAAAAACAAAATAAATATATAAAAGAGAATATCAACAAATATACCACCAACAACTGGCGAGAACGACAAGAAGAGCAGGAAAATAGCAAAACTTTATTGGACTGAGTTGGATCGACAAGAAGGCTATTGGAATGGTAAAAGAGTCAGATCAAAACTCGGACCGAGAACGATAAAATAATAATAATAATTTAAAAAGCCGAAGTTAAGACACTACACCAATAGATTTAACAGATGCAGACTGACAGACGGACAAGTGTAGTTTGCAACAAAAACAGAAAGTACGAGTCACCTGCTTTTCGGAATATAAGATACTATTATCAGAACAACTTTACACACAACAGCACAGCAAAGTGATTCATTGATATCGGCAAAAATTCAACAATCCAGTTCCAGAAAACTCATGGAACACGACCAAGGAAATCATTTGAAACAAGGATTGTCATTCTTATGTACGACCTAATTCCTCGAGCTTGAAAAATAGAAAAAAAAGCCTTGTGACTGGACTCATTCTCAGGAACCAACAAAAAGGAAAAGGACGAGCATTCTGATTGACATATTCAGTACCAGTGATTAAATAATGCAGTAAAATCTAAGAAATGACCAATAACAGACCCCAAAAATGAGATCAAGATATCTTGGGAAGGTGAAGAGTGTCAAATTGTACCAGTGTATAAAGAAGAACCTCACTGTGATTGAAACTCCAAGTGCAATCCCCGGTAATACACCACAAACGAAACTACAATTGCAGGCAGCTGGGTTCGTGACTATCCTGAAAAGAGCCTCGGAACAAAACTCTGCAGAACAACAAGTTGAAGCAGCTTGTCCATGAACTGTGATCCAAATATATGAATGCTTTGAATCCTGGGGACTTCGTTTCCACCTCCTCAAACCTGAAAAATTGAGATAAGACCAACGACACACACACACGGGTGTGCCATAGTCTCGCATCCCCGTTCGTGATGAGACTCAATTCTATTAGATCTCCTCTTCACCTTAACTCCAAACCCCCTCTTGACCTGTTCCCCCTTCTTCATTTTTAATTTCCCTTCTTTGCCTTTTCTTTTTTTTCAACAAGACAATTATCTCTGGCTTCCTCCTTGCAAAGCAAGACTAAAAAATGGACTGCGATGAGTACACATCGTGCTGACATTTAAAAAAAGCTATCAATTCATTTAATTTCTCGCATTCTTAGGCTCGCCGGAGGAGCTTTGGACATCGTCAATCACAACAAGGACATTAGGTACAAATTGGTACAAATACAGATAATAATCAAGACATTATTAAACAATGAACAAATGTAGAGATATCGATTTTAATCCTGCAGGCTGGCATGACAGCTTCCAGGTAATTCATATCTTACCTTTGATCAACTTGAATCCATTTGTCCATCAGCTATCCGGGTAATGGTTTTTGGAGTGAAATGCTCTGAACTGTATCATCACTTTTAAAGGCTGTGTTGCTTGTTTCACGCATTTAACTACACCACTATCTTTGCACATTTTTTTCCCATTGATATTTTTGACATGCCCCATTATGAAAACTCCAGATCCCGATCCGAGTGTATCAGATGTGCCCTTCATTTCTCAGGGGTGGCTGTGGCCCATTGCAGTGTCCCCAGGTTCCTGCATAATCTTGTATCGACATCTACATAAGGATCACAACTTCATTGACCAATTGTGACGTTTCTTGTTCTCAAAGTTTCGTGTCAAGGTCTCCGACAGCTTCCAACTGTAGTTCGTTTGTAGTAATATTCCCAGGGATGGTTTTAGATTCCATAGTTCTTCTTCATCATTTTGCATCGCTTCAAGTTATCACTGCGCATAATTTCGTGCTCTTCAGCTCAGGATCTTTTCTCTCATTTTTGAGATCATGGTATTTGGTTTATTTTGTTGATTTCTGCATGTTAGGCCAAAATCGTCTGGGGTATTGAAACCACAATTAGCATTCTGTCTTCTTATTTTAGTACCCTCAGTACATATATCTGGTCACAATGCTTTTCTTTCTCTGTTCACGCAGGATGCTCATCAGTGTACGTGCATGTTCACTATCCTTGTTTTTCAATGATTGCTTTGTTCACGTTTCACAAACTTTTCTTTAAACCATTGTTATAGTTGTCCCTTGGTCTTGGGATTTATAATGATTCAATTCTCCATCCCCAGTTCAGATGACTCCTCTTACCCATTTCCAATAAGCCTTCTTTGTCTCTCCAAAATCTGTCCAATTCTTTTTTTTGTTGTTTTAAACCTTCTGTGCTCTTTTATCGTATCCCATTTTGTCAGTGTATATCTGTTGATATTTCACTTTATATTTTATTTTGTCCCTTTTTCCTATCAATGAGCTTATTTCATTGCTGTTTGGATTTCATGTTGTTACATCCTCTATTTGCACCTGTCTTTGCAATTTTTTTGCCAAGGTGGGTTAGGGATACCTTTGTCTGGATTCTATGTCTCATGTTTATGTCCAATGTTTCGTAGTCTGAACTTTTCACTTCCTTAACCAATCTTTCAAGGTGTCAACTCTGCATTTGGTGAGTTCCGTCAAGCCACGACCTGCTTCTCGGCTCGGCATGGTACATTATCGGATCACTGATTTTTGTGGAACATTTTGTGGATGATGAGTTTCCTTGTTTTTGATATTGAAGTTGTTGATTTCTGCTTGTTACTCAGTTATATTATTTCCACAGTGCATTGACACTGCTATCGCTCAGAGAGCACTTCCCACTTTCCCCTCCATTCTCCGGTAAAATCGACACGGTATCCAGGATCATCTTTGAAGGGGGCTCAAGCAGACAGGTGGAAGAAGGACGGAAAAGCAAGTGTGTTGTGTGCGTCTGTGACGTGTGCGTGTGATGTGTGGTGTGTGTGTGTGGTGTCGTGTGTGTGTGTTGTCTTTGATTTCTAGACAATTCCATACCCCTGGCCAGATTCCCCTGAAATTACCACATTATTTCACACTTGGTAGTTATACATCTATATTAAAACATTCAATTCTAAATTTAAGAAAAATATGAAATAACGGCTTTGGCTATCGAAAACGGTGTATTTATTCCGGGTTTCCCCTTTGTGAGAGATAGGTCGAGCTTTGTTTTAGTTCCTGTCCATCCACACTTGTGTGTCCTCTTGAAGGGATTATTGTCAAGAATTCAAACCAATTGAATATAATTATTTAATGATCCATATGCAAATGAAAGACAATTTTATTAGACAAAGGTTCATATCATCAGAATCTGATTTAAAATAAAAATAACGGTGCTCTGTTCGGTCGCGGGGAGAGGGCAGAGCTTTCCTTAGGGCGGGCAATTTTGGTGTACATTTTAGGGTGAATTTTTTGAATCAAACCAATTTCATTTAAATGTTGGCATTCCGCAGAAGAATATTAAGTAATATTATCAACGTTAGCACAGTCTCCTATGATGACTACACTGAGTGAAAGTTGTCATAACCATTCCTATGCAACCTCAAACAAGGAAATGAGGCCCTTTGGGCCATCCACTTCCATGTTCACTCCCAGCGTTAATTTTTCAACAGCTCAAACCGAAACATCCAATCATTTTCTTCATGTTTTTGACCGAGTCTAAAAAAACCCCAATATGACGTGGTGACCCAACATGTAATACATAAAAAGTGAATCGGTTTGTTGTTGCTTATAGTTCTAAACCCCTGTTGCCAATTTCCCTAAATTTGCCTGGACCACATTATTTCACATGTGGGGAAGCGCGTCACAGTATATTCAATTTCTTACAAATTGATGTAAAAAATAAAATAACGCGGTATGGACTCGTTTTCTCCATGTTCGTGACTGCCTTGGTGGGAGAGGGGCGGAGCTTGGACTGCGCCTGCGCGTATTGAAAGGTCATGCTCTGTTGGAATATGAACCTGTGCTTTGAAAATATTAATTTGCCGTACACTGAATTAAATGAATGTCATAAGTCGACATTCTCTTGGTACTACACTCAGTCTTACGACTGTTCACAATGATGTACGACCTTGAGGAAATGAGCATTTGACCATCTACCTAGTGCACTCCCTTGTTAAATTTTGCCACGTGTGTAAAAAAAAACGGTTATTTCTGGCTTCAACTTGTTTTTTCTCTTGAGTGTTTCTTCCTCCGCCCATCTTTCCTCCAAATGTCTCGATCGCTCCTTCCACCGTGTGACGTATCTATGGCTTTTCTTTATTATGGCATTTTCACAACACAAATCTTTCTGATTGCTTCACTCAATTCTAATAACCGATATTATCGATCTCTCTTCCCACTCCAAAACCATAAAACCGAGCAGCCTGAAACTTTGCATGCATACTAAGAAAACTCCAAGGAAGTGCAGGAGTCAAAATTGGGTGTTTGGCTTAATTAAAACACCCATTTTGAAGATAATTAACGGCCTTATTTAATTATATCCTTCACAGGCGTCTCGCACTCGCTTCTGGCAGCAGGCTTCCTGCACTCAGGGGTCGATCCGCCAGATGTTTTTGCTGCTCAACCATGCTGACTGACACACAACGATTTCTTAACGATGAAGTTTATTTTTCACTTTCCTCACTCATATTGAATGCGTGTTTCTCATAGCTACGAATTACTGTATACATCGCTTTTGTAAGTGGTATCGTTTTCAAATTAGGAGCTTGGAGCGATTTCATGAATTATATGATACGATTTTCCACGATCCAATCTCACGGATTAATTAAAGTATATCATCAAAATATTATTTCGCTTTCTAGGATAGGATATCGTCCGGAATAAATGTGTCGAAATCTGTTGTGAAATTACAGTTCCGACTCCTCGAAAAGTGTTCATTTGTCCAATTCGGATATATGTGACATTTCCAGTGTCCCCGGGAGGTGTATGTTTAACATAACGGTTCAGTGATTACCAATGGTGGGCCAAGGGAGCCGTTTTTTTTATCAACCGCTTTGTTGGAGTGCTTGCATGAGTGCTTAAGCCACTTGGTGAGTGCTCTCCAAGCTGCTTGGTTGTTCGTTTCAGGGAAAAAGTAACTGTGCTTTCAATCTCACATCAATTTCAACCTCACATCGTACATTTCCGCCTTTGTTGGGTCCTGCGGTGCCGTGCGGTGGGTGCCTCAGGAGGTGTCTCATCCACTGAAAATGTGCAATT
>CM068962.1:24981519-24998138 GCA_035128595.1 Eptatretus atami | reverse complement strand
AAGAGAGAGATATAGAATGAAAAAATAATGCTATCAGTCAATTAAGACGATGACTTTCCGACTTCCCGTTTGCTTCGATATGACGTCATCACTGATTGCGTAACGTTATTTCAAGTTCAGCCGATTGACATGGACCACGAATTTGCTAGAGAATGAGAATTAATTAAAGTCGAAATGAATGACAATGAACCAGCCTGCACATTCGTTGAGGCAATTATGGTTTTTATTGATGCGGCAATAATCTTAACATTTTAACGGATCTTCGCATAAAACAGCGGGGAAAATAAAATATATATGTGTGATGAAAAAAAAAATAATGTGCACTCTCTACAATTTTTATCATAATTAAAGCTTGTGACAGATACTCCTTCAGACCGCGTCATCCACGGATTCTGCTTGTGGCGGAGCACGGGTTATCCCTGCTAGTGTTAATTTATCAAAACGTTGGCAGATCCAGCAGCCTCCGCATTCTTGCCCTGGACGAGGAAACGAAGAAGCGTCGTTTCCTCAGCAATGTCGTTTATGAAGAGGTGCTGACGAGATAAAGGTGTGTACATGGAGACAATTTTTATTATTATTTATTTTATGAAGCAAAATTGTTCCGAAAAATAATTTATCAAAAAAGTGCCAACTTTTTTTGTTTCCAATTGTCAAACGGAACTATGTAGTTGGCCTTTGGAAGTGTTAAGGAATTCAGCTCCACTCCACATGTGCCACGAATAATCTCAATCTTGTGGTAAAACGGATTCAACAACGACGGGTTTCCCTTATCATTCTCTGCAGTCGCAATTCAACCCCTTCATTGTCTTCATTGACCTTCATTTCTATCAATCATATTCCACAGAGTGATGATGTGTTGTGTGTGTTGTGTGGCTGTCGTTCTACAGAGCGAGGACGGCCTGTGTGGTTGTTGTTTCCGGCACCCCGGTAGTGAAAGTTTTTTTTTTTTTGCACGTTACGCCACCCGTACGGGCACGCACTAGTTTATACAAAAGACACATGGCCATCATTCAATCTGAGGAGAACAAGACAAGGATAAGTTATGTAAAATGGCTTAGTTTTGATACGAGTGCATGTCTAGCATTCAGAGTACGCTATCTTCTTGAAAATGAGAGGTCACCTGTCAGTCAGAATTGGTCACCCTTCTTAACACCTTGAATCATTCCTTTGTCACCTGTATATGTTTTTTCATAATAACAAACTGTTTTCCTAGCTTCGCAAGCAAAGCGGATCTAGTCGGAGGACAATATGGTATGCCTCACAGCCACGCACTGAGATAAAGATGGTCACAGCTTGCCAGCAGCGGTGCGCATGTCACGGCACAAGTTCCCCAAGGAGAGTCAATGGACCAATTCTCCTGTATAAGAAATGGTAGACAATTTAAAGCAATACAATGTAGGTTTCCAGTTATCACCAGCACCATAGCAAAATTCCAAATTCCTGCCCTAACCAGCAGAGGGCCTAGCCCTCAGTTACACAGACATGCCCTAGCCAATGATGCTACTTCGCAGCCTTGCGCTGCAAACGAACGAAGAAGAATGTAGGTTCTTATCATTGTCACTGATCAATGCAAAGCTCACCACAACTGAAACACGATTAACTTATGTATGATGTTCAACCCCAATAGTCCATGGCCAGGCCAGAAAGTTCCAACTGTCGGTACCTTAAGGTAAAACCAATCCTAGTTATGATTTTGAATTGGTGTATATTATATAGATCATATTTTGATAATGATAACCATTGCAGACTGCAGCTTATTGGTAGTTATCATCTCTGGATGATACCACCCTCGCATAATGAAAGCCGAAAAGGAAACAAATCTGGATATCCTGAGCTGTTATTGAATGATATTACCTTCATGGGATGTGTCAATAGTCCATTGTGAATTTACCCCAAACGTCATTTATCATCAGAATGGTAACAATGGTAAAATGCGCAAACATACACCGAAGCGGCTCTTCTGGAACGGTTATCAACATATATGAAAATAATCATATAGTCCCTACATAACTTAGTAGCCCTAAAGTTTGGTTTCCTCAGATGGTACCGATATATGCCTGGGCCCATTGACTACAAGGACAAGAATCCACGAGTGTGAACCCCAAAATGTTTTCCAAGCGATTTTCACATTGGAATAATTTCCTGTTCTATCTTTTTCAAAACTCCGGTCTCTCAAATTAATTTTTAAAATCGATAGAATCAATTTCCTTTTTGAGTGGACAATTCCATCAAAACATCCAACCCACCCTGATTCGATGGCCTCAATACGTGGAAATTCCATATCGATAATACGTGAGAGATGCAGTTGTGTCTCAACCAGCTTTGCACAACTGGTGAATCGCTTGCAGAGTTGAGCAAGTTCTCCTTGTGACGAACAATCAGATGTTGCAGGTAGCACAGGATCTTTAATGACCATTTGTGATGAGGAATTTCACATATGTGAACAGGTGACCCCCATTAATGTACAACTCAACTCAGAACAATAATTTTTCTCTCTTCCTGTTAATTCATTCTCTCTCTCTCTCTCTGTCTCTCTGTCTCTCTGTCTCTCTCTCACTCCCTCTCTCTTTACCTGCCCACCATTCTACTGTTTGTTCCTTGCCTTTCACCCTCCATCACCTCACTCTTCCATGACCCTCCATCATGCAAAGACGAGAACGAAGACATCTCAGATGTAAGAATCCTACCAGATGATATATTGGAAGAAGAACTATTTAAAAGGACAAAACAAGGCAAGAAAGAAGAGGTGGGGCAGTGTCTGAGTTCAGCAACCACATCATCATTCTAACCAGGAAACTAGACATTCTGATTACCAAGATGTAAAATCCCACTGATGTTGAAAATATTAGGGTGCTGTAAAATCTGATTTTGTTTCCAGGAGATTACAAGTGAGGTTTTGAAAACATGCAGAAGCAGTTAGTTAATGGGTCCAGTAGAACAAACATGTAGGTGGAAAGGATACTGATATTAAAAGGTCATGTAGATTTTCAATTTCTTTCTCTTTAAGAAAACCAATGAAGTTACAATCAAGTACGGTATCCTGCAGAAATAGTCTTCTTCTTCCTCTTCTTCTTCAACAGCCACTATTAACCCACTCTTTTCTTGCGGGGTCAGCTGGGGGAAGCTTGGCCCGAGCCTTCATGAACAGGCTGGCCAGGCCTGACGTTTGACTAGTTCGGGCAGGAATTTGGAATTTGCCCATGGTACCAGCGATAGCTCACCTACTCTTCGCGAAGGACACCATGGGAGCTTTAATGTCCACCAACGAATGCTGGCAAATGGGACACCCATTTCACGTACAACCAAGGGATGGAACACACATTGATGAATCGCCCTTCCTGTGAAACACTGGGATGACAGTTTATAGTTGGGTTGGGATTCAAACCCAGGCTCGACAGCTTAGAGATGAGTGTGCATACCTCTAGTCTAGGCCATCCAGTTGGGGTGGAGAAGGAGTTGTAATGAATGCTCAAAATCAAGGATACTACACCAATCAATAGCTTTAAGACAAAGGCAGGACTAAATCAATCGGACAAGTGCCGGTTCTGCAGAGTTTAAACAGAAAAGCTCCATCAACCTCACTCGGGATACAAAAAATATCACTTTCAGAACCACTGTGCACACAAAGGATGCAACTCTAATAGCCTGGCCTCAAAAATGTAGGAATTTGAAAAATGTTGAAGTGCCTGGAACTGAAAAACAAAGTGAAGAGAACCTGGAAGCAGAGGAGTGATGACGTTTTAACGATGATAGTTGGAGCTAATTGGATTGATGAAACAGAACCTCAAAGATTTTGAAAACTAGAGCACAAAATATGCGAACAAACAACCTAAAATTGGAGGCTGTCTGGGATTCAGCGACAATCTCTCAACAAGCCCTTGGAACAACGATGGGAGAACAGAAGAAGCTCTGAAAACATCACAAATTGGTCCCCAAAACATTATCCCAAAAATGAGATGCTTTGGGTTCTGGGAGGATCCCGTTCCACCTTCCGACGCCCAGCAAAGGACATTAGAATGAAAAAATGAAGAACTATTAAAATAAAAAATTAAGAAAGAGGAACTTTCAAAATATATTGTCACGTGTACGGCTCTCACACGGAACTCGGTGAATGGGGGGAATTGAAATTTCCGGGAATTCGTATCTCACAGATAGCCAGCTTAAGGCGACACACTACCTGAAGGGAAGTTGCAAAATGCTTCTTGCCTCTTCTGTGTCTAACATATGTGAATTGCCAGAAAGAGGATTACTCTAATTAATTAATTTCCCTCCATGGGTTTCCAATAAACAAATTGGAAGACAAGGAAAAGATGGCAGGAACAGCCACATCCGTGGCCAAAGCAATATAAATTTTTATACGCAAAAATAACAACATAAAATAAACAATGTCACCCTTAGGGGACCCGTATCTTGCCAAAAGGTGACCACGTGTGACTTCTTTAAGGTCACACTGAGGTGAACAGAGCTGCTATCCACCAGAGCGACTCCTTGAGGAATATCTGCCTACGAGAGATTCCGATGAGAATCGTTCTACAGAGTAACCATGAAAAATATGCGTTTGCCTCATAACGTCACCAAAAGACGTCAATGTCTCAAGCTTGATATATCTAGAAGCACTCATCGAGGTGTTCAATTTGAGGTACTACACGATATGGTTCCTAAAACTTGAAAATTTGACCTTGGGGTCAAATATGTTTGACCTTAGGCGCTAACCATGAAGGTCAAGGCCAATCGCCACCAAAAATTAATCAGCTGATGCCAGACCATGAACTATATTCCCATGAAGTTTGAAGACGATCCGATCAAAATTAATCAAAAATAAGGGTTTCGTCGACTCCCCTGATTTGCGACAAGTGACCTTGACCTTTGACCTTGACCTTCAAAATTTTATGCGCTGAAATGGACTCTATAGGCCTCTGATATGCGAAGTTACAAAAAATTTCCAATGAAAACTGTGCTCTGCAGAGTGATTTATACGTGATTACAGACAAAAAATAAAAATAAAAAAAAATAAAACAACACATGAAGGTCAAGGCCAATCGCCACCAAAATTAATCAGCTGAGCGCCAACCATGAACTATATTCCCATGAAGTTTGAAGACGATCCGATCAAAATTACTCAAAAAATAAGGGTTTTGTCGATTACCCTGATTTGCAACAAAGGACCTTGACCTTTGACCTTGACCTTCAAAATTTTATGCACTGAAAGGGACCTCCATAGGCCTCTGATATTCGAAGTTACAAAAATTTCCAATGAAAACTGTGCTCTGCAGAATTTTTTTTCGTGATTACAGACAAACAAACAAACACAAAAAAAATAAATAAAAAAAAACATACAGACTGACTAACATATCTTGCAAAAACTTCGTTTTGGCAAGATAAAAATTACTGAACATAATCCTGGACAAAGACACAACATAACAATAACATGATAAAGAAACTAACCCCCACATATGGGCCTACACACAAAATCACCATGCACACAAATCTAACACGTATGGAGGATAATGGAGGAAACGTCTTGGCTGAAGGCAGGAAGCTCACGAGGGCCGAACGTCCAAGAGTGATGTCAGAGTGGAGAGTGCTGAAGAGCAAAGCCACCACCATTTTTGACCCCCCCCCCACCCTCCCACACACCCTCCAACCCCACAGGCTGCAATGTCAGGGCTTGCAGGGGGCAGCCAATCGCTTGCCATGCCCGTGCAGAGCGACAGCCTCAGCGAATCGATGGTGCCACTCTTCAACCAATGGGTACTGCTGTCAAGCAGGATGGTCCAATGGCATGCCTCTTTGCCCACTGTGAATCAGAAGTTGCCATGCAGGGTGGCCCTCTCTCATCCAAGGAGTGCTAGCAGGCTAGCGCTTTTTCCTCTTCCCTTGTGGTGTGTGAAAGGGAGGGAATGGCCGTGGAAGGCATTCTTCTGTGCACGCTACGGTCCACCCGCTTGAATATGGGGGAATGGAGCACAACATTCTCCCTAGGTGAAATACAAGAAACACATGAAAGGATATTCTTACCTTCTTTACAACTAAATAGACCAAGCCCATCTTGAGAACGGATCATGTGCCAGATAATTATACCTAATACATACACTTAATACATATTAAAAGTCCTATAAGCAACAAATGCAAAGAGCAATAAGGCCTAAATAAACGACTGCCTCCTTCTGCGTAAATGTAACAATATGTACTGATTCATCAATCATTGTGAACTACTCAAACAGTGATTATTATGGCCTTTCATTGCAGCTTCCATTTGAATGAGCTTGCATCATTATAGAATTTTTCATTAACTTTCAAATTTAATGGAATTTATACTTACTCATTTCCAGTATTTCTTTGAAGAAGGTTGTGAATGGCTTGCAATATTCTTTCTACATTGTTGGGCTCTGATGTGGGAGGAAAAAAACAAAGTGGAATGCAACCATTCTCTTCCAAACCATTACGATAGATGTACAAGAATGAAAAAACATGTTGGAGTTGTTTGACTCCGATATCACTTATCAATGAATATCACATCGAAATAATTTCAACATTTAAAAACATGTTTATTGATTGATTGTCTTAGGCCCAGGATATAGTCAGGTCAGGTCAGGTATGGGAGCATGTGCCGGAGCAGCGCATCACTGCATACACTTTTCGCCGGTACTCCAGGGGCCTCTGTCTGGCAATCCCCCAGGCAGAGGCCTGGCCCATCACCATCGCCTTGAGATGCTGATCAACCTGCTGCAACCACGAGGCACGTGGTCGGCCCATTGGCCTTCTCCACTCACGAGGCTCCCTCGCAGACAGAATCTGATGAGCAGGATCAGCATCAGGAAAATGAGCCACGTGTCCATACAGCCGCAGCTGATGCTCATGGACTATGCAGGTAACAAATCTCATTTGAGTCTCTCTCAGCAACCGCTCGTTGGACACAAAGTCTGACCAGCAATAGCCAAGGATTCTCCAAAGAGACCTGGTACCAAAGGAATTACGTCTCCATCTCAGATCACTAGTCAGAGTCCAATTCTCACATCTGTAGAACAAGACTGGAAGCACCAAGGACCTGACGACTCAGACTTTCATCTTCCTGCACAGATACCGACAGCACCACACCCCATGATCCAGTGAATCCATGACTCCCCAGGCCCGACCCAGACGTCTATTGACCTCTGGCTCACAGCCAGCAGAGACATGAATATCACTGCCAAGGTAAGTAAATCTCTTTGTGACCTCAACATCCTCACCATGAACAGGTACAGGCAAGATAGCAACATCCAATATATCATTGAAAGCCTGGATATTAGTTTTGACCCAGGAAACCCATAATCCCAGTTGTGCCGACTCCTCCATCAGCACCTCGAGGGCCCCCGTCGAGATATCCAGTCTCCGCAAAGATGACTGCATCATCTGTAAAATCAAGGTCAAAGATCTTGGCATTCCCAAAAAATGCACCGCAGCTTGATCTCTCCGACATCCTCCACAGAATCCAGTCCACACAAGCGCTGAAAAGTGTGGTGGCCAGTACACACCCCTGACAAACTCCAGTAACAGCTGGAAATAAGTCAGATGTGGTACCACCACATTTCACAACACTCTCAGTATCAGAGTATAGTTCAGACATCAGATTGATCAATTTTGATGGCACCCCACGAAGACCAAGAATCCTCCAGAGGGTATCCCGATTCACTGAATCGAACGCTTTACAGAGGACAACATAGGCTGCAAGCAGCCCCTGCCGAAACTCTCGTCTGTGTGCGGTGAGGACCCGAAGAGCAAGGATACGGTCAATCATTGACCTCTTTGGTGTAAACAAGACTGCTCTGGACGCTGGTGCAGAAGCAGATGGTGGCGAACCCCATCAAGAAATATCGAGCAAAGACCTTGCCCGGCACTGAGAGCAGCGTCACTCTCAGTAGTTGTTGCAGTCCTGGCGATCACCCTTCCCTTTCCAAGAGGGGCAACAAGGCACCAATTCCAGTCAGTTGAGATGATGCCTGTTTTTCAGGTGGAGCACAGAACTGCATGCAACGACACGGGTGCAGCATTTCCACCAGCCTTGAGAAGTTTTGCATGGATGCCACAGATCCCTGGAGCTTTACCCCATTTCAACCGGTTCACCACAGTCTGTGTTTCCACAAACGAAGGTGAACCGCAGTTGATTGGAGGGTCAGCAACAGTGATTGTAACACCCCTGACGTCCAACTCAACAGCTGGTGGATCAGCCTGGTACAACCGCTCAAAATATCCGGCCCAGCGGGCCTTCACTTTGGACACCTCTGTCAAGAGCCTACCACCCTCTGCTCTAACTGCAGTGCACCAAGGGATGGGCTTGGAAGAACGCAATGCACAAATTCCCCTGTAATCAGGATGAGAATCACTTGACCACAGGTGATGCTCTACCCCCTCACAGATTCCTTCCACATTGTCCACCCTCAGTGCACGTGCAGTTTTACACCTCAACTCCATGAACAGCTCAGCTCTGCTATTCAGCCTGGCCCTCTGACTCTGGTCAATGGTATCCAGTGTCTCTTGAGACACAAAATTATTCTTCACCCGACGGTGAGTTCCAAGACATCCACCGACAACACCAAGGGTGGTGGTCTTGAAGTCACTCCGCAACTCTTTAGGATTTCCCAAAACACCTCGACCACCCAAATCCCCATTCAGCCTGTTCACAAACTCCTCAGTTACCCTCTCATCCTTGAGCTTGCCAACATACAGCCTAGGCTGGGATGGTACCATTCTCCCGGATTTAAGCTGCAACTTCAGAGTTGCTACCACAAGCCTGTGGTCGATATTGAGGAGCTGAGCTCTCCGGTAGAACCTGCAGTTCTGGATCATCCTCCAACGACCATGAACGAGCACATGGTCAATTTCCTTTGCCACACCACCAGCTTTGGAATCCCAAGTCCAGCGATGAGCTTGTGGGCGCTGAAACCATGACCAGCCACCCTAAGTCCATGATTTCTTGCAAAGTCAAGGAACTTAGTGCTATTCTGGTTCAAATTTCCAGACCCATGGGGACCAACACATGTCTCATAACCATCCCTATCAGTTCCAGTCAATGCATTGAAATCCCCCAAGACTAGAAGAATATCTCGCCTGGGGCACTGATCAACCACAGACTCGAGCATGGCATAGAATGTATCCTTCATGGTGAGATCACTCACCTCAGTCGGAGCATAGACAAAGACCAGAGAAACGATCATGTGTCATCTTTGTGCCAAGTATGAATAAAATCAGTCCATGCATGTCCAATATATGATTGCGGACGCACATGCACGGACACGGAAATCATGACCAAATCCATAAGCCCCCGTTTTGGACTAAGTCCAATGGGGGCTAATAATTTAATTGGTGGTTGAATTCAATGACCAAATATGCAAATCTTCCTCAAATTTCAAATCAATAGGATGAAAATTGACAATTTTAGAAATTTGGCCTTTGTTGACTTTTTCGCCTATGTTGACCTCAAAAATACTTGTTCGTTGAAATCAGTGATCTGAAATACAAATCCTCTTCAAATTAAGTCAATGGAATGAAAATTGAGGATTTTTGAAATTCCACATAAGTTGTTGACCTTTGGCCTATGTTGATCTTTTGATCTATGTTGATCTCAAAAATAATTGGCTGGTTGAATTCAGTGACCTAAATTATAAATCCTCTTCCAATTTCAAGTCAATCAGATTAAAATTGAGGATTTTAGAAATTTGGCCTATGTTGACTTTTTGGCCGAGGTTAACCCTCAAAAATAATAGGTGGTTGAATTGAGTGAGCTGATATGCAAATCCTGTTCAAATTTTAAGTAAATCGAATGAAAATTGACAATTTTAGGAATTTTGAAAAGTTGTTGCCCTTCGGCCTATGATGACCTTTTTTGACCTTAAAAATACAGAATTCTGTTGGACAACAAACTCTACTATATGGTGAAGTTTCGTGAAGATCGGTTTTAAATTGTGACCTGTAGGTGATTAAAGGTGATCGGACAGACAAACAAACAGAAACGATAAACATACTTGTCAAAATTTTTAAAATTGTTTTTGCCAAGTAACAAACACAGACAAACAGGCAGACAGGGGTGAAAACGTACCTTCATCCACCTTTGGTGGACGGAGGTAATTAGACAAATGTTTATTGTCGAATTAGACAACTCTGTCGAAATTTCCCTTCAGGAACGGGTGAGGCCAATAATTCCATGATCAACCATTCAAATCAATCAAAGTAAAACTGCCACAAAATACAGAAATTATTATTGGAAACAAAACTTGTTCTTGCATTTAAAATTAATTTTCACGAATTTTTGTGTAGTTACCAAGATCAAATGATTAATTGGGGTTTTTTTTTCCTAAGGTTATGGAAACAAAAAGAAGTTTATTGTAAGGAACTCACGTGAAACGTACAAGACGAGGATGATGAAAATCAACGCACCGACCAGTGAGCAAGTTATAGGTAGGTATATCTTCCATGGTTTTTCATCGTCGTTGTATGTTGGAAGGTTCTCTGCACAGAAATGATAAAACACCACTTGTAATGTCACATAATTGTCACCCACATCACAGCCATGAGATTACCATTGACTTCCTCGCAACTCACCTGGACGGTCTGAAGGTACACAGACCGAATGTGCATCCACTTTGTGAAATCCCTCATGGCAATCACACTCCCTGTTCTGATCGAGATAACAAGGCGTTTTCTCAACCTCTGTCTCTGCCAAGGAACAAATATTCCAACAAATAAATAAATAAATACTCTTCTCCTTATAGACGGGTTAATTTCCCCAGAATTACAGACTGAACTAGAGGGGGAGCACTCGGTAGAGTGCAAAACCTCCGCCGCCATACGCTAGTCACTCAAGTGAACCTGATATCCTATTCATTCAATTTGACGTCAACAGTGCTCACAGTTATAGTTTGCAACTTTCCCTTTTAATTTTACATACTCAATTCATTCGTCATAACTAGATTCCTTGAGACAGAAATTGATTTTACGTGGTATACCACCTGAAGTTCCAAATCAGCCGCAATTATAATTTTGGCATGTTTTTTGTTGGAAATCACTTATAACATGTAGAAATGCAAAAAAAAAAAATCGAAATTTTGTTGAAAAAAAAGTTGCAAAATAATTTTTTTTCTCTAACAATTTTTTTTTGGGGGGGGAGGGGGTTGGAAATCACTTAAAACGTTGTAGAAATGCAAAAAAAAAATATTTAAAATATTTTTCAAAATGGCCACCATAGCGGCCATATTGGATTTGGACCAAGTCCAAAATCTAATGGCATGATCCTTGGACCATACCTAATCCCCCACCAAGTTTCGTCGAAATCCGTCGAGGAGTTTTTCCGTTATACTGTTCACAAACAAACAAACAAATAAACCAATGTCACCCTTAGGTGACCCGTATCTTGCCAAAAGGTGACCACGTGTGACTTCTTTAAGTCACACTGAGGTGAACAGAGCTGCTATCCACCAGGAGCGACTCCTTGAGTAATATCTGCCTACGAGAGATTCCGATGAGAATCGTTCTACAGAGTAACCATGAAAAATGTGTTGCCTCATAACATCACCAAATGACGTCATAATGTCTCAAGCTTGACATATCTAGAAAGCACTCATCGAGGTGTTCAATTTAGGTACTACACGATATGGTTCCTAAAACTTGAAAATTTGACCTTGGGTCAAATGTTTGACCTCAGGCGCTAACCATGAAGGCAAGGCAATCGCCACCAAAAACTAATCAGCTGAGCGCCAGACCATATACTACATTCCCATAAAGTTTGGAGATGATTCGCATTAAAATTACTCAAAAAATAAGGGTTTCGTCGACCTCCATGATTTACCGCAAAGTGACCTTGACCTTTGACCTTGACATTTATGTGTGCTGAAGGTATTGTAATAATACTACGATGTGTACCCACAAGAAGTTTCCGATGAGAATTGTGCTCTACAGAGTGATATAAAGGTGAAAAATCCAATGATTACAGACAAACAAACAAAATAAAATTTCATGAAAAATCCGTTTTTTCGTCATGACGTCATCAAATGACGTCATAGCGTCAAACTTTTGACAGATCTGGAAAGCACTTATCAAGCCGCTTTCATATGAGTATTACTCGATATGATACTTAATATTCAAATTTTACCTTGGGTCAAATATGCTTGACCTTAGGCGTAACCATGAAGGTCAAGGCCAATCGCACCAAAAATTAATCAGCTGAGCGCCAGACCATAAACTATATTCCATGATTTGAAGACGATCCGATCAAATTACTCAAAAAATAAGGGTTTCGTCGACTCCCCTGATTTGCGACAAAGTGACCTTGACCTTTGACCTTGACCTTCAAATTTTATCGCTGAAAGGACCTCTATAGGCTCTGATATGCGAAGTACAAAATTTCCAATGATAACGTTGCTCTGCAGAATTATTTATACGTGATTACAGACAAACAAATAAATAAATAAATAAATAATTTTAAAAAACAAACAAAAAAACATACAAGCTGACCAACATATCTTGCAAAAACTTCGTTTTGGCAAGATAACAAACAAACAAACAGAAAGGGGTGAAAACAGTAACCTCCGATCTTCGATGGCGGAGGTTAATAACTTGAATACCTAATCACACACAGGCAGCACCAGTAGATACACATTTACATACAGAGAACAGAAATCCCCCCCTCACCCCACTTGGAATTTTTCTCCCTCTACTCCCCACCTAGAACCTGCCCAGGCACAACCTGAGTAAAACCACCAGTTTTCAACTCATCCCATCTACTCATTTAGCTGTTTAAGAATGCAGAGAAGACAATCATACAAACAAGCAGGCAAGCAGACACTTCTCCATAAAAACATACAAAAACAACCACTCCCGAAGGGAGCACCAGGATGGGAGGGGGGTGGGATCATGTTATTTTCCTTATCATTAGGGTACCAAGCCCTACCAACTGGAACCCGATTGATTTTCTTCTGTTTATTATTATTGTACGTGTATAGTTATACACTAGAAGCACCCGCTCCCTAAGGGAGCGGCCAGGGGGGTTATGTTATTATTATTACTAGTGGAGTACCCGCCCTAAGGGAGATCTTGTTCCAAGTATGCAACACGTTCTTCTGAAAATTATCAGATCTGGATGCGGATTCGGATCTTCATCAAAATCTAATCAGTTTGTCCTTGTCACACACCGAACTTGCTCACCAAATTTCATCCGGATCCGTCCACAACTTTTTGAGATATCCTGCACATAGGCAAACACAAATAAACAGACAGACAGAAAGAGGTGAAAACATAACCTCCTTCACCTTCGGTGGCGGAGTTAATGATTATAATCCAAAACACCTCACTGCACTGGAAAACGTGGGGCAGGAATACTGAACTGTAAACGGTGAAGACTTGTAATACTCAGATTGGAAGCTGTCTGGGATTGCTAAATTTTTTAAGTTTCCAACCCAGAACTGCAGGAGGAGTAGCACGACAAACAAACAAACAAACAACACAAACACCGGTCTGTGAATTATAGTAAGGATTCAAACATGGAATTCAAAATACCTCTCCAAAACACCTCTTGCTGTATAATTAAAAAAAAACCTCACTGCAGTGGAAAACGTGGGGACAGGAATACTGTAAAGGGTGGGGACTTTTAATGCCCTCTCCCACCTGGAGTGGTGCAACACGATACATATTTACATAGATAATTACTCCCCCCCACCCCAAAGACCAGCAGCAAAGATAAAAACACCCCAATGCACGAATTGGGGTCATGCTGATCTGATGTAGCAAGTCTGGATATAATTGGCACAAAACTGTAGGAGTCGTCGCCTGGCACACACACACACACACACACCGGTCCATGGATTATATAAATAATTATATTCCCGCCGTTTTTGGACGTTTATTTTCTGTTAAATTCATTTTCTCTGCAACCGCTTGTCGGATTGACACAGAATTTTCACGAAAGGAGCGACCACTCAGGTCGAATTTTTTAATGATAAATTTTGACATCATTGGTCATGTGGTGTAGCAGCCATGTTGGAAAAAGTGAAACTTGGCACATGTCAAGTCCTCAAGGGGGAATAAGTTTCATGAAGGATGATGTCATCAGTGGGACTTCATCATGACATCATACTTGAACATGGTGAACGCTTTATTTGATCATTAAGAAAATTATTGAGGGTGATCTTCAGATAAATTGTGTGGGAGAATTAAATTGATGACATCATGTGGTTTGGCAGCCATATTGGATTGAAAATAAAAACCTTTAAAAACTTCTGCAGAACGACTTACTACATCGATGCAAAACTTCATGCACATGATCTACGAGCCTTGGGGAATATAGGGTATAAATTTTAACCTCATAAGTCACATGGTCTGACAGCCTTATTTTTAAAGAATAAACCGTTAAAAACGTACTTCTCCAGAACGGCTTGACAAATCAAGGGGAAACTTCATGCACGTGTTCCCTAAGAGGACTGGATACAAGTTTGTTAATGCAGAATAATTGATAGGTCACATGGTTTGGCAGCCATATTGGATTGAACTAAAATCTTTAAAAAATTATTTCGCTTGAACCGCTTCATCGATCGACGTGAAACTTCACAAGTATGATCTAGTAGTCATGGGGAATATATGTTTTAAATTTCAATCTGATCGGTCACATGGTCTGGGAGCAGCTTGCTGGATCTCATTATATTCTCCAGAGCGGCTTGCTGGATCAATGTCATACTTCAGATAGATGATAATTGAGTCTTTGGGAATATAGTTTGAAAATTTAAACATCAGAGGTCAATAGTTTGGCAGCCATTTAAAAAAAGAAGATTTTGAATGGGGATTTTTTTTTTGAATTTTTAAAATCCAATTCTGAATCACTTTTATAAAGAGGATATCATGGGTCAAATGTCTGATAAAAGTGGGAATGTATCAAAGCGGGGTGTCTTGGTACCTGGTCTTAACTGCCTGGTGGAGGTATGCGCTCTACTGAGTGCCATTCTAGTTGCCCTTGCCAAAGGAGAGGGTATTGCATTTTGGTCTGTTTGTTATGTTTGTTACTCACCAAGATCGGTTCAGTTAGTTTATGACAAAAGTTGAAATTTTTTCTCATAGGTCAATCTGTCTCGTTTGGTTGTTTGTCTGAGTGCGATAACTTGCGAACGCTTTCAGCTATCTTCCTCAAACTTTACCAGAGGATACCGAAGGACAAAAGTGAGGCTGTCAATGTTTTTTGACTATATATGTCAAAAGTCAAGGTGACAGTGGCGTCATTTGCATAAAACAGATACGACTAAAAGTGTTTGTGCTAGATGAGGTCAAACGACACAAATGAGTTAGAAAACATCACCTACAAATTCTAAGCAGATTTGATAATCTGATCATTATTAAAATGCAAGATTTCTGTATTGGCAGGGGACAGATGACACATTTCCAAAATAGTCATTTCCATGGCAATGAAGTCGCTCATGAGTATCGGGGTATTTTTAGGAACAAAAAAAAAAAAGACGATAACCCGGAAACGTTTCAAGAAACAGATATCAAATTGCAACCATATTCAAAGGTCAAGGTGACAATGATGTAATTTGCATGATTTTCATCATACCCGTCAGGCTACCAACCACCTGACGCCTTCAGTTTTGTTTGTTTTTGTCTCTCCACTCACCTACAGCCCGAACTGCTCAGCCGATCCTTCTAAAACTCTCACAGATTGTAGAGACCGTCCCTGTGACAGCCTGTGACAAAGCTTCATAAAAATTGGTCGCAAAGTCAACATCTTAGGTCGAATTTCTAAAATCATCAATTTTCATCCAATTGACTTGAAATTCGAACAGAATTTGCATATTTGGTCATTGAATTCAACCACCAATTATTTTAAGGTCAACACCCCTCCAGGGTACCCCAGCTTGTGGAATATATAGTGTTATGTTAATGCTGGTTAAAATCTGTCCATGTATTTAAGTTGTTAATGGTTATTGTTAACTCTCTACTCTGCAGCTGCTCGCATGATCAATTTATTGTACAAGTTGTTACTTTTGGGATCAGAAAATAAATAAATAAATATTACTCGAAATCTGATGTGTTCCCAAGATAGTGCACTGTCGGACAGATGTGTCAGTATTCACGGATTTGCCATTCGCAGACCCCACGTATTCGCGGTTTATAAAATGCGACTTGTTTCGACATTCACAGCCCTATGCTTCATGTATTCTTCAAGTATCCGGGAACCTATCCCCCCTTTTTCCATTGATACAATGCCCGACATTTGTGGCAATTTTCAGGAACGTATCTCCCACAAATAGTGGGGCCTGACAGTATTGTATACAGTGCCTCTAGAAAGTCTTTACGCCCTTTCAAAATTTTCACCGTTTGTTGCCTTATAGCCTAGAAATATTACTGCATTAAATCAGACTTTTTCCACCTTTATTTACACATCGTAAGCCACAACTTCCAAGTGAAAAACAAATTTTACAAATTTCAGAAAATTAACTAAAAATACAAAACCAGAATATTTTGGTTGGATAAGTGTCCACCCCCTTGAGTTAATACTTGGTGGAAGCTCCTTTGACAATAATTACAGCTGTTAGTCTGTTGGGATCGGTCTCTACCAACTTTGCACACCTTGATTGGGCAATATTTGCCCATTCTTCTGCACA
>CM068962.1:24918109-24945592 GCA_035128595.1 Eptatretus atami | reverse complement strand
ATTACACACCAAAAAATGTTGCGGTCGGTTCAACCTTTTTCAGACCTGGGCAACCAGCCATACGGACAGACAGTGATTTGTAGTAGATGCTTTACAATAGATTTTATAAATCTACAGCACTTCAAAGCGACGTGAAGCATACAAGAGGAAATGATAAGTACTATTTGTTGACAGAGTGCGAACACTATGGAAAATTGTTCAGCATGATAATACGAACACCAAGGCTTGACGATCGTCTTCGTGCACAGAAGCTTTATCATCCACCATAAATGACAGACAATATTTGTGCCGCATATTATAGCATTTCACAAGATTTGAATGAAATTTTGTTTCTTCCACAGTGCCAGCCGCAAGCAGCATAGGCTGCATTAGAATCTTCTTACTATAATCCCGTCTGTCGTCTGTCTGTTCCCCAGGTACCGCAAAAACGATCTGAAACCGATCCAAACCATTTTTGGGTGTTAATCCTGGGACCCCTTGGAGTAAAATAGCAGCTCCAGTAGGGACGTGGGTGCTTCTGTAATAAAATATTTCCCCATCTAACACACAATCTTGATTACCCTTCACCCTTTCCAATGAGAACTTACTTTCAGGTTTGCAATGTTCCTTCCTCCTCTCTTTCGTTCATTCCATCCCTTGTTCGTGCATAAACCTCAAATATTAGAGAAAGAATCACCCCCATAATTACTATTATAATGGACACCCAAATATATTCGAGGAATGCCAATTGCAGTAAAAAAAACATCACACGATGCAATTTATTTTTATCATCATATGGTAACCCTTGCTGTAAAAGCAACGTCATCACATCAGAACACTGCATTTTGAATATAAAAAAATTAAACAATACATGTACATGATGAAGGACATCCAGTACATTACTTTCTATTACCTGAAACAGAGGAACCTTTTGCTTCACAAAATGTAATATTTATCTTCAGAAACCTGATCTTTTCAGTAATGAAGGAACGGGTGGAAGGGAAACTTGTTAAGGACGGACAATGATAACTTTTCATATATATTTAATCATCTTTGATCAGCAAATATCGTGGGCTGCTACCATTATACATTCAGGCAAACTAACAAGGGTTGGTTGCAGTGTTTTATGCTTAGAACTATGTCTATGACTAGGTCAGAAGCACGCTGAAAGCACCTTGATACGAACCTCAGACATTCAAGAAGACTTTACTGAGTAACTCCCCAACATTCACCTGTTTGACTATTCGGAAGGAAGTAATTTACATGGAGAAGATGAAGGTGGCGGTACTTTAGGATAAGCTTCACATGCAGGCTGTGATTGCTGGGTTAAACGATCCCCCCACAGTATCATTACGTCTTTCGTGCAAAGGAAATGTTTATTTCACTTTGTCTCAGGAAACTTAACGAAAAAGGCATTCATGTTGTGCTGTTTTCGAAGCAGGTGGCACAAGCTCAGCTTTATTGCTTTTGTCAGAGCTTCTTCATAGTGAGTTTAGACTATTTCTTCCTCACTGAGAAAGTGCATCAAAATATTTTCCGCTCACCTTCACCTTGTTTCGTTATTGCCTGGAAGATACCTCGATTTTTCGTACCAGAAAGATGTGACCTAACCGGAGCCAGGACAATGTCAAGGGACCTGAATGAAAACCTGCTCTGGTTCTTGATTTGCAAATTGATCATCCGCCTTGGCTCGGATTAAAAGCAATCGATTCCATTCGCTCCTTGCATTCTTAGTTTAGCGTTCCCTGTCCCTTTTTGATTTATCCATGGACCATCTGTTGAAAGGCCTTTCCAGCAAATATGATCTTGATTGTTGGATTCTCCGTGAGTGTATCAGGAGGTGCACAGCGTCCTATCGGATACGAAATCTCCAACGTAATTTATGGAATCCTTTGATGACCATGTTCTGGGTTTGCTCAGATTCACTGCCATTCTGACCAAATTCTACTTACCTGAAATTTGGATGACCTGTTATTTAGAATCACACTTCTCACATGGTTGTTAATCTCCATTGGGGTTTCAAGAAGGTGAAGCGGTCTATGAAATCTCAAAGTTCATCTTGTTTTTTTCAACTCCATCTCAAAGGAAACAAATGTGACTTTGTTGTTTTCACACAGTATTTGTCGGGATTATTCTTTACACTGTCACTGAACCCCCTCCCACTGTAGATAGTTTATAATTGTCCTGGTATCGTTTTCAAATCGGTGAGGTTCTTTTATGGTGTGTAATTTTTCTGTGTCAACCTCCCGTTGTTGAGTCTCCATTTATGGTTCAGATGTGGCATGGAGTCCTCCCAGACTCAATTCAACCTCCTTTGGTAAGGACACGTGTCATAACCAGAGAGATCAGACGCTGAGAGAGGGACAGTGAATCCACTTGGGTCACACATTCATTGACCCAGCTGTGAGTTTTCTTGTTCTCAAAGTTTCCAAGTTCTTTTCAGGAACTTCAACTGAGCCTGGGCACCTCTGTTGCCACTTCGTTTGTAGCATATTCCCCAGGGATGATCATTAGCATATCAGTTATATTCTTCTTTAGTTTATCCAATTCTCACTGTACAATGTCAACATTTCAACTTCTAGGATTCTGACCACTTTTCTCGATTCTTTGTACCTGAGAATATTTCCCTTTCAGGTACAAAATGATGCTCAACCTCTCTCAGGGTGTGTAATTACCTCACCGAAGAAAGGGCTATTGCATTGGGGCCGTTTGTCTTCTGTCTGTCTGTCTGTTTTGTTTGTTTGTCCGCACAAACTTTCTGTTTTTCTCCACAACCACTTGCCGGATCGAGTCAATTTCACCATTGCTGTGACTACTCTGGAATATTTTAATGTAATTATTGTTATAGATCACCGTGGTTGTGCAGCCATGTTGGAAAAATTTGACCTCGTATCTCTGAAACCGCACCAGGGAAAATCAATGAAATATCGCACTGGAAGTCCCTCATGGGGAGTGATTTTTTTATGATGTCAGAGAAGTGCCTTGTTATAACATCTAATGCATATGTAGAACGCTACATCCGATCAGGTATGAAAACTTTGAGTTCTAGGGATTATTTTTTTTTTTTTTTTGTTTTTTTTTTTTTTTTTTTTTTTTTTTTTTATTTTTTTTTTTTTTTTTTTATGGACCACATTTTTTTTTATGACGTGATTCGCGCCATATATATATGTGTGAACACATATAGTATATATTATATATACTTACAGTATAAACATATATTAGTGACCCCTCCCTGCTCCTCGAGCCAAAGTAGCTGCATAACAGCAACCCAAGAAGACTTACGCAAGTAAGTAAACACGTTTCAACCCTTCTCAGATTCCTCAACAACATAAAGACATTCCCATAGTACACACACGACGAATCCAATACTATACACTCCCCTCAGCACCGACCGGTTTTCACACTTTTGGCGAACTTCACTGATAGTGTAGAAGCACATGCATACCAATGAGCTTTCAGCATATACATTACCCACATGCAAACGTCAAAAGCAGTCTATATAAATAAAAAAGACCCACTACTAAGTGGTCTTATTTTATATATTGACTGCCTTTGACAGTTTACATGTGTAATGGATATATGGCTTGAAAGCTTCATTGGTATGCATTCTGTCTACACTATCACTGACTGATTCGCCAATAAGTGATGAAACGGTCCGGTAGCTGAGGGGAGTGTATAGTATGGGATTGTCGTGTGTGTACTATGTGTGAATGTCTTTTAGTTGTGTTGTAGGAACTCTGGAGAAGCGTTGAAACAGTGTTGCCCTTACCTGCGTAAAGTCTTCTTGGGTTGCTTTATCGCACTTTTGGCTCGAGGAGCATTGGAGGGTCACTAATTTATATGTTTATACGTATAGTTATATATATATATATTTATTGTATAATATATAATTTGCTGCCGAATCACGTCATCAAAAAATTGTGGTCTTTTATCCCTAGTACCCTCAAAATTTTTCATACTATCGGATGTAGCGTTACATATGCAATTGATTTCTAACGAGAGGCACTTCTGCTCATAAAAAAAAATCATCCCCCATGAGGAGGGACCTTCCCATGTGCGAAGTTTTCATGATTTTTCCTGGTGCGGTTTTCAGAGATACTGAGGTCCAAGTTTTCCACATGGCTCCACACCACTGATCTATAACAATATTATCATTAAATATTCTACATGCAGTAGTCACCAATGGTGAAAATTTCGACTCGATCCGCAAGTGGTTGTGGAGAAAAACGAAGATTCTGTGCGCGCACAAACAAACAAACAGACGACAGACAGACAGACACGACCCAATGCAATACCCTTTCCTTCGGTGAGGCTAATTACACACTGAGAGAGGTTGATCATCATTTTGTACCTGAAAAAGGAATATTTCAGTACAAAGAATCGAGAAAATGTGGTCAAGAATCCTGAAGTTGGACTGTTGACATCTTTCCAGATAATGGATACTTTAAAGAAGAATATAACTGATATGCTATGTATCATCCTGGGAATATTGCTACAAATCGAATTGCAAACTGGAGGCTGCCAGGGCTCAGTGGTTAGAAAGAACCCTTGTGAACCAAAATTTGAGAACAAAAAACTTCACAGCTTGGGTCAATGAAATTGACCAAATGGATTCACTGTCCCTCTCTCAGCCTTCGTGATCTCTCTTGGTCATTGACGTTGTCCTTTACCAAATGGGGTGGATATTTTGAGTCCTGGGAGGACTCCTGCCACTTCTTGAAACCCATAAAGAGATCTCAACCAACGGGAGTGACACAGAAAAATTACACACCAAAAAAGAACCTCACTCAGATTTGAAACGATACCAGGAAATTATGAAAGCATTCTACGTGTGAGGGGTTCAGTGCCATGTAAAATTAATCCTCCGAACAATACGTTGTGAAACACCAAAATGTCACAATTTGTTCCTTAATGGATTTGTACACAAAATACAAGATGGCGTACTTGAACTTTCATAGGAACTCTGCTTCACTTCTAACACCCAAATGAGGATTCAAACCATGTAGGAAGTGTGATCTAAATCAACAGTCATCCAAATTGCAGTAATTAAGAATTTGTCAGATGCAGTGATCTGACAACCATCAGAACAGGTCCTCAAAGTGTATCCATTAAATTCGTTGGGATTTCGGTATCCAGTAGACTGTCTGTGCACTCCGTAATATTCACGGAGGATGCCAACAATCAGAGAAGTATATTTGGCTGCGAAAACGCTCTTCAGAAGATGGTCCTGGAATCAGAGAAGGGGGACAGGTGAATCCGCCTTTTAAATTCTAGAATGCAAGAGCCAAGCTTGAATTGATTGGCTCTTTTTCTCAAGCCAGGCCGGATGTCCAATTTGCAATCAGAACCAGCGCGAGTTTCCATTCAGTTTCCCTTACATTGCCTTGCTCCGGTGTAAGGTCACCATTTTCGGTACGAAAATCGAGTATTCCAGGCAATAACGAACAGGTGAAGGTGAGCTGAAATATTTTTGATTTGCACTTCTCCAGTGAGGGAATCTAAACTTCACATGAAGAGAGCTCTGCACAAAAGCAAACTGAGCTTGTGCCACCTGCTTCGAAAACAGCACAACATGAATGCCCATTTCGTTTAATTTCCTGAGACAAGTTGAATAAACATTTCCTTTGCACGGAAAGAACGTAAATATACTGTGGGGGATCGTTTAACCACAAGCACATTCACACCTGCATGTGAGACCTTATCCTGAAAGTAACCGCAACACTTTTCATCTTCATACCATTGTAATTACCTCTCCTCGAATATCAAAATGGTGTTGGGCAGTTACTCATTAAATCCTTCTTGATGTCGAGGCTGTCGATCAAGGTGGCTTTCAGCAGCTTCTGCTATCAGTACACCTATTCTAAGCATAACAACACTGCCAACCAACCCCTTGTTATTTTGCCTGAATGTTAATGTAAACAGGCCCACGTAATTGCTATCAAAGATGATTAAATTATAATGACAAAGTTACTCATTGTCCTTCCTTCAACAAGTTCTCTCCTACCTCCACCCCGTTTCTTCATTAACTTGAAAAGATCAGTATTCTGAGATAAATTATTACATTTGTGAGCAATGTTCTCATGTTCAGGGTAGATAGAAGTAATTATTGGAATGTCTCTTCATGTAGCATTATATTGTTATTTTGTATATAATTATCAAAATGCAGTGTTCTGACTGTGATTGACGTTTGCTTTACAAGTCAGGTTCTCCACTAATGATGATTAAAAATTGCATCGTGTGAGTGTTTTTTTTATTGGCATAGCATTCCTCGAATATATATTGGGTGTCATTATAAAATATAATTATGGGGTGATTCTCTTCTCTAAATTGAGTTCATGCACGAGAACAAGGGGGATGGAAAGAAAGAAGGAGGCAGGAACATTGCAACCTGAAGTAGTTCTTCATTGAAAGTGAATGGGGTAATCAAGATTTTGTGGGTGTAGAGATGGTGGTATTTTATTTACTAGAAGCCCCACTCCCTACTGGAGCTGGCTATTTTACTCCAAGGTCCCAGGATTACACCACCAAAATGGTGCGATCGGTTCACCGTTTTTTGCGGTCCTGGGAACAGACAGACGGACAGACGGTGAATCATCGTAAAAGTTCTAATGCAGCCTATGGCCTGCTGCTGCACTGTGGAAAAAAAGAATTTCATTCATTTGCTGAACTGATATAATATGCTGCACCCAAATATTTTCTGTCATTTATGGGATGATTAAAGCTCTGGCACCGCAAGACGATCGTCGCCTTTGGTGTTCTGTATTAATCATGCTAAGGCAAGTTTTCCATAGTTTCACTCCTGCCACAAATTACGTTTACTCATTTTCCTCTTGTTGCTGTTCACTGCTTTGAAGTGCTTGTAATTTATTAAATCTTGTAAGGCATCCTTTACTTCAATCACTGTCTTGTCCGTATGTCTGTTCCAGGTCCCGCAAAAATGGGCTGAAGACCGGATCGCAACCATTTTTGGGTGTGTAATCCTGGGACCCTTGGAGTAAAATAGGTGTAAATATAATAACATGACCCCCTTTGACAGCTCCCATAGAGCTGGTTCTTCTATTTGCAACTAAATCCTTTTTCACTGTAATGCAGTTGTTCACAAGAAATCATGGTGTAAAGTATCTGACCCAGAGTTGAGGCAAATGCAAGGTTTTTGTTGAGAAACACAAACTCGTTATCACGTCCTTGAAGAGAGGAAGCAGCCCACACATATGCTTTGCACGATTACAACATATAAATGCCATAGGATGAGGGAGTCCATTGTTTTTGAATCGAACTGCTTGCTCGTAAGATCAAAACCACTATGTGAGGAGGGGTCTGAAATCTTATGAGCGCAGACTGTTGACAGGGTTAAAAATAAAAATGGTGTTCTGCTTATTGAAGACTGGGAACATGATCATGAACTGCAGGTTTACCAAGTGCTCAGTTCCTCAATACCAACCACAGGCTGTTGTAGCAACTTTGAGTTGCAGTTTAAATCCGGGAATGGTACCATCCCGCCTCGCTGGATGTTGCGCAATCTCAATGATGAGGTGGCTGGGAGTTGCGAAGGCTGAGGGGATTTGGGGGCCTGGGTCTTTGGGGGATCCTGAGATCTGTGGAGTGCCTTCAAGAGCCACCGTCCTTGATCTTGCCTGTGGATGTCTGGAACTCACCGTAGGTGAGAAGAATTTTGTCTCTCAGGACGCTTGGATACAATGGCCCCAGATGTCGCAGGGTCAGGCTTAATGCAGACCAAGTGTTCGGAAGTTGATGCGTAAAACTGTTACGTCGCATTAAGGGTGGCAGAGGAGGCCTACGACGAGAATCGGTGCAGAGTAGAGCAACCCTGGTGGTCAAGTGATTTCTCGTCCTGCTTACAGGGAGTTCGCGCATTGCATTCCATCCAAGCCGCCCTCGGTGTACCTGCATTACAGAGGGTGGAGGCTTGACGACTGGAAGAGGACCAGGATCTGACAAAAACCAGTGAAAGGCTCGTGGCGGTTACTTTGAGCGGTTTTCCAGTCTGATCCAACCGCTGTTGTTGGGTGTCTTTGTGTACTAACCTATTGCTGCCCTCAATCAAACTGTATCCACCTTTTGTTTGTTAGAAACACAGCCTGCGGTGAACGGTTGGAAATGGCCGTTAAAGCTCCGTGCGATCTGTGGCTCCATGCTGAACTTCTCAAGGCTGGAGGAAAGTTGTTACTTCAGTTCGTTGCATGACAGTCTGTGCTCTGCCTGGAACACAGGCATATCCCAAACATGAAGTGAAAGAGGAGGCTTGTTGTCCCTCCCTGAAGGGAAGAGGTTGATTTCCAAGACTGCAATACGAGGGGGATGCTGCTCTCAGTGCAAGGCAATGTCTTTGCTCGGTAATTATTATAGGTTCGTCACATCGCTTGAGCACAGCACCAGAGCAGTCAGGCTTTACACCAAAGCTTGAATGATTGACCGTGCCTTCCCTTTGGGTCCTCACCAGCGCGACAGCTTTGGCCAGGGGGCTTGTAGCCTATGTGATCTCTGCGAAGGTTCGATCAGTGAATCCGGATGCCGTCTGGAGGATCTCAGTCTTCGTGGTGCCACCAATAAATGCCAATCTGATGTCTGAACTATACTCTGGGTACTGAGAGTGCTGTGAGATTGTGTTACAAATCCTGACATTTCAGTTGTTACTGAGTGCACCAGGGACTGTTGGACTGGCCCCAACTTCTTCAGCACTTGTATGGATGGATTCTAGGGAGGATGTCGAGAGATCAAGCTGCGATGCATCGTTCGGATGCAGATCTCGACCTTGATATTCGCAGATGATGCGTCATTTGTTGCGGGAGACTCTGGGACGTCCTTTGGGGGTCCCTCAAGGTGCTGAATGAGGAAGCGGAGCCGCTGGGATTACGGGTTCTTGGTCAAAAACTAGATCATGGCTTTTCAATGACATCTTGGATGCTGCTGTCCTGTCTGTGTGTTTGGTGAGATGTTGAGGTCGTGAGAGATTATCTTACCTTGGCAGTGACTATTCCATGTTCTGCTGGTGTGAGTCAGAGGTCATAACGTCGGGTCGGCTGGGGGTCAGGATCACTGGATCATGGGTGTGGCGCTGCCGGTATGCTGTGCGGAGGACGCAGTCTAGTCTTCAGTTCTTGGTGCTTCCAGTCTTGCTCTACGAGTCTCCGGCTTTGGACTTGGACTCTGACAAGGATTTCGAGATGAGAACTTAATCCTTTGGTACCAGGTCTCTTCGGAGATACTTGGCTATCGCGTCGAATTTTGTGTCAACGACTAGCGACGGCGCCCGATGAGGGCGCGTGGGAATACTACGTGGAATGTGGGACATAGTGTTGTTAGCAAGCGGCATGGCAATCCCCGAATTAACCTGCTTTTTTGAGAAGGCCGGTAGTTTTTAATTTTCACCTAGAGCCATATCTCGATTTTCACTATCAACTAATTGGCGGGCACTCATTTGTATCCATTTATCATACAAACTTTGAAGCTTCCATTTTGAATGTAGGCCACAGCATCCTCATAAGACATCAATCTCTAGGCAGGATAATCGGATGTTTTTATTGCAATTCATGACACAATGGCAAACTATCCGATCCATTACATGGATTTACTACGCCAATTGTTCTTTTTCCATGATATGGACTTCTTGCAGTAAAATTACGTTTGTATACCGCTTGAGATTTTCATTTAGACATTGAAAATCCTTAGTATGCCCATGAAACATTGGTTACCATGGCGATACATCAAACAATTGCTTGTAGAGATTGCAAGATACAGGAGCCTCCACAAGGTGCTGTACAGACATTTTGGTGAGCTCATTTCTGGAAGCAGTGAAAAGGCACCTGCTTAAACCACTGCTTTCAAAGAAATACTGACCTTCTGCCCCACTCAAAGAGGAAGGAGAAAGCGGAAGACATACTGGAGGGTTCGCTTGCCAAGCCTCCTCAAAAAATCACGGATTAGTCAGGAAAACCAGAAGAGACTTCTTGCCTGTTCAAGCAAATCGCCCTATTCAAACACATCGACATTCACTTGCAGAATGCGATACCGGAGCCTCTCCTGGTTTGTACAGAACACTTTGGATGAGTCCTTCCAGAAGCGGTGAAAAAGCACCTGCTTAACACTACTGCTTTCAATAAGAATACCACCTTCTGCTCCGCTTCTCGGAAAGAGAAGACCCATTCTTGGAAAGTTTGATCCATACCTCCCAGAAAACCAGACAGAGATAGGCTACCAAAAAGACATTCTCGACGTTTCAAACAAGGACAAAAGGTACCTCACATTCGAAAGACCCCGGGCCATTGGACATTTTCTGTGAGGTGGCATATGATGTTCCAAATTTTTCACTGACTACGAGGCTGACCTTAATCCTTCCTGAAGGTGTGCACCCCCAGATTCACCAGAAAACGTGGTGAAAGATCCTCACCTTGAAGGGATTAATTCCAGCTTGCTTTAAAAGGTTCTTTCAGAGGAAAAGTGATTAATGCGGGGTGTGTATGCCTGCAGTGCTCCGGGCCCAAGCAGAGGCTGTCTATTACAGGCCCATGAGATCGACTTACACGTGCCGGCTTTCCCAAACATCCTGGAGACCCTTGAAAAATGTGAACGAGTCTCGCTCTGGCTGGGAGATTGACAGAGTGAAACTTCTGTGGCTGACATCGCTCGACTACCAGCCTCTGAGGGGCGCTCATATATCCCACTTGCCAGCAGCTTTACAGAAACAGGAAGCATATCATTGTGAAGATAAGATCACCATGTTCCAGTGGGCCTCTGGTCTGCCCTGTTCCCATGCCCATTGGGGGACATGCATACAGACGCCACCTAAAACACCCAAAGGAGGCCTCAACTTCCGGGTATACTCCCACGCCGTTATTCACAGATCAAGCAGGTAGAAGCAGAATAACCTGGTTCTGAATGTATTTGGCTGGGCCAAGGGTGATTGTCACAGGCTTGCAAGCAACATGAAACATCTCCGAAATCAACCTGCTGCTAATTAGAAGGACGGTAAGTCGCACTATTACCTGAGTTAAAGACCGAACCTCTGCTCGATACCAGAGCAGCATAGAGCGGAAAGCACTTCTGTGAGAGGTGCCTCCACGTACTCCGAGAAGACACATGCGAAGGCCCACAACCAGAATGTAAAGGCAAGGAAAACCGCTGTGAGGTGGAACGATGCCCCAGGAGGAGGAGAAAAAACATGATCTCCTTTCAAACTGGCACAAGCAGCAACCAGTCCCTACATCATTTATGCTGACTGAGGCCCTTCACACCAAGATGATGGGCCAGCGCTCAACCCTGACCAGATCAACACACAAGAAGATGTACAGCATGAGCTGTGCGGCTAGGCTATCTGAGTAAGGTGTGATGGCCAAACGCAGAGCCTCCAGTGGTCTACCGGGTCTAATGCAATGTACACTTTCTCATGCTATCAAGGGAGAGACCCATTAAGGATATCCTAAGCACCCTAGCTTCTGGAATAACACCCCAAGACTGGCAGATATACAAAACCAGCATCAACTGCCACATTATGTGATAAGCCTCTAATAGTTGCAGGGGGCATGTGACTCTGCCCTCGACCACTGCCATTATCACCGGGAAAGTTTGGGGGCAGCCACGAAAGGCAACTAATGCTGGGATACTAACCCTAAAAAAAACTACCCCTGGTCTTTCACAACCTGAGCTTGACTTCACATCCGATGGCAGGTATCAGCAAGTGGACAGCGTCACAATGTATCTCGAACAACATAGAAAGACATTTATTCTCTTCAAGCTGCGTTACTAGGAGGAGCTCAAGAAGTGATTGAAAAAAAAAATTTCCTTGAAGAAAACTAAGAGCTCTTCGTTTGATTTCGGTTCATTGACGTGCCCAGTCCTCCTGGCTTCCCTAGACAAGCTCACATCAGCCAAACCGACCTGAGGACTTCCACATCCAGCGCATATGAGCCTACTAGCATAAACGCAGCAATACTGCTGCGAAAGTGTACACCCCCCTGAGCAGATGACTCCTGGGCAAGATTCACAGATCCCCTACCACCCAGAGGCCTTCACAGAGCTTCAGATGAGAACATCAGCAAAGAGGGATTACACTCAGTCCCAAAGTTTGGACCGCTTTTGGTGTAACATGGGAGCTACATGACTCTTACCTCCTAACAGACGTTGCTCCTTCTGGTGATATTATATTGGAGACTCAGAAGACCTTCAAGTGTCAATATTCTCGACCTTGCCCACTACTACATGATCCTGCCTGAGCTGGGACGCGCTCCAAAAAAACGGCGTAAAAGCTCAAACTCTCACGGACTATTTACGGCCAGCACCTCTTCATCGACAAGGGTCTGCGTAGTGCATCTCCGTGTCGGGTCAAAACGCCACACAAGCAAACAGCCCACTGCCGTGGGTACGACTCGAGCAACCTAGCCATATCTTAATACCCGATGCCAAACAACCTATGGCTGGGCCATGTGCCAGCCACTGCAACAGGTGGCTTTGAGTGGGTAGAAGACTGCGGCAGCTTCTGGAGCTTTGCAGATTACCCGACACAGCCCTTGGGACATCTTAAGAAGCAAACCTAGATATCCTGAGGGAGCTGGCACGACAACCACAAGCATATCCGCTGCGCACCAGAGCGCAAATAGATACAGAATGAGTGGATGCGGAGTACCAGCAAGACTTAGGGGACAGCGGTCGAAGTAATATGCTGTGCCTAACCTCTTCACAAGCCAAGTACTGTCTGACTACCACAACCTTCAGCTGTATCTCTCCTGGATGAGACTAAAAAGGTCCACCAGTTGTGTTAACCAGATCCTCTGGGATGGAGCCCTACATTCGGTATGAACACCAAGCTTCGCAAGAAGGCAACCAGCGACTTCGAAAATCTCTACAAGCTCATGCATAATTCGTCTTCGAAAGACATAGAAAACTTGCTTAGTATGAAAGACGTTAAGCTGATCCATGCGATGGGATGCAAGCTGCGGCGCCGAATCTCATGCCCAAGATTTGCATGCAGTAGATCTCCTGCGATACTGGAAAAACCTAATAAGTCGCAATTTTGCGTGAAAATCTTAGTTAGACCTATATTTGGCTTACTACGTTTTCCCCTTCATTTTACAGGTTAAAGTGTGTGAAACTCTCCCGTGTGCAGTTTTTCATCTGCAAGAACCTGTATTTCATTACTTAATTGCTAAAGCAAACCAGTTTTCCTTTGTTTTCCTAAACTTCGTCAACAGACTTACTGAAGTTTTCCGGAACACAGAGAGATGAATCAATGCGATGACCTCCGCTCTCTCACATGAGATAAGAGCAGACTGATGCTAAATCGACCTCCGTCTATTGTGGGATCATGAGCATTTCCTGGACGTCCAAGCATCTCTGTACGATTTCTACTACACCTCCTTAAGTCCAGGTATGGACTGTTCAGTTGTATTACTCAGACACGGACTCTCTTCGCTCCTCAAGATTCCAGACGGATGCTATGGGACATGGTCGCACATACAGAGCTCTATGACATGAGCGACTCCTGAAGACCACCCACTCCACAGCCGATTAAAAAACACAAGTGCTCGCAAATAATGAAGGATGAGGTGCGCTGCCGCCCCGTCGTCCGATACGTGGGGCTTCACCCCTAAGTGCTATGTCCATCCTCGGGCAGTGGAGAGGCATCCGAAGGCTAAGGGTGTGAAGAAGGTTGGTAAAGAAGCACCTTCACATGAGCGTTCAAAATAGGTTTCTTTGACAGGGAAAACCTTCAGGCATCGTGATGGATATTGACTGCAGAAGCGAGCTACACCAGATCTATGGTATCCAGTAAAAAGGTGTCTTATCCCCCTTTGGACCTCCAGCGGTGGATGCGGAAAAACGAGTTGACCGCTTGCATATGGGCACCAAAGACATCCCTGGCCCTTTCGATGACCAAGATAGATGAGCTACTTCACTAAAAAGTAAAGACAGGAATGATATATTCAACTAAATAACAAATGGAGTTTTCAACCCATTTGCGGAAGTAAGATCGATTAATGCACCATAACATATCCCAAATTCACTTGATTCTCATTAGTAGCCCAGCGGATGTGGGAAAAAACTTATTTGCTTTTAAGATGCTCCTTGGCCTAAGTCAAACATTTGTCTACGGCGGGATACGGCGGCCGATACCCCCCCCCCCCCCCCCCCCCCGTGAATTTGACAGAAATGTGTCGGCGCGCAGAGTTTCTGAGGTGGCTCGGTGGGCCCTACGGTCGTATGGTATATTACAACCGTAGGGTCGCCGTGGAATTATAGCGCCGAGTTTACTTTTTTCATTTCTACTTGGCCTAGAAATTCGACAAGCCGAAACAAAAGAACATGTAACAAAAAAAAAATAAACCACTCCGTCGCGCCTGGCCGCACGTTCGCCTTGCGGGCACTTGAGGCTACCTGCTCTGCCTTAAAATTCTATGGCCGCCGCAGACGCCAAGGTCCCGTCGACTCAAATCAAGATCTACGGCACCCCCACGTTTTCGGTCTGCCACAATTCTATAACCCCGTGCGCGCTCCCCGAAAATAAAAACATTGATGCTTCATGTTTGACGTTGGAATACTGCGGCCGCCTATAATGCTAGTGCCGTAGATTTTGTAGACCCTCGGCCGCCGTGCCCAATGTGACAGGGCCTACTCCCGCTTCTTAGATTACGACAATTTAATAATTTTCACAAGTCGAGCGTTCAACGAATATCAACGACTGCTTCACAAGTTTCAATGCATGTCTTCAAAAAGAAACAATCGTGTTTCAAACTTAAACAATCTAAAATGATTATCACATCGAAAAATGTCGTTACAGCTATTTTGCCCAACCCAAAAAATAAAAGAAATCAAACCCTCCATATCTTGTTATTCTTAGCCAATAACACGGAGACATGCCCTCCCACAAAAATTGGAGAAATCACAAATGACCTTATTAATTCGATATTGTGTAATGAAAAAAACAAACGTAATGGATAGCTACTACACCAGAGGAGAATTCCCTTGATATTGTATTTATCTTCACAGTCGTCTTTCAACTTCTGCGGCCTCCAATAAGAAATAATTGCAAATACCTTCACATCTCAAGCTCTACCAAAAGGAAATACTTCAAGGTAATTGCCATCACAGGAACAGGACATGAAATACAAACAGAATAAAAGTTTTGAACAAATAATCAACAAACTTACTTAAACTTGCAGTAGTTCTTGTGTAAATGGACATTCACCAAGATTGCCTCAAAACAAACGCTACCTCGTAAATGGATTCCTCTAGAAAATGTTTGACAGTGTTCGTTTGTATATTTGAAACAAGAAGTTAAGCAGTTGATTTCTTGCTGCCCATTCAGAAAATTATGAATTTACACTACTATTCATTAGTTGAAAAATGGGTAAAGGGGGCTTGAAGTTTTTATCCCTGATATGGGCCTACGCGGAACAAAACCTGCCTGGACTATATCCAAAGAAGTCAATTTAGATAAGCAAAAACCGAGACTAGTTTCACCATGCAGTTCCTCTTAAGGATATTTGGATTCTGTGATATGATAAGTTCTGTATGGACTTAAAATTAGATTTAATTTCAGAGAAATAAACATGAAAAACAGAGTGCGTTTTGTGTTGCTAATGCTTTGTTATAATAAGTTTGTTAATGAATGAATGATGTTGGTATAGTGATCACTCCTCTATCTGAAAACGGAGGAAATGTTGATAGAAGACTTAACTCATGGAAGCCGCTGAATGTATCATACCTAAACGGAGATGCCAACATGTTATACTGAACCAAACTACCTACACTTGGAATTTGGGTGTTCTGAAGGAAAGTCGTCACCATATTGAAGGAACCAGATGGAATACCACAACTGAAAAGACAACGCGTTGACTGCAAATGCTAAGGTGAAACGACTTCGAGCTTCTCTGGATGGGACATTTTACCCACAGGATAGTAGAAATTATTGGGATAACAATTAAGTGGAAGCCTACCGTTCTACCCAAGGTGTGTGAAGTAATGGAAATAAAGAGCCCATTTTGGATATTGTTGCGTTAAAACTTCCTACATCTATGTGATTGACCTGAGTTCTCCAAGGAAACTATAACATCTAATGAGTAGTAGATACTTCCCTTACATTGAAAAGAGGAACGAAGACGTTGATACATTTGTTTGCTTTTGGAGAAACTGAGATGGCGATTAATACAGATAATGGTGCAAATGGTCAATATAATTATATTGTTTGTTGCAATTTATAAGATGAGGAGTGGCAAGAGTACCACAGGAGTCTATGTATCAAAGCAATTCGAAAAAGTAAAATTATGCATTCATATCTAAAACCCATGTTCTAGCAACGTTGATAAAATTCAAAGAAAAGGACTAAGAATTCAGTTTTACTCACAAGAGAACAAGTGGAAACCTTATATGACATTGGTCGACTACAAGTAAAAATAACAAAACCTATGTTGAAGAATATTCGATAGGGAGACGAGTGGAGGATTTATTATATCCCTTCCCTTTTACTGGTGGGTCTTGATTGCTGGGAGCCTTGATGGTGGGAGCCGAGTCCTACAGATGATTACGATTGGTGAGATTTAATTATTTGGCAAGACACCTCGCCCTAAGCAGAACGGCTATTATTTTAAAAAATACAGAAATAAGAACATCAATGTGGTTATACAATCGTTAACGTTCCAATAGAAATATAATTTTATAAAACAAGGGCACGTAGTCTGAGAGTAGCACCTTGGGAATACGATATGCCTTATTCAGGTATAATGGTCATTTTTATATACCTACAAGACTTTGAACATTGAAACATTCTCGCAAGGAAGACTATTATTCCGCTCTGCAGAAGCAATGCGATTTGTGAAGCACCTTAGCAAACAACTAATAAAATATTTTGATCAAAAAAAATCTATGAAAACCTCGTCTGGTTTTATGAATTCAGAGAAACACAGTTGTCTGTAATAAGTAAGGGTTTACAAACAGATTGACGATGGAAGATGGGTGGTGTTGTGTGTTTCATCTTAATATTTCTAAAGGATAAAATACATATAAACATGGCAGGAGCGAGGGAACTTTCAAGAATACCATTTTTGTATCAAGGATACTTACGAGAAAAGGGCAATCGATATTTTAAGAAATATAATCTACAACATATGAATGGAACCTTCTCAATTAGTTGGTGGTTTCACTGATGTTCTCAACCAACAATATATGATTTAATAAGAATATTAAATAAACAAAGGTATTAATTTGCAAAACATAGAGCTCTTTTAAAACGGAATAAATGTTCCTGGTTTCCCATTCGAAAGAAATAATGACATGCCGATATCATCAAATCCTGATGCATAATGTATGATATTCTATGGGGAGATGGGAGATGGTTCAAGGTTAAGAATGTTGTGAGATGGGTTGGAGATGAGGTAGAAGAAAAGGAGCACAAGACACTAAATGCTGCATGAACTTTTTGAAAGGGGTAAATAATTGACCAAGAACGTCCAAAGGTAGAGACAGCAATTAAAATGAGTGATTTAAGTGAAGAGAAAACTTTGAGATTAGGAAAGCTGAGTTGTAGAGTTGCTGGCAAGGTGGAGGCATAGCTTGATGGAGAAGTGTAGACATGACTTGCATTTGTTCCTCTTAATCCTAAAAATTAGAGAAGAAATCCTTTGAGTACTGTTTATAGTAAGCCTTTATGGAGGAAAGTATGAAAGCGTTATTTTATTATCCACTTTTGCAAAGTGAAGATCCAATTTTATGTTGAAAGCTAAAAAGCTTCTATAATCTGCATGATTTAAATAGAATGATTCATTTTGCCAGTGCAGAAAAATCCAAGACCAGGAATCTCCATTGTAAAAAGTAAAATAATAGAGTTATACAAAAGGGATATGTAAAGTGTGCGGACCTAAAAGAGTAAATTCATTTCTAAGCAGAAAAGTGGACGACATATACAAAAATTGCTATCAGGAAGTAAATTTACAACAACTGGATACCCAGGAACTATATTTACCGGGTATTCGTTCTGTGGTCCTGGCACAAACCTGGATAAGAGATTAGATGAAGCTGGCAATCCTTAAACCTTGGAGCAGACCCAAAAATATGGTTGATGAAGTGTGGATGAAGCACGATATTGATATGGAATAGCACTACTTTGATGAAACAACAGAAGCCGATAGAGAAATGTTGTACAATTTGTCTTTGATCCGAAATCCAACGTTGAGAGAGAAAGTTGATAGATTTATCATGCAAGAAGGTGATATTTTAATTGAGTTGGACTTGTTTGTGTTCCACCGTGGGCGGAGCTTCAAAAACTTTTAATCTCCGTGATGGCATTAAAACTGATAGAGCAGGAGCTAGGTGACTTTTATTCAACATGGAAGGTGCAGATGTTTAAGGGTGCCATGGTGTAGAGTAGGGTTGGCAGATCCCAGAAACCCAATTCTTAGTTGCGCCAGTGGTGGGTGTGGTAGGTGTGCCACCCAAATCCAAGATGGCTTTTCGATATCGGCTAAAAACCAATATTGTCATACATCAGTAATACTAGGCCCTTCAATGAATCTTGTATGCATTCTGATATTTTGAGTAGCCCAATCTAATGGAGAAGGTGCATTATCATCCAAGGTCAATTCACAGTTTTTGGTCAATTTTATCCTGTTTGACCTGACCCTTTGATTCAAGGGAAATCTGAATGACATAAAATGATTCCCCATACATGATTTCCTATTAGTGCCCAATACAACCTAAGCTCCAAGACAAGTATTAAATAGTTATGGCATATTAAGTAAGCTATAAATCGATTTGATCACCCCCCTTATGTCATGTGAACAATTTCTGACAAAATTCAAGTGTCATGCAGACTTCCAGCAACTTGGCAAACAACAAATAAGGTAAGATTTTGAACATTTTAAAAGACTTTCAACATAAAATAATGTATAAATATAATGCATAACAGTACAGAACATGATTAACTAACAAAATGGAATGTTTTTATGAGGCAATAAGAATCTAGTGCAAAATAGATAGTAAATTTGACTATTTTTGGACGAAAGGGAATTCCTCCATTTCTGGAATGAGTCCCCCCCCCCCTTTTTTAAAATAGTCCCTGTAATGAGTTAAATATTGGTCTGAGGCTTAGCATGTATTAGGCACTAATAGGAAATCATGTATGGGAAATCCTTTCATGCCATCAGATTTGACTTGAATCAAGGGGTCAAGGTCAAACAGCCCTAACATGAGCTTAACCGATACCGGTTAATCGGGATAACCGAGCGGAGTTATCGTCGACCTTGACGGTTCAGATTTTACAGGGCGTTTTAAACCCACTACCAATCCCTTACTTGATGCAAGATGGAGATTCATAAAGGAAGACGAAGCAAAACGGGGAACAATCGACAAGCACATTTAATACGGAAGCATGAAAGCATGATTATTACAGAACAACAGGAACAAAAGCATACACGTATACGTTTATGCAAGAAAAAACACAAGCAAAGAACCAACGCAGATCTAACCCGAATAGGCATTCACACGCAACACTTAAAACAGTTCTACTTCTCAAGACTGGCGCCACCCACAGACATTCTACACAAACCCCAAAAGAAAAGGAAGTCGCGATTACCTGAGCGCGTCGTCCAGCCCTTGCGACCCGCAACTCCGAGTCCTCCCGCTGGTCCACTGGGCTCGTGCCTCACGCCTGCACGTGTCGTCCGCCCGACCCGAACGACGAACAGAACCCTCAAGCAGGGACTCTCCAACAAACTTCGACCATTCTCATTCAGGACAACCGACCAGCGACTCTCCAAAGCTCCGACAATTCTCCTCCAGGGACAAGCGACTCTCCACAACTCTCGACAATTCTCCTCCAGAACAAGGCCCCGGGACTCTTTACGCCCACGCCTTTTTAGGGTCGGCTCCGCCTTCGCTCGCACCACGCCGTTCTTGGGTCTCCTTCCTCGAGATGCTTCCAGAAAATGCCTCGAAGGGGCGTTCCTCTCCCTGGCCGCGTATCCGCCAATCGGGAGGACGCGCCACCCCTCCTCACCAAGCGCGGGGAAAAATGGCGGGAAAACCCCACAGCGTTGTGGTTTTCTTCCACGCGCCGTACGACGAGGGAAGGAAGATTCGGGCGGAGATATTTGCGCGCGGGAGTTTTGGGTGGCGAATATTTAAGCGGAGATCTTGCGGAAGATATTCTAAGCGGGGAGATGCCACTCCACCCTTGTTGCTGCTGCCACTGCGCGTCGCTCCTTTCATCCGTCCGCGGAGATCGTCGACCGCACGGTGCTCGCTTGAATGTGAGTGGCGAAGATGGTGGTAGCGTAGTTGTGGAATGAGTGGCGTGGCTGTGAATCGTTTGTTGCTGTCGTGTAGTGATGGCTGATCGTTGAGATTTGTTTTGTAGGTGATTTTTCGTTGTTTTTCCACCAAAATAACGACAGCAAAGAAAAACGGCTTAACTGAATCGCAAGCCCGAATGCGATCAACATATTTCCTCTATTAACAACGGGTTTGGCTAACTACACATGACTTACCGATCAATATTCACCTGAGACCCTTTATGGTGTATGCGATATTCCACACGTAACAGTATGTCTCATCAATCATCCGAAGTAAAGATTATCCTCTGAAATCCTTTCTGCATGGAATAGTTTACCTGAAAGGTCAGTAGTGCAGTAAGCAACAAGAATGAGTTATAAATATCGATATTATATATATATATATATTATATATATTATATTCAGGTCCTACTAGAAGATTGGGATACATGGACATCGCAAGGATGAGTATCTTACATGTGGATGGGTGATTGTATACGTGTGTCGGGGTGTGAACCTGTGCCTGGCCTCTGTTGTTTTCATAGCATCATCACATCTAATCAAACAAGTGAAAATCCTTCATACCACGCGTGGGTGGGAACAATGAGTACACTAATTTTAAATATGCAAGTTATGCTTTTAGTTGATATTTTAACATTAGTGTACTCATTTGCTTCACCACACGCGCTGTATTGAAGGATTTCACTTGTTTGATTAGATTGTGGATGATTGCTATGAAAACAACAGAGGCTCAGGCACAGGTTCACACCCACGACACACGTATTACAATCACCCATCCACATGTAAGATACTCATCCTGCCGATGTCCATGTCAATCCCCAATACTTCTATTATGGTACCTGATATATATATATATATATATATATATATTCGCTGGAAAGGTAGTGCAGTAGAAGCAAGCAATAGGTTTAAATTGGAATTATATATATATATATATATATATATATATCAGGTACCATAATAGAAGTATTTGGGATTGACATGGACATCGGCAGGATGAGTATCTTACATGTGGATGGGTGATTGTAATACGTGTGTCGTGGGTGTGAACCTGTGCCTGAGCCTCTGTTGTTTTCATAGCAATCATCCACAATCTAATCAAACAAGTGAAATCCTTCAATACAGCGCGTTGGTGAAGCAAGCTGAGTACACCTAATGTTTAAAATATGCAAGTTATGCTTTTTCAGTTGAAAACAATTAAAAAGCGTACTTAATTATTTAAATGTAAAAATCTTGTTATTATTGTGATAAGCACCTTTAATCCTTTATATATACATTAGGAATGAAATCGTTCGAGACAGCGTGGCAGGAGGCCGCAAAAGAATGATAGCACAAGAAGAACTTATTAGAAGTTTACCGATTTCTTGATATTCATCACAAATTCAGGTCCAGCCTTGTAGACCATTGCAGTTGGAAAGGGCTGAAAATCACATTGAGTGCGTGCTTCGCGATGCGCACCCCCGCGTGACCAGGACAGCCGTTCACAGTGACATCACATTCCCACGGAAATCAAATTTTCACAAAGTATCGATGAAGACTCGCGGATGAAGAAATGTCGAAAGCCGTCACGGAAGCTTTTAACGTTGATCAAAAAAGAAAAATCGTACAAATTAAAATAAGGAGAAAAATATTATTATTAATGACGCAGTGAAGTGATTCGGGTTATGAAAACAGATACCTGTGTGTTGCAAGTGGATCCGAGAAGAAGATTCCTTCCGTTCCTCACGTTCAACCAATCAAAACGACGCATCGCCTTTCCTCCGGTCATGACCATCCGTCAGAGGTTATCGCCCTCTCCACTACTTTGACCATCAAAGCTCGCTCTGACCAGAGCTTGTCAGAATGCAGCACGAACGTGATTGGTCCAAGGTATCACGTGCCGACTGAGGATTGGCGATGCGCATTGATGTACACACGAACATGATTGGTCCAGTCCGGTTTGCTGAATCCTCGTGCATAACACCGCCCACACAACGCACGTGGTGTCCTTTGACCAATCAGAGCCAGTGCAGTTTACAGTACGTTCCTTCAGCTCGATTTGGTCTTGTCTGCTCGTGATGTTTTCGGCGGTTTCTTTTTTCGTTCTTGTTGAATCTGAGGAGATTTATTTTTCGATTCTTGTTGCAAGTAAATTTCAAACTACTAATGCATGACGAAAACACTTGTTTATGGCTAATATTAAAGAGAATGATGGCATAAGAAAAACTTAGCTTTCAGGTTTTGGCACGAAATGCCATTTGGACGGGAAATGACGTCTTTCGTTCGTTTCGTACATGAGGGCGCGTTTCTTCGTTTTTTTCCCGTCAAGCAATAAATTAAATGGTTTCAATAATAACCATTAGTTTTTCACAAATTTCCAATTGAAATACTCGAGGTATTTCCTCATTGGTCGCGCCATTTCCCGTCGGTTACCAGCACACATCTCCGACAGGCCGTCATTGGCTGTCTTGAGGCACGTGGGGGGGGGGCGGGGGAACCGGAGGACGTGGTAGCACCGGGGATTATTTCAAACTCGGTGCATTGTATCAGCGCAACGCGCTGTATAATTTAAACAACAAAGTGTGTGATTGCAGAGGTTTTGTCTTGTTATCCACATTACTATAGTTGTGATGCATTGTGTGCAATAGATAAGTTTGACGACTGATCTGCTGATTTATATTTCACTAAAATGTTAATGCTGAAGGTAAGAGGGTTGAAGGGTTTCTAGAGCACCAATCACCCAACCCCCAACACCTTTCCACTCCCACCCCCACCCACAATCACCCTACTGCATTTGCCAATGGGTTTTGTTAGTATTCTCATAACATCATAAATACTTCCGTTCAGGGACATCCTTTTGGTCGTGTTGACATTCTTTGCGGCAGTTTTTCGTGTACTCGAATAATATTGAATTACGATGTTGGAGGACTCAGTGATGGAGATTTAAATGTGGATAACTTGGATTTGTCATCACCTTGGGCTTTGTCTTGAGCCTGGTCATTGTGCACTGCACACGCCAGACCCAATTCATGATACAGGTGAGAAACATTCAACCTTCACCCTTTATGACAATGTTTTCTCTTTATTGCCCATCCCAGGGCTCCAGTAGACCGTTTCATGGCGATTGCCAGAGAATAGATCAAAGTTGTATGTGCAGATTTCGTATGTTACTCTCTCCAACCGGTGTGGTGGCTGCGGTTGATGAATATTAGCACGTGCCTCTGTGCAGCGAGAGATGGGTTTTGTGTGTGGTGTGTGTTGTGTGTGTGTGTGTGTGTGTGTGTGTGTGTGTGTGTGGTGTGTGTGTCCAGCCCATAACTTTAGCATTTGAGCTTATGTCATCAAATTTTCAAACAAACCTTAATAATTAATGAGGAATATTGGAGAACAATTAATAAAAATTGGGTCAAAATGTGCAAACTCAAAAGTAATGTTGTATAGTGAACAGAAATACGCATTTGTGTGTATGTATATATATAATATATATTTTTTTTTAACGGAAGAAGGAGAAGAAGAAGGCGCTTCAACCAAAAGGTAAAAACTGGATCGACTCCCCTAATTTTTGAGTAAAAAAGCGAGAGCAGTCCCGATCTCAAGGAATGTTTCACAGCTTCACAGCCGGCTTCCTCAGGCACAAGAACACCATGTTTAATCTTGGCCATCAGCCGTAAGCTTGTATCTTTGCAAGTTTCGTTCCCAACTCGATGGGGTGGGGGGGGGGGTCGACAAAACCTGAGAATATGATAGTATATATCAAATCATAACGTATGCAAAAGTTCCTCCACGCTCAATAGACTGCAGTTATTGTGTACTTTTCATCTTGAAAAATCGATGCATTGTCCCCGGTTCTCTCATTTGAATTTTCTCCACTCGGATCAGCTGTGGGCCACGTGACGCCTCACAGCCAATAGATCGGCTGGACATCGCATGCAATTACGTCACTGCCATGGTGACCAGCTAAGTTGTCGCAAGATGCGCTTCCTGCAGGGGGGGAAATCACCGGCAGCTGATCGGACGATTTTGAATGAATATGGCCAGTGAGGAACGCTCCCGTGTATTATTCACCCAGGACAATGTAGCGAAACGAAGAAGTCAACGTTTTACGTCTTGTAATGAGATAAATGACGAAGAAAGTGTCACAATAGCTCGTCTTGACGGTCACGAACGATGTTTACCGAGAGTGCCGGCGTGGGAAACTAACTTCATAATGGGCTATTGTACCGGAGTGCCGGTGTAAAGATTTCAAGCTATCTCCCCTTCAAGTACCTTCCCGGTAATTCGAATCGATTTCAAGTTACCCGTGGGGGGTAGCTATCATTTCTTGAAGTGTGACTGTGTCGCTGATGCCAGCCCTCTACCTGTACACACACCTGGAACTGGTACTCATTCGCCCACCTCGGAAGGATGACAGCTGAGTCAACCCCCGCGTGCATTAATTCAGGCGGCCGACGGGGCTGAACTCAGGTCGCCAGGATCCCAAGTCGCCACCCAACCACTGAGCCAAACGCCAGGCTACGCCCTCAGCCTTGTCATCCTTCCGAGGTCAGCAAAAATGAGTATCAGCTTGCTGGGATGATTGACGAATTAGAATATTCCTACATTGGAGTGGTGACCTGTCGGGATTGGTGCCCAATAGCCCTGGAGACTGTTTCAGCAGCACTGATGCTCTGTACGAGTGTGGTCGAGAGCGAGAGAGAGACGAGAGGAGAGGAGAGAGAGAGAGAGAGAGAGAGAGAGGAGAGAGAGAGAGAGAGAAAGGAGCCTGCTTTGTGGGGGGTTTTTTTGATGAATGTTTGCTTGTTTACATATGGCTTGCTTTGAATGGCTGCCATTTCCCCCTTCTTTTCCTGCCAGATGAATGTTTGCTGAAACAGAAAGAAACATGGTGTTACAAATCACACAAGAAAATCCCTTTCATCACCAATGATTTTGGTTCAGAATCCATCATTGCAACCACCTGAAGCATCCTCCAAAGATCCTTGGCTCTAGAGGCTTCCCGAAGCCCAACAAACTCAAAACATTCTAACAATATCAATATTGGCATGAATGGTGACAGGCATACAATATGTCAGGGAGTGTGGATCGTTCAACAAGCTGATCTCACCACAAAACGAACAATACAATGCATTCATCTCCCCAGCATTCCAACATTTGTTCCATTTCACAGTCAATTAAGCATTGCTCTTAAAAGAAAGCACCCACCCACCACGGAATGCTTACACGTTCTACGACTCAATGCTGATGTCACAAATGTCCGCCTTTGAAATGTATGTGACTCTGTACAAGCTCATCCATAAACAATCATAACTCGATATGGCATTGAAAACAGCCTCGTTGCTCAGTTTTTCTTCTGGATGGTGTGGAGGGTTGTAGATACAGTACAGAATGTCAGTACAATATTTTAAAAACATTTATTGAAGCAAACCAAACAGATTATATGTGCCAGCAAGAGATCCTGGAGAGTACAAATTGACTTCCAGATCTCTCAGCATAACGCGGAGAATCTTCGTCTTTATATAGTTTGCGTTAAGACACAGTATTTTTTATAATTTTCTGATGCTGATGCCAGTTCGCGCTGTTCTTTGACATTTCCCGGTAACATTATTTCAGCTCTTCTTTGAACGCTCCTGGCTTAAATGGTTGGACACATGATTCAAACTCAGACATATAATCACACGCGAATCGCTAGAATGACGTCAAATCCCAACCTCTAATGGCCATTAAATACTAGTTTCGCATCTTATGTAGGTTAAAAGTCAGTCTCTGCTTTTCCCAACTGGGAATATATATATCTTGAAGCGACCAGAGCTTCGTGAATTAATCTGGACACCTTCTCAAATTCACATTCCAACTTGTTTGTGTTGTTTAAAAATTCCTTTTAGATAGCTTTTAAATGAATAGGCAATTCTTTTTATTCAAACTTACTGGACAAAGTTCAACTGTTTACACATTTAAGATACAGGTGATCTTCCATATACAGAGAAATATAATTACGTTAATTCCAAATGGATACATACTTAAAACATCATTCTATATTGAGTACATTTATTTCAGGATTAATAATTTTATTTTAATATCAGGTTTAAATCATCAATCAATTGATTTATTGTATCACCCCCAAACCCATCATGATAAAATGTTTCTACAAGGGGTTCAGGGACTTGAGTGTCTTAGCTACGAAGTTATTACGTGTGCCATCGGAGATGGATGGAGGTTATGTATTCACCCGTTTGTTTGTCCTGTCTGTTCATGTTTGAGCAGGATATTTCAAAAACGTTATGGATGCATTTGTGATAAATTTGTGACAGGTGGGCGTGTAACAAGGTCAAAATGATTCATTTGGTGAAGTCGGCTCCAGATGTAGAAATTTTTCACCATTGAAAGATAGAAGTAAAAAACGATATCTCAAAGCATTATGACGAGTTATGACAAACCCCAGTGGATGAGTTGGAGGTACAATAATAAGAGCCGATTAGATTTTGGTGAAGGGTTCGGCTAGATCCAGATTCGGCCTAATCATTGAAACAAAAGTACTGTTCAGCCTGGCAGAGCTATTTGTCCCTTGCTGTTCATAAAGTGCATGTAAAAAAGTTTGACACAATTGTTAAATATAACAGTGATAGTGGTTTGATTTGTTATTCATTCGATCAATGGGTACTGTCTGACAGTGGTGACATGTATGCAAACACTTCCTTTTGAATCTGGCGTTTGATTCCGATCCACTATAAACTAGTTTTGATTGGCGCTTTTCAGGCAGGGTGTCCTGTCTGCTCGCAATTATCCGTGGATGCTAAAGATCACACACTGTTTTTGTGAAGAGAAAACATTGTTGCTGGCACCCTTGGCTAATTTCAACAGATGAAGGTTACCAAAGTAAGGATAGAGTAGAAGAAGATTAAAGAGCATGGACACTTGTCAGGTCAGGTTAGAGTCTGTGACCTGTACAGGTACATGTAACCTGTACTAACCGTTCCATGTCGGGTTGTCGGCGACTAACAGTCTCCCCCACAGTTTTCTTGGTGAGGGGGTGTTGGATATGGACACCCAGCAGGTATAAAACAAAACCCTGGGTCAAAAAGGGCGGAGGAGCTCCTTGTGAGGCCAACGGCCATCCATATCTGTGCCCAACTGGTCTGCGGCGACCTCCTGCAGTGGTTATTTTTATTTGGGAGGTTGGCAGGATTGCACTTCCGGCCACCGTAAAACCCTCATTCCGCAAAACACAAAC
>CM068962.1:24896555-24918084 GCA_035128595.1 Eptatretus atami | reverse complement strand
GAAATTGGATCAGAGGGAATACTAAGGAATTTGGACACAGGAGGTGGCCATTTGGGCCATGTGCTTATCCTACGATGATCAATGTAAGCATTTATCCAATAGTAATAAAATATTGACAATAGGATGAAAAAATATTTTTAAAACCACGCAAATCTGTTGGAAAAATTATTACGTATGCATGATGTGGTGGCAGGGAGGGATGGTAGCTGGACTGAAATGAGCAAGCTGGAGCCTTACGGGGGGCTTTTGGGGATTGCATATACAGTTTATTTTTTCTTTACCCCATACTGTGTACATATTAACTAGATGGCATCAGTGGAGATTTAAGTACAAAAACCAATTTAAAAACAAAAATCAAGTCGCATGTATTAACTATCATGTAAGTAGGAGAAAATGGTGGATTCGTTTTGCTAAATGTAATTATGGCCCAATGCTATTTTTGGTTTCCAAAGTTGGAGCTTATAAGGGAACCTTGTTCATGGCTTCTCCTCGAGTTATCATGTGTGGCCTGAATAGACTTTACCTTGACTGCATGTGGCTCCTCGGTTTTCATCTCCATTTGGACTGAGGAGATGCTGCTACTCTAATGGCACTGTGTCCATACCACCCTTCAGTCCGATGCATTGGTCATTTGATCCATGTTCATTATTTCTCTCCAGCATCGATGCATAAGGGCCATGTGTTGGATCGTTGATGCATTGGTGTACTTTTTCTGCAGTGTGTGTGTTGTGTGTGGTTGTGTTGTGTGTGTGTTGTGTGTGTGTGAGATAATGTTCCAATTGTTTATGTTGTTTCGTTCTGTCAAGTCGTGTCCGACTTCTGGTGACATTCGTCATCGCATTTCCCCAAACTCCCGTCCTGCACTGCTTTCGAAGCTCGGGCAGTGACAGCTTAGTTGCAGCCTTTACCCCATCCATGACCATGCAGCACGTCCAAAGTTCTTCATCTTTTTCCATCAATGATACCTGGCATGGCTTGATTTCTCCAGACTCTCTTTTCTGCACCACACGATGTGTCCAAAGTATGACAGTTTATGTTTTATTTCATCAGCTTTTGTAATGTTACGGTGGCTAATTTCTTCAATCCTGACATTGCTGTTTCTCCCCAATGCTGACCGACTATTTCATTTCTCCTCCCACATTCTGCACATCACTTGAAACCTAGGAAGATGGAAACTTTCCACGTTAGTCCAGGCGATCATCTCCCAATCTGAACACGTCGGTCTTTTTTTAGTTTTAAATAAAATATCAGTCTTTTCACTTCCTTCTTCACGTTGCAGCATTCATCAGTCCCTTCACTTTCTGCCAAACAGTGTATCGTTGGCCTACCCTTAATTGCTGATCATCTCCTCCAATCCTTACAATTGTCAGTCCAAATTTTGATTTCCTTATGATGAACTCAACAATATGTATTGAACAAGAAAAAGAGCATTCAGAGATTGCAGACCCTCGCCCGGACTTGTTTTGTGCTTGTTCGGTAGTTTGTATGGTGGAGCTTGTGTACTACTGTGTTCCATATAAGAGACTAATTAGAACTGTCACTTTATAAACTGCTGGCAGTGGATGGACTGGTTACAAATGCATCCCGCTTTGATGCAACCCTGCTTTGATTGGACACCTGACCTGCCCATGACGTTTATATTATTCAATTTGAATTCCAGAATGGATTAAAAAATAAAGTCAAATGGAAGACTAAATTCGGAAAGTCCTGCATTGGAAGTATCAGAAGGAACCCAAACAAGTAAAAAGAACAAGATTAAGCCATCAGGAGGAACCTGATAGGAATCGCAGTTTCAAGTGCCTACTCCCATCATACCCTCAAACCCATCCAGGCAGCCAATGAAGGCCTTATTCAAAAAAATTTTTTTTTAACTCCATAGCAAAAAATTCAATAATTCTAGCTGCCAGACCATGTGTCGAATCAAGTGAAATTTAATACATGTATTCCCCCATCATGACTAAATCAACAGTTTTGAAGTATTTACGATGGAATTGATAAAGCGGTTCCAGAGTAACCATTATTAATATTTCCTTAAATCCATTATGGTGCCAACCATGGACCAATTTCCTTAACAACCTTTCACATGCATGCCTTGGACATTTGGTGAAGTTTCCCTCGAATTGTCTAGCTGTTCTGGAGAATATTTATATATGTTTGCAGGGTAAATCTAATATGGCTGCCAAACCATGTGGACCTACGACAATTATATGTGTGAACCTTTTCCCAAGGGAATAGGCAGTCATATTTGATTTTGCCGTTTTGTGATCTCTTCAGCCATTTTGGAGAAGATTTTTGAAGGTTTAAAAAATATATATATAATATACAACATACATATAAAGAAACCCACCCCACATCATCTCACCTGTGAATGGAGGGACCAGCAATTAGCTCCACCTAATTGACTACACCCAGGGTGGCATTGGATTATTATAAATGATTCACCCCCTTCCCATGCTCCTCCAGCCAAGGAGCTTGCAGAAAGCAACCCAAGAACTTACACAAGGTAAGTGCAAGTGCCGTTTCATTCTCAGGAATTCCTCAAACAAACTATTGAAGACGTTCACAATAGTACAAACATGGACAATCCCAATGCTATACACCTCCTCTTCAGCTACCAGACCGGGTTTCATCACTTAGGCCTGTTATTTTATACTGGGTTTACGATCCGCCGATGGAATATGCGAAATGGAAATATAAATATTTTAAAAACACAATTTTTAGCCTTTTATATTTATAATTTTCCGCGAAGGTGGCCAAGTTTCAAAACCCGAAATGTAACCTCGGCATTTATTTTCAAAATATTAATTTCGCGCTACGCGCACCAAATGCCAAGTCCCCTTGAACCAAGCTTGGCAAGTAGAGCTGCACAGTGTCTTCAGTCATGGCATCGAGCAGTGGCCAGCGTGGTTCAAGATTGACTGTGGTTTCTGGGGCGAATGATTGTTAGAACAGATATGTCAGCGGTATAATTTGAGTGACGCGTTATGCGTGATTTAAACGCAACATCTTGACGACGAATATTCTGGCCGAACATTGCATCATCAGTGCAAGAGCAGGTGATTCCAGGCTACTTCTCGATCGTGACCGATTTTGTTTCCGTCGAAAGTTGTACACCGCTGTTCTTTATTGAAAGATTCGGTTGCCAAGTACGTCAAAGTTTCCCTGCGAGATGCTAGATATCGCCTTCAATAGACCAGAAATCAGCCTTTGATGTGCTCATGGGGAGACGGGAACGATCAGGATGCCCGCTGAAAAGTAAGAGCTGGTTTTTTTTTTATGGCTGATTGACCGTTCTTGAGGCCTGTTGACTCCTAGTAGACACCTATTTTATCATATCCAGCACTATCACTGGTTGTGCACGCACACAATCTTACGACTTGACAGTAATTTCTCAGCATCGTTTCCATTTGTTGATGATCCAACAGGTTTCTATTAAGAAAAACATGCCACACTATATTGCTTAAAAACAGTTTTTAATCCTTCTTCATGTTTTTCACATCAGATGATTACAGTGAACATGGGCATCCTGCATTTGAATGGGTCTTCCATCTTCGAATGGTTTCCTGAGATCCTCCTGGCGTCCGGGATTATATTTATTTTCCCCCCACCTACCCTTGTCTTTTCCATGGAACATCCGAAAAAAAATCATAAATATATAAATGTTCTAAAAATTGAAATTATATTTAATTTAGACTACGACTCTAATTTTAGCTGAAGAACGGTTGTTTGAGGCTGCTCAAGCATGTACCACATGCAAACGTCAAAAGCAGTCATAATAATAAAAAAGACCCCTATTAAGTGCGTCTTATTTTATATATTGACTGCTTTTGACATTTCATGTGTAATGGATATATTGCTTGAAAGCTTCATTGGTATTGCATGCTGTCTACACTATCACTGATGATTCGCCAATAAGTGATGAAACCGGTCCGGTAGCTTGAGGGGTGTATAGTATTGGGATTGTCGTGTGTTGACTATGTGTGATGTCTTTTAGTGTTGTTGAGGAACTCGTGAGAAGGTTGAACACAGTGTTGCCCTTACCTGCGTAGAGTCTTCTTGGTTGCTTTATGAGCACTTTTGGCTCGAGGAGCATGGGAGGGTCACTAATTATATGTTTATACTGTAGTATATTATATATATATATATTAATTGTGTTACTAAATTGGTGCGGAATCACGTCATCAAAAAATGTGGTCCATTTATCCCTAAGTACCCTCAAAATTTTTCATACTGATCGGATGTAGCGTTACTATGCATATTGATTTCATAACGAAGGCACTTCTGACATAAAAAAAATCACTTCCCCATGAGGAGGACCTTCCCAGTGTGCGAAGTTTCATGATTTTTCCTGTGCGTTTTCAGAGATACTTGAGGTCCAAAGTTTTCCACATGGCTCCGACACCACGTATCTATTACAAATTTATCATTAAAATATTCTACAGTGAGAGTCACCCAATGTGAAAATTTTCGACTCGATCCGCAAGTGGTTGTGAGAAAAACCGAATTCTGTGCGGACAAACAAACAACGGACAGACAGACAGACAGACAGACAACGGACCCAATGCAATACCCTTTCCTTCGGTGAGGCTAATTACACACTGAGAGGGGTTGATCATCATTTTGTACCTGAAAAAGGAATATTTCAGTACAAAGAATCGAGAAAAATGTGCGCAAGATCCTGGAGTTGAATGTTCTGAATTACCAGTATAATGGATAAACTTTAAGAAGAATATAAACTGATATGCTAATGATCATCCTGGGAATATTGTACAAACGAATTGCAATGGAGCTGCCCAGGGCTCAGTGAGTTAGAAAGAACCCTTGTGAACAAAACTTGAGAACAAGAAAACTTCACAGCTGGTCAATGAAATGTGACCCAAATGGATTCCTGTCCCTCTTCTCAGCCTTACGTGATCTCTCTGTCTATTGTGACGTTGTCCTTTACCAAATGGAGGTGGATTATTTTGAGTCCTGGGAGGACTCCATGCCACTTCTTGAAACCATAAAGGGAGATCTCAACCAACGGAGGTGACACAGAAAAATTACACACAAAAAGAACCTCACTCAGTTTGAACGATACAGGAAATTATGAAACTTCTACGTGGAGGGGATTCAGTGACCATTGGTAAACAATAATCCTCCGAACAATACGTGTGTGAAAACACAAATGTCACATTTGTTTCCTTGAATGGGATTTGTACAAAAATACAAGAGGCTGACTTGAATTTCATAGGAACTCTGCTTCACTTCTGAACACCCAAATGGAGGCTTTAAACCATGTAGAAGAAGTGTGATCTAAATCAACGTCATCCAAATTGCAGTAATTAAATTGTCAGAATGCAGTGATTGAGCAACCATCAGAACAGGTCCTCAAAGTGGTCCATAAATACGTGGAGATTCGGTATCCAGTAGACTTGTGATTCTCCTATACGTTCACGGAGGTCCAACAATCAGAAAGTATATTTGGCTGGAAAAGGCTCTTCAGAAGTGGTCCATGGAATCAGAGAAGGGACAGGAATCCGCCTTTAAAATTCTAGAATTGCAGAGGCCAACTTGAATTGATGGTCTTTTTCTCAGAGCCAGGCCGGATGTCCAATTTGCAATCAGAACCGAGCGAGTTCCATTCAGTTTCCCTTACATTGCTTGCTCCGGTGTAGGTCACCATCTTTCTGTACGAAAATCGAGGTACTTCCAGGCAATAACGACAGGTGAAGGTGAGCTGAAATATTTTTGATTTTTGTCCTTCTCCAGTGAGGAGAATATCTAAACTTCACTATGAAAGAGAGCTCTGCACAAAAGCAAACTGAGCTTGTGCCACTTGCTTCGAAAACAGCACAACATGAATGCCCTTTCGTTTAAGATTTCCTGAGACAAGTTGAATAAACATTTCCTTTGCACGGAAAGACGTAAATATACTGTGGGGGATCGTTTAACCACACAACATTCACACCTGCATGTGAGACCTTATCCTAATACCGCACACTTTCATCTTCATACCATTGTAATTAACCTCTCCTACGAATATCAACAATGGTGATTGGGCGTTACTCATAAATCCTTCTTGATGTCTGAGGTTGTCGATCAAGGTGGCTGTTCAGCTGGCTTCTGGACTATCATACGTACATATTCTAAGCATAACAACACTGCCAACCAACCCCTTGTTATTTTGCCTGAATGTTAATGTAAACAGGCCCACGTGATTGCTGATCAAAGATGATTAAATATAATGACAAAGTTTTCATTGTCTCCTTCAACAAGTTTCTCCTACCTCCACCCCGTTTCTTCATTAACTTGAAAGATAGTATTCTAGAGATAAATTATTACATTGTGAGCAATAGTTCTCATGTTCAAGGTAGATAGAACGTATGTATTGGAATTCTCTCATGTAGCATTATATTGTTTATTTTGTTATAATTCAAAATGCAGTGTTCTGACTTGTGATTGACGTTTGCTTTTACAAGAGGTGTTACCCCAAATTGAGTTAAAATTTGCCATCGTTGATGTTTTTTTTTATTGGCATATTGCATCCTCCGGCAATATATATTTGGGTTCATTATAAATATAATTATGGGGTGATTTCTTCTCTAATATTGAGGTTCATGCACGAGGAAAAGGGGGATGGAATGAACAGAAGGAGAGAGAGGAGGAACATTGCACCTGAGTAGTTCTTCATTGGAAGGTGTAATGGTAATCAAGATTTTGTGGGATGTAGGATGGGTGTATTTTTTTACTAAGCACCCACCCCTACTGAGCGTGCATTTTACTCCAAGGGTCCCAGGATTACACACCCCAAAATGGTGCGATCGGTTCAGTCCGTTTTTGCGTACCTGGGAACAGACAGACGGACAGACGGTGATATCTATAGAAGTTCTAATGCAGCCTATGGCCTGCTTGCTGCCTGTGGAAAAAAAGAAATTTCATTCATCTTGTGATGATATAATATGCATGCACAAATATTTTCTGTCATTTATGGGATGATTAAAGCTCGTGGGCACCGCAGACGATCGTCAGCCTTGTGTGTTTCTTATTATCATGCTGAAGGCAAGTTTTCCTAGTTTCACTCCTGTCCACAAATATCTTTACTCATTTTCCTCTTGTTGCTGTTCACTGCTTTGAAGTGCTTGTTAATTATTAAATCTTTGTAAGGCATCTTACTACAATTCACTGTCTGTCCGTATGTCTGTTCCAGGTCCCGCAAAATGGGTGAACCGGATCGCAACCATTTTTGGGTGTGTAATCCTGGGACCCTTGGAGAAAATAGGTGTAATATAATAACATGACCCCCTTTGACAGCTCCCATAGGAGCTGTGCTTCTATTTTGCAACTAAAGTCCTTTTTCACTGTAAATGCAGTTGTTCACAAGAAATCATGGGTAAAACGATCTGACCCAGATTGAGGCAAATGCAAGGTTTTTGTTGAGAAAACAAAACTGTTTATCCGTCCTTGAGAGAGAAGACCCACACATATGTCTTTGCACGATTACAATCATAAATGCCATAGGATGAGGGAGTCATTGTCTGTTGAATCGAACTGCTTGCTGTAAGATCAAACCACTAATGTGAGGAGGGGTCTGAAATCTTCATGATGGCGCAGACTGTTGACAGGTTTAAATCAAAAACTGGTGTTCTGCTTATTGAGAGACTGAGGAACATGATCGAATGCAGGTTTACCGAGTGCTCAGTTACCTCAAATACCAACCACAGGCTGTTGTAGCAACTTGAGTTGCAGTTTAAATCCGGGAATGGTACCATCCCAGCCTCGGCTGGATTGGCCAATCGTCAATGATGAGCGTAGCTGGGGAGTTTGCGGAAGGCTGAGTGGGAATTGGGGGGCCTGGGTGCTTTGGGGAATTCCTGAGATCTGTGGATGCCTTCAGAGCACCGTCCTTGATGTTCCGTGTGGATGTTGGACTCACCGTGGGTGAGAAGATATTTGTCTCTCAGGGACGCTGGATACACTGGCCCCAGAGTCGCAGGGTCAGGCTTAATGGCAGACCAAGTGTTCGGAAGTTGATGCGTAAACTGTTACGTGCTCTAAGGGTGGAAGGAGGCCTACGACGGAGATCGTTGCACGAGTAGAGCAACCCTGGTGGTCAATGATTTCTCGTCCTGCTTACAGGGAGTTCGCGCATTGCATTCTCCAAGCCCGCCCCTCGGTGTCACTGCATTACAGCAGAGGGTGAGAGGCTTTGGCAAGAGGAAGGAATTCTCGGTTGACAAAAACCGAGTGAAAGGCTCGTGGCCGGTTTACTTTGAGCGGTTGTCCAGGCTGATCAACCAGCTGTTGTTGGTGTCTTTGTGTATACTCCTATTGCTGACCTCCATCACGTATCCACCTTTTGTTTGTAGAAACACAGCCTGCGGTGAACGGTTGGAAATGGCGTAAAGCTCCGTGCGATCGTGGCTCCATGCTGACTTCTCAAGGTGAGGAAATTGTTTACTCATGTTCGTGCATGACAGTTCTGTGCTCTGCCTGGAACACAGGCATATCCCAAACTGAGATGAAAGAGGAGGCCTGTGTGTCCCTCCCTGGAAGAAAGGGTGATTTCCAACCTGCAATACCGAGGGTGAGCTGCCTCAGTGCAAGCAATGTCTTTGGCTCGGTTAATTTTATAGGTTCGTCACCATCGCCTTGAGCACAGCCAACCAGAGCAGTCAGCTTTACACCAAAGCTGAATGATTGACCGTGCCTTCCCTTTGGGTCCTCACCGATGCGCGACAGCTTTGGCCAGGGGGCTTGTAGCCTATGTGATCTTGCGAAGTTCGATTCAGTGAATCAGATCCCGTCTGGAGGATCTCAGTCTTTCGTGGTGCCACCAAAAATGACCATCTGATGTCTGAACTATACGCTGGGTACTTGAGAGTGGCTGTGAGATGTGTGATACAAATCTCTGACATTTCAGTTGTTACTGAGTTGCACCAGGTGACTGTTGGACTGGCCCCAACTTCTTCAGCACTTGTATGGACTGGATTCTGGGAGGATGTCTGAGAGCTCAAGCTGCGGTGCATCGTTGGATGCAGATCCCGGACCTTGATTTCGCAGATGATGCGTCATCTGTTCGGGGACTCTGGGAGTCTTTTGGGGGCCCTCAAGGTGCTGAATGAGGCAGCGGAGCCGCTGGGATTACGGGTTCTTGGTCAAAAACTAGATCTAGGCTTTCAATGACATCTTGGATGCTGCTGTCCTGTCTGTGTGTTTTGGTGAGATGTTGAGGTCGTGAGAGATTCATCTTACCTTGGGCAGTGATATTCATGTCTCTGCTGGCTGTGAGTCAGAGGTCAATAGACGTCGGGTCGGCTGGGGGTCAGGATCACTGGATCATGGGTGTGGGCGCTGCCGGTTATGCTGTGCGGGAGGACCAAAGTCTGAGTCTTCAGTTCTTGGTGCTTCCAGTCTTGCTCTACGGAGTCTCGGCTTTGAGACTTGGACTCTGAACAAGATTTCTGAGATGGAACTTAATCCTTTTGGTACCAGTCTCTTTGGAGAATCTTGGCTATCGCTGTCGATTTTTGTCAACGATGCAGAACGGGCGCCCGACGAGGGCGCGGTGGGATACTACGTGGAATTGGACATAGTAGTCTTGCTTAGCAAGCGGACGATGCAATCCCCGAATTAACTGCTTTTTTGAGAAGCCGGATAGTTTTTTAATGTTTTCACCTAGGCCATATCTCGGATTTTCACAATCAGACAATTGGCGTGGCACTCAATTTTATCCATTTTCATACCAAACTTCTTGAAGCTACCATTTTGAATGTGGCCACAGCATCCTCATAAGACCAAATCTCTAGCGGATATCGGTGTCTTTTATTGCAATTCATGACAAGCAATGGCAAACTATCCATCCATACATGGATTTACTACGCAATGTTCTTTTCCATGATATGACTTCTTGCAGTAAATTACTTTGTAATACCGCTTGAGATTTTCATTTAGACATTGGTAAAATCCTTAGAGCCATGAAACATGGTACCATGGACGATACATCAAACAATGCTTGTCAGAGATGCAGATACAGGAGCCTCCACAAGGTGCTGTACAGACCATTTTGGATGAGCTCATTCTGAAGCAGTGGAAAAGGCACCTGCTTAAACCACTGCTTCAAAGAAATACTGACCTTCTCCCCACTCAAAAGAGAAGGAGAAAGCGGAAGACATATGGAGGGTTCGTTGCCAAGCCTCCTCAAAAAATCACGATTAGTCAGGAATACCAGAAGAACTTCTTGCCTGTTCAAGCAATCGCCCTCTATTCAAACACATCGAAACATCACTTGCAGAAATCTGTACCGGAGCCTCTCCTGGTTTGTACAGAACCTTTTGGATGACGTCCTTCCAGAAGCGGTGAAAAGCACCTGCTTAACACTACTGCTTTTCAATTGAAATACCGGAACCTTCTGCTCCGCTTCGTAAGAGAAGACCCATTCTTGGAAAGTTTGTCCATACCTCCCAGAAAACCGACAGTAGATAGCTACAAAAAACATTCTCGACGTTTCAAACAAGAGGAACAAAGTGACCTCACATTCGAAAAGACCCCGGGCCATTGGACATTTCTGTGAGGTGGCATATGGATGTTCCAAATTTTTCACTGACTAGAGGCTGACCTTACCTTTCCTGGAAGGTGTGCACCCCCAGATTCACCAGAAACGTGGTGAAAGAATCCTCACCTTGAAGGGATTAATTCCAGCTTGCTTTAAAGGTTCTTTCAAGGAAAAGATGATAAGGGTGCGGTGTGTATGCCTGCAGTGCTCCGGCACAAGCAGGAGGCTGTCTTACAGCCCATGAGATCGACTTACACGTGCCGGCTTCCCAAACATCTGGAACCCTTGAAAAAGTGAACGAGTCTCGGCTCTGGCTGGGAGATTGACAGAGTGGAAACTCTGTGGCTGGACATCGCCAGCTACCAGCCTCTGAGGGGCGGCTCATATATCCCACTGCCAGCAGCTTTCAGAAACAGAAGCTATATCATTGTGAAGCATAAGATCACCATGTTCTCAGTGGCCTCTGTCTGCCCTGTCCCATGGCCATGGGGGACATGCATACAGACGCCACTAATAACACCACAAAGGAGGCCTCAACTTCCGGGGGTGATACTCCCACGCCGTATTCACAGATCAAGCAGGAGAAGCAGAATAACCTGGTTCTGAATGTATTTGGCTGGGCAAGGGTGATTGTCACAGCTTGCAAGCAACATGGAAGACATCTCCGAAATCAACCTGCCTGCTATTAGAAGGACGGTAAGTCGCACTATTACCTGAGTTAAAGACCGACCATCTCTCGATACCAGAGCAACATAGAGAGCGAAACACTTCTGTGAGAGGTGCCTCCACGTTACTCCGAGAAGACCTAGGAGGCCCACAAACCAGAATTAAAGGCAGGAAACCGCTGTGAGGGTAGGGGAGATGCCCCCAGGAGGAGGGAGAAAAAAATGATCTCCTTCAACTGCACAAGCAGCAACCAGTCCCTACATCATTTATGCTGACTGAGGCCCTTCACACCAAGATGATGGGCCAGCGCCTCAACCCTCACCAGATCAACACAAAGAAGAGTACAGCATGAGCGTTGCGGCTAAGCTACGATCGTGGTAAGGTGTGATGGCCAAACCAGAGCCTCCAGTGGTCTACCGGGGTCTAGATGCAAGTGTACACTTCTCAATGCTATTGCAGGAGGGAGACCCATTAAGGATATCCTAAGCACCTGAGCTTCTGAGAATAACACCCCCAAGACTGGCGATATACAAAACCAGCATCAACTGCCAATTATGTGATAAGCCCTCTAATGTTTGCAGGGGCAATGGTACTCTGACCCTCGACCCTGCCATTATCACCGGAAAGTTGAGGGCAGCCACAAAATGCAACTAATGCTGGGATTAACACCTAAACATAAATAACCCCTTGGTCTTTCACAACCTAGCTATGACTACATCTGATGCAGGCTATCAGCAAGTGAACGGTACCACATAGTACTCGAACAACATTAGAAAAGTAATTTATTCTCTCTCAAGCTTGCTTACTAGGAGGAGCTCAAGAAGTGATTGAAAAAAAAAATTTCCTTGAAGAAAAACTAAGAGCTCTTCGTTTGAATTTCGGTTCATTGACGTGCCCAGTCTCCTGGCTTCCCTAGACAAGCTCACATCAGCCCAAACCGACCTGAGGACTTCCACATCACAGCTCATTGAGCCTGACTAGCCATAAACGCGCAATACTGCTGCGAAAGGTGTACACCCCCCTGAGCAGATGACTCCTGGGCAAGATTCACAGATCCCCTACCACCCAGAGGCCTTCACAGCAAGCTCAGATGAGAACATCAGCAAAAGGATTACACTCACCCAAAGTTTGGACCGCTTTTGGGTGTACAGGGAGACTACCATGACCTTACCTCAACAGACGTGTCCTTCTGGTGATATATATTGAGACTCAGAAAGACTCTCAAGTGTCATATGATTCTCGACCTTGCCCACTACACATGATCCTGGCCTAGCTGGGACGCGCTCCTAAAAAACGGCGTAAAGCTCAACTTCTCACGGACTATGTCCCAGCACCTCTTCATCGACAAGGGTCTTGCGTGTGCATCTCCGTGGTCGGCAAAACGCCACACAAGAGCAAACAGCCCACATTGCCTGGTACACTCGAGCAAACCTAATAGCCATATCTAATACCCGATCCAAACAACCTTTGGCTGGGCCATGTGCAGCCACTGCAACAGGTGGCTTTGAGTGGTAGAAGACTGCGGGCAGCTTGCTGGGAGCTATTGCAATTACCCGACACAGCCCTTGGGACATCTTAGAGAAGCAACCTAGATTCCTGAGGGCTTGCACGACAACCACAAGCATATCCCGCTGCCACCGAGCGCGATAGATACAGAAGGAGTGGATGCGGAAGTACCAGCAAGACTTAGGGGGACACGGTCGAAGTAATATGGCCTGTGCCTAACCTCTCACAAGACCAAGTATGTGCTGACTACCACAACCTTCAGCTGTATCTCTCCTGGTGATGAGACTAAAAAGGTCCACCAAGTCTGTGTTAACCAATCCTCTGGATGGAGCCTACATTCGGATGAACACCAAAGCTTCGCAAGAACAACCAGCGACTTTCGAAAAGATCTCTACAAGCTCTCATAATTCGTCTTCGGAAAGACATAGAAAACTTGCTTAATATGAAGACGTTAAGCTGATCCATCGCGATTGAGGATGCAAGCTGCGCCCGAATCTCATGCCCAAGATTTGCATGGCAGTAGTATCTCTGCGATACTGAAACCCTAATAAGTCGCAATTTTGCAGTGAAATCTTAGTTAGACCTATATTTGGGCTTACTACGTTTCCCCTTCATTTTATCAGGTTAAAGTGTGTGAAACTCTCCCTTTGGCAGTTTTATCTGCAAGAACTTTTTCATTACTTAATTGCTAAACAAACAGTTTTCCTTTGTTTTCTAAACTTGCGTTCACAGACTTACGTAAGTTTTTCCAGAATCACAGGAGAGATGATCAATGATGACCTCCGCTGCTCTTCACATGAATAAGAGCAGATGATGCTAAATCACCTCGTCTATGTGGGGTATGAGCATTTCCTGGACCGTCCAAGCATCTCATGTACGATTTCTACTACACCTCCTTAAGTCCAGTATGGAGACTTGTTCAGTTGTTACTCAGACACGGACTCTCTTCGCTCCTCAAGATCCAGACGGAATGCTATGTGGACATGGTCGCACATAGCAGAGCTCTATGACATGAGCGACTACCTGAAGACCCCCACTCACAGCCGATAAAAACACAAGGTGCTCGCAAAATGAAGGATGACGGTGCGCTGCCGCCCCAGTCGTCGAGTACGTGGGGCTTCACCCCCTAAGTGTATTCCATCCTCGGGCCAGTGGGAAGGCATCCGGAAGCTAAGGGTGAAGAAGGTGTGTGTAAAGAAGCACCTTCACATGAGCGTTACAAGAATAGTTCTTTGACAGGGAAAACCTTCAGGCATCGTGAGGATATTGCTGAGAAGCGAGCTACACCAGATCTATGGTATCACAGTTAAACAAGTGTCTTTATCCCCCTTTGGCTCCAAGCGGTGATCGCGGAAAAACGGAGTTGACCAGCTTGCATATGGGCACCAAAGAGCATCCCTGGCCCTTTCGAGACCAAGATAGATGAGCTACTTCATAAAAAAGTAAAGAGCAGAATGATATATTCAACTAAAATACAAATGGAGTTTTCACCCATTGCGGAAGTAAGATACGATTAGCACCATGAACATTATCCCAAATTCACTTATGTTCTCATTAGTACCCAGCGGATGGGGAAAACTTATTTGCTTTTAAAATGCTCCTTGGCCTAAGTCAACATGTTGTCTACGGCGAGGATACGGCGGCCGATACCCCCCCCCCCCCCCCCCCCCCGTGAATTTGGACAGAAATGTGCGGCGCGCAGAGTTTCTGAGGTGGCTCAGTGGCCCTACGTCGTTGGTATATTAAACCGTTAGGGTCGCCGTGAATTATAGCGCCGAGTTATACTTTTTCATTTCTACTTGGCCGTAGAAATTCGACAAGCCGAAACAAAAGAACATGTAAAAAAAAAAATAAACCACTCCGTCCGCCTGGCCCGCACGTTCGCCTTGCGGGCCACTTGAGGCTACCTTGCGTCTGCTTAAAATTCTATGGCCGCCGCGAGACGCCGAAGGTTCCGTGCACATCAAATCAAAGATCTACGGCACCCTCACGTTTTCGGTCTGCCACAATTCTAAATAACCCCGTGCGCGCTCCCCGAAAAATAAAAACATTGACTGCTTCATGTTGACGTTGGAAACTGCGGCCGCCTATAATTCTAGTGCCGTAGATTTTGTTAGACCCTCGGCCGCCGTTGCCCAAAATGTGACTAGGGCCTACTCCACGCTTCTTAGATTACGACAATTTAAATAATTTTCACAAGTCGAGCTTAACGAATATCAAACTACGCTCACAAGGTTTCCCAACTGCATGTCTTCAAAAGCAAGACATCGTGTTTCAAACTTAAACAATCTAAATGATTATCACATCGAAAAATGTCGTACGCTATTTTGCCAAACCCAAAATAAAAAGAATCAAACCCTCCATATCTTGTTATTCTTAGCCAATTAACACGGATGACATGCCCTCCCACAAAAATTGGAGAAATCACAAATGACCTTATTAATTCGATATTGTTGTAATGAAAAAAACAAACGTAATGGATGCTACTACACCAAGGGAACGTTCCCTTGAATTGTATTTATCTTCACAGTCGTACTTTCAACTTCTGCGGGCTCCAATAAGAAATAATTGCAAAACCTTCACATCCAAGCTCTACCAAAAGGAAGATACTCAATGGTAATTGCCATCACAGGGAACAGGACTGAGGAATACAAACAGAATAAAAGTTTTGAACTAAATATCAACAAACTTACTTAAACTTGCAGTAGTTTCTTGTGTAAATGGACATTCACCAAGATTGCCTCAAAACAAACGCTACCTCGTTAATGATTCCTTCTAGAAAATGTTTGACAGTGTTCGTTTGTTATATTGAAACAAGAGTTGAAGCAGTTGATATGTCGTCTGCCACATTCAGAAAATTATGAATTTTACACTATATTTTAGTTGAAAATGGGTAAAGGGGGCTTGAATGTTTTATCCTGATATGCGCTACGCGGAACAAACCTGACCTGGACTATAATCCAAGAAGTCAATTTATAATGAGCAAAAACAGAGATAGTTTCACCATGCAGTTCCTCCTTAAGGGATATTTGGATTCTGTGATATGATAAGTTCTTATGGACTTAAAATTTAGATTTAAAATTTCAGAGAAAAAACATGAAAACAGAGTGCGTTTGTTGCTAATGCTTTGTTATAATAAGTTTGTTATGAATGAGATGATGTTGGATATACAAATCACTCCTTAATCTGAAAACGGAGGAGATGTTATAGAAGACTTAACTCATGGAAGCCGCTGAATGTATCATACCTAAACGGAGATGCCAACATGTTATACTGAACCAAACTACCTACACTTGGAATTTGGGTTTTTTGAAGGAAGTCGTGACACATATTGAAGGAACCAGATGGAGATACCACAACTGAAAAGAACAACGCGTTGACTGCAAATGCTAAGGTGAAACGACTTCGAGCTTCTCTGGATGGGACATTTTACCCACAGGATAGATTGAAATTATTGGGATAACAATTAAGTGGAAGCCTACAAGTCTTACCAAGGTGTGTGAAATAATGGAAATAAAGAGCCCATTTTGGATATTGTTGCGTTAAAAGCTTCCTACATCTATGTGATTGACCTGAGTTCTCAAAAGGAAACTATAACATCTAATGAGTAGTAGATACTTCCCTGTACATTGAAAGAGGAGAGAGCGAAGACGTTGATACATTTGTTTGCTTTTGGAAGAAACTGAGATGGCGATTAATACAGATAATGGTGCAAATGGTCAATATAATTAATTGTTTGTTGCAATTTAATAAGATGAGGAGTGGCAAAGTACCACAGGAGTCTATGTTAATCAAAGCAATTCGAAAAAGTAAAATTATGCATTCATATCTAAAAACCATGTTCTATCAACGTTATAAAATTCAAAGAAAAGGACTAAGAATTCAGTTTTACTCACAAGAGAACAAGTGGAAACCTTATATGACATTGGTCGACTACAAGTAAAAATAACAAACCTATGTTGAAGAAATATTCGATAGGGAGACGAGTGGAGGATTTAATATCCCTTCCCTTTTACTGGTGGGTCTTATATGCTGTGGGAGCTTGATGGGTGGGAGCCGAGTCCTACAGATGATTACGATTGGTGAGATTTAATTATTTGGCAAGACACCTCGCCCTAAGCAAACGGCTATTTATTTTAAAAAATACAGAAATAAGAACATCAATGCGGTTACTACATCGTTACAACGTTTCAATAGAAATATAATTTTATAAAACAAGGGCACGTAGTCTGAGAGTAGCACCTTGGGAATACGATATGCCTGATTCAGGTATAATTGGTCATTTTTAATATACCTACAAGACTTTGAACAATTGAAACATTCTCGCAAGAAGACTATTATCCGCTCTGCAGAAGCAATGCGATTTGTGAAGCACAATTAGCAAACAACTAATAAAATATTTTGATCAGAAAAAAATCTATGAAAACCTCGCTATGGTTTATTATGAATTCAGAGAAACACAGTTGTCTGTAATAAGTAAGGGTACAAACAGATTATGACGATGGAAGATGGGGTGGGTGTTGTGTGTTTCATCTTAATATTTCTAAAGGATAAAATACATATAAACATGGCAGGAGCGAGGGAACTTTCAAGAAAATACCATTTTTGTATCAAGGATACTTACGAGAAAAAGGGCAATCGATATTTTAAGAAATATAATCTACAACATATGAATGGAACCTTCTCAATTAGTTGGTGGTTTTACACTGATGTTCTCAACCAACAATATGGATTTAATAAGAATAATTAAAAAAACAAAGGTATTAAAAATTGCAAAACATAGAGCTCTTTTAGAAACGGTAATAAATGTTCCTGGTTTCCCATTCGAAAGAAATAATGACATGCCAGGATATCATCAATCCTGATGAAACATGTATGATATTCTATGGGGAAATGGGAGATGGTTCAAGGTTAGAGGGATGTTGTGAGGATGGGTTGAGAGAGGTAGAAGAAAAGGAGCACAAGACAATAAATGCTGATGAACTTTTTGAAAGGGGTAAATAAATTAAGACCAAGAACGTCCAAAGGTAGAGACAGCAATTAAAATGAGTGATTTAAGTGAGGAAGAGAAAACTTTGAGATTAGGAAAGCTGAGTGTGAGTTTGCTGGCAAGGTGGAGGCATAGCTGATGGAGAAATGTAGACATGACTTCCCATTTGTTCATCTTAATCCTAAAAAATTAGAGAAGAAATCCTTTGAGTACTTGTATAGTAAGCCTTTATGGAGGAAAGTATGAAGACGTTACTTTGTTTTATCCACTTTTGCAAAGTGAAGATCCAAAGTTTATGTTGAAAGCTAAAAAGCTTCTATAATCTGCATGAGTTAAAATAGAATGATTCATTTTGCCAGTGCAGAAAAATCCAGACCAGATTCTCCATTGTAAAAAGTAAAATAATAGAGTTATACAAAAGGGATATGTAAAGTGTGCGGACCTAAAAGAGTAAATTCATTTCTTAAGCAGAAAAGTGGACGACATATACAAAAATGCTATCAGGAAGTAAATTTACAACAACTGGATACCCAGAGAACTATATTTACCGGGGTATCGTTCTGTGGTCCTGGCACAAACCTGGATAAGAGATTAGATGAAGCTGGCAATCCTTAAACCTTGGAGCAGACCCAAAAATATGGTTATGAAGTGTGGATGAAGCACGATATTGATATGGAATAGCACTACTTGGATGAAGAAACACGAAGCCGATAGAGAAATGTTGTACAATTTGTCTTTGATCCGAAATCCAACGTTGAGAGAGAAAGTTGATAGATTTATCAGAAGAAGGTGATAAATGTTAATTGAGGTTGGACTTGGGGTTGGTGTTCCACCGTGGGCGGAGCTCTCAAAAACTTTTAATCTCCGTGATGTCATTAAAACTGATAGAGCAGGAGCTAGGTGACTTTTATTCAACATGGAAGGGCAGATGTTTAAGGGTGCCGTGGTGTAGAGTAGGGTTGGCAGATCCCAGAAACCCAATTCTTAGTTGCGCCAGTGGTGGGTGTGGTAGGTGTGCCACCCAAATCCAAGATGGCTTTTCGATATCGGCTAAAACCGAATATTGTCATACATCAAGTAATACTAGGACCGATCACATGAATCTTGTATGCATTCTGATAGTTTGAGTAGCCCAATCTAATGGAGAAGGTCATTATCATCCAAGGTCAATATCACAGTTTTTGGTCAATTTTATGCCTGTTTGACCTGACCCTTTGATTCAAGGTGAAATCTGAATGACATAAAATGATTCCCCATACATGATTTCCTATTAGTGCCCAATACATACCTAAGCTCCAAAGACAAATTTAAATAGTTATGGCATATTAAGTAAGCTATAAATCGATTTGGGATCACCCCCCTATATGTCATGTGACAATTTTCTGACAAAATTCAAGTGTCATGCAGACTTCCAGCAACTTGGCAAACAACAAATAAGGTAAGATTTTGAACATTTTAAAAGACTTTCAACATAAAATAATGTATAAATATAATGCATAACAGTACAGAACATGTATAACTAACAAAATGGAATGTTTTTATGGGACAATAAGAATCTAGTGCAAAATAGATAGTAAAATTGACTATTTTTGGACGAAGGGGAATTCCTCCATTTCTGGAATGAGTCCCCCCCCCCCTTTTTTAAAATAGTCCCTGTAATGAGTTAAATATTGGTCTGAGGCTTAGCATGTATTAGGCACTAATAGGAAATCATGTATGGGAAATCCTTTCATGCCATCAGATTTGACCTTGAATCAAGGGGTCAAGGTCAAACAGCCCTAACATGAGCTTAACCGATAACCGGTTAACTCGGGATACCGAGCGGAGTTATCGTCGACCTTGACGGTTCAGATTATACAGGGCGTTTAAACCCACTACCAATCCCTTACGTGATGCAAGATGGAGATTCAATAAAGGAAAAGACGAAGCAAAACGGGGAACAATCGACAAGCACATTTAATACGGAAGAATGAAAGCATGTATTTACAGTAAAACAAAGGAACAAAAGCATACACGTATACGTTTATGCAAGAAAAAACACAAGCAAAGAACCAACGTAGATCTAACAACCGATAAGGCATTCACACGCAACACTAAAACAGTTCTACTTCTCAAGACTGGCGCCAGCCACAGACATTTACACAAACCCCAAAAGAAAAGGAAGTCGCGACTTACCTGAGCGCGTCGTCCAGCCCTTGGCGACGCAACTCCGAGTCCTCCACGTGGTCCACTGGGCTCGTGCCTCACGCCTGCACGTGTCGTCCGCCCGACCGAACAACGAACAGAAACCTCAAGCAGGGACTCTCCAACAAACTCTCGACCAATTCTCATTCAGGCGACAACCGACCAGCGACTCTCCACAAACTCTCGACAATTCTCCTCCAGGGACAAGCGACTCTCCACAACTCTCGACAATTCTCCTCCAGAGAACAAGGCCCCGGGACTCTTTACGCCCACGCCTTTTGTAGGGTCGGCTCCGCCCTTCGCTCGCACCACGCCCTTCTTGGGTCTCCTTCCTTCGAGATGCTTCCAGAAAATGCCTCGAAGGAGGGGCGTTCCTCTCCCTGGCCGCTATCCGCCAATCGGGAGAGACGCGCCACCCCTCCCTCACCAAGCGCGGGGAAAAATGGCGGGGAAAACCCCACAGGCGTTGTTGGCTTTTCTTCTCCACAGCGCCTACGACGAGGGAAGAAATTCTGGGCGGGTAGATATTGCGCGGGCGTTTTGGGCGGGAATATTAAGCGGGAGATCTTGGCGGGAATATTTAAGCGGAGAATGCCACTTCCACCTTGTTGCGCTGCCACTGCGCGATCGCTCCTTTCATCCGTCCGCGGAGATCGTCGACCGCACGGTGCTCGTTGAATGGTGAGTGGCGAAGAGGTGTAGCGTAGTTGTGGAAGGTGGCGTCGTGGTGTGAATGGCGTTATTTAGTTGGCGCGTGTAGTGAATGGCGGTTACTCGTTGAGATGTTGTTGTGGTGATGTTTCGTTTTGTTCTTGCACCAAAATAACGACAGCAAAAGAAAAAACGGCTAAACTGAAGAATCGCAGCCCGAAATGGATTCAACATATATTCCCTCTATAACAACGGTTTGGGCTAACTACACATGGACTACGATATATCTCACCTGAGGGACCTTTATGGTGTATTGCGATTTCCACAATCGTAACAGTTATGTCTCATCATCACCGGAAGTAGAAGTAATCCTCTGAAATCTTTTCTGCATGGAAATAGTTTACCTGGAAAGGGTAGTGCAAGTAGAAGCAAGCAATAGTTTAAATTGGAATTAGGTAAACTATTCCATGCAGAAAGATTTCAGAGGATTATCTTCTACTTCCGGATGATGATGAGAATATACTGTTACGATTGTGGAAATTCGCATTACACCATAAAGGGTCCTCAGGTGAGATATATCGGTAAGTCCATGTGTGTTAGCCAAACCCGTTGTATAGAGGGAATATATGTGATCATTCGGGCTGCGATTCTTCAGTTAGCCGTTTTTTCTTTTGCTGTCGTTATTTTGGTGCAAGAACAAACAACGAACATCACCACACAACATCTCAACGATACGCCATTCACTACACGACGCCAACAATACACGCCTTCACACCACGACGCACCTTCCACAACTACGCTACCACCATCTTCGCCACTCACCATTCAACGAGCACCGTGCGGTCACGATCTCCGCGGGACGGATGAAAGGAGCGGAGTGGCAGCAGCAACAAGGGTGTGAAGTGGCATCTCCCGCTTAAATATCTCCCGCCAAGATCTCCCGCTTAAATATCTCCCGCCCAAAACGCCCGCGCAAATATCTCCCGCCCGAATCTTCC